>BTPG01000007.1:7856214-7989445 GCA_036245525.1 Semisulcospira habei | reverse complement strand
GACGTCATTCCAGCCGAACTTGTGGAGAAACTTCAAGAGGTAAGACCAATGGTTGTGCTGGACTGTGATTTGGGACCTCCCCGCTACACGCCCTAAGACCGGAAATCACAAACCACTGAGCACACATTAGTTTAACTCGTTATATTCTGAAGATGACATCATCAATGTGTAGTTATATCTTTGGAGGTATAAGTCACAGTTCTGAAGACAGATCGACCATGATAGTTGAAGGGTGGTGTCAGAATAGCTTGGCGTCTGGAAAAATAAATTATATGATGTATTTCACAGTTCAAATCCAAAATAATCTCTGTCTCACTTCAGGAGCAAAGTAAACCTGCATCAACCGTGTGTGTCTGATTGACTTCAGTCTTTCGAAGGCATCTCGGCTGACCGCCATTTTGAAACTAGCGACGCGAGTATGCTTATCTATCTATCTATCTATCTATATCCCGGCCGTAGTCTTGCCGACCGTTCGGGCACCACTAATGACTTGGCAACCAGCTCCCTCCATTCCTCTCTGTTCTCTGCCATTCTTAGCGTATCGCCCAGCTTCAGTCCTGTCCACTCTGAGATATTGTCCTCCCATCTTTTCCTCTGTCTTCCTCTCCTTCGTCCTCCTTGCACAGTGCCTTGCAGGATTGTTTAGGCAAGCCCTGCTGAACGCGTGACATGCCCATACCACTTCAGTTTGCGTTTTTTCACAACGGCTAATAGGTCTTCATAGGGCCCGATGGTTTGCCTGATTCTGCTTCCCACTTCCTCGTTCGTGATGTGATCACTATGAAATGCCAAGCATCCTTCGAAAAAATCTCATTTCAGTGGCTTGCATCCTCCTTTCAAGGTCTGCTGTGAGGGTCCATGACTCGCAGGCATACAAAAACACTGAGATGACTAAGGAGCGCATCAGTCTGATCTTGGAGCAGAGTGTGATGTTTCTGTCCTTCCATATGGTCTTCAATCTTGTCAGTGCTGTTGTTGTCTGCGCAATCCTGGACAGTATTTCTGGTTTTGATCCCTCATCTGTCACAATGGCTCCTAAGTATTTGAATTTATTAACGATTTCCAGTTTTTGGCTTCCAATCATAACGTCACTGCCAATGCCACTGGTGTTATTGGTCATCAGTTTGGTCTTCTCTGCACTGATTTCCATCCCATACCGGGCGCAATAGGTGGCTGTACTGTCCAGCTTTTCTACCAGCTGAGCTAGCTCCTTCTCTGTTCCTGCAAGGCCATCAATGTCGTCTGCAAAGCGCAAGTTTGTGATTGTTCTGCCTCCAATACTGACAGATCCTTCACGATCTTTCAGAGCGTCTGCCATGATTCTTTCCAGGAAGATGTTGAAAAGAGTAGGTGAGAGCAAGCAGCCTTGTCTGACTCCGACAGTAGTCCTAAACCAGTTTTTTATTTGCCGTTGAAGCAGACTGCGCTAGTGGCCAATGTTGTAAAGTTTGCTATGACTTTGATCAGGTTGGCATTGATGTTGTATAGCTTCATGGTGGACCAAAGAATATTACAAATATTACTTTTTAAATTATTTGATCGTAAATATGTATAGATGTTTACTTCCTCCTTATTTTAACTTGATCACTGGATTAAACTTGTAACTTGTATGATTTTAAAATGTCTTCCACTTTATCCGGGCCGTGAACGAGGACTGGTTCCCCCACATCGAACAAATAGCGCTCGAAAAACACTTCTAAAAAAATGTCTCCATCCTAAGGACAAATATTGTTGTTATGCATAAACCATATGGCATTAGTACTTTCGTTTCGTACTCGCAAACCATTGTTACTCTTTTGACGAACTACTGACTTACCTGTGTAGAAATTGCGTAATCTGCTAGACTACATGCCCATGGTATTCAAGAACGCGATCACGTTGTTTTCAGTCCCGTTTATAGTATTAGAAGCGCGGAACTCTAAAGCGATTTACTGCTACATTTTGCAATATATTCACTCTGAGTGTGTTCCGCAAAGTGTAACATGCATAGCATGTAACATATCGGCATGGCAAATTACATCACTAAATAGTACATTTTGTTTATTTTGGCACGTGTTGGAAACGATGCCGAACAAAAACACGTTCGTTCGTTCTTTCTGACATGCTGCTTGTTTATCAGCCATCACGTACCCTCCGTTTCTCCAGTGAAACACTTTTTAAAATCCCGAAGCTTAAGATGAAGACTGTCGGGGAGCGTTCTTTCACCTTTTTAGCCCCAAGTGTGTTGAACTCTCTGCCAATTGAAATGCGGAATCTGCCCACATTATCCCAGTTCAATGTTCATTTATAGACTTTTCTTTTTTGTCAGGCTTTTAACATGTAACGCACTGTTTTCCCCCTAGCGAACTGCTAACTGCCTTTTATTCTGATTCTGGATCTATTGTGACAGGGAAGTGGATGTAAGGTGTTGGGAAAGGATGGGGTGGGTTAATGTAGTGTATAATTATGCGTGTGTCTGAGAGAGAGGCTGCGCTGTTGTGCATGCGCAGTGGGTCCAGTGTTTTTTTTTTTTTTACTGGAGAACAGCGCTATACAAGAGTTATGTATTTATTTTTTCTTCTTTCTGTTCGGGGATCAAGAGGGTTGTGGATTAAACTGTGACACATGACTGTCGAAAATACGCTACCCTGTCTCTTTCCCTCAAACATTTGAATGCGCAGCTGAGTAGGAAGCAGAGACAACCCATTTAGCCCTGACGCACTACAGCAGGAGATGGATCGACCGTGATAATTCAAGGGTAGTGCTAGATTAGCTTGGCGCCAGGTGGCGCCAAGCTAATCCGGCACTACCCTTGAACTATCGCGGTCGATTCATCTCCTGCGAGAGGTACAGACGTTAAACTGACGACACTGACCACCACTGAAACTTTTGGAATGGCGGCCTAGGGTTACATCGTGATATATTTTGCAAGTACAGTACCTTCTCCCATGTGTTACAGTACCTTCTCCCGTGTGTTACAGTACCTTCTCCCGTGTGTTACAGTACATTCTCCCGTGTGTTACAGTACCTTCTCCCGTGTGTTACAGTACATTCTCCCGTGTGTTACAGTACCTTCTCCCGTGTGTTACAGGTGCCGAAGAAAAAGCTAAAGAAAGAACATGAAAGCGGTGAGTTCGTGGTTAAACTGCCCAACCCTCAGGGTGTCTGCCTGCGTTGCTATTTTCATTAAACCATCGCCGCGAGCTTCGTCGACCCTGTCCCCCAGCGAGAGGAAAGAAAATCTTCTGCACCCTGCCAGTTTCTTCTGCAAGAGGCCGTAACCCGTTCCAGTGCCCAAAAAGTTTAAACACCACCCAGCTGCAAGAGGTATAGATCCTCATGATCCCCCGCACTTGCGGGGCTCAGGAGGATCCATACCTCTTGCTGGGGCCATTTTGAATCAATGTTCCCAGGACATTTAAGTTTTTTTGCTGCTGAATAAGGCGAAGACTGCAGAAACACTGGGTCTGGTGGCACTGTGTGGGTTAACCCATTCAGCCCTGACGCACTACAGTAGATGGATCGACCATGATAGTTCAAGGGTAGTGCCAGATTAGCTTGGCGCCTGTCGGCGCCAAGCTGATCTGGCACTGCCCTTGAATTATCATGGTCGATCCATCTCCTGCAACTGGTGTATGGTCATTAGATGACACCTCCCAAATTTGGGAAATACGGCCGTCGGGCTGAATGAGTTAATTCTCGTGAGAATGAGGCTTGTTGCTGGTGATGCGGGGTGAATTTATCTTTAAGTCTCACAGGCAGGAACGTTCCCCCCCCCACCAGGCGCGGATCTGGGGGAGGGGTGGAGGGTTTCACCATTTGAAATGCTATATCAAAGTTCCTTTTATGAAGTTTGGACCCCCTGACACCCCCCCCCCCCCTCGCTCTCCTTGCCTCACAGATCATTGTAAATGTAATCGGTAGATGAGGCTACTTTCGATGGTCGCTGCTGATCCTGCACTCCTCCCCCCCCCCCCCTTCCTCTTTTCGATATTTCGGTTTCATTTTTTTTATAGAGTTTGCCGCCCCCCCTCCCCCCTCCACCCCCCCTCCACCCCCCCTCCACCCCCCCTCCACCCCCCCCCCCCCCGACCCGTCTTCTCCTTGCCTCACAGTTTCTTGAAAATGTAATCTGTAGTTGACACTGTGCTTTCGCTGGTCGATGCTTATCCCGCTGCCCTCCCTCCCGCTAGTTCTCCCCGTTTTCGATGATGATATTTCGGCCGGCGATGAGAAGGCGCAAAGGTCCTCATAATTATTCACACACGTCTGCCGCGCCGTCCCCCCCCCCCCCCCCCCCCCCTTGAGTGGAAAGCAAGGTCAGCCCTCTTAGCGCCGTCTGTCTCCGGCTGAAGGTCCCAAACAAAGTTGAAAACACCCCCCCCCCTCCCCCCGTCCATTCCTCCGCCCCACCATCCCCCCATTACCCCCATCCTCCCCACCGACCCACCCCACCCGACAGCCCGTGCCTTGGGAGAAAATATCTGCCCCTGCCCCCATACTGTCTCTTTCATTTCACGACATTCAGATTTCAGAGTTTAGCCACTTTTTGTGTGTTTTATGTCCTCCCTTTTAACTCATTCTACCCCAGACACACCACAGCAAGATATGGATCGACCATGATAGTTCAAGGGTGATGTCAGAATAGCTTGGCGCCTATGGGCGCCAAGCTATTCTGGCATCACCCTTGAACTATCATGGTCCATCTGTGCCCTGCAATGACTGCAATCCATTCTTCGGAGGACAACGGCAAGTTTGGGGGATTTTGGTCTTGGGGTACAATGAGTTGCGCAGCACCGAGACGATTTCCTACTGTATTTTGTTCATATAGCAGTAAAGTTCTATCTTATCAGCTTATATACGAACGGAAATGTGTTCCTCCGCTGGGGAATAAAAGTATGATTTAAATAAAATTATAGAAGAATAAATATTGTTGGTCATCAATTCTGCTACTAGGGATGTGGGGGAAATGGGTGGGGGGTTGGGGTGGGGGGTGGGGGGGGAGTGGTGGAGGGTGCGGAGGGATATCTTGTCAAGTCTGCACCACACTGGTTGTCTCCCGCCATTTCCTACCGCTGATCGTCGGTAGCGATTGGAGGGAGACAATAAGTGTGTCTGTTGTAGGGCTGCTGAGAGTTAAATGCTCTTGACAGCACTGCGGCAGATTCTGACGTGTACTGAGGGCCTACCTGTCATTCATTCATTCATTCATTAAATCCAGTTTAACGTCCCTCTGGCACAAGGAGTCCTACCTGTCGTCCGCTTCGCGAAATTTATTTCCCCCACCCGGCGAATTCTGTAACTATACGTGGAGCTTGCGTTACAGAACTCAGTTGGGAAAAGAAATTACACGTCCGGTTCTAACATTTGCACGGACTTTGCAAACCACGCTATTATCGCACTCTTTTGACGAAGGGATTATTGTATGAAAATAATTTTATCTGATAGGCGTCCCGAAATCAGAAGTCAAACTTGCACTGATGTGTTTCGATGAAACAGCTGATTGAAAAGCCGTCCCGGTGACAAACATTGGGTATCGCATGCTTGTCTGGGATTTGTAATCCACTGTTTTTTTTTATCGAAAAGCGCAATTTGATCTAATCAAGTTGATCTAAGTCTCATTTCTGGTAATTTCCCGCATTCCAAACACATACATTCACTTTCGCACTCGTTTGCTAGTTTGTTTGTTCATTAGTTAGTTTATTAGTTTGTTTTTTCTCTTTCTCTCTCTCTTTCCTTTTTTGGGTTTGTTTGTTAGTTAGTTAGTTTGTATGTTCGTTAAATTGTTTGTTTATTTTTGTTTGTTTGTTAGTTAGTTTATTAGTTAATTTGTTTGTTGTTTGTTAGTTTGTTTGTTTGTTTTGCTTTTTTATTTGTTGTTTGTTTGTTCGTTCATTCGTTCGTTCGTTAGTTACCCAACGCGCAAAAGACCATCGTGCCGACGTAGGCCGCCGTTGGCCCGCGCACAGCCGTGCACCTTTACACACTGGGTAGTTAGTTAGGTTTGTTTGTTACCGGTTGTTTTCGGAAGGTGGGGGGGGGGGGGGAGTATGTATTGTGCTGTGTGTGGTGAAAACATCTCCACTACTCGTGTTAGTTCTTGTAGTCATGCGACGGTTTATATACGCCCACACTATACAAGACTACTATTAATGTACTATGTTTCAAACGTTTGCTAACTCCTCGGCATTTGTCATTTTTGTAACGGTGGGGGGCCGGGGGGGGGGGGGGAGGGGGGGAGGGCAGGGGGGGGGGAGGATGGAGGGGGGGGGGGGTGCCACTTATAGCATATTGGCTGAAAATATTACAATCTCGACGTACTTTGTGACAACATCAACAACAACAATTTGTACTAAGCACTCTGGCCGAGATCCCAGACAACGTCCACCAGCTTTGTAACATTGCCACTGACAAAGCTCGTTATAATTTTTTTAAACAACAGGAGCGAATGTGAATCCACGTATATACGACTAACATTGCGTGTGTTCTCAGCTCCCTAGCAAAACGCCGCATATCTGCATAAGTCATAGATTCTCATGAGCCCCGCACGCATGCCTCATGCTCACTCGAGTTACCTCTATGCTTGTACGCGGCTTCAACACACTATAATTATGCAGAATGCATACTCGGTTTACTCGGGTTGTTTTGCTGCGGAGAAAGTGCGATTTTAACGCTCATAATGCCAGTCATTTCAGCACAAGCTTTCATGAGTATGAAGCCTAGGTGTATGACGTTTCAATGTCGACGGCATAATGGCATGAGATAACACGCAAAGAGGAAGGTCGCTTTCGATTATTGAAGGAAACGAAATGTCCACATTATTGTTTTGCAGGAAACATCGGATGACAGATATGTCAGAAACGGACACTGAAACTGTATCAGGTCCGGCCAGGTGTGGATTTGAGTGACTTCACAATGGTGCTGACTGTAAACTCAGTGTAGCTTTAAGTTGGATTACTTTGCCTTAACGTCTCGACAACAACAGGGACGTCACTGCGCTGCATGTGAAAATCAAAAACAAGATGGGATGAACCATAACCCACAAACTCCCTTTTATATGAGAGCTGTCCTCGCTGTCAAGTGTCTCTACCTTTTGTCTTTGACTGATTCTGATGTTGAAATATCTCCCATTAAAAAAGTCTCGCAAATCTGCCAATGAATGCGCCAGTGAGCTCTATAAGGGTCGCAGGACATCCTCGTCATTGGTTTGTCAAAAGTAATTTGTCATGACGTAAGTTTAAGTTTTTACGTAATATATTTTACATGATACGAGTTTAACTTTTGCTTCAGGGGCTTGAGAAAATGGTGACAAAACTAGAATTTTACGGTACAATTTCAGTCTTGCTGTAATTTGTGTGAAAGCAGGCCGGTTGACTTTACCTAGCTACATGATATACTAAGTACACGGGTAACTTGCATGCTCTTCTGAAAGCGCGTCGATGTGTGTGTGCGTGTTAGTGCGTGCCTGGGCGCGCGCCGCTCTAAACATCTCCAAAACGCATAGATCCTCATGCACACGGAGAGTGCATGATGATCTATGCCTCCTGGAGATGTGTGCATGGTTGTGTGGGCCTCGGAGAGAGAGAGAGAGAGAGAGAGAGAGAGAGAGAGAGAGAGAGAGAGAGAGAGAGAGAGAGAGAGAGAGAGAGAGGAGCGAGAGAGAGAGAGAGAGAGAGAGAGAGAGAGAGAGAGAGAGAGAGAGAGAGAGAGACAATGACAATGACAATGACAATGAATCTTTATTTTCCAAGGATAAAAAGATTTAGGTCTGAAGACCTTTCTTCCATCTTGTCCTTGCTAAACTACTTACACACCCACTCACGGGGCCGCACGCACTGACACACCATAAGCGCCCAACAAGGCGAGTCATACTGGCTGCCCCCCTCGATCAGCTGCCGCTCGAAGGTGACAGCAGGGATACAGCCAGTGTGTACATATGGCGATCATATACAAAAACATCATAAACACATTTAATACACATAATGAGATAAACATGCGCTACCATCTAACAAGTGTACCATAAGATTACAAAACAACAACAACAACAAAAAAAAAAAACAATCAGATAGACAAATTCAAAATACCACGTCATTCTAAAACAAAAGCAGTTTACGATTGCATTTGTAGCAAATGCTGATGAAGCCGTGTCTTGAAAGCATTTATGGTCGTGATAGATTTTTTTTTATTTTTGGAAGTAAATTCCATTCTTTGGCTGCTGAATATGAACAAGGCCGATTTAAAAATGTCAAGGCGGGGCTAGGCACTACCAGGTCGTTCCTCAGTGTCGGGTACGGAGTGTGAGGAGCCTTAAAGAGAGCAGCGAGATATCCAGGTGATTTTGAAAGTGTGATCTTACGCATAAATACACATTTATTGAATAAAAAGTGCTTACGTAGGGGCAACATATTTAATTTTGTTAGTTTATCGTCGGTAGTCAAAGGGGTGTGGGAATCTTTTAGGATAAGCTTTGCCGCACGTCTATGGAGTGAATTTATTCTTTTTAAAGAAATATCGCTGCGTCCATCCCATACTGTCGATGCGTAATCTAGATGGGATTTTATGTGTGCATTATAAAACAACTGCCTGGTTGAAACGTCGGTGAATAGAACTAGTCTAGATAACAAATATAGATTTTTGAAAAAAACTTACAAATAGAATTAGTATGCGAGTGCCAACTGAGCTGGTCGTCTACAGTGACACCAAGCAAACGATGTTCTCTAACTTGCGCTATTGGTTGCTGTTCAAGGGAAAGTTTGAGTGGCGGCGGGCTCAGCTGATGCTTTTGCCTTGTTGTCACAAGCATACATTCCGTCTTTGATGGATTTGGAATCATGGAATTAGTCTGGCACCAATCAAAGACTTCATTTATTGTTTGCTGGAGTGAACTAGTGATTGTGGGCACGTCTGGCGCAGATACATCCAAAGTTGCATCATCTGCAAATAAGCTACAGGTAACGTCGGGCTGTGAGATATGTAAAGGTAAGTCATTTATGTAAAGTGTGAACAATAAAGGCCCGAGAATAAATCCCTGGGGCACGCCATGCATAATCAGCCCGTCAGAGGATGACTTGCCATTTACGCTGACATACTGTCGTCGGCCTTCAAGGTAGGATTTAAAAAAAGGATACAGCTCGGTCACTTACGCGGTAGACTGAGAGTTTTTCGGTAAGGAGGGTATGGTTAACTAAGTCGAAGGCTTTGGTAAAGTCTAAAAAGACCACTCCAGTCAACAGTCCTTTATTTATTGATGTGAGCCAACGATCCGTTAAATGTGAGAGAGCTGTTTGACAAGAGTGCCGCGGGCGAAATCCTGACTGTAAGGGATGAATGAGGTCGTGTGTGTCAAGAAAGTGCTGTAAGTGTTTGTGTATGTGCTTTTCTATGGGTTTTGAAAGTGAAGACAAGATAGAAATTGGCCTGAATTTATTGGGATCTGTAAGATCTTTGTTCTTAGGAAGCGGAATAACTTTGGCTTTTTTCAGATCAGAGGGGAATTCGCCACGCTCGATACAACGGTTGTAGATGTACGTTAAAGATTCTACTATGAAAGGTAGTGATAGTTTTAACTGAGCAGTACTAATTTCATCATGTCCTGAAGTGCGCTTACTTTTGAGACATTCAATCACTTTACCGACATCGTGCACTGTCATGCAAGGTATGTGGAAAGATGAACGAGAAGAAAGTTTGCCATCACAATATTTGACAAGGATTGGGGATACAAACGGTGCCTTAGACGTAGTGTTTTGCAGCAACGACTGGGCGGCAGAAAGAAAATGATTATTAAAAGTTTCTGCAGAAATAGAGGTATGTGTAGGGCTATAGTTAGATCCTGTAAGGGCATTAAGCGCTCTCCAAACAGAGACTGTATCCTTTTTGTCATTCATTATTCGTTTAAAAGAGTGACTTTTTGGCATCAAGAACTAATTTTTTTAACGCGGTTGCGTTGCTTACGGTAAGCAGGGAAATTTTTTTTTTGTTTTAATTCATCTCTCAGTCATGAGAGAGAGAGAGAGAGAGAGAGAGAGAGAGAGAGAGAGAGAGAGAGAGAGAGAGAGAGAGAGAGAGAGAGAGAGAGAGAGAGAGAGAGAGAGAGAGAGATGATGATGATGATGAAACTTTATTACATAACGGTAGAAGTTTTGACAGATACAAATACGTCATTTTTCAAACTTGCCGTTTCTAACGTTCTACAACATGAAATATAATGAAGACAAACAAAAAATATTTAACGCAAACAAAAAACATAACTAAATAAGTACAGACACACGCAGTACAGAAAATGATACTACTAAGGTAGCAATAAACAAATACAAAAAAGGAAGTAACACTCCTCAGCACAAATTACATAGGAGAAAAATCATAGCACAGCAAAAACAAGCACAAAGTACCAAGAATCAAACATACATACACACACCTTTACAGCCGTGTAAGTGCACGCACTAACATATATACATTTACATAACCTTTCATCAGAATGACAGGATAAAAATAATATATCTAAGCAGTTTCCATCAGGTATATGTCTAGTTTTGTTTTAAAGGAGGAAAGGTGGGTTAGTGTTTTTAAATGTTGAGGAAGTGAATTCCATAAAAGTGGTCCCGAAAAGGCTAGGCTTTATTTGAATAAGTTAATGCGAGGTAGTGGTAATCGAAGAGTACTGTTCCTCGAGGACCTTTGACACTGTCGTGGAGTAAATTTAGCTGTTAGATACTGTGGAGCTTTCTTGTGGAGAATTTTAAACATAAGTATGCACTTGTTGTAAACGAGTTGTTGACGAAGGCCAAGAAGTTTGAGATTTTGCAGTTTTACAGCGGTAGGAATGGGTCTTATATCTACATGTTTAATGGCTCTTTTGTATAGTGAATTTAGTTTTTTGATATGCACATCACCGCTACCATCCCAAACAGTGGAGATGTAATCAACATTAGATTTAATGTGTGCATGAAAAAACATTTTTCGTGTATTTATGTCACTCACACTTCTCAATTGTGATAAAAGAAAAATATTTTTTGATATTTTCTTACATATATTAGTCACATGTTTCTCCCAACTTAGTTGCTCATCTATACATATTCCAAGGAAGTTGCGTTCATGAACTTGTTCAATAGGTTGGCAATTAAGACTGAGCGTTAGTGAAGGGGGTTGAAGTTGATATTTTTGTCGTGAGGTGATTAACATACTCTTCGTCTTATCAGGATGTAGTACCATGTGGTTTTTACAGCACCAATCAGAAACTTCGTCAAGACTGGATTGTAAACGACGACTAATATCATGACTGTTCGTACCAGGAACGTGAAGGCTTGTGTCGTCCGCAAAGAGATTACAATTAACGTTAGGGTCGGAAATATGTAAAGGAAGGTCATTTATGAAAAGTAAAAATAGGAGGGGTCCTAGAATTGATCCTTGAGGAACTCCAAATTTAACATGGCCTTGCCTAGAGTATTGACCACGGACGTATACTTTTTGCTTTCGGTCTTTCAAATAGGATCTGAGAAAAGTTATTGTAGTTTCGTCCATGTGGTATATTGTAAGCTTATGTAAGAGAATCTCATGGTCCACAAGATCAAAAGTGAGTGCTGACTGGCATGAATGGGTCGGGCGAAAACCGGACTGATGAATGTTTAGTAAATTACCCTTCTCAAGGAAATTAAGAAGATGCTTGTGAATGTGCCGCTCTAATGGCTTTGACAAGGCTGAGAGCAAAGAGATCGGTCGGTAATTATGAATATCTTCAAGGTTTTTAGTTTTGGGGATCGGAACTACCTTTGCTTGCTTCAGGACTGTAGGAAAATAACTTTTATTTATACACAGATTAAAAATGTATGTAAGGGATTGTATTGTGTAAGGCAACGACAATTTTAGTGATTGGTTATCAATATCATCAATCCCTCTACTTTTCTTATTCGGCATGTCAGAAATATACTTACCGATTTCCGCTATTGATATATTAGGAATTACGAATTTTTGTGTTATATTTGTTGCTTCGCTGAAAGATCTCAGAAGACTTGAGATACTATATTGCGTACTGATATTTGATGCCGATTGGGCTAGATTTTCAGTGGCTGATAGAAAATATTTGTTAAATTTGTCTGAAGTTAAATGAGATGGTATTTCTGGGGCTGCTTTTCCTTTAGTAATAGCATTTAGTGCTCTCCAAATGGATGCTGTGTCACGGTTTTCTGAGATCATTTGATTGAAGAATGCTTTTTTTGCAGCCCTTACCAGATATTTTACTTGATTACGTTGTTTTTTTGTAGTCATCAAAGCGTTTTTCTTTTCTAAGTTTGTCTCTGAGCGACATAGCATTTTTAATGTCCAATGTTAACCAGGGCGGCATGGCAGTATGTTTAACGCGTTTTACCCTGAGGTGCGCGTGCTTGTTAAGGACTCCGAGGAACAGACTCATCCAGCAAGACAAGGCATTGTCAGGGCAAGTGTGGCAGTATACATCATCAAAGGGTGTATTGTGCAAATCGTGCATGAATTTATCCCTATCAAATTTTGTTATAAGAACGATACATTAGAGAGAGAGAGAGAGAGAGAGAGAGAGAGAGAGAGAGAGAGAGAGAGAGAGAGAGAGAGAGAGAGAGAGAGAGAGAGAGAGAGAGAGAGAGAGAGAGAGAGAGAGAGAGAGAGAGGAAACTATTAATTGTTAATGAGGCTGAATTGTTAATACTGGTAATTTTTTGTTTTTTTTACCGTACTGAACAAGATCATTATAGTGATAGGATACATACACAACAACTTGAATGCTTGGTGCGTTTGTTTTTTCAAGGGAAGCAACCATATAATGTGTAACTCGATTCATACTGAGTTACACATCCCTCCCACTTTATTTTTCTGTCACTCGTTTATTTGTCCTGAAATTCAGTAGTCCATAAGCTAGCCCGGCATCCGTACACCCCCCCTCCACCCCTCACCAACCCCACTACTCAATAAGATGGTATGCCCTGAGATGTTTAAGCCATGTTCCCCTAAAATCCTTAGGAACACACCAGAGATTTAGCCGATGGCGCAAGGGTTCTCCCATTCACGCCCTTCAAGGATGCTAAAATGAGGTTGAGAAACATTTTCCTCTAAATAAATCAGAGTTCATTCCATAAGCCCAAAACAGCAATATTATGTTACGGCACACCTTCTACGTCCTCTGCAACAAAAAAACAAAACAAACGAGAATGAAAGAATATTGAATCCCTGGCTTACAGTGAAGGTATTTGTGCACCCAGGAACGGCCAATTCCGTGAAATCACAAAAAAGAAAAAAATAATGTGTCAGATGCCTTCAGACATTTTCTATAGCACTGGCAGCCCATGTTCAGGCTTACATCATTAACACAGAATGATACAATTATTATAAACTTGACTAGGTGATGTTGTGATCACTGTGAGTGCCACTGTGGTTGATTTTGTATCCCTACCCCCAAGTTGTAAAATTACACAAAATTAATTAGAAAAATTACTAAAGTTATTCCATTTCATTTTGATATCTCTTTACCTATTAAGTTTCAATAATGTGAGCATAACGTGCAAGAAAATAAGGAAAGTCGTCAACCTAACAATTGCTTATGTCATATTCCTCTGTTTAAATATTTTTTGGGGCCAGTTTTCTTAACAAAGTATGCATATTGAGCATTCAAATTTGTTTGTAAAATAAATGTGTATCACATCACACACTATCCGAAGCAATGGCCTGTTGTTGTTTTTTGGCCGACCGTACACACTCTTTTCCCACAACAAGTCAGTCAGGTTTTGTGTTTAAGAATGAGGTGTGTTTCGAGGACGTTTTGCTTTCAAAGCCGGTACTCCTCTCGTCAGCGGACAAACCGTTTGAGACATCCACTTTCACAGCAATTCTTGGTTGTGATTGTATCAATCTCCTACATTTAGCCCCGATTTAGTTAACGGGTCAGATGTTTGTGCACTTTTTTGGACAGACTCTTTATATACATTTTTTCCCCCTCCCCCGTCTATTTTGACGAAGGCTAAACTTATAGATTCGATGCTCTAACCACGCAATGCTGGTAATTTAACCAGTGCTGTGGTGAGAAAAACGTAAAAGCAGTTCTCCTATATGGAGCAGAGACTTAGCGGTTGACAAAAACCACAGTCCACAGAGAACAGACCTTCATAAACAGGTGTCTTAAAAGAATCTTGAAAATCCACTGGCCAGAAAAGATCAACAACATCAGACTCTGGGTCACAGTCTGAGAAAGCCAGATTCCAGTATCACTAGGCAGGCATTGTCATGGAACCCCCAGGGAAAGAGGAAAAGAGGCAGACCGAGAGGCTTGCAATAAAAAAACAATCAGCACTTGAATTAGAAAAAGCTAAATGACACAGTGTTCTGAAACAGAGAGCTAAATTTCATGTGGAAAACACTGAAAACTACAAGGTGAAGGGATACGCATGCGCTATCCTACTAATCTGCTTGCAACACAGCTACCTCTATGCCGCTAGTAGTAGAAGGGTGTTGGGAATAGTCTTTGATTACGTAACTGCCGGGCCCGGCGTTGACTGGACTGAATACCCCGCGGCCACCTGCGAGATATGCGGCCTTCTGTATGGAAAGCCTTGCGGCTAACAGAAGACCAAAAATCAAGATATAGATCTATATCCTGAACACTTAAACAAAACAGTGTCGACTCAAAGACCCATCGCGGTCAAAAGAGACATAAAACAACCCAACGGGAACTCTATCTCACGGTTGAATTTATGTCCGGTTCCTCAGACAACAAAAGGATCAGGTTTCCTGCTGCATAATTATACTGCACAGCCAGCCTCTCTAACGCCGGACTTGAGACCACCATAGGTTCTGGCCTGCGGACAAGGCTTACTTTCGCCGCCACGACGTGCCAGAGTGCACAACCCTCCCTCACCACAGCACTGGACATCTGACCCGTAACTAAATCGGGGCTGAACGTAGGCCGAGACTGAAACAATCACAGCGGCCACGACTGAATTGCTGTGAGTGCACGTGAGAGTCTCAAACGGTCTGGTCCAATGGCGAGAGCAGTACTGACCGGCTTTTAAAAGCAAAACGTCCTCGAGACACGCCCAATGACCGCATATAAAAGACACAAAATTTAGGAGACATGCTAATCTCCTCCAACTAAAATAATGATGAATCAAGAAGTGAGTAATATCAAGGGAAACAACCCAAATATAAAGCACACAAGCGCCGTTACCACGATTTCCACCACCACCGTGTCGACCCGAGGCAGAAAACCTCACCCAGCGAAGCCGCAAACTAAGCTTCTTACCCTTCGTGAAATTAGACGAGAGGACGAAAAATAAAAGAAAAAAGAAGAGAGAGACTTTGCGCGAAAAGGTGCACAAACATTTGACCCGTTAAATAAATCAGGGCTAAATGTACGAGACTGAAACCGTAACACAGCCAAGAATTGCGGGCTGTGAACGTAGAAGTCTCAAACGGTCTGGTCCGCTGACGAGAGGAGTACCGGCTTCGAAAGCAAAACGTCCTGGAAACACACCTCATTCTTCAACACAAAAACTGACTGACTTGCTGTGAGAAAAGAGTGTGTAAGGCCGGCCGAAAAAAAAAAACAGGCCATTGCATCGGATAGTGTGCGATGTGATACACTTTTTTTTTTTTTTTTTTACAAACTTTTCATAACAACAGATTTCAATGGACAAAACTTTGCCTGTAAATACACGTAGGGGCTGGTGAATTCTGAAACAACGGATGTCCATCACCCGTCTCGTCCAATGAAATCTGGCCATAACCAGACTGATGGTCGGTCCTGTGTTTCGTTTAGTAGTGTACTTAGCGTGTTGCGTGCGAGCAGTCTCGTCACGCTTTGCTGACTGTGCACGCTGTTAACCGGTAGGTGAACATTTTATTTATGGCTTTGTTCATTAGATAACGAAACTGTTTTGACCGGCAACCGACACTACAGAAATTGTGCGGCGGAGATTCATCATTACATGCGCCATAATTGATGTACGACGCCGTTCAACAAAATGCTACAACTGCTGCATTAACCTTTTGCGAATCGGTAGCGGTTTTAGCGGCCCGTCCAGAGCCGAGAAATCTTAACGCCACCCAGCTGTATGAGGTATAGATCCTCATGAGCCCCTGCAGTTGCGGGTGCTCATGAGGATCTATACCTCTTACTGACACAATTCATGTTCCGGAGACAGCTAGGGCTGTTTGGTGTGGAATTAACAGAGTGCAGAAACACAAGCTGCGTCTACTGGCACTGATCGGGTTAAACAGTGTGGACTGACTTAAAAACAAACACATTCTGTTTATTTGTTTGTTTCTTTTTCCTCCTTCGTGTGACTTTTTAACCCTCTATGTGTCGGTAGCGGTTTTAGTTGCGATGCCGATTCATATAGGCCGAACCATCGCGACTAAAGCCGCTGCTGACACGCACATGGTAACAGAAAAAAAAAACCACCTGACTAGCTCAGAACAATTTAGTAACAGAGAAACACGCTTCGACAGACAAGAACAAGCTCGAACAGTTTTGTAAACTGTTTTAGATGCGTTTTCTTCTCAATCGCGTTTTTCCTCCATTGTTTATTTCTTTACATTTAACGCGCTTTACCGTTAATTTTTGGGTCTTTAGTTTTTGCTGTATTTTGCGGTAGGAGGATCCTGAGCATACCGCAAAATGCAGCAGTTGTAATACTTAGTACAGTTTGGTGCATTGTGCGGTGTATCTGTGCGCTGTGGGTCAAACGATTTAAAAATGTGTCATTTTCCTTTGTCATTTGAGATTAGAAAAAAGTTACTTTAATTATTTCTCCTGGGGTCAGTTGCACGAATGAGTTTATTTATGCCCCAGCCGCTAAGCATGGTGCTTCGCCATATGCATGAGTGAGCAGAGTCCTGCGCCAACCATTAAGAAAAGTGCTCCGCCATACGCATGATTGCGCTTAGTCCTGTGCCAGCCACTAAGCAAGGTGCTTCGATATAGCGCCACAACACTAACCCCGCTATAGCGGTGCACCTCGCTCAGTGGCTGGAGCAGGACTAAGCTCACTCGCACCACTGACCCCTGCTGAAGTTTGAACATCCTAAAGGCACGAGTCAACTGTAGGGAATCGAAGAAGGCAACCAGTGTTACGAGTATGTGCAGTTGGTGACCTTTTAGTGACCAACCATTTTACAGTGAATTTTCAGCTTTTGCCGTGTCGGTAGCGGTTTTAGTCGCGATGATTCATACAGGAGGAACCATCGCGACTAATACCGCTGCCGACACATAAAGGGTTAAAAAGCCACACGAAGGAGGAAAAAGAAACAGAATGTGTTTGTTTTTAAGTCAGTCCACACTGTTTAACCCGTTAAGTGCCAGTAGCCGCAGCTTGTGTTTCTGCACGCTGTTAATTCAGCACCAAACAGCCCTAGCTGTCTCCCGAACATGAATTGAGAGTGGTGTCAGCAAAAGGCATAGATCCTCATGAGCCCCCGCAACTGCGGGGGCTCATGAGGATCTATGCCTTTTGCATTTGGTTGGCGTTAAAAATTTATCGGCTCTGAACGGGTTAATTTTGTTTTTATTCTGCCATGTAAACATATTAGATGTTTATAACTTTAGCAACAAGTTCATTTTACCTTTTCTTTTCCTAGATTGACCGATGGCAAACATGAGAAGTATGGTTTGTTTGTTTGTTTGTTTGTTTGTGGGTTTGTTTGTTTGTTTGCGGGTTTGTTTGTTTGCTCGAGGGGTTTGTTTGTTTGTTTGTGGGTTTGTTTGTTTGTGGGTTTGTTTGTTTGCCGGGTTTATTTATTTGTTTGCTTGTTTACGGGTTTGCTTGCTTGCTTGCTTGCTTGCTTACTTGTTTGTTTGATTGCAAGGTTTGTTTGTTTGTCTCCGGGATTTGTTGTTGAGTGTTGTTGTTTTAATTTTTTTTCGGGGGGGAGGGTTGGCCGTGGGGGGGGGGGGGGGGGTTATTTCGTTCCTTTTTATTGTCACTGTGTGAGTCTGCTGAGGATCAATCTGTGTTTTTATCTGTCAGTCTTTATGTATTTTAATGTATGTGTGTGTGTGTGTGTGTGTGTGTGTGTGTGTGTGTGTGTGTGTGTGTGTGTGTGTGTGTGTGTGTGTGTGTGTGCGTGTGTGTGTGTGTGTGTGTGTGTGTGTGTGTGTGTGTGTGTGTGCTGGCGCTCGCGCGTGTGTACTTGTACGCATCTATCGATATCTCGCGCTCGCGCGTCTGTATACTATGTATGTACGGATCTATCGATATCTCTGGTGTTGTGCACTTACAAACTTAAAACTCCGGGATGCCTTTTCAATCCAATTGTCTGGAGAAAGCCTCCGATGATATTTAACCCATACCATACTGAGGCTAAAAGCTTCAAATTTGTACACTGCCATATGCAAGCTACATTATAGTACTTACAGATAAGGATATTGACCAATGGCTTTAGTTCAAGGGGAGTGCCAGAAGAGCTTGGCGCCTAGAGTCGCCAAGCTTTTCTGGCACTACCCTTGAACTATTTTAGTCAAACTTATTTCACACATTGGTGTAGTCCGAATGATAAGGGTTCAATAGCATCGTTGTTTAACTGAAAATGGCCGCTTTGAAGAAAGTGGCCATCAGAGTGCAGGTACGTTCCGCTGTGCCTGAATGGTGTTAACACCAACATACAACAAGAGGCATAGATCCTCATGACCCCCCGTAGTGGCGGGGGCTCATGAGAATCTATGTCTCTTGCTGACACCATTTTGAGTCCATGCTCCTGGGAATGCCAGGCCATTTGGGTGCCTGTTTGAATTAACAATGACTATGCAGAAACACAAGCTGCGTCAGCTGGCACTACTGAGCGGGTTACACGTCTGAAAAGACAGGAACCATTGCATGTCAGGCCGTACACGATAGACTTTGGGGTGTGGCGTATATGTATATATCATCTTGATTTTGTCTTGAATTTCACGGCGTTCAGGCGCAAGGTCCACATGATCGCAAACCGGCACAGTTTAGACACTGGGGCCTGTTGCATGAGTGAGCTTTGTCCTGCGCTAGCCACTAAGCAAGGTGCTCCGCTGTCGCGAGGCCGCACCTTGCTTACTGGCTGGTACAGGAAAATAAATTCGCTCAAGCAACTGGCCCCTAAGGAACTAACTTAAAAAAGGGAAGGGCCCTAGGGGGTAATTATAACAAGTTTCTATTTCTCTTTGCTGTTACAAATTCGTATTTCTATTTGATGTTACAAGTTCGTATATCTATTTGATGTTACAAGTTCTTATTTCTGGTGTTACAAGTTCGTATTTCTCTTTGCTGTTACACATTCGTATCATTTATCTGTGCTGTTACAAGTTCGTATTTCTCTTTGTTGTTACAAGTGAGTATTTCTCTTTGGTCTTACACGTTCGCATGTCTCTTGCCGGTATCATGTTCGTATTTCTCTTTCTTGCTACAAGTTTGTATTTCTCTTTTCTGTTTATAGCGCGTCCACCCTCCAAGAGTAAGTATGACAGTAATTCTCCGTTTATGTGGGTATATAGACTGTTACAGTCAATGTATCTTTTGCGAAATGAAATTGCAGCTTTGAACTTTTCCAAAAGTGATCGGAGCGCAGCTGCTCTGCTCGTTTGAGCCGGAAGTTCATCTTCGTGAACAGCACGAGTTGTATTGTTATGCAATGAAAATCTCACATACCAGATAGGTGAGGCTAGCGCTGGAAGAATTGTATGCAAACCAAGGGGAATCACAGCGCTGGACAGACAACAGCAGGGGATCTAACTGTTGTCTGTCCAGCGCTGTGATTCCCCTTGGTTTGCAATGAAAATCTCGTTTTAATAAAAATGGACTTACCACGTTTTGCCTACACAAGTGAGAACTAATCAAGGGACAGTTCAGTCACCTCTCGTTGTGGGGTGTGTGTGGGTGGGGGGAAGGGGGGGGGAGCAGTTTCCAACGTTTTGCGTTTCGTGTTGGTCATTTTCATTAGCGCATAAAGATTTCTTAAGGAGGTAGACCTACTAGGAAAAAAAAACAAACAAGCTTAACTCATTCAGTCCGGACACACCACAGCCAGATATGGCTCGACCATGATAGATCAAGGGTAGTGCCAAAATAGCTTGGCGCCTGTAGGCGGCAAGCTATTCTGGCACCACCCTTGAACTATCAAGGTCGATCTGTCTCCTGAATTGTAATGCAGTCCTCAGAGGGCAGCTGCAAATGTGATGATTTTGTACATGGGACACAATGAGTTAATTCTCACTGGGACACTTCGCAGTTCGCTTGATCTATGCGTTGTTCACGTCTCGGGTCCAGTTGCGCGTGTGAGCTTAGTCCAGCGCTATAGCGGAGCACCTTGCTTAATGGCTGACGCAGGACTAAGCTCACACACGCAACTATAATCCCCACGTCCCCTTGGCCCGTTGCCTCTGTAAAGATTACTCGGATACGCTGGACTGGGATAACACGAGGTCAAAATAAATATCCCGACGCATAGATAATACATCATTTTTTTTGTTTTGTTTTTGTTTTAAAACTGTATAGTTTAACTCACTGCGCCCCAGGTACGATCGCAGAGCACGGCTGACCTTCCCTGATCTTCCCAATGATCTTTGAACTGAGACGAACAATTCTCTGAAGAATGTTTTCGTTTTTAACACTAAGATTTGGGAACCAGCAGATGAACGAAAAAGTCAGGACGCTTTCTAAGAAAGATTTGTAAACAAAGTTAAAATGGTCCTGTCAACAGAGAAAGAGTTCAGCTTTCTCAGAAAATACAATCTCTGCTGGCCTTGTCATCCCAATTCAGTTTATCATCGAAGATGGTGCCTAAGTATTTATACTTCTGGACAATGACAACTTCCTTATCATGTATAATAGTTTTACTGTGATCCTGCTTGTTCATCTTAAAATCAACAATAAGGTCACGTGAAGCTCTAGAAACGAGTCATCGCACCATTGAACAAAGTCAGTCAATGAGGAACCATGTTCATCAGATGACCCTTGCTGAAGGGAAAGTAAGGATCTGTCATCTGAAAACTTGACAATGTAACTATCAGCATGACAACTCCTACAATCGTCAGTGTACAGGATGTAAAGGAGTGGATACAATCAGCACCCCTGGGGGGACCCGGTGCACGTGACAGCAGTGACTAGAGAAGCGACCATTAAGCAAAACATTTTGTGGTCTACCGACAAGGAAATCTGTAATCCACAAAACAAGCTGTGGGTTAAGGTTGAAATTAGACAGTAATCTCTGGGCTAACAGGTGTGGCTGCATTGTATTAAAGGCAGAGGAGAAGTCAGCAAAAAGGATCCTGGCATGTGCACCGGGTCTCTCCAGATGAGTGTACAGTTTGTCTAGAATGAACAGCTTAGCATCTTCAACGCCCTTTCCAGCCCGGTAAGCAAACTGCAATGGATCCATTTAACTTTCAGTAGCAGAGAAAACAAAAGATCGGACAATCTTCGCCAGCGTTTTTTATTAGAAGGGAGGTTAATGCAACTGGTCGGAAATCGTTCAGTTGTTTTGGGTTAACTTTCTTGGGAAGTGGAATGGCCGCGGTTGAGGCCGTTTAGTTTCCACTCACGCGGAGGGAATAGAGCAGGTACTAGGGAGAGCTGGAAAAGGTGTTGAAAACCCGCTACCGATGAGGAAAAAAAAAGTAGATTTGTTCCTTTTCTTTGCTTTGCCATTATTCACTTTCTAAATGGACAACAGCAATATAACGGGCAACTGAGAAACTCAGGAAGTGTTATTAAATCTGCTCTGTCAGTACTTCTATCCTTATCAGTTATTCTGCTGCATTGTTTTGGGCTTTTTTTAATCTTTTTTTTTAAAATCTTTGTCTATCTAAAGTAAGCTGTGCCAAAAAGCCTGCAACCATACGACTTTCGTACGCCGTGTGCGATGGCGTGCGTGAGGAAGACTGCAAGTGGAAATGGAAACAAGTGACTGAGTGAGTTCACGCGCACACACGCACACAAACACACACACACACACACACACACACACACACACACACACACACACACACACACACACACACACACACACACACACACACACACACGCACTCATGCAGGCATTAATGAACACATTCTGCCTCAGGACCGAAATGCCCAAATGTTGAAGTTGCCCTCTGAAGGACTGCATTACAATTCTAGAGACAGATCGAGCATGATAGTTCAAGGGTCACAGTTGTGCCAGAACAGCTTGGTACCTTTGGGTGCCAAGCTATTTTGGCACCGCCCTTGAACTATCCATGTCTTGCTGCGGTGTGTCGGGGCTGAATGAGTTAGATCTGTACCACTGAGTGAACTGAATGAAGAATGTTAGATTTGAAGACTCTGCTCCTTCAGACGCACTGCATCCAGATACATATCGAGCGCCCCTCGTATTGACTTACCAATGAAGGAATATATTTGTTCTTACTATTCTATTCACGCTAAGAAAAGATATTCAGAAGATACGATAATATAAGATGAGATAATATTAGTTGTATTACGAGTTAGGCTTTGCCAGTGATTCTTGTCGCCTCTCGGGTCCGGTCAGGGGGTTATGTCGGAGTTAAGAGTCAAGGGATTTAGCCGGCTTTAGCCCTCGACTCTTACCTCCGATATTGACCAGCCGGACCGGACCCGAGAGGCGATAATAGTATTAAATAGATGATGATTATGTCCACTTGTTATGCGCATCCACTCCATGCTAGCAGCATGCTCAGATCAAAACAAAACCAAAAAAAAAAAATATTAGATAAATATGTATCGATATAATGAAGATAAGATAAAACAAGAAAAGCTAAGATAAAATGTGTGTGCGTGCGTATGTGTGTGCGTGCGTGTGTGTGTGTGTGCGTGCAGCGGTTATCAAGCAGTGTTCAAGGCCAAGCAGTGCAATGGTGAAGAACTGAAGCACAAATCCGACGTCATTCCAGCCGAACTTGTGGAGAAACTTCAAGAGGTAAGACCAATGGTTGTGCTGGACTGTGATTTGGGACCTCCCCGCTACACGCCCTAAGACCGGAAATTACAAACCACTGAGCACACATTAGTTTAACTCGTTATATTCTGAAGATGACATCATCAATGTGTAGTTATATCTTTGGAGGTATAAGTCACAGTTCTGAAGACAGATCGACCATGATAGTTGAAGGGTGGTGTCAGAATAGCTTGGCGTCTGGAAAAATAAAGTATATGATGTATTTCACAGTTCAAATCCAGAATAATCTCTGTCTCACTTCAGGAGCAAAGTAAACCTGCATCAACCGTGTGCGTCTGATTGACTTCTTTCGAAGGCATCTCGGCTGACCGCCATTTTGAAACTAGCGACGCGAGTATGCTTATCTATCTATCTATCTATCTATATACCCGGCCGTAGTCTTGCCGACCGTTGGGACACCACCAATGACTTGGCAACCAGCTCCCTCCATTCCTCTCTGTTCTCTACCATTCTTAGCGTATCGCCCAGCTTCAGTCCTGTCCACTCTGAGATATTGTCCTCCCATCTTTTCCTCTGTCTTCCTCTCCTTCGTTCTCCTTGCACAGTGCCTTGCAGGATTGTTTAGGCAAGCCCTGCTGAACGCGTGACATGCCCATACCACTTCAGTTTGCGTTTTTTCACAATGGGTAATAGGTCTTCATAGGGCCCGATGGTTTGCCTGATTCTGCTTCCCACTTCCACGTTTGTGATGTGATCTCACTGTATGAAATGCCAAGCATCCTTCGAAAAAAATCTCACTTCAGTGGCTTGTATCCTCATTTCAAGGTCTGCTGTGAGGGTCCATGACTCGCAGGCATACAAAAACACTGAGATGACTAAGGAGCGCATCAGTCTGATCTTGGAGGTGTGATGTTTCTGTTCTTCCATATGGTCTTCAATCTTGTCAGTGCTGTTGTTGTCTGCGCAATCCTGGACAGTATTTCTGGTTTTGATCCCTCATCTGTCACAATGGCTCCTAAGTATTTGAATTTATTAACGGTTTCCAGTTTTTGGCTTCCAATCATAACGTCAGAACCAATGCCACTGGTGTTATTGGTCATCAGTTTGGTCTTCTCTGCACTGATTTCCATCCCATACGCAATAGGTGGCTGTACTGTCCAGCTTTTCTACCAGCTGAGCTAGCTCCTTCTCTGTTCCTGCAAGGCCATCAATGTCGTCTGCAAAGCGCAAGTTTGTGATTGTTCTGCCTCCAATACTGACAGATCCTTCACGATCTTTCAGAGGGTCTGCCATGATTCTTTCCAAGAAGATGTTGAAAAGAGTAGGTGAGAACAAGCAGCCTTGTCTGACTCCGACAGTAGTCCTAAACCAGTTTTTTTATTTGCCGTTGAAGCAGACTGCGCTAGTGGCCAATGTTGTAAAGTTTGCTATGACTTTGATCAGGTTGGCATTGATGTTGTATAGCTTCATGGTGGACCAAAGAATATTACAAATATTACTTTTTAAATTATTTGATCGTAAATATGTATACATTTTTACTTCCTCCTTATTTTAATTTGATCACTGGAATAAACTTGTAACTTGTATGATTTTAAAATGTCTTCCACTTTATCCGGGCCGTGAACGAGGACTGGTTTCCCCACATCGAACAAATAGCGCTCGAAAAACACTTCTAAAAAAATGTCTCCATTCTAAGGACAAATATTGTTGTTATGCGTAAACCATATGGCATTAGTACTTTCGTTTCGTACTCGCAAACCAATGTTACTCTTTTGACGAACTACTGACTTACCTGTGTAGAAATTGCGTAATCTGCTAGACTACATGCCCATGGTATTCAAGAACGTGATCACGTTGTTTTCAGTCCCGTTTATAGTATTAGAAGCGCGGAACTCTAAAGCGATTTACTGCTACATTTTGCAATATATTCACTCTGAGTGTGTTCCGCAAAGTGTAACATGCATAGCATGTAACATATCGGCATGGCAAATTACATCACTAAATAGTACATTTTGTTTATTTTGGCACGTGTTAGAAACGATGCCGAACAAAAACACGTTCGTTCGTTCTTTCTGACATGCTGCTTGTTTATCAGCCATCACGTACCCTCCGTTTCTCCAGTGAAACACTTTTTAAAATCCCGAAGCTTAAGATGAAGACTGTCGGGGAGCGTTCTTTCACCTTTTTAGCCCCAAGTGTGTGTGACACATGACTGTCGAAAATACGCTACCCTGTCTCTTTCCCTCAAACATTTGAATGCGCAGCTGAGTAGGAAGCAGAGACAACCCATTTAGCCCTGACGCACTACAGCAGGAGATGGATCGACCGTGATAATTCAAGGGTAGTGCTAGATTAGCTTGGCGCCAGGTGGCGCCAACCTAATCCGGCACTACCCTTGAACTATCGCGGTCGATTCATCTCCTGCGAGAGGTACAGACGTTAAACTGACGACACTGACCACCACTGAGACTTTTGGAATGGTGGCCTAGGGTTACATCGTGATATTTTTTTGCAAGTACAGTACCTTCTCCCGTGTGTTACAGTACCTTCTCCCGTGTGTTACAGTACATTCTCCCGTGTGTTACAGTACATTCTCCCGTGTGTTACAGTACCTTCTCCCGTGTGTTACAGTACATTCTCCTGTGTTACAGGAGCCGAAGAAAAAGCTAAAGAAAGAACATGAAAGCGGTGAGTTCGTGGTGAAACTGCCCAACCCTCGTGACGTCTGCCTGCGTTGCTATTTTCATTAAACCATCGCCGCGAGCCTCGTCGACCCTGTCCCCCAGCGAGAGGAAAGAAAATCTTCTGCACCCTGCCGGTTTCTTCTGCAAGAGGCCGTAATCCGTTCCAGTGCCCAAAAAGTTTAAACACCACCCAGCTGCAAGAGGTATAGATCCTCATGATCCCCCGCGGGGGCTCACGAGGATCCATACCACTTGCTGGCGCCATTTTGAATCTATGTTCCCAGCACATTTAAGTTTTTTTTTGCTGTTGAATAAGGCGAAGACGGCAGAAACACTGGGTCTGGTGGCATTGAGCGGGTTAACCCATTCAGCCCTGACGCGCTACAGTAGATGGATCGACCATGATAATTCAAGGGTAGTGCCAGATCAGCTTGGCGCCTGTCGGCGCCAAGCTGATCTGGCACTGCCCTTGAATTATCATGGTCGATCCATCTCCTGCAGCTGGTGCATAGGCATTGGATGACACCTCCCAAATTTGGGAAATACGGCCGTCGGGCTGAATGAGTTAATTCTCGTGAGAATGAGGCCCCACGCTGGTGATGCGGGTGGATTTATCTTTTTACGTCTCACACGCAGGCAGTCGGGGTTTTGACACTTTTGTTACTTTTGTTTTTTCTCTTGCCCCTCCCCTCCCTCCCCCCCCCCCCCAGGCGCGGATCTGCAGGGGTGGGGGGTGGCGGGTTTCACCATCCCAAAATATTTTGAAATTCTATATAAAAGTCCCTTTTATGAAGTTTGGACCCCCTCACCCACACCCACCACCCCCCTCTCGCTCTCCTCGCCTCACGGTTTCTTGAAAATGTAATCAATAGATGAGACTAAAGTATACTTTCGGTGGTCGATGCTGATCCTTCACACACACACACACACCCGCCCCCCCCCCCCCCCCACACCCCCCCTCTTTCTGATATTTCGGTATCTTTTTTTAAGTCCCCCCCCCCCCCCCGCCCCCGCCCCCGACCCCCCTTCTCCTCGCCTCACAGTTTCTTGAAAAAGTAATCGGTAGTTGACACTGTTCTTTCGCTGGTCGATGCTTATCCCGCTGCCCTCCCTCCCTCTCCCTGTTTTCGATATTTCGGCCGGCGATGAGAAGGGGCAAACGGTCCTCATATTCACACAGGCCACACAGGGCAATTGCTTCCGGTGCATGTAGTAACGTTTCCGCCAGAAATAGTTCAAATAATTTCCTCCCTTTTTGCCATTTTTTTAGGGTGTAAAACTTCAATGGTGTGCCTTTTTTGGCGTTTTGAGCAACAAAAGGCATGACAGGTGGTGTGAAAAAGAGCAAAATCTGGGTAATTTTAGTCGACCTAGTGTGTTCATGGGAGCCTAATTGGGGCATGTTCACGGTTGTATGCAGGCTTGCAGACGACAGTTTTGTCATGGGGTACTTAGTGCATTTGAGTGTTGTGAAAAACGCTAACTCTTAATTTTTTTAAGAATTGCTGAAAATGTTTCTCCTGTGATGTGCTCCGCGTGGATTTTTTGTTTTGGCAGAAAAGTTCTTCGTTCATAGTTTTATGCTGCAAGAGGCTAACAGATAGTGTGTGAAAAGGGGGCGTAACCTAATTGCCCTGTGTGGCCACACGTCTGCCGCACCGTCCCTCCCCCCCCCCCTCCCTCCCCTCCTCCTCCCTTGCTATTTTATTTTCCATGCACTGAGTGGAAAGCAAGGTCAGCTCTCTGAGCGCCGTCTGTCTCAGGCTGAAGGTCCCAAACAAAAAGTAGGACCCCCCCCCCTCCCCACCCCACCTCACAGCCCCTGCCCGGGAAGAAACTATCTGCCCCTGTCCCCCATACTGTCTCTTTCATTTCACGACATTCAGATTTCAGAGTTTAGCTACTTGTTATATGTGTTTTATGTCCTCCCTTTTATACTGCGCAGCACCGAGACGATTTCCTACTGTATTTTTTCATATAGCAGTAAAGTTCTATCTTATCATAGCTTATATACGAAAGAAAATGTGTTCCTCTGCTGGGGAATCAAACTATGATTATTTAAATAAAATTATAGAAGAATAAATATTGTTGGTCATCAATTCTGCTACTAGGGGTGTGGGGGAAGGGGGCGGGAGGGGGCGGAGGGATATCTTTTCAAGTCTGCACCACACTGGTTGTCTCCCCGGCGCCATTCGCTATCGTTGATCAGCGGTAGCGAATGAGTGGAGGGAGACAATAAGTGTGAATTTGTTGTAGAGCTGCTGGGAGTTAAATGCTCTTGACAACACTGCGGCAGATTCTGATGTGTGGGGCCTACCTGTCGTCCGCCTCGTGAAATTTCTTTCCCCAACCCGGCGAATTCTGTAACGCAAGCTCCACATATAGTTTTGCCTATGAACTCGGTTGGGAAAACAAATTACGCGTCCGGTTCTAACATTTGCACGGACTTTGCACTGAAACCACGCCGTATTATCGCACTTGGCTTTTGACGAAGGGATTATCGTATGATCCTACCTAATAGGCGATTTCTGGAAATCAGAAGTCAAACTTGCAATGATGTGTTTCGATGAAATAAAAACATCTGATTGAAAACCCGTCCCATCATGCCGGTGACACTGAAACATTGGGTATCGCATGCTTGTCTGGGATTTGGTAATCCACTGTTTTTATCGAAACGCGCAATTTCAGTGATCTAATCAAGTTGATATAATTATTATTTCCGGTCAGCGCCCGCATTCCAATTGCATGCATTCACTTTCGCACTAGTTTGCTAGTTTGTTTGTTTATTAGTTAGTTTATTAATTTGCTTGTTTGTTGTTTTTTTTTTTTGTTTTTTTTTTCTTTCTTTTATGGTTTGTTTGTTAGTTTGTTTGTTCGTTAATTTTTGTTGCTGTTGTTGGTGTTTGTTTGTTAGTTTATTAGTTAATTAGTTTGTTTGTTGTTTGTGTGTTTGTTTGTTAGTTTGTTTGTTTGTTTGTTTTGGTTGTTTGTTTGTTTGTTTGTTCATTCGTTCGTTAGTTACCCAACGCGCAAAAGACCATCGTGCCGACGTAGGCCGCCGTTGGCCCGCGCACAGCCGTGCACCTTTACACACTGGGTAGTTAGTTAGGTGTGTTTGTTTGTTACCGGTAATTTCGGAAGGTGGGGGGGGGGGGGAGGGGGGTATATATTGTGCTTTGTGTGGTGATAACATCTCCACTACTCGTGTTAGTTCTTGTAGTCATGCGCCGGACGGTCTATATACGCCCACACTATACAAGACTGCTAGTCATGTACTATGTTTCAAACGTTTGATAACACCTCGGCATTTGTGTCATTTGTAATGGTGGAGGGAGGGGGGAGATGCGGGGGGGGGGGGGAGGAAGGGGGGAGGTGGGGGAGGGAGGGGGAGATGGGGGGGGGAGGTGGGGGGAGGGGTGTGCCACTTATAGCATACCGGCTGAAAATATTACTATCTCAACGTACTTTGTGACACCAACAACAATAACAATTTGTACAAAGCACGCCGGCCGAGATCCCAGACCACGTCTACTAGGTTTGTAACATTGCTACTGACAAAGCTCGTTATAATTTTTAAAAAAAAATAAATAAACGGGCGCGAATGTGAATCCACGCATATACGACTAACACTGCGTGTGTTCTCAGCTCCCCAGCAAAACGCCGCATATCTGCTTGAGGCATAGATTCTCATGAGCCCCCGCACGCGGGGGCTCATGAGAATCGATGCCTCATGCTCACTCGAGTTACCTCTATGCTTGTACGCTTCATCAGACTATAATTTATGTAGAATGCATACCCGGTTTACTCGGGTTGATTTGATGCGGAGAAAGTGCGATTTTAACACGCATAATGTCAGTCATTTCAGCGCAAGCTTTCATGAGTTTGAAGCCTTCGTGTATGACGTTTCAATGTCGACGGCATAATGCCATGAGATAACACCCAAAGAGGAAGGTCGCTTTCGATTATTGAAGGAAACGAAATGTCCACATTATTGTTTTGCAGGAAACATCGGATGACAGATAAGTCAGAAACGGACACTGAAACTGTATCAGGTCCGGCCAGGTGTGGATTTGAGTGTCTTCACAATGGTGCTGACTGTAAACTCAGCATAGCTTTTGGTTGGATTACTTTGCCTTAACGTCTCGACAACAACAGGGACGCCACTACGCTGCACGTGAAAATCAAAAACAAGATGGGATGAACCATAACCCACAAAGTCCCTTCTATATGAGAGCTGTCCTCGCTGTCAAGTGTCTCTACCTTTTGTCTTTGACTGATTCTGATGTTGAAATACTTCCTTTTGAAAAAGTCTTGCAGATCTGCCAATGAATGCGCCAGTGAGCTCTGTAAGGGTCGCAGGACATACGCGTCATTGGTTTGTCAAAAGTAATTTGTCAAGACGTAGGGGAAGAGACCCATTTATGAAACACTTAAGCAAAAGCGTCTCGCGCGACCGTCCAAAGAAAGGTAGAATCAATCCGAGACCAGGGTTTGATAGAGATTATATTGATGCATCTTAGGATAAAGCCAAATTTCAAAACTCGAATCGATGCAGAAGCAGTTCCAGTAAGTTTCACTTACATTTTGTTGCAAAATAAAGGCACGAGAGATGGTTAGCATACATTATAGGTTCATTTAATATTAAAAGTGAGTTAAATATAATGAGTCATCCGCCACTGGTCCACTATTGGTCCATCCATCCATCATCCTGTGTATATCAAATTGTGACAGATGTTATCATTTTTAATTTCTGAGAGGCCATCAGTGCCACAGACTTCTAATTTGGCACAGTGATCACATTTGACAATAGCTTTGATTGTCACTTGCCCTGACCTCCATGAAAGGTCAATATTACAAAGGTCAATAAACGGGCGATTTTTAAAGAAAATAGTTATAATCTTATTTTAAAACTTGCTAAAGAGAAAACTGACGATACAACGTTTGTTGGCAGCTCTACTAAGTTAACCTCTCGTTAAGGTCAAAGGTCACGAGAAGTAAGAAGGCTTTTATTTTAGGTTGTTGTTATTACAGGTGGTTCGTATGTGACCTGTGCAATAAGACCCCAGTGGAAATGTTTTGCTAGGGGTTATAAAGTGTGTTGAAAATGTTCTATGTATGGGGGAATAAAAGCTACTGTATTAAAATTTAGTTTTAGCACCTCAAAAGTAAAACTTGATACAAGCTAGCATTATCGACACAGGTTTATGTACATATTCAGAAGCAAATTCAGAGCTCCCAGGATTTTTTTAATGTGCAATTTTCCATTTTGAGAAGTTTTGGGAAGTTAGCGGTTCTTAAATGAGGTTGAACGAACCTAGGTGAACTTCAGCAAACCAGGTTTGCCATGGTTCTCATTCTTAACTGAAGTGCTTGTTTCGGCGTACTTCAGTACTGTCTGCGAAGGTGTTCAAAATGGCTGCCGCTATGCCGCTTCGCGATTTAAACGATGTTTGTTTTTGTACTCCTTGCAGTAGCGACCCCACAAACAGCGTTGTGCCTCCCACAAATCAATAAAAAAAAAATAGGTCTTGTTCTTCGCACGAGTGAAATTTCGCCGTCCGCCATATTTGTTTGTATCGGTGACTATCTTCTTATCTCCAACGCAGAAGAGGGTAAAAGTTTTGACCAATCAGTGAAAAGGTTCGCCTTGGTTTGCTCAACACGTTGAGCGAACGTTTTCCGACAGCGAACCTGTGGTTTGCCGAGGTTCGTGAACTACTTCGAACTAGGTTCGCCGTATCTTTAGATCGTCCAATTAAGAACCAACCTGGTTCGCCCGAGATCGTGAACTCTAGATCATCAGAGTTCGCGAACTAAAGTTCGTTTAATTAAGAACATGCTTATGCAGTGTATGGTGATGTACATTGTATGAGAGACGCATTGTGTCAAAGTGTAGACATTTGGCAGAGGAGAAATTGTATCAATGCTGGTGCATTTGTGAACGCATTGTTTGGAGATTGCATCGCTGCAATAAAATATTGTTGGAACTGTTACTCCAGTATGATCTACATCCTTAAGCCACGTGTGACGTGTTGCAGCTGAATGAAGTTTCTTTAAAAAAACCTTACGTGCGTGCCTTCTGGTGTGATATCATACTACGACCACGACTCAACACGTAACACAAACGTTTGCTCCCAAAGTTAACTTTTAAAAAATTTGTGTGCAAAAAATGACTAATCTTTACAAATACATCGACCTGGGATGACCTTGACCTTTTCTACAGGTGAAATATGTAGGTAAAGTTGTTCTTGTAAACTACAATTGTGTCGATTTTAAAGTCTGTGAATGTTATAGCCCCTAGTAAATTGCCTTATACACAACCACACGCATACACACAAGACGGCTGAAGAGCGGCTGCATGGACGATTGGTGACTACATTTATACTGTTTCACATTTGCTGTCACAGCTATGCCAACAAGGTTTGCTCTTGGAACAACTCTTTAGCCCCACCCCCTCCACGCGGACAGTAATGCGCCAGTTTGTCTGTCTGAAAGCATTCTCGACAACTGTGCGCGTCATCTTGGAGTGATGTAGTGACATAAACCTGCAATCCAGACCTGCAAACCTGCAATCTAGTTTACAAGAACAACTTTACCTACATATTTCACCTGTAGAAAAGGTCAAGGTCATCCCAGGTCTATGTGTTTTTGTAAAGATTAGTCATTTGAGTTGCTACATTCCTTCCGCGAATGAAGATAAGTAGCGACTGATCTCTCTGTTTGTTTGTCTATTTGACAAGGGTTATATACCCGAAATATTAATAAATTGTGTTGTAATTGAACCGTCTTTTCTAAGTGTGTTTCTTTCTCCGTTGGGTACTTCTTGACATAAACCTGGTTTTTGACATATCTGTTTTACTCTCTTTCCTGCCACTAGACGCAAGTTTTGCTCTGAAATCTTTCCTAATTCAGTTCCAAGAAACTCCAAACGTCAAATAAATATGTGTCAGTTATGTCAGCATGAGCCAAAATCGCCATGAACCCCCGCGATCGCGCGAGGCTCATGAGGATCTATGTATCTTGCAGATGGATCCTATTGCGAGTGTCTCGGCTATGAATGGGTTAAGTGCAAATATCATCAAGCAAAAGTTTGAAAAAATCGAGCCTGTGGTTTCAGAATCCTTAGGAACACACCAGAGATATACCCTTGCGCCATCGGCTATATCTCTGGTGTGTTCCTAAGGATTTCCGGGGAACATGGCTTATACTAAGGTACACTTTGAAACCCATCTTATTGAGTACTGGGGGTGGGGTGGGGGGGGGGGGTGCACGGTAGACCGGGCTAGCATATGGACTAATTTCAGGACAAATAAACGAGTGACAGAAAAATAAAGTGGGAGGGATGTGTAACCCAGTATGAATGGAGTTACACATTTATATGGTTGCTTCCCTGAATAAACAAGCGCACCAAGCATTCAAGTTGTTGTGTATGTATCTATCACTATAATGATCTTGTTCAGTAGCCATAAAAAAATACCAGTATTAACAATTAATAGTTCCCTGTTTATCGTGTTAAAAGTCAAATAAGAGATTAAAAAATAATACAAATATGAAAGAACGGATGAAACCGCCACGTCAGTATTGAACATGGCGTAACGCAAAAAAATTGTTGCTTCACACACACACACACACACACACACACACACATGGAGACAAAAGCCTCAGAGTGGGTTACCTACCATTTTATGTGAAAATGGGTTCCCATATTTCTATTTATTCTAGGGCTCTGGAGTTGATGTTAATGTTTAGAACTCACCTTATAACTAAGCTCTATAACTTAAAATAAAATAGACATTTTCTAGAAACAGAGCCACTAGATGGAAAAAAATGGGTTTCTACCAAGTGGGCGTCTCTCACACAAAAACTGGCATTACAGTGAAAATGGGTGTCTTCACAACATTAGGCGTCTGTAATAAGGTCAAGTTCATGGAATACTTCTTTTTCACATTAATTTCTTTTTTTTTTTCCAACTTAATGTGTATGTATGCATCAACATTTTTAACATTGTATTGTGCAAAATTCAATGAACACTGGCCCGTAACCTTTCGATTATGATTTTTACAGAGGAAATCTTTTAAACATTGCTGCATTTTGTCCTTCTGAAGCAAAACAGTTTATCATGGCATTTATGTGAGTATCAACATAATATAATGTATTCTGGAAATTAAAGGACTTTTTTTTATATATACTCAGGAGTTTCAGACAAACAGCAAAAGAGCATTTTGAATATTAACCCTTATCATTCGGAATACACCAGTGTGTGCAACAAGTGTAACTGAAATAGTCCAAGGGTAGTGCCAGAATAGCTTGGCGCCTCTGGGCGCCAAGCTATTGTGGCACCACCCTTGAACTAAAGCCATTGGTGTATGACCTCATCTGTAAGTACTGTAATGTAGCTTGCACATAATTACGGCAGTGAACAAATTTGAAGCTTTTAGCCTCAGTATGATGCGGGTCAAAAAGTGTGGAAAAATATGAAAGATAGAAAAAGACCCAGATGAAGAAACTAACACTTAACTTATTGTACCCCAGACACACCACAGCAAAATAAAGATCCACCATGATAGTTCAAGGGTGATGCCAGAATAGCTTGGCGCCTATGGGCGCCAAGCTATTCTGGCATCACCCTTAAACTATCATGGTGGATCTGTGTCCTGCATTGCAACGCAGTCTTCAGAAGACGACTTCAACATTTGGGGATTCCGGTCTTGGGGTAGAATGAGTTAAAATGACAGAACAGAACACTGACATTAATTAATTAACTGACAACATAAGAAATCACTTGAAACTTCAGCCTTTATTAATCACATCAAAGGTGCATGCATTTAAAAACACAGTAATTGTTTGTAAACACTTCAAATCAAACAATCAAGAGCAGTCAAACCTTTTTCTGGCAACTTTGTGATGAGGAAAACTAGTTCTTGCCCAAGTTCGGTACATAAAGGGTTTCTGCGACTTATGTGCCTCTATTGATAAAATGAAGAGAGAAATATAATACCGAGTTCTAGCAAGTGCGACAATAAAGTTTAGCCAAGTTGGTATACCTCGTCCAGTGGCCTAGGTTAAATGCACCAGCGGTGCCAATGTTGCTATTTTGACACCAGACCGGTCGTTTGGACCGGTCTGGCGCACCCGATCGGTTTAGAGCGTGTGTTTTCTGCACCTGTAATGGGCAACCATCGGAGAAAGAATCACGTGACCATCGTTTGATTGCTGCAAAATAACATGAATAAAGAATAAACCTTTCCCATATATGCAATCCGGGCAATAATGCGTCCATCCTTATGCTAGCACCATGAAACATTAAAAGATTTGGCAGATTTGAAAAATAGCTTTTTTTAATCCTCAATAGAGGTGATTTTGCGACATCTGCGGCGTTTGCGGCAGAAAGCACCGTCATAGTTGAAGTTCGAGAAATGAACGCACTGCATGTACAATGGATTTGATTCGGTGGTGTGGGGCATGACACAAGCCTCTGTCAAGTCAAACACAAAACTGGCGTGTTAGGGGAGGTAAAAGGCACGGCTAAAAGTTAAAACCGGAAACGAACCATTTTTTTTTTAATGCCATCACAATCTTCCGCGTGAACGTACGAGACCACACTACAAGTGCAGAAGCCAACCTGCGCGCGCAGTTCTGGTGCACATGACCGGTCCGAGCGACCGGTCTGGTGCGAAAATAGCAGCCATGGCGCCGCTGGTGTGTTTAACCTAGGTAGAGGGCGAGGTATATCAACTCAGCTAAGGTTTACGCTTCCTGTGACTTTTGAAACAATGCACAGCAGGCAAAGTGTACTTTATAGTAACAAAAAAGTTAGAGACATTTCCAAAATGATCCAGGCGTACATCAGATAAAAGCAAGCTATACACACTGAAATAATAACACTCTTGTAATAAATCTTTAGGTTGACAATGGTTTTCTTATATTATTATTGTCTTTCATCCCGATTGGTTGTACATTGCTGAACATCCCGACTTTTTCAGGACGTGCCAGCACTGCTTGTGAAAAAAAAAAAAAAAAAAATGAACAGAATATTGAATGTATAGCCAGTCTAATACGCTAAATAAACCTAAGACCCATTTAGCAACACACATCCAAAATCAAGAGAGATACAAGAAATATTATTCAGACCAAAAAGGTGACTGCCAATCGTGTAAAAAATGCAAAGAAGTACCCAAAGGAGAAATAAACACGCTTAGAAAAGACGGTTACAACACAATTTATTAATATTTCGGGTAAATCCGCTTTGTCAAAGCAGACAAACAAACAGAGAGATCGTGCCACATTCCTTCTGCGAATGAAGATAAGTAGCGACTGATCTCTCTGTTTGTTTGTCGGCTTTGACAAAGCGGATTTACCCGAAATATTAATAAATTGTGTGTAACCGTCTTTTCTAAGCGTGTTTATTTCTCCGTTGGGCACTTCTTTTCAAGAGATACAAGCAGCGCAGACAGTAGGGAGAGATTAAAAAAGAAAAATACGAGTTAATGGACCAAGGGTAGATAGAAACGCATGCCCCAGAATTGAGAGGAAAACCCACCCTGTGGGGCTGACCAGAGTGACCCTAGGAACTAAAAAGTAGTTAACCCCACCCAAGTCCCCAAGGGCAGACCTGGGTGGGGGCCGCTGTTTAGTTGCAAAGTAAGGTTAATGTTTCACAGTATGCAAAATGGTCCAGGTGTACATCAGATAAAAACAGAGCTATTCACGCTGAAAACAACCGAATAATAACGCTCTTGTAATAAATCTTTATGTTGACAATGGTTTTCTTACCCCTTATTATTATCTTTCGTCCCCAGCCATTCTTCCGTTTGCAGAGTTTTAAATATTATGCAGTATACAAAATGATCCAGGCGGACCAGCCCCCATAGTAGCACTCTTGTAATAAATCTTTATGTTGACAATGGTTTTCTTACCCCTTATTATTGTCTTTCGTCCCCAACCATTCTTCCATTTGCAGAGTTTTAAATGTTATGCAGTATACAAAATGATCCAGGTGGACCAGCCCCCATAGTAGCACTCTTGTAATAAATCTTTATGTTGACAATGGTTTTCTTACCCCTTATTATTGTCTTTCGTCCCCAACCATTCTTCCGTTTGCAGAGTTTTAAATGTTATGCAGTATACAAAATGATCCAGGCAGACCAACCCCCATAATAACACTCTTGTAATAAATCTTCACGTTGTCAATGGTTTTATTATCTTATTATTATCTTTTTTCCCCAGCCGGCTGTTTCGTTTTGCAAATTCAAAGGTTATACAGTACACAAAATGATCCAGGCGTCCATCAGATAAAAAAAGCAGGCTATACATGCTGAAACCACCCCAATAATAACACTCTTGTAATAAATCTGTATGAAAACGAGAATGCCGCGAGTGGCAGGGAATCTCAATTCATTTCTTTTGTAACTTTTGTAACTTTTTCAGTCTGTTGCAGACGTAATCCTTAATGTTTGTCCAGCGCCTATGTCTAAGTGCGGGCTCTTCTGTGATTGCCTGCTGTATCTCGGTCTTTCCATGAAGTTTGTTCATGACGAGGTGTGTCTTGAAACGAGTTTGAACAGCTTTCTCTTCAGTTTTTCCCCATGGTTTCCTTGTAAATCTAGCTTTCTTTCGAACAGGAGCTGATGCAATACTGTCATCATCAAAACTATAGAGATTGTCATCAGGCTCTGGACGTCTTTTCTCCGTCATGCTCATTGATTCCTGTGTTGTTGACTTGCTACATGCTTCACTCACAGGTGCTGTTTCCCTCGATACCTCTCTGCCAGTTTCTGATGTGTCTTCATTGCCAAAGTCAATCTCTTCATCATCGCCCAGCTCAGCTCTAATGCAACTCTCAAAATCTGTCATCCTATTGTTAACTGACAGAAGAATCTTTGCCACTTTTGCCTTTTGAAGGACGTCTTGAGGTTGGCAGTAGATATGGCGATGTATCCGAATATCATGACCAAGGAAGTCTGCCAGCTGATCCTGGTCTAACTCCTAGATGGCCATTGACTGAGCCAAAGTTGCAACCTGCTTCCATAACTGAGTAAATGTGAACATGGCTGGGTATGACACCCGCGCTTCTAGCGCATGGGCCTTCAGAACATCATGGCCTCTGTAAGGCCTCTGACCAGAAAGTGTGGCAAAGATGTACTGGGAACCAGCGAGAGCTGGCACTGATTGCCTCATTTGAAGGATTCTGTCCACAGTTGTCATCATCTTCTTCGTCAGCAAAACGGGAACACTCCTATTAAACTTGCCTCTGATTTCCACTCGCTGAAAATGATTCACCATTTTCTTCTCAACCTTTGTGAGACCTTTCAAGATATCTTGATTGGTGATCGATCCAATCTTAGCATTCTGGAAGTCTGACACCTTCATTCTCTGAACTTCTCCCCCTCGTGTTCGGTTGAAAAGTGATATAGCGCAAAGAGTTGCTTTAACCACTGTCGGATAATCTTCCGAAACCATCCTTGTCTCAAGAAGCTGTTGGACCTTCCTCACATCTTCACATGATGGGATCAGCTTGGGTTTGTTCATGGTCATTTTCCCTACCGACTGGGCTGCTGTAGCGGACACACAATCATACCAGTCCCCGTTGAAGACAGAGTCAAACCGCTGCGCCTCAGAGAGCTCCTATCGCCACCTGTCATCTGAACCCTGCCCAAGCTGTTTGGATGCCTGTGACTGTTTGATCTGTGAACATTTTTTCAAAGCATGGCCTATGCGCATTGCGAGATTGCCTTTTTTGGAACTGATGTGTGTCCTCATCAAAATCTGCTAGCTCTTTTACAGCCAGTACAACATGATCAAAGCTAGCTGAATTTGATTACAGCATTTAATCTTGCGATTTTCATTTCTAACCTCAATCTGATAGTCTTTAAAAGTCTCCCTAACTCCCGCATCCTGGAGCTGATTTGTCCAGCCGTGTGTTCTTCAATGTCCCTGCCGTCAAATAATCTCTTTCCATACTCAAGAAGCAAGGGGTAAGTTCTGATGAGATGGCTTATCTCATCATCTCTCTGCCTGGCTACCTTATTAGTTTTGGTGCGATACTTAGGAATCAAACATCCTGATTTGTTTTCAAGAACAGCAACGTTATGCATGTAATTACCCTCATCATGTAGTCTGATCCATGCTTGACGTCTCTGCTTTGTCCCTTTTTTCATCACCAAAATTTTAGCAACGTCTGCCTCATCTGCATGGACATCTTGTAAGTGCGTGCTCATTTTCAAGACAAGCTAGCTGCACAATTTGCATGCATGTTTCTTGTCCCATTTGTACTTTCCTTTCCCTCTCTGCAACACGTGCACACCTGTTTCTTCTGCAAGTGCTCTTTCCCCACCCCCAACATCATGTTCCTTCTGCCTATCCACATTCTCGTTGCCACCCCCTAATTCACCCCCTAACGCACACTGCACCTTGCTGGTACTAGCTTCACTGACACCTGCCCGCCCTGAACCTGCCACGTTGATGAAATCTAACATAGTCAATACAATACTGTCTGTGTCAGAGATCCCAGCGATTGATGCCGACACACCGTCTGAATCCAGTGAGCTCGAGCCAGGAACAAACTCCTCGTCATCACTGTCCTTGTATTGCGATGTGCTTGCACTCTAAGTCTCAGGTCCATCCAAGGCTCCATTTGCCAACTGGAGAAAGAAAGAAAGAAAGAAAGAAAGAAAGAAAGAAAGAAAGAAAGAAAGAAAGAAAGAAAGAAAGAAAGAAAGAAAGAAAGAAAGAAAGAAAGAAAGAAAGAAAGAAAGAAAGAAAGAAAGAAAAGCTGCATTAGGACAGAAACAGCCAAGCTATTCTGGCATCACCCTTGAACTATTATGGTCGATCTGTGTCCTGCACTGCAATGCAGTCTTGAGAGGACAGGGGCAAAATTTAAGGATTTTGGTGTTGAGGTAGAATGAGTTAAAGTTTACCATGGACGACGGACGGACGACCAGTGGCCCAGAACATAAACTCACTTTTGCTTCGCACTGAGCCAATAAAATAAAGATGATCATAGAATCACTTACCAGTTTGTAATTGGGGGCATTCCGCTGCCGTCTATGCACCCTCCTACCAGACGCACCCTCTGTAGCAGAGGTTGCGCTATGATGATGTAGCTGACTAATTTTGCCATGGGCCTTGGTCATGTGCCAGGAAGGGGCGTGCTTGTCCACTTCCATAGATCCCGATGGGTTTGGACATCCTACTGCCATCCGGCGCTGGGTGTGTGCAGAAAGTGCTGAGTGTGACCAAAACGGTGTTGCTGCAAACATGTCAAATGCAACCATTTAAACCGTTGACATTTTGAAACAGATATATACATAATTACTGCAGTACCCCCAGCCCCCCACGAACAATAACTGGTAATACAGTAAAAAGAGACACTTCAGTTGCACAATCCCTAAAACCTGTTCGTGGAAGTCTGTTCTTCGAACCGCGAGGCAGTTTTGCGTACGAGGATTGAAATCTGGCGCCATTTGTTTAAAAGTCATAGTGCATGCATGTGTCAAGTTATTTTTCGATCACAATCACACATGTCAGAAACAAAAGCAACAAAATCGCGTGACAGGTTGACCTTGTAATGGTGTTATTGAACGAATTCCTTTCATTGAAGAAGAAAGCTTTTGTTAAAATCGTGGGGTTCTATTATCCTTTACTACAAGACTGAGCAGAAGACGCTGACTGTGCAATTGTATCGGATTGGGAGCATCTCTCAGTTAAATAACTGCAATGAACAAGTACATTTGGGCGTGCTTTTAACTACGAAATATTGCATAAAACTGTACCTCTGCAAACGGAAAAAAATGGCCGGCGGGGACGAAAGACGCTAGAAAGGGAAAGGGAAACAACTCAGTTAATCAGTCTCACTGCGCAGCTGACCAATCAGCGATCATCAAGTTGATCTCTAGACACTCGCTTCCGTGTAAACGCACAGGCCCAGTGCGTCGCAGAAACACAACATGAAGTAAAGTTCGTAAAATGGGGAATCCTATTTTGATATTTTTTCTGACTTTTGAATGAAAGATAATGCAGAAACAACCCTCAGAAAAGTTAATGGGTGCCTGACTTGGTCACCCAGAATATTACACACACCCATTTTCCATAAGGATGGTAAAGAAAGTTACCCATTTTAGGGGTTTTGTGTACACACACACACACACACATACATGCACACACACACACACACACACACACACACACACACACACACACACACACACACACACACACACACACACACACACACAGATCGTCGCGCTCTCAGAAGAGTATGCAGCAAAAAATTAAAACAGTAAAAAATCTTGACATCTGGAGAAAGTCAGACAGTGGAGGTCATGTAAAAGAAGCAACTCCGTCACCACGCAGACATTGACACAATACTCTGAATATGACGCAAATCTCTCTCTCTCTCTCTCTCTCTCTCTCTCTCTCTCTCTCTCTCTCTCTCTCTCTCTCTCTCTCTCTCTCTCTCTCTCTCTCTCTCTCTCTCTCTCAGTCTCTCTCTCTCTCTCTCTCTCTCTCTCTCTCTCTCTCTCTCTCTCTCTCTCTCTCTCTCTCTCTCTCTCTCTCTCTCGCTCTCTCCGAGGCTCACACAAACATGCACGCATCTCCAGGTGGCATAGATCCTCATGCGCACGGAGAGCATGTTCTTCCCTTTTGATTACGTAACTGCCGGGCCCGGCGTTGACAGGACTAATACCCCGCGGCCACCTGCAAGACATGCGGTCTTCTGTAGTGGGCACATGAATAAATATATGGAAAGCCTTGCTAACAGAAGACCGCCCAAAAATCAAGATATAGCCCTATATCCTGAACACTTAAATAAAACGGTGTCGACTCAAAGACCCACCGCGGCCAAAAGAGACATAAAACAACCCAGCGGGAACTCTATCTCACGGTTGAATTTATGTCCGGTTCCTCAGACAACGAAAGGATCAGGCCTCTTGCTGCATATACTGCACAGCGAGCCTCTGACGCTGGACCTGAGACCACCATAGGCTCTGGCCTGCGGACAAGGCGTACTTTCGCCGCCACGACTGCCAGCGTGCACAACCCTCCGTTCGTTCGTTCATTCAGTTTACTGTCTCACTGGCACCAAGGTGATCGGGGACTAACATTGTTTACTTTAGATAACGAACACATAAAAAGGTAGAGCTTTCATTCTGCTCTTATTGTTTATAAGATACACCACACTAGGTCTTCACAATTTAATAGCCAACAACGGTCCTTATATATAAAAAAGGTATGTATATTATAGTTTATTTTCATATTAAAATCAGGGTTAAAATTCCGGACCACTTACGTAGAAGGAGTTAAGAATTCCAACTAAGAGTCTATTTACGTCAACTATAATTTCAAAAAAGGTTAAAACCAATTTAGACGTTCGCCATAAAAGTGCAACCCTCCCTCACCACAGCACTGGTTAAATCACCAGCATTGCGTGGTTAGAGCAACGAACCTATAAGCTTACCACTCGTCAAAATAGACGGGGAAGGGGAAAAGGAAAAAAATATTATAATGATTCTGCCCAAAAAGGTGCACAAACATCTGACCCGTTACTGAACTAAATCGGGGCTGAACATATGTGTAGGAGACTGAAACAATCCCGCTCAGCCAAGAATTGCTGTGCACGTGAGAGTCTCAAACGGTCTGGTCCGCTGACGAGAGGAGTACCGGCTTTTGAAAGCAAAACGTCCTCGCGACACCCCTTATGATCGCATATAAAAGACACAAAAATTTAGAAGACATGCTAATCTCCTCAAAACTAAAATAATGAGGAATCAAGAAGTGAGTAATATCAAGGGAAATAAGCCAAAAATAAAGCACACAAGCGCCGTTACCACGATTACTTCCACCACCGTGTCAACCCGAGTCAGAAAACCTCACCCAGCGAAGCTGCAAACTAAGCTTCTTACCCTTCGTCAAATTAGACATTGAGAGGACGGAAGAGAGAGAGAGGGGCAGAGAGAGAGAGAGAGAGAGAGAGAGAGAGAGAGAGAGAGAGAGAGAGAGAGAGAGAGAGAGAGAGAGAGAGAGAGAGAGAGAGAGAGAGAGAGAGAGAGAGAGAGAGAGATGATGATGATGATGATGAAACTTTATTTTTCAACGGTAAAAAGTTTTGACAGAAAACAAATCGTCATTTTACAAACTTGCCGTTCCTAACATCTACAGCATAAAAAAGGAAAACTATAAAAAATATATTTACATACAAAATCCAATAGCATCATTATCTACAGAAAAAAAATTAACACTCATCACACACACATGCACACACGCACGCACGCGCACGCACCGCTCACACAAACACCCACACACACAAACAAACACGAGCACACACACACACACACACACACACACACACACACACACACACACACACACACACACACACACACACACACACACACAAACAAAAACAAAAAACACCATCTTATGAAATACATGAGGTAAGGAAATATTACAGTACCTGAGAAGTACTAAGTTTGACTCATCAGGTAATCAGAAAGTTTTGTTTTAAAACTTCCTGATGAGGTAATAGTTTTCAAATGTGCAGGGATTGAATTCCAAGCAAACGGACCAGAGAATGACATACTAGTTTTAAAAAGGTCGATTCTTGGCAGTGGTAAGGGTAAGGTATTGTTTCTTGAGGTCCGTTCACGTTCTTGGTGAGATATAAATTTAGTGATTAGATACTGGGGTGTCATATTATTCAGTATCTTATACATAAAGACGCATTTATTTAAAGTAAGTTGCTGACGCAGACCGAGAATGTTTAAATGTCTAAATTTGTCTGTGGTAGAGATGTGGCGTCTATCTATCATTTTTACAGCTCTTTTGTATATGGAGTTTAACCTCTTCATGTGGACATCACTGCAGCCGTCCCGCACTGTGGAGACATAATCAACGTGGGACTTTATATGAGCATGAAAAAACAATTTACGGGTATTTGTATCCGTTACATGTCTAAGCTGAGACAATAAGAAAGTGTTTTTAGCAATGGCCTTACAAACAGCATTTATATGGGTCTCCCAGCACAGTTCTTCATCAACATGTATTCCTAAGAATTTACGCACAGTGACTTGTTCAACAGGTTCAGCGTTTAATTGTAATTGTAATGGCTGTAGTCGGCGTTGATGTTTTTGTCGCGTGGCGATTAAGATACTCTTTGTTTTAGCTGGGTGAAGAACCATATGGTTCTGTCTACACCAGTCAGATGTCTCATTGAGACTGCATTGTAAACTATGGCTAATGTCCGTCGGTTTTTTTTACCAGAAACATGAAGACTCGTATCGTCAGCAAATAGATTACAATTAACGTCAGAATTAGTGATATGCAACGGTAGATCATTGATAAATAGTATGAATAAGAGAGGTCCCAAAATAGATCCCTGGGGGACGCCGTATTTTACATTTCCTTGCTTAGAGTATCTTCCATGGGCGTACACCATTTGTTTTCTGTCTTCGAGATATGATCGGAAGAATGCTATGGCGGTTGCGTTCAAGTGATAAACTGCTAGCTTATTTAGGAGAATGTCATGGTCCACAAGGTCAAACGCCTTTTTAAGGTCTAAGAAAACTGCTCCTGACATCAGGCTTTTATTGATTGATTCCAGCCAGCTGTCTACCATATGTGTCAGTGCTGACTGACAAGAATGTTTCGGTCTAAATGCAGACTGGTGAATATTAAGTAATTTACCTTTTTCCAGAAAGTCAAGGAGATGTTTTTGAATGTGTTTTTCAAGGGGTTTTGACAAAGCTGACAGAAGGGAGATTGGACTATAATTATTGATATCTTCAAGATCTTTATATTTAGGGATTGGGATTACCTTTGCTTCTTTAAGAATGGTTGGAAATGTACTTTGCTTTATGCAGAGGTTGAAAATATATGTTAGTGATTCTACTGTATACGGTAATGAGATTTTTAGGGTTTCATTATCAATACCATCAATGCCAGCAGACTTTTTGTTCGGCATGCTAGAGATATATCTGCCAACTTCCGCAGCTGTAATATTAGGGATGGTGAAAGTATTTGATATAGTTGTTTTTTTAAAGTGTTCTCTGAGAAAACTCGGCTCTTCATATGGTTTACTGTTATTTGCAGCTGACAATGCCAGTATTTCGGCTGTCGTTAAGAAATGGTTATTTAATATATCAGCTGACATATGGGATGGGATTTCGGGTGCTGATTTACCCTTCGTTATGACGTTCAGAGCTTCCCAAACAGATGCCATGTCCTTTTTGTCTCGAATCATTTGTTGGAAAAAAGACTTCTTAGACGCTCTAACTAAATATTTGACACGATTGCGTTGTTTTTTGTATTCTTCGTACTTTTGCTCTTTTTTAAGTTTGTCTCTAAATGACATGGCCTGCTTGATATCCGCTGTTAACCAGGGTGGTATGGTGGAATGTTTAACTCGTTTTTCACGTATGGGCGCATGTTTATTAAAGACACTGAGAAACAGATCCATCCAGCATGACAAGGCACTGTCAGGTGATTGGTGATCATAAACCTCAGTAAATGGAGCATTGTGCAGGTCCCACAGAAATTCATCTTTATTAAAGTGTTTAAAGGAGCGATATTTTATAGTTTTATGTCTTTTAGTTTTATTCTTGTCTAGTTTCATGGAGACGTTACAGCATACTGGGTTATGATCGCTGACAGCTAAGGAGGGAACCTGCACATTTGATTTTTTATCGTTATTTGTCACGTAAATGTAATCAATTAAGGTTGAAGATGTAGATGTGGTTCTAGTGGGGGTTTTAACTAATTGTTTTAAACCGAATAAGGCTGTTGTGGATGCCCAAGAAACAGTCATCCTCCAAATCCCACACCTTCCACTAAAGGTTGAATTGGACGAACCGCCCACCGCCGAAGAGACCCTCACAGCCATCCACCAGCTCAAGAGTGGCAAAGCAGCAGGCATTGACGGAATCCCGCCAGAAATCTGGAAACATGGAGGCCCAGCACTGCACAACAAGCTCCACGACCTCTTTCTCTGCTGCTGGGAAAAAGGAACACTACCAAAGGATCTCCGTGATGCAGTCATCATCACCCTGTACAAGAACAAAGGAGAGAAGTCTGCCTGCTCTAATTATCGTGGAATTACCCTGCTGTCCATTGCCGGGAAAATTCTCGCAAGGTTGCTCCTGAATCGGCTGGTACCTGCCATCGCTGAAGACCACCTCCCAGAGGGCCAGTGTGGCTTCAGAGCCAACAGGAGTACCACCGACATGGTCTTTGTGCTGAGACAGCTTCAGGAGAAGTGCCGCGAGCAGAACAAAGGGCTGTACGTAACGTTTGTCGACCTAACAAAAGCGTTTGACACTGTGAGCAGGCAAGGTATGTGGCAGATCCTGGAGCGACTAGGTTGTCCCCCAAAGTTCCTCAACATGATCGTCCAGCTCCACGAGGACCAGCAAGGCCAGGTCAGACTAAACAGTGACCTCTCAGAACCATTCCCCATTCGCAACGGCGTGAAGCAAGGCTGCGTGCTGGCACCGACCCTCTTTACCATCTTCTTCAGCATGATGTTGAAGCAGGCCACAGTGGACCTCGACGATGACGACGCAGTGTACATCAGGTATCGTCTCAATGGCAGCCTGTTCAACCTCAGACGACTGCAGGCCCGACGAAAACCATAGACCAACTGATTCGTGAGCTGCTCTTTGCTGATGACGCTGCCCTCGTTGCACACACAGAGAGAGCCTTGCAGCACATTACGTCCTGCTTCGCAGATGCCGCCCAGCTATTTGGACGAGGTCAGTCTGAAAAAGACAGAGGTCCTTCATCAGCCGGCACCCAAGGAAGAGCATCGCCCTCCCCACATCACCATCGGCGAGTCCGAACTGAAGTCTGTACACCAGTTTACCTACCTTGGCTGCATCATCACGTCAGACGCCAAGCTGGACAAGGAGCTGGACAACAGGCTGGCAAAAGCGAACAGTGCTTTCGAGCGACTATTCAAGCGGGTGTGGCACAACCAACAGCTGAAAAAAGGCACCAAGATCAGCGTGTACAGAGCTGTCGTTCTCACCACCCTGCTGTACGGTTCCGAGTCCTGGGCCCTCTATCGCAGCCAACTACGACTCCTCGAACGCTTTCACCAGCGCTGCCTGCGTACCATCCTCAGCATTCACTGGAGTGACTATGTCACCAACGTCGAGGTCCTTGAACAGGCTGAAACTGTGAGCATCGAGGCTTTGTTTCAGCGGACACAGCTTCGCTGGGCGGGGCACGTCTCCAGGATGAAGGATCATCGCCTACCCAAGATCACTCTGTTCGGCGAGCTCGCCACTGGACACCGAGACAGAGGGGCACCAAAGAAGAGACGGTCTCAAGAAGTCACTTAGTGCCTGCCAAATCGACCACCGCCAGTGGTCTCCGCTTGCTGCGGACCGTGACACCTGGCGCTCCACCATTCACAAGGCAGCCGTCTCCTTTGAGGACTCTCGCAGAGCTAACCTTAAGGACAAGCGGCTCAGAAAAAAAAAAAACAGAGTTGTCGTAACTCAAAACCCTGACCAGACCTTCCCCTGCAGCCACTGCGGTCGAACCTGCCTGTCCCGGATTGGCCTCCGCAGCCACGAAAATGCCTGTAGACGACGTGGGCAAGCCCTATAGAATCTTCGTTCGCGAAGTCAAGCCAAGAAGGATGCCCATGCAGCATGGTACCCTTTGGGCTTAAATAGGTCAATGTTAAAGTCGCCCAGAAGAACAATGTTATCTTTACTTTGATTAACTTTATCCCGCCATCATTTCTACGAAGTCATCTTACCAGTCCCAGTTAGCTGCTGGATTTCTATAAATAAAGCCAATCAGGACTGGGGAGGGGGGGGGGGGGATTTAGATGTTTTCACCTCGACCTATAAACTTTCAACTTCGGCTGACTCTAGGTCCCGTCGTCGTTTAACGTTACTAATCGAATCATGTATATATACTGCTAGTCCAGTGTGCTGGGGACTTGAGGCATCTCTGCGGAGTACTGAGAAGTTTGGGACTGAGATGGAATTATCCCTGATAGTGTTTTGAGCCTCGACTCGGATACACCAAAAACATGAACATGTGTGGGCGTGTTCAAGAACACAGACAAATCGGGCACCTTATTAACTAAATGGTAAATGTTGAGGTGGCCAATTCTCATCAGTTCGTTGTGGGAGAGAGAGAGAGAGAGAGAGAGAGAGAGAGAGAGAGAGAGAGAGAGAGAGAGAGAGAGAGAGAGAGAGAGAGAGAGAGAGAGAGACTCTGCTCGACAAGGTGCACAAACATTTGACCCGATAACTAAATCGGGGCTAAATGTAGGAGACTGAAACAATCATAGCCAAGAATTGCTGTGAACGTGGAAGTCTCAAACGGTTTGGTCCGCTGAAGAGTCTGAAAGCAAAACGTCCTCGAAACACACTTCATTCTTAAAGCTGAGAAACAGTCACAAAACTCCGCCCCGCACGTGTTTTAAAAAAAACTTTGCAGGACCCAGCGAGGGCCCTGTCTTCGTGAACGTTCGGCTAACTTCGGCAAACCGGTTTGCAACCCAGTTGACTGAGTTTTCAACTGCGTTTGTCGTGCTGGCAAAACTCCCGTGAAAAAGACAGGCCACTTCCTGTTTGCAGCGAGTGCGCACCGCGATCACTGATCTAAACCAGCGATATTTTTACTGACATCAACAGTAGCAGACGACACTCGACCACCCGACGGACAGAGCAGGCCATTTGTGTCTTGCCTGGACGCACACTGGATATGGACCAGGCCGAGCTATCCGTAAGTTACACAGTACAGCCTGAAGCTTTATTTGATATCGGAAGGGTGAGGAAGGAGGGGTTATTTGTCGTTTTGTGTTTGTTGTTATAATCTCTCTCTCTCTCTCTCTCTCTCTCTCTCTCTCTCTCTCTCTCTCTCTCTCTCTCTCTCTCTCTCTCTCTCTCTCTCTCTCTCTCTCTCTCTCTCTCACACATCTACTTTACTGTGTTGGATGTACATCACAATGCTTCTTTATTTATATTATCCTATATTGGACTGGATGTACGTGTTGACAAAATTCGTTCACAACTACAAAGTGTCAGGAGTCATACTTACAGCATGTACAGCCGTGCATTCTGCCATCATAGTCCCCAGCGCGTAAAATCCGTGGCTGTCGGTCAGTTTCAAAGTGTCACAGAATCGTCTGCTGTTGTCCGATCTGCTAATCGCGATGATTTCCGTGCAACAGGAAGTGGTCTGTCGTTTTCCGAGAGTTTTGCAAGCTCGGGATACGCAGTTGCCAACTCCGTCAACTGTGTTACGAACCGATTTGACCCACTTAGGGGCAGGGCCCAAGCTGGGTCCTGTAGTCTTTTTAAAACACGCGCTGGGCGGGTTTTTCTCATTGTACCTCAGCTTTAAAGCTGAGGTGCAATGAGAAAAATCCGCCCAGCGCGTGTTTTTAAAAGACTGTACAGGCCCCAGCCTAAGTGGGTCAAATCGGTTCGTAACTCAGTTGACGGAGTTGGCAACTGCGTATCCCGAGCTTGCAAAACTCTCGGAAAACGACAGACCACTTCCTGTTGCACGGAAAACATCGCGATTAGCAGATCGGACAACAGCAGACGATTCTGTGACACTTTGAATCTGACCGACAGCCACGGATTTTACGCGCTGGGGACTATGATGGCAGAATGTACGGCTGTACATGCTGTAAGTATGACTCTTGACACTTTGTAGTTGTGAACGAATTTTTTCAACACGTACCTCCAGTCCAATATAGGCTAATATAAATAAATAAAGAAGCATTGTGATGTACAACCAACACAGTAAATTGGATGAGAGAGAGAGAGAGAGAGAGAGAGAGAGAGAGAGAGAGAGAGAGAGAGAGAGAGAGAGAGAGAGAGAGAGAGAGAGAGAGAGAGAGAGAGAGAGAATCGACTGTTTACATAGATGCCAAAAGTTACTTGGTCGCCATGGGTCAAGCTGATTTTTAGTAGCTGCCCTTCGTATGGAGAAAACAAATTGCTGTAGGCCACTCCAGATGAAAAGATATAACAACAAACACAAAACGACAAATAACCCCTCCTTTCTCACCCTTCCGATATCAAATAAAGCTTCAGGCTGTGCTGTGTAACTTACGGATAGCTCGGCCTGGTCCATATCCAGTGTGCGTCCAGGCAAGACACAAATGGCCTGCTCTGTCCGTCGGGTGGTCGAGTGTCGTCTGCTACTGTTGATATCAGTAAAAAATATCGCTGGTTTAGATCAGTGATCGCGGTGCTTACTCGCTGCGATACAGGAAGTGGCCTGTCTTTTTCACGGGAGTTTTGCCAGCACGACAAACGCAGTTGAAAACTCAGTCAACTGAGTCAGTTGCAAACCGGTTTGCCGAAGTTAGCCGAACGTTCACGACTAAAGAGGGCCCTCGCTGGGTCCTGCAAAGTTTTTTTAAAACACGTGCGGGGCGGAGTTTTTTGACTGTTTCTCAGCTTTAAACACACAAAATAACTGACTGACTTTTTGTGGGAAAAGAGTGTGTACGGCCGGCCGAAAAAAAACCAGACCATTGCATCGGATAGTGTGTGATGTGATACACTTTTTTTTTTTTTTTTACAAACTTTTCATAACGGGCAACAGATTTCAATGGACACAACTTTGCCTGTAAATACGCGTAGGGGCTGGTGAATTCTGAAACAACGGAAGACCATCATCCGTCTCGTCCAATAAAATCTGGCCATAACCAGACTGATGGTCGGTCCCGTGTTTCGTTTAGTGTACTTACCGTGTTGCGCCCGAGCAGGCTCGTCACGCTTTGCTGCCTAAATCGACCTGACTGTGCACGCTGTTAACCGGTGGGTGAACATTTTATTTATGGCTTTGTTCATTAGATAACGAAACTGTTTTGACAGGTAACCGACACTACAGAAATTGTGCGGCGGAGATACATCATTACATGCACCATATGTACCACGCGTACAAAATGCTACAACTGCTGCATTAACCTTTTGCGAGTCGGTAGCAGTTTTAGCCCGTCCAGAGCCGAGAAATCTTAACGCCACACAGCTGTATGAGGTATAGATCCTCATGAGCCCCCGCAGTTGCGGGGGCTCATGAGGATCTATGCCTCTTGCTGACACCACTCTCAATTCATGTTCCGGAGACAGCTAGGGCTGTTTGGTGCTGAATTAACAGCGTGCAGAAACACAAGCTGCGTCTACTGGCACTGAACGGGTTAAAGAGTGTGGACTGACTTAAAAGAAACACATTTTCTGTTTATTTGTTTGTTTGTTTTTTCTCCTTCGTCAGTGTGACTTTTTAACCCTTTATGTGTCGGTAGCGGTTTTAGTCGCGATGCCGATTCCTATAGGAATCATCGAGGCTAAAACCGCTGCCGACACGCACAGAGTAACAGAAAACAACAACAAAAAACAAAAAACAAACAAACAAAAAACTGACTAGCCTAGAACAATTTAGTAACAGAGAAACACGCTTCGACGGACAAGAACAAGCTCGAACAGTTTTGTAAACTGTTTTAGATGCGGTTTTTTTTTTCGAATCGCGTTTTTCCCTCCATTGTTTATTTCTTTACATAACACGCTTTACCGTCACTTTTTGGGTCTATAGTTTTTGCTGTAATTTGCGGTACGAGGATCCTGCGCAATACCGCAAAATGCAGCAGTTGTAATACTTTGTACAGTTTGGTGCATTGTGCGGCGTATCTGTGCGCTGTGGGTCAAACGATTAAAAAAATGAGTCATTTTCCTTTGTCATTTGAGATTAGAAAAAAGTCACTCTAATTATTTTTCCTGGGGTCAGTTGCACGAAAGAGCTTATTCATGCCCCAGCCGCTAAGCATGGCGCTCCGCTATATGTATGAGTGAGCAGAGTCCTGCGCCAGCCATTAAAAAAAGTGCTCCGCCATACGCATGATTGCGCAAAGACAGTCCTGCGCCAGCCACTAAGCAAGGTGCTCCGTTATAAGTTGGGTGCTATAGCGGAGCACCTTGCTTAGTGGCTGGCGCAGGACTAAGCTCACTCGCACCACTGACCCCTGCTAAAGTTTGAACATTCTAAAGGTACAAGTCAACTGTAGCCAATCGAAGAAGACAACCAGTGTTACGAGTATGTGCAGTTGGTGACCTTTTAGTGACCAAACATTTCACAGTGAATTTTCAGCTTTTGCCGTGTCGGTAACGGTTTTAGTCGCGATGATTCATACAGGAGGAACCATCGCGACTAAAACCGCTGCCGACACATAAAGGGTTAAAAAGTCACACGAAGGAGGAAAAAGAAACTAACAAATAAACAGAACATGTGTTTCTTTTTAAGTCAGTCCACACTCTTTAGCCCGTTCAGTGCTAGTAGACGCAGCTTGTGTTTCTGCAACCTTCGTTAATTCCACACCAAATAGCCCTAGATGTCTCCGGAACACGAATTGAGGGTGGTCTCAGCAAGAGGCATAGATCCTCATGAGCCCCCCGCAGTGGGAGGCAAGGGAGGCCCATGAGGATCTATGTCTTTAGCTGACACCACTTTGAGTCCATGCTCATGGGAATGCTAGGTTATTTTGGTGGTTGAATTAACAATGAATGCAGAAACACGAGCTGCGTCAGCTGGCACTGACGGGGATAAACGTCTGGAAGAAAAAGACTGGAAACATTGCATGTCAGGTCGTACACGATAGACTTTCGGGTGTGGCGTATATCATCTTGATTTTGTCTTGAATTTCACGGCGTTCAGCCGCAAGGGCCACAATCGCAACCCGGCACAGTTTAGACGCTGGGGTCTGTTGCATGAGTGAGCTTAGTCCTGCGCTAGCCACTAAGCAAGGTGCTCCGCTGTCACGGAGCACCTTGCTTAGTGGCTGGCGCAGGAAAATTAATTCGCTCAAGCAACTGGCCCCTAAGTAACAAACTTAAAACAACAACAAAACAACAAAATCAGTTAGTTAGTTAGTTATTTGGGTTTAACGCCGAGCAGGCGACTAAGGCCATCTCACGGCGGCAACAAAATCAGGGATTATTACAAGTTTATATTTCTCTTTACTGTTACATGTTCGTATTTCTCTTTGCTGTTACATGTTCGTATTTCTCTTTGCTGTTACAAGTTTGTATTTCTATTTCTTTGCTGTTACACGTTCGTATTTCTCTTTGCTTTTACAAGTGAGTATTTCTCTTTGCTGTTACGCGTTCGTATTTTTCTTTTCCGTTACACTGACGTTCGTATGTCTCTTTCCTGTTACAAGTTCGTGTTTCTCTTTCCTGTTTAGGAAGATCGCTACGGAAACCCTTCCAGAGTAAGTATGATATTAATTTTCCATTTGTGTGGGTATATAGTCTGTTACAGTCGATGTATCCTTTGCGAAACGAAATTGGAGCTTTAAACTTCTCCCAAAACGGAGCACAGCTGCTCTGCTCGTTTGAGCCAAAAGCCATTAAGTCCATCTTCGTGAACAGCGCGAGTTGTATTGTTATGAAATGAAAATCTCGCTTCAATAAAACTGGACTTACCGCCTTTTGCCTGCACAAGTGAGGGCTAATGAAGGGGCAGTTCAGTCACCTCCCCTTGCGTGAGGGAGGGGTGGGGGGGGGGGACGTGGTGGGGGGGGGGGGATGAGGGGTGGGGGGAGGGGGTGGGGGTGGGGGGCAGTTTCCAACGTTTCGTGTTGGTCATTTTCATTAGCGCAGGAAGATGTCTTAAGAAGGTAGGCCTACTAGAAATAAAGAAGCTTAACTCATTCAATCCCGACACACCAAAGCCAGGTAGGTCTAGACCATGATAGTTCAAGGGGTGGTGGACCTGGTTAATCGTCCCCTGTCCAATTCTCCTGCCTGCTCTTGTGGAGACAGTTCTGAAACCGTCGACCATTTCTTACTCCAGTGTAGTAATTATGATTAATAAGATGCTCAACAATACCGCCGCCAGAATACACCAATATACATTTACTCCTTAATGGAAGTAAAACCCTGCCATCCACAGTGAATAACGATATATTTTCAGCGGTACGCGAATTTATTACTGCAGTAAAAAAAAAAACCACTTCATTGAGTTATAAAATAGGACTGCAAGAAATAAAGAAAATATAAAGACCAGTTGAGACAACTCTCTCTCTCTCACCCTCTCTCTTTCTCTCTCTCTCTCCACAATAATAATTGAAATGTTTTGTTCTAATTTAAATTTTATGTATATATATATATATATATATATATATATATATATATATATATATATATATATATATATATATATATATATATATATATATATATATATATATATATATATATATATATCTATATTGTATTTAAAATCTGCAAATTTTGCAAAAATAATTGAGTGTCCAGATCATCCTATATGCCTGTGGCTTGTTTTGATCTGATGATAATTGATGTATATTCTTTTATGTAGTTTGCAAAGTAATAAAACTATTTAAAACAAGGGTCGTGCCAGAATAGCTTGGCGCCTATAGGCGCCAAGCTATTCTGGCACCACCCTTGAACTATCAAATGTCGATCTGTCTCCTGAATTGTAATGCTGTCCTCAGAGGACAGCTGCAAAATGTGATGATTTGGTACCTGGGACACAATGAGTTAATTCTCACTGGGACACTTCGCAGTTCGCTTGATCTATACGTTGTTCACGTCTCGGGTCCAGTTGAGCGTGTGAGCTTTAGTCCTGCGACAGCCACTAAGCAAGGTGCTCCGCTATAGCTCCACAACACTAACCCCCCGCCATAGGGGAGCACCTTGCTTAGTGGCTGACGCAGGGCTAAGCTCACTCACTCAACTATAGTCCCCGCGTCCGCTTGGCTTTTTACCTCTGTAAAGACTTTACTCGGGTACGTTGGACTGGGATAACACGTGGTCAGAATAAAGATCCCGACGCATAGTTAATACATCAGTTTTGGTATTTTTTTAAAAAAAAAACTAGTTTAACTCACTGCGCCCCAGGTACGAAATGCTCACATTCTGGAGTTGTCGGCTGAGGACTGCATTACAATGCAGGAGACAGATCGACCATGGCCGAGCCATATCTTGCTGTGGTGTGTCGGGGCTGAATGAGTTAAGTTCGCATTTTTCTTTCCTGTTTATAGGAAAACCAACCATGAGTAAGTATGATATTCATTTTCCACTTTTGTAGATATAGGTCGTTTGGCATCGGAGCACAACGTTTTCTGTAAATATCTCCGCAAAGAATCACCTTTCTATACAAATCATAGGACAAATATCGTTCAGTGACAGTTGATCTAATGCGATTTAATTTTAAGAAACGAGAACAATGTGTCAGTTTTCTGTACAGTCGTAACAATTCGGATTTTTGTCATGAAATGACTGATTTTACATCCCTAAGTGTGCCCCGAATATATTGCGCGCAGAAAATGAAAGATGCATTTTCCCGTGAATTGGCCAAGTTTTAAAACCTGAAATATTGCGCAGACATACATGAAGACTGCATGCTTGACCTCGATATTGAAATCTGCCGGGGCTCTATTTAGCAGGGCCGGATCCAGAGGGGACTACAGCACCAACCCCCCCCCCCACACACACACACACACACACACCTCGGCCAGCATCAAACTATAAATAAGTGTGTTTAAAATTGAGTTGCAACGCTTGTTTATCAGTGCCGTACGTAACACAGTTAGAAACTTTCAAAAACATCAGAAGAACAGTTTCGGTTGTGGTGTTGTGATACATACTAGACATTGGAATAGAAAAAAAATAAAAGATGAGCACCACCCCCACCCCCCTTGAAAACTGATTGATCCGGCGCTGTTTAGGGTATTGAAAATGGCTTGTTCTTGTCTTTTCAAACAAATTTCTACGATTGTACGCGGGGTATACGTCAAAATCGACATATCATAGGAGCTCAGTAAAAAAAAAAAAAAAAAATCCATATTAGGTCAGTTGGTATTACATGATATATTTTCTTAAAGTGGTACAGAAAGGTATTTCTTTGCGGAGATGATATTTCAAGGGTGCTGCCAGAATAGCTTGGCGCCTGAGGCGCCAAGCTATTCTGGTAACACCCTTGAACTAAAATCTATTTCCTAATCTGTAATGCAGTCGTCATAGGACAGTAAGAAAATTAAAAAATCAGCCTCAGGCTGTAATGGGTTAAACTTGTGATATATATATATATAGTGAGAGAAGGAATGACAGACCTATCATTTTGAGCCTTCCACTACCTCTCTACCACTACCCTCTCTTTTCTAGAACTAGTGAGCGATGCAGTCACTAAAAGGGCAGCTGATGTCCTGATGACACAATGCAAGCTTACCAGCCTAAAATTCCATGGCATTAGGACGGTATTCTCTGAATTGAATGAAAAATTACGTCCCTTGGAGCTAATCTGATCGTGTGCATTTTTGGTGGCTTTGCGCGACGCCTTTGTTAAAAGTAAACTATATATATATTTGTTTGTTTAAAGTGCGCCTACTCACATGGACTGTGAAAAGAAGGGTAGAGAAATGTAGATTTAGGCAAGACAACAGTAATAACTAGTTGTATCGGCGAGTTTTAGCGAGCCACGCCCGCCTCGGAGCAGATAGCTTTGAGTTAAAGGCCCACTACCGTCGTAGCTACTTTTCAAAGATACACTTCCATAGCAAATGGTTACGAAACGCTGCACACAGGTCTAGCTATGGTTCATTTGGACACAGGACAATCCAGTTCAGCATACGTCGTCTTTATATCAAGTAACCTTTCAATAACTCCACGCCGTTCTAGAAATACATCGCTTTCAGTAAGAGAAACAGCTAAAAATAGTGACACGCTAACGGCTGTGCAGAATAAATAAGTGCGATTACGCGTGTGCTTTTGCTGCATGTCCAACTGCTGTTGCAGTTCATTAGGGATGTCGACAAGGCATAATAAATACAGATGGTGCTGAAATGTGTCTTCAGATTTATGAGTACTGGTACTTTAAACCACTACGACCACACCCTCCCCCCCCCCCAACCCCCACCCCCTCCGGGTTCACATGACAGTAATTTTACCCGAGACGTGCGGCGCCCTGGGAAGATATAGATGTAAATGGAGATTAATTGTGACCTGCTCCCACAAAAGGTACCTTAAGTCGCTTTCAGCCAAATGGAGCTACAGGCCGAAAAGAGTGCAGGGGGTCATCTTGGGTCAGTTCGAGTGATCAAATTTAAATGCATGTTTCTCGCTTAATAACAGGTCTACAACAATAGTTTTTACATCAAGTTAATTTGTTTTGCTTGTAGATTGTAATGATGTAATATCTCAAAACTAAAAATTTCCGACTTATGTTCCCTTTTGTGGGAGCAGGTCACAATTGTGTATGCCTGACCTCCCGTTAACCCTTTGCGTGTCGGTAGCGGTCTTTGTAGCGATGATTCCTATGGGAATCATCGGGACAAAAACCGCTACCGACACGCAAAGGGTTAAAATGCGAGTTTTGACGACCTGAACACAAAAGACTTTTTTTTTTAATCGGAAATGGAGGTGGGATTTTGTTGAAGATTGGGGGTGGGGTGGTGGTGGTGGTGGGGTGGGGGGACCAAACCTCTGGAACCCGTCTATCTGATCCACCCTGTGTAGTTGTCCTTCGTCAGGAGAAAGCAAGGCTGTTCTTTTAACCCTCTGGCTGTCGGTAGCGGTTTTTGTCGCGATGATTCCTGCGGGAACTGATCATGGCGACAATAACCGCTACCCGCAACAAAGGAAGAAAAGTAGATTTGTTCCTTTTCTTTGCATTGCCATTAATAATAATAATAATAATAATAAATAATAATAATAATAATAATAATAATAATGTACATTTATATAGCGCTTAACCTCCAAAGAAATGGTGCTCTAAGCGCTTTACAAGATCAAAAATCACAGAACAAAACGTACAAGACAAAAACGCTACAATAAATGTTACAAAAACTAAAGTGACATATCAAAAGCTCACACTCACACATACACACACACCGTTACAAGAACAGTTACTGCTAAAGATTGCTAACGCACTGAAAATGCATCTAACTTAATGCAATAGGTCTTGAGTAGTGGTTTAAAGGCAGACAGATTTGGGGCATGTCTGCCATGGGCTGGAAGGTCGTTCCAGGTGACTGGACCGAAATAAGAAAAGGCGCGATGGCCCTGGCTAGACTTCTTTCGCCTAGGCACCCTGAAAATACGTGTGTCCGATGCTGAACGGAGGGATCTTGAAGGTGTGTAAATATGAACCAGGTCGGACAAATATGGGGTGGGGGGGGGGGGGAGGGAGCGGGGGCGGGAGGGGGTTGCAGTACCGGTAATAGCATTGTAACAAATAACAGACACCTTGTACATAATGTTTTGAGATACAGGCAGCCAGTGCAGGTCAACAAGTAAGGGTGTTATGTGCTCACGTTTCGGCACTCTGTAAATTAGTCGGGCAGAGCAGGTCATAACGCTTTGAAGTTTATCAAGAAGATTTTGAGGAACGCCAGTCAAAAGGGAGTTACAAAAATCAATGCGTGAAAGAACAAGGGAGGTATCAAGCGTTTTAGTTTGCTTCGGTAGTGAGAAGGTGTCGAATTGAACTGATCTTTCTCAATTCAAAGAAGGAACATTGGCAAACCTTGCCAGTGTTGACATGCTCAATCATGGTCAGCCTATTGTCTAAGATAACACCAAGATCACGGGCCGACTCGGAAAAGGGGATACTGTTCTGACCAGCCCTGATCGAATCTGGAAGATCAGTGAAGTTTGAACAAGAAAATCGTAAGGACTCAGTTTTGCACTATGTAGTCCAATTCTGAACGTCTGTGACACAGGACTCTAAAGACTGAAACATCTGACTAACATGTTTGCGTTGGGCACGGGCTTACAGCTCTGTGTTATCAGCATAAAAACGGTGAGAAACAGAGTGACATTTGATAACATTAGATAAAGGCTCGGTATACAATGTGAAAAGGATCGGCCCTAAAACAGAGCCTTGGGAACACCGTACACAAGCTCAGTGGGATCGGACTCTACTCTCAGTACAGACACTACTTGCTTTCTTCCAAAGAGGTAAGACTAAAACATAAATGTAAAGCGGTACTCTTGATGTCAAAAACAGAGTCTAAACGTTGAATGAGAATCTGGTGATCTATCGTATCAAAAGCAGCGCTCAAATCAAGAAGGGCCAAAACAGAAACATTATCTTCATCACTGGCGGTGGTTTTACAATTGCAGTTTTGAAACATGCTGGGACAACACCTGTTCTACGATACTGGTTTACAATTTCTGTGACAGCTGGCACAATCTCTGCGCAACATTCAAGCAGAAGAGATGAGGGGACAGGGTTGAGGTCACACATTTTAGGTGACATTTTAATCATGGTTTCATGCACAAATTTCTCCGTTACAGGACAAAAACATGTCAGAGGCAGACCTGAAAAAGAGGTCTTTGCAGATGGATAGTTTTTCATGCCAGCATTGGCACATTAATTTATCAATATTGTCACGGATGCTTTCGACTTTTTCGCTTTCTAAATGATTCACTACTTTCTAAATGGACAACAGCAATATAACGACAAGAAACTCAGGAGGTGTTATTAAATCTGCTCTGTATTTATAACCTTATCAGTTATTCTGGTGCATTGTTTGGCAGGTTTTTTGTTTTTTTTTGTTTTTGTTTTTAAATCTTTCTCTTTCCAAAGTGAGGTGTGAAAATAAGGTTGAATGCATACGGCTTTCGTACGCTGTGTGCGATGGCGTGCGTGAGGAAGACTGCAAGTGGAAATGGAAACAAGTGACTGAGTGAGTTCACGCGCACACACACGCACACACGTACTCACACACCATCACACACACACACACACACACACACACACACACACACACACACACACACACACACACACACACACACACACACACACACACACACACACACACACACACACGAGCGCGTACGGATGCACACATGCAGGCATTAATGAACACATTCTGCCCCAGGACCGAAATCCCCAAATTGTGAAGTTGCCGTCTGAAGGACCGTATTAAAATTGTAGAGACAGATCGAGCATGATTGTTCAAGGGTGGTGCCAGAATAGCTTGGCGCCTATGAACTAACATGCTCGATCCGTGTCTTGCTGTGGTGTGTCGGGGCTGAATGAGTTAAATCTGTACCAGTGAACTGAATGGAAGAATGTAAGGTTTAAAGACTCTACTCCTTCAGACGCACAGCATCCATATACATATCGAGCGCCCCTCGCATTGACTTACCAACGATGGAATATATTTCTGTTTACTAGTCTATTCACGCTAAGAAAAGATACTCGGAAGATAAGATAATATAAGATGAGATATTATTAATTGTATTACGAGTTAGGTTTTGCCAGTGGTTCTTGTCGTCTCTCGGGTCCGGTCCGGGGGTCAATATCGGAGGTAAGAGTCGAGGGCTTTTTGACCAGCCGGACCGGACCCGAGACTGTGAGACGACAATAGTATTAAATAGATGATGATGATGATGATGATGATGTCCACTTGTAATGCGCATCCACTCCATGCTAGCAGCATGCTCAGGGCGAAAAAATAGAAAAAGATATTAGATAAATATTTATAGATAAGATAAAGATAAGATAAAAAAGATAAGCTAAGATCAAATGTGTGTACGTGCGCGTGCGTGCGTGCGTGCGTATGCGTGTGCGTGCAGCGGTTATCAAGCAGTGTTCAAGGCCAAGCAGTGCAATGGTGAAGAACTGAAGCACAAATCCGACGTCATTCCAGCCGATCTTGTGGAGAAACTTCAAGAGGTAAGACCAATGGCTGTGCTGGTCTGTGATTTGGGACCTCCCCGCTCCACGCCCTATGATCGGAAATTACAAACCATTGAGCGCACATATCAGTTGAGTGTAGTTTAACTCGCATCATTATGAGGATGACATCATCAATCTCTCTTGGCTTGACTTCGCGAACGAAGATTTTATAGGAGTTGCCCACGACGTCTGCAGGCTTGTTCGTGGCTGCGGAGGCCAATCCGAGACAGGCAGGTTCGACCGCAGTGGCTGCAGGGGAAGGTATGGCCAGGGTTCTGAGCTGCGGCATCTCTGTTTTTTCTCCTGAGCCGCTTGTCCTTAAGGCTAGCTCTGTGAGAGTCCTCAAAGGAGACAGCTGCCTTGTAAATGGTGGAGCGCCAGGTGTCACGGTCCGCAGCAAGCGAAGACCACTGGTGGTGGTCGATTTGGCAGGCACTAAGTGACTTCTTGAGACAGTCTTTGTATCTCTTCTTTGGTGCCCCTCTGTCACGGTGTCCAGTAGCAAGCTCGCCGAACAGGGTGATCTTTGGTAGGCGATGATCCTCCATCCTGGAGACATGCCCCGCCCAGCGGAGCTGTGTCCGCAGCAGCAAAGCCTCGATGCTCACAGTTTCAGCCTGTTCAAGGACCTCGACGTTGGTGACATAGTCACTCCAGTGAATGCCCAGGATGGTACGCAGGCAGCGCTGGTGGAAGCGTTCGAGGAGTCGTAGTTGGCTGCGGTAGAGGGCCCAGGACTCGGAACCATACAGCAGGGTGGTGAGGACCACAGCTCTGTACACGCTGATCTTGGTGCCTGTTTTCAGCTGTTGATTGTGCCACACCCGCTTGAAAAGTCGCCCGAAAGCGCTGTTTGCTTTTGCCAGCCTGCTGTCAAGCTCCTTGTCCAGCTTGGCGTCCGACGTGATAATGCAGCCAAGGTAAGTAAACTGGTGCACTGACTTTAGTTCAGACTCGCCAATGGTGATGTGAGGAGGGCGATACACTGTCTTGGGTGCCGGCTGATGGAGGACCTCTGTCTTTTTCAGACTGACCTCGAGTCCAAAGAGCTGGGCAGCATCTGCGAAGCAAGACGTGATGCGCTGCAGGGCTCTCTCTGTGTGTGCAACGAGGGCAGCATCATCAGCAAAAAGCAGCTCACGAATCAGTTGGTCCAGGGTTTTCGTGTGGGCCTGCAGTCGTCTGAGGTTGAACAGGCTGCCATCGAGACGATACCTGATGTACACTGCATCGTCATCATCGAGGTCCACTGTGGCCTGCTTCAACATCATGCTAAAAAAGATGGTGAAGAGGGTCGGTGCCAGCACGCAGCCCTGCTTTACGCCGTTGAGAATAGGGAATGGTTCCGAGAGGTCATTGTTGAGTCTGACCTGGCCTTGCTGGTCCTCGTGTAGCTGGACAATCATGTTGAGGAACTTTGGGGGACAGCCAAGTCGCTCCAGGATCTGCCACATGCCTTGCCTGCTCACAGTGTCGAACGCTTTTGTTAGGTCGACAAATGTTACGTACAGACCTTTGTTCTGCTCGCGGCACTTCTCCTGTAGCTGTCTCAGCACAAAGACCATATCGGTGGTGCTCCTGTTTGCTCTGAAGCCACACTGGCCCTCTGGGAGTTGGTCTTCAGCGATGGCAGGTACCAGCCGATTCAGGAGCAGCCTTGCAAGGATTTTCCCAGCAATGGACAGCAGGGTAATTCCCCGATAGTTGGAACAGTCAGACTTCTCGCCTTTGTTCTTGTACAGGGTGATAACGACTGCATCACGGAGATCTTTTGGTAGTGTTCCTTCCTCCCAGCAGCAGAGAAAGAGGTCATGGAGCTTGTTGTGCAGTGCTGTGCCTCCATGTTTCCAGATCTCTGGTGGTATTCCATCGATGCCTGCTGCTTTGCCACTCTTGAGCTGGTGGATGGCTGTGAGGGTCTCTTCAGCGGTGGGCGGTTCGTCCAACTCAACCTTTACTGGGAGGTGTGGGATTTGTAGGACGACTGCTTCTTGAACAGTGCGCTCAGCGCTGAAGAGGCTCTGAAAGTATTCCGACCAGCGGTTCAAGATGGAGGTATTATCTGTGAGGAGTGCCTGGCCATTCGCGCTTCGCAGGGGACTTTGTACCAGGTGCCTGGGGCCATACACTGCTTTCAGTGCTTCGTAGAAGCCCCTGTAGTCACCATTGTCAGCACAAAGCTGGGTCCTCTGTGCAAGTCTGGTCCACCACTCATTCTGGAGATCTCTGAGCTTGCGCTGGAGACTGCTGCAGACGAGGCGGAAGACAGACTTCTTCACAGGGCAGGAAGGCTGGGCTAGGTGGGCCTGATGGGCGGCTCTTTTTTTTTGCTAGGTGTTCCTGGATCTCTACATCGTTTTCGTCAAACCAGTCTTTGTTCTTCTTTCTGGCGAAACCCAAGACTTCTGCAGAGGATTTTGCAATAGTAGTTTTCAGTTGTTCCCAAAGTGTTTCAGGGGAGGAGTCTACTGGGTCCGCTGTGTCTTTGAGCCTGCGCTGTAAATCTGTCTGAAAGGCAGCTTTCACATCGTCACGCTGAAGGCTGGCAACATCAAGCTTTTTCTTGGGGGGCCCCCATTTCTTGGGTTTTGGCTTGAAGTGGAGCCTGAGTTTGCAGCGGACAAGGCGGTGGTCAGTGTGGCACTCTGCGCTGGGCATCACTCTGGTGAGGAGGACGTCACTGCGGTCCCTCTGACGCACTAGGACATAGTCGATAAGGTGCCAGTGTTTGGAGCGAGGATGCATCCAGGTGGTCTTTCGACTGTCCTTTTGCTGAAAAGTAGTGTTGGTGATGACCAGTTGCTGCTCCGCACAGAACTCCAACAGTAGGCGGCCATTGTCATTGCAGTTCCCCGTGCCATGCTTGCCGAGGACTCCTTTCCAGGCTTCAGAGTCGTGGCCCACTCTGGCGTTAAAGTCGCCAAGGATGATGACTTTGTCGTCTGCAGGGGTACTCTGTAGGAGGCTGCGCAGGTCAGTGTAAAACTTGTCCTTTTCAGCAGGCTCTGCCAGGAGGGTTGGGGAGTACACACTGAGAAGGGTGACGTGCTGCTGGTGTCTCAGTGGGAGGCGCATGGACATGATGCGGTCTGAGTGGCCCGTTGGTAGGTTTTCCAGCTTAGTCGCAATGGATGTCTTGACCATGAAACCCACGCCTGAAAGCCGTCTTTCTGATGCAGGCCTGCCTGACCAGTAGAGGGTGTACCCAGCACCAAGTTCTTGGAGGCTGCCTTCGTCCGGAAGGCGTACTTCGCTGAGCGCGGCGATGTCGATGTTTAACCTCCGCAATTCATGGGCAATGAGGGCAGAGCGACGTTCAGGGCGTCCGCTGTCTGCTTTGTCGAGCATGGTTCGGACGTTCCAACATGCTACGTTGAGTCCGGTCGTGGTCGTCATGAGAGTGGATCCGTTATTCTTTCTTGTTTTTTGACCGCAGGAGAAGATGCCCGTTGACCGCGGCTAGCCAACTGGGGTTGCGAGGGGACGAGCTTTGGTTAGGCCACCTTTTCTAGGCCCCTCTCCATGTGGAGCAAGCAGTGCTGTCCCTAGAGAAGGCTGCTTGGTCGTTCAGGGTGTGCCGAGTGATGTTGTCATCCCCATGTCAACATCAGGCGACCAATATCCTGAACCGCCTGCATGCAGGTTTGAGACTGCGGCTTCCAGTGACATCTTTCACCTGCCGTTTCGCCCCTCGCCCGTCGCTACAGGACTTGGAATGGTCAGTGTCATGGTCCGTGGACGTTTCCTAAAGCCTGCGCGGTGGAGCTTTTTGGTGGAGTGCAGTGTGCGCAGTACTGGCCCCACCCTTTAAACCCTTGGTTCATCTGCCATGGCCTAGCAAGCTGGGACGATGGCATCGAGGTCCTCGGGTCGTAGGTTTTATATCAGACTGTCCTTGTCCTAGTCTCTGGCTCAAAAGCCTTCCCCGGAGACACGGGGGCTTTGATGTCAGGGGTTTCCTCCCTTAGCCTTTCTGCAGCCAAGCGGCCAGGCCTGCAAGGCAGCAGGCGACTCATGGAGGGCGGGGTCGTCTATGTCCCGTGCAGATGTGAACATCTGCCCACTGCCCAAATATCATCAATATGTGTAGTTATATCTTTGGAGGTATACGTCACAGTTCCGAAGTACATGGTAGTTCAAGAGTGGTGTCAGAATAGCTTGGAGCCTGGAAAAATAACGTATAATATACGTTATTTTATGTCATATTATGATGTTTTTCAAAGTTCAAATCCAAAATAATCTTTGTCTCACTTCAGGAGCAAAGTAAACATGTATCAACCGCGCGCGTCTGATCGACTTCTTTCGATGGCATCGCCCAAACAGCCATTTTGAATTTAGCGACGCGAGTATGCTTACGGCATTAAAAATATTACTTTTTAAATTATTTGATCGTAAATATGTATACATGTTTACTTCCTCCTTATTTTAATTTGATCACTGGATTAAACTTGTAACTTGTATGATTGAAATTTTAAAATGTTTTGCACCTAATCCGGGCCGTGTACGAGGACTGGTTCCCCCACAACGAAAAACACTTCTAAGAAAAATGTCTCCATCCTAAGGACAAATATTGTTGTTATGCATAAACCATATGGCATTAGTACTTTCGTTTCGTACCTGCAAACCAATGTTACTCTTTGACGAACTACTTACCTCTGCAGAAATTCCGTAATCTGCTAGGCTTCGTGCCAACGGTATTCAAGAATGCGATCACGTGGTTTCCAATCCTTCATAGTATTAGAAGCGCGGAACTCTAAAAGCGGTTTACTGCTACATTTTGCAATATATTAACTCTGAGTGTTCCGCAAAGTGTAACATTCATAGCATGTAACATATCGGCATGGCAAATTACATTACTAAATAGAAGTAGTACATTTTGTTTCTTTTGGCACGTGTTAGAAACGATGCCGAACGAAAACACGTTCGTTCGTTCTTTCTGTTCAGTGATCAGGAGGGTTGTGGATTAAACTGTGACACATGACTGTCGAAAATATGCTACCCTGTCTCTTTCCCGAACATTTGAATGCGCATCTGAGTAGGAAGCAGAGACAACCCGTTTAGCCCAGACGCACTACAGCAGGAGATGGATCGACCATGATAATTCAAAGGTAGTGCCAGATTAGCTTGGCACCAGGTGGCGCCAAGCTAATCTGGCACTACCTTTGAACTGTCGCGAGAGGTACAGACGTTAAACTGACGACACTGACCCTCCAAAATTTTGGAATGGCGGCCTAAGGTTACATCGTGATATTACAGTACCTTCTCCCGTGTGTTACAGTACCTTCTCCCGTGTATTACAGTGCCTTCTCCCGTGTGTTACAGTACCTTCTCCCGTGTGTTACATTACCTTCTCCCGTGTGTTACAGTACCTTCTCCCGTGTGTTACAGTACCTTCTCCCGTGTGTTACAGTACCTTCTCCCGTGTGTTACAGTACCTTCTCCCGTGTGTTACAGTACCTTCTCCCGTGTGTTACAGTACTTTCTCCCGTGTGTTACAGTACCTTCTCCCGTGTGTTACAGTACCTTCTCCCGTGTGTTACAGTACCTTCTCCCGTGTGTTACAGGAGCCGACGATAAAGCTAAAGAAAGAACATGAAAGCGGTGAGTTCGTGGTGAAACTGCCCAACCCTCAGGGTGTCTGCCTGAGTTGCTATTTTCATTAAACCATCGCCGAGAGCTTCGTCGACCCTGTCCCCCAGCGAGAGGAAAGAAAATCTTCTGCACCCTGCCGGTTTCTTCTGCAAGAGGCCGTAACCCGTTCCAGTGCCCAAAAAGTTTAAACACCACCCAGCTGCAAGAGGTATAGATCCTCACGAACCCCCGCGGGGGCTCATGAGGATCCATAACCTCTTGCTGGCGCCATTTTGAATCTATGTTCCTAGGACATTTAAGTTTTATGCTGTTGAATTAGCGAAGACTGCAGAAACACTGGGTCTGGTGGCACTGTGCGGGTTAACCCATTCAGCCCTGACGCGCTACAGTAGATGGGTCGACCATGATAATTCAAGGGTAGTGCCAGATCAGCTTGGCGCCTGTCGGCGCCAAGCTGATCTGGCACTGCCCTTGAATTATCATGGTCGATCCGTTTCCTGCAGCTGGTGCATAGGTATTGAATGACACCTCCCAAATTTGGGAAATACGGCCGTCGGGCTGAATGAGTTAATTCTCGTGAGAATGAGGCCCCACGCTGGTGATGCGGGGTGGATTTATCTTTTTACGTCTCACACGCAGGAAGTCGGGGTTTTGACACTTTTGTTCTTTCTATTGTCCCTCCCCTCCCCCCTCGCCCAGGCGCGGATCTGGGGGTGGGGTGGCGGGATTCACCAACCCAAAATATTTTGAAATTATTATATCAAAGTCCCTTTTATGAAGTTTGGACCCCCTCATTCCCCCCCCCCCTCCCATTCTCCTCGCCCCACAGTTCATTGAAAATGTAATCGGTAGATGAGACTACTTTCGGTGGTCGCTGCTGATCCTCCACCACCCCACCCCACCCCCCACCCCCTCCTCCCCTGCCGACCCCCCTTCTCCTCGCTTCACAGTTTCTTAAAAATGTAATCATCGGTATTTGACACTGTGCTTTTGCTGGTCGATGCTTATCCCGCTGACCTACCTTCCTCTCCTCGTTTTCGATATTTCGGCCGGCGATGAGAAGGCCGCGCAAAGGTCCTCATTCACACACGTCTGCCACGCCGTCTCCCCCCCCCCCCTACCCCCCCCCCCCCTTGCTATTTTATTTTCCATGCACTGAGTGGAAAGAAAGGTCAGCCCTCTGAGCGCCGTCTGTCTCAGGCTGAAGATCAGAAAACAAAAAGTTGGACCCCTCACTCCTCAGTCCCCACCCACCAATCCCACCCCCACAGCCCCTGCCCGGAAAGTAACTATCTGCCCATGCCCCCCATACTGTCTCTTTCATTTCACGACATTCAGATTTCAGAGTTTAGCTACTTTTTATATGTGTTTTATGTCCTCCCTTTTATACTGCGCAGCACCGGGACGATTTCCTACTGTATTTTTTCATATAGCAGTAAAGTTCTATCTTAGCTTAGCTTATATACGAAAGGAAACATGTTCTTTCGCTGGGGAATCAAACTATGATTTAAATAAAATTATAGAAGTATAAATTTTGTTGGTCATCAGTTCTGCTACTGGGGATGTGGGGGAAGGGGGGGGGGGGGAGGCGGGCAGGGGGCGGAGGGATATCTTGTCAAGTCCGCACCACACTTGTTGTCTCCCGCCATTCGCTACCGCTGATCAGCGGTAGCAAATGGAGGGAGACAAGACTGAGTGTGAGTCTGTTCAGTGTAGGACTGCTGAGAGTTAAATGCTCTTGACAGCACTGCGGCAGATTCTGATGTCACAGCTGATGTCCATAAGCTAGAAGGATCTACCGTGCACCCCCCCCCCCCCTCCTTCAGTACTCAAGAAGATGGGTTTCGAAGTGTTCCTTAGTATGTCTTGAGATGTTTAAGCCATGTTCCCCGAAAATCCTTAGGAACACACCAGAGATATAGCCGATGGCGCAAGGGTACCCCTATTCACGCTCTTCGAAGGTGCTCAAATGAGGTTGAGAAACATTTTCCTCTAAATAAATCAGAATTCATTCCAGAAGCCCAAATCAGGCAATATTATGTTAAGACACACGTTCTGCAGCCTCTGCAAAAAACAAAATGAAAAAAATATTGAATCTTTGGCTCACAGTGAAGGTATTTGTGTACCCAGCAAACGCCCATTTCCGCGAAATCGCAAAAAAAGACAAATATAGTGTCAGATGCCTTCAGACATTTTCTATAGCGCTGGCAGTCCATTTTCAGGCTTACATCATTAAAACAGGATGATGTCACAATTATTATAAACTTTACTAGGTGATGCTGTGATTACTGTGAGTGCCACAGTGGTTGATTTTGTATCCCTACCCCCAAGTTGTAAAAATACACAAAATTAATTAGAAAAAAAATACTAAAGTTATTCCATTTCATTTTGACCTCTCTTTACCTATTAAGTTTTAATAATGTGAGCATCAAGTGCAAGAAAATAAGGAAAGTCAGCATCCTTAACGGTACATTCGTGGTGAATGATAGCTTTTTCCTATTTAAAATTGCCAAATTGGGAAACGTACGTTGTTTCCGATGCCCTCAGAAATTTTGTATACAACCGATAAGTCTTTGTTAGGTTTTATTGGTTAGGATAGAGTGCCACAGTTACTCCCAACCTGATTTTGTTATGCTGTGATGCATTTAGGGGCCACAGTGGCTGAATCTGCTGCCCTACCCCCATTTTACCAGTATGCAAAGTAACGCAAAATAATCATTTAAAAAATGCTTACGTCATAGTCTTAAATATTTTTGTTGCCAGTTTTTTTTTTTTTTTTTTTTTTTTTTTTTTTTTTTTTTTATTTTTTATAAAGTATGCATATTGAGCATAATAGTTGTGATCATTTCATTAATTTCAATGTAACCCATCCATTTAATTGTAACTATTTTTAACTGGCTGGTCTTTCAGGTGATATTTTACCTAGCATAAGGCGGGTCTAGTAAGGTCTCCCCTTTTCTTTTCATTTATTTTCATCTAGAAATGTGTAAATATGAATATGCGTAATAAAATTTCATGGTTCCTCATAGCCAAAAGAATGTTATCAAATACTTAGTTTCCACATGTCGACCACGAGATCTGCCCACGGGCTGCAGCTGCCCTTCTGCTGTTGCCAGTCACTTTGTTGTTGTAGTGTCTCCATTCCCAGCTAGTTCAGAATGCACTGGAATCCACTGCAGCACTATTTTGTGGACAGGGCATCCAGTCTATCTTGAAGCTTCCTGGTGAGATCAGTGGATCAAGCTGCTGCCTTTCCCTAGCTAGTGCTCTGCTGCTGTGTTGAGCACCTGCAGATCTGTATGATAGTTGGAGCTGCTGCCGCCAGCTGGTAAGGAGAGGGAGGTAGTAGTGCGGTCTGCACAACAGATGTACATGCCACTTCCTTCATTCCGCATGGCATCTTGTGTGGTATCACAGCTGCTGTGAGGGTAGCGCTTGTGCACAACCTCCAGCGCGATGGCTTTGTGCAGTGCCGCAACCTTTGGCAAAGAGTCCTGGAACATTGTTTATGTTGTCTTGAAGGCTCTTTCGAGATGTCCAGGTATCTGAAGGGAGCTGTTCACACATCTTTGGGCTTGGTTCCAGGACGTCAGTGTTAGCCCTTTGCAGGACCTTAAGTTGGTGGTTCAGACTTGGGCGTTTCTGACGGTTCTTGGTCTGCTCCTGTAGTCTCCCATGCTGTCGGTGTTTAGTAAGTCTCTTCATCGTGTGTGCTGTTCTGCATTCCAGTGGCTCCAAAGTCCCCCATTTCCTAAATTGGGGTGCTCCAGATGGCGCTAAGAATGTCACTGTATCATGAGAATGACCCATGTTCTGCATCTTGTCAAGCCTGGCTTTTTGGGTTTGCAGGCAGTGTTTCATGTTGTCGATGCATCTTGGTACCGCACAACTGGTCTGACCGAGCAGGTGTTTGCTTGTGCCAGGATGCTGTAATTTGCGCCAATGTGGTCCCCACCAGTTTCTTCATCAGAGACATTTTTTTTGCAGCTCTAGCTTCCATGGCTTCGATGTGAAGCCTCCACGTGAATCCAGTAATTTATTTGTTGCCAGTAAAGTTGGCCTGTCTGTCTTTGGTACTGGAAGGTCTCCAGTTTTGAGGTGACCTCTTCCGTCTGATTGAAAGAGATGGTCTAGCTCAGTTTGAGTGGCCTCTTTCAGTCCAGCTGCTGACTCTATTGGCAGCATCCTGGATTCTGGAGGATGCTATTTTTTTATGTTCTGCTGCGCTCCACACTGCAAAGTCATCTGCATGGAGGATGTTCGAGACGAACCTTGGTACTGTTGTACTGATGTCATTAATGTACATCAAAAACAGCATCAGACACAACATCTCCCTGAGGTACACCTTCCCCGAGTTTGACAAGACTGCTGAATGTGCAGACGGTAGAAGCTTCAGCGGCAGCCCCTGTTAAGCATGCCGGCCTTAAATAAAAGGAATTACAATTAAATTGATGGGTCACATTGAAATTAATGAAATGATCACAAATGTTTATGCTCAATATGCATATTTTGTTAAGAAAACTGGCAACAAAAATATTTAAAGAGAGGAGCAATTGTTATGATTATTTTTCGTTCCTTTGCATGCTGGTAAAATGGGGGTGGGGCAGCAGATTCAGCAACTGTGGCCCCTAAATGCATCACAGCATCATAAAATCAGGTTGGGAGTAACTGTGGTACTCTATCCTAACCAATAAAACCTTAAAAAAAAGACCTATCAGTTGTATACAAAATTTCTGAGGGCATCGGAAACAACGTACGTTTCCCAATTTGGCAATTTTAAATGGGAAAAAGCTTTCATTCACCACGAACATACCGTAAAGGATGCCGACTTTCCTTATTTTCTTGCCCTTCATACTCACATTATTAAAACTTAATAGGTAAAGAGAGGTCAAAATAAAATAGAATAACTTTAGTATTTTTTTCTAATTAATTTTGTGTATTTTTACAACTTGGGGGTAGGGATACAAAATCAACCACTGTGGCACTCACAGTGATCACAGCATCACCAGTCAAGTTTATAATAATTGTGACATCCTGTTTTAGTGATGTAAACCTGAAAATGGACTGTCAGTGCTATAGAAAATGTCTGAAGGCATCTGACACATTATTTTTGTCTTTTTTTGCAATTTCGCGGAAATGGTCGTTTACTGGGTGCACAAATACCTTCACTGTGAGCCAGAGTTTCAATATTTTTTTCATTCTGTTTCTTGCAGAGGACGCAGAAGGAGTGCCTTGACATAATATTGTCTGATTTGGGCTTCTGGAATGAATTCTGATATATTTAGAGGAAAATGTTTCTCAACCTCATTTTCCTAGCACTTGCGAAGAGCGTGAATGGGGGTACCCTTGCGCCATCGGCTATATCTCTGGTGTGTTCCTAAGGATTTTCGGGGAACATGGCTTAAACATCTCAGGACATACTAAGGAACACTTCGAAACCCATCTTATTGAGTACTGGGTGGGGGTGGGGGGGGGGGTGCACGATAGATCCTTCTATCTTATGGAGTATAGAGCCTACCTGTCCTCCGCTTCGCGAAATTTCTTTCCCCAAACCGGTGAATTCTGAAACGCAAGCTCCACGTATAGTTCTGCCTGTCGGCAGAACTATACGTGGAGCTTGCGTTACAGAACTCTGTTGGGGAAAAAATTACGCGTCCGGCGGTTCTAAAATTTGCACGGATTTTGCAAACCACGCTAGAACTCGGTTGGAAAAAGAAATTTCGCGTCCGGTTCTAACATTTGCACGGACTTTGCAAACCACGCTATTATCGCACAAATATCCCTTTTGACGAAGGGACTATCGTATGAACCTATCTAATAGACGATTTCCGGAAATCAGAAGTCAAACTTACACAGCTGACGTGTCATTTCGATGAAATAAATACAGTTGATTCAAAACCCGTCCCGGAGACAAACATTGATTCAAAACCCGTCCCGGTGACAAACATTGATTCAAAACCCGTCCCGATGACAAACATTGTTTAAAAACCCGTCCCGGTGACAAACATTGATTCAAAACCCGTCCCGGTGACAAACATTGTTTAAAAACCCGTCCCGGTGACAAACATTGATTCAAAACCCGTCCCTGTGACAAACATTGGGTCAGTATAGGGCTCGGGAAGTTCCCCGCGTTGCCTGGGAGCGTCGGCGCGTCAGTTGAGCCGCCATCTTAAGTACCATAGCCTAAAGATAGTAGCGAAATCTGTGTTTCAACACGTTTTTCTTCATGTTTTTTCCTCTAGTTGGAAACAAACAAAAATAGATTCTGGTTAGCGGTTTCCTACGGTGATGGCAATACTTGCTGTTATTGTCTATAGCACGTCAGAACTTTTCTGACATTGTCATGACAGCGATATCCCTATGTGCGCCTTAGACGGTCCGTATCCTCTTAAGATGCCGCAACGACTAGCGTGATGACGTCAGCTTCCCGAGCCCTATCGCATACTTGTCTGAGATTTGTAATCCACTGCCGTTTTAGCGAAAGGCGCAATTTGATCTAATCAAGTTGATCTAATTCTCATTTCCGGTCAGGTCCCGCATTCCAAACACATACATTCACTTTCGCACTAGTTTGTTTATTCGTTAGTTAGTTTATTAGTTTGTTTTTGTTGGTTTCTTTCTTTCATATTTGTTTGTTTGTTAGTTAGTTAGTTTGTTCGTTAATTAGTTTGTTTGTTCGTTTATTAGTTTGTTTGTTTGTTAGTTTATTTGTCTGTTTGTTTTGCTTGTTTGTTTGTTTGTTCATTCGTTCGTTACCTAATGCGCAAAAGACCATCTGGCCGCCGTTGGCCCGCGCACAGCCGTGCACATTTACGCACTGGGTATAGTTAGGTTTGTTTGTTTGTTACCGGATGTTTTCGGAAGGGAGTAGGGGTGGGGGGGTGAGGGGGGGGGGGAGTATGTATTGTGCTGTGTGTGGTGAAAAATCTCCACTACTTGTGTTAGTTCTTGCAGTCATGCAACACTCTACTACTGAGGATACGCCCACACTATACAAGACTGCTAATCATGTACTATGTTTCAAACGTTTGCTAACTCCTCGGCATTTGTAACGGGAGAGGGGGGGGGGGGGGGGGGGGAGGGGAGGAAGGGGGAGGGGAGGGGGTGCCACTTCATAGCATACCGGCTGAAAATATTACAATTTCAACTCAACGTACTTTGTGACAACAACAACAATTTGTACTAAGCACGCCGGCCAAGATCCCAGACAACGTCCACCAGCTTTGTAACATTGCCACTGACAATGCTCGTTATAAAAATATTTTTAAAAACTTGAAACGGGCGCGAATGTGAACTCCACGTATAAAATACGACTAACACTGCGTGTGTTCTCAGCTCCCCAGCAAAACGCCGCATATCTGCACGAGGCATAGATTCTCATGAGCCCCCGCACGCGGGGGCTCATCAAAATCGATGCCTCATGCTCACTTGAGTTACTTCTATGCTTGTACGCTTCATCAGACTATAATTTATGCAGAATGCATCCCCGGTTTACTCGGGTTGTTTTGCTGCGGAGAAAGTGCGATTTTAACACGCATAATGTCAGTCATTTAGGCGCAAGCTTTCATGAGTTTGAAGCCTTCGTGTATGACGTTTCAATGTCGATGGCGTAATGCCGTGAGATAACACCCAAAGAGGAAGGTCGCTTTCGATTATTGAAGGAAACGAAATCACCGTCCACATTATTGGTTTTGCTGGAAACATCGGATGACAGATAAGTCAGAAACGGACACTGAAACTGTATCAGGTCCGGCCAGGTGTTAATTTGAGTGTCTTCACAATGATGCTCACTGTAAACTCAGTGTAGCTTTTGGTTGGATTACTTCAGTTGCCTTAACGTCTCGACAACACCAAAAGACGTCACTGCGCTGCATGTGAAAATCAAAAACAAGGATGGGATGAACCATAACCCACAAAGCCTACGAGAGCTGTCAGTCTTCACTGTCAAATGTCTCTACCTTTTGTCTTTGACCTGATTCTGATTTTGAAATATCTCCTATTGAAAAAGACTCGCAGATATGCCAATGCAGGGGCGGACGAGGTGGGGGGCCAGGGGGTCAATCCCCCCCCCCCCGAACCCAAATTTGTTAAAATGCTATAACAAAGTCCCTTTTTGGGTGTGTTTGGACACCCCCCCCCCCCCCATCCCACTGTTTGATTTTTTGGCGCCTAGAAGCAAGCAAGGTTCGCCGCGTGCCCCCTCCCCCCCCCCCCCCACTGTTTGATATTTCGGCGCCTAGAAGCGAGGCAAGGTTCGCCGCGTACCCCCCCCCCTTCCCCCTCCACTCCCCTCCCCCTTCCACTCCCCTCCCCCCTTCCCTCACTCCCCCTCCCCCCCCCCCCCTTGTTTGATTTTTCGGCGCCTAGAAGCAAGCAAGGTTCGCCGCATACCCCCCCCCCCCCCCCCCCCCCCCCGTACTGTTTGATTTTTCGGCGCCTAGAAGCAAGCAAGGTGCGCCGCGTACCCCCCCCCCCCCCTTCACCCCCCCCCCCCCCCACTGTTTGATTTTTTCGGCCCTTTTGGAAACAAGATCTAGCGTGGTGGAGGCCCTTTGTATCAGGTTCAAGGTCCCAAAGAAAAAGTTGGACCCCCCCCCCTCCGGAGGTAAGTGATCCGGCCCTGCAAGGCGCCAGTGAAGTCTATAAGTGGCGCAGGACATACGCGTCATTGGTTTGTCAAACGTCATTTGTCATGACGTAAGTTTTAGTTTTTCCGTAATTTTATATTTTACGTGATTATGACTGAGTTTCACTTTCGCCGGCCGGCTTCACGGGCTTGAGAAAATGGTGACAAAACTATAATTTCACGGTACGATTTGACGGTCTTGCTATAATTTGTGTGAAAGCAGGTTGACTTTACCTAGCTACATGATGTACTAAGTACACGGGCCATTTACATGCTCTTCTGAAAGCGCGTCGATGTGTGTGTGCGTGCCGCGTTAGGCGTGCGCGCGCCAACGGGCATCTCCAAGAGGCAATCTAGCAGTAATTGCTAGAGTTGTTTCCCTTAGACAGACAGTCAAGACTAGTGCACAGTACCATGAATGCTTATACAACGAAAAGAAAAAAAAAAAGTAAATGATACATGAATAAACAAACACAGTGACCAAAAGACCACATCATCACATTTGTGTGTGTGTGTGTGTGTGTGTGTGTGTGTGTGTGTGTGTGTGTGTGTGTGTGAGAGAGAGAGAGAGAGAGACTGAGAGAGAGAGAGAGAGAGAGAGAGAGAGAGAGAGAGAGAGAGAGAGAGAGAGAGAGAGAGAGAGAGAGAGAGAGAGAGAGAGAGAGAGAGAGAGATGATGATGATGATGATGAAACTTTATTTATCAACGGTAAACAGTTTTGACAGAAACAAATCGTCATTTTACAAACTTGCCGTTGCTAACATCTACAACATAAAATAGATTAAAAGATAATATTAATAATAATAATAATAATAATGAGAGAGAGAGAGAGAGAGAGAGAGAGAGAGAGAGATTTGCGTCATATTTAGAGTATTGTGTCAATGTCTGCATGGTGACGGAGTTGCTTCTTTTACGTCACCGCCACTGTCTGACTTTCTCCAGAACTGAGTCAATTTTTTCTCTTAACTGTTTTCAAGTAACTTTTTTTCTGAAAATAATTAATTTTTACTGAAGAAGTTGAAAGCGGGGTACAAAGCTGGCTAACGAACTCATCCAATGTCTTTCTCCAAACTAGCCGGCTTTGTCGGGTCAGGCGGCTCTTCTGAAAGCACGACGATGTGTGTGCCGAGCTATAACTGATCCGTCACACGGACTTCCGCAGTTTCGCCGGGCGGCGGTTTCACTGAGTCACTGAAACCTGAATAATATGTGCACGAACTGCGGGTCCATAGAAGAACGACTATGAATGCTAGTTTCATTTTCGATTTCGAAGAATAACATTTAATGCTAGGAAGAATTACATTTAATGATCGGAAAATACAATTTTCCTCTAAATAAATATTTTCATCTCTCATTTTGTCCACACACTCAGAAAAATCATGAGGACCGCACGATTTTTAAATTCTGCGAGATCAGTGCGCGGACAAATTAATTTTTCTGTGCATTATATTATTTTTCCACGGACGAATTATTCTTTTCTATCATTATTATTGGTGAAACGGTCTGCCATACACCACCACTAATGCCACGCGGACCCATCATAGCACTTACACATGTTGGTGTGTAAGGGAGTTAACATATTACTTGTTTTCGTAATGATTATGTCCCCTTCGACAACTCCGTCGCATTCATCGCCTATGTGTAAAGGGGACTGCACTCCGAATGATCAACATGTGTCCAACTATGAACTTCACCAGGCAAGCAGTTAGTTCAGGTAAAGTTCTTAAGTTTTGATCGTCGTTTTGATTTCTTTTATCTTTACTATCTAAAATTTAAGAAGTGTTTCTAATCCATGTAGGCTTCGATTTGCAAGTACGGATACGTTTTCTGTTGGAAGCGTGACTCCGTCGTCCCGTTTACAAAACTGTACTGTCGGCGACCTCACGACAGTATGTTTTGCAGTATTTAATACGATGACTTTGCACTTCGCAAGCTGCAGATGGAGACAACTGATATTACTTATTAACTGACAACAGACGGGAAACAAGTGAAATACGGGTGGTCATTGCACGAACCTACCAAAACAGTTGGCGTCAAGTTTTCCAGTGTCCTTGATTGTGTAACCGGACTGGGTGTAGGCGACATACATATTAGTTATTAGATAGTCGATAACTGCTCATTTAATACAGTACTCAAGTGCCTAGTTTAGTCCGCATCCCTTTTGTGGCCTAGGGAAGGGCTGGAGATTCTGTGGAGAGTAAACTAGTATAAGTCTACCCTAGTCTCGCATGCGCACAAAATCCTGTTTATTTGCCTCACGTTGTGTTCAAAAGTCAAGTTACCTGCGCAATTGACTGACCACAGTATCCAGAAAAACCCTATTTTGACAGGATTTGGTGTTTGTTGCTATTAGCGTTTCTACTGAGCTACCAACGTGCGCTTGCACGATCAGTCACACCGTCATGCACAGTCGTACCAAACGGATGTACACACAAACAAACTTCTTGTACGTACACACGCACAGTCTCACTCTCACTCTAGCTGAGCATCGTAAGATGGAAGTAAGGTTCCAATATTTATTTACACCAGAAAAAGCATTATTAATGATGAAACAACATGATCAAAGTTAGTCAAGCCAGTGCAAGTCATAATAACCTTAAACACCTAATCATAATACCTATATCTTCGAATACGATATCTAGCAAACCTGGCTCCTAAGCCTGACACCTATAACACGATTACATTGAATACGATTCCTGGCGAACCTAACCCCTAGGCCTAACACCTATATGCACTTACTAATAAAACCTACGCGCTGTCCTTACACATCCTAAGCCCTACTTAGGTGAACTAGAACTGAACTGAAACGCTACTGTCCTTATGGGGTAGGGTCGGGGTAGTTTGAGGGGATCATTGTTCACAACCGCCTCGTGGGGTAGGGCCGGGGTGGTTTGAGGTGATCATTGTTCACAACCGCCTTGTGGGGTAGGGCCGGGCCGGGGTAGTTTGAAGTGATCATTGATCACAACCACCTCGTGGGGTAGGGCCGGGGTAGTTCGAGGTGATCATTGTTCACCACCGCCTCGTGGGGTAGGGTCAGGTAGTTCGAGGTGATCATTGTGCACAGCCACCTCGTGGGATAGGGTCAGGGTATGTGAGAAATCACTGTTCACAACCGCTCACAAGGGGGGAGAGGGACAGTGATCATTGTTCACAACCACCCAGAGATTGAGGATCAGCCACTTTATATAGGTTCCCAGCCTCTGGAACCGGAAACTGCTTCACTGAGCTTTGTGCGTGTAGTCTGCTACACACTGACTAGCCAAGTCAGCAAAAATACTCGCACACAGTGCACCAAGCGTGCACTGAACCACTGAACTCTGACTCATAGTTAGTAACTAGCGATAGCAGAGGACTCCTGCTACAATAGAAGTTGCACATTACGCATTGTTTTACTTTGTTGATCATTATGGCCAGTAGGTCTACACTGTCATAAGCTATTTTTCTATACATATATTTGATCGTAGTCGTATCGCTTTTACGTGCCTGCCGCAGGTGGGACATAATGTATACATATGTGTTATTTATTGTATATTGTGCAAATTGCCGAGTAGTCCATGATTATGAACACTGAGATATATGTATTTATACATGACCGACAGGCTGTAACCTGCAAAACTATGAACTTTCATATGTTTGTTTCCTATGCTCAGATGTTACGACATTTGCAATGTAGGGGTGCCTTTGGACATCTAGGTCTTTGTGATGGCTGCACCAACAGTGGTTGTGATAGGAGGGGGGATCAGCGGGCTGTCAGCTGCATACTACCTGCAAAGGAACACTCCCAGAATCGGCAAAGTAGGTTGTAATAAAAGAGAGTCCATCTCCTGCAGTAGAGTCTCTAGGTGCCAAGTTATTTTTGTACCACTCTTAAACTGTCAGTCGATCCTTTGCTTGCTGTTTTGCTTCAGGTGTCAGTTGCATGCATGAGCTTAGTCTTGTGCCAAACACTAAGCCAGGTGCTCCGCTACAGTAGAACACCTTGCTTTGTGGCTGGCGCAGGACTAAGCTCACTTATGCCTTGCAAGTGATCATGCTAGTGACAACTTAGCGGTGCCTAGAGATGCCACGCTTTTCTGGCACCCTACTGCAATTGTCAATCTGTCTCTGATCAGTCATTACTATTGTGCATCAAGGGTTATTGGTAATTGCATGACACTATTCTGGCCTCACCATTGAACTATCATAGACAAAAGATGAATTCCATAAATCTGAACTAAAGGACTGCATGTTTTTCCTAACCCTTTTAACCCCGGATCCCTACAGCAGGAGATGGCTTGACCATGATATTTCAAGGGTAGTGCCAGATTAGTTTGGTGCCTTCAGGCGCCAAGCTAATCTGGCACTACCCTTAACTTATCATGGTCAATCCATCTCCTGCAACTGGTACATAGTCGTTAGGCAACACCTCCAAAATTTGAGAAATTGGACCTTGGGGCTAAAAGTGTTAATGCTAGCAGTGGATTTAAAGACCAGACAAAGATGATATTGCATGTTTGCCTGGCTTTTAATCTACTGTTTTTGTCGAAACACTTGCAAGTTTTGACTGTTTGTACCCTCCTACGCATCAGGTGTGATTGGGCTGACAAATACATGTCTGTCTTGCAGGTGATAGTGCTAGAAGCCACTAAGCGCACTGGAGGATGGATGAGTTCAGCTCTGTACAACGACGGCTCAGTGTTCGAACATGGACCACGCAGTTTGAGGCCTGTGGGGAAGGCTGGCCAAAACACACTTCGACTGGTGAGGAAACTTAAGTTGCATGCAGCTAGTTTTCTTTCAGAACTATATGGCTGGCATTTTAGGAATTACATTCGTGCACTGGTCTGTGATTTTGCAGTCTGGGGCTTTCTTGGGCTGAGCATCCCACTCCCACCCAGCAGGATCACTCAGCAGAGCCCCTGCTGTTCACAAAACATGGATACAAAGTGGCGTCAGCAAGAGGCATAGATCCTCATGAGCCCCTTCAACTGGTGGGACTCATGAGGATCTATGTCTCTTGTAGTTGGGTTATATTCACTTTCTGTTGTCAGTGAAGTTGTCAAAACACATGGGGTCCTAAAGCCAACATTTATTTTAAGCATGCAGAAAGTATACGCCTGTACAGTAAGTGTACAATGTACTGTGTTTGTCTTCAGTGAGAGAGTGAAAGCGGATGCTTCACTTGAATGTGTTTGTTGGGTTGCGTGGCAGTGCTTTGCACCAGTTTTCATTTTGAAAAAAGTGTTGGTATAATGTGCAGAATTATTATCATTATTACTGTTATTGTTGTCATTCATGTGGTAGTGTTGAATGTGTTCTGTGTACAGGTGGAGGAACTTGGTTTGGAAAAAGACATACTGGTGGTGCACCAATTAGACCCTGCAGCTAAAAATCGCTATCTTTACGCCAAGGGCAAACTGTGTGCACTGCCAAATGGTGAGTCAGTCAGCGGATCTGTGGACTCATCACATCCTGAGGATGACATTATCAACTTTTATTGAGGTCTACAGCACAGTTCTGGAGACAGATCGACCATGATAGTTCCAGGGTGGTGTCGGAATAGCTTGGCGCCTGTAGGCGCCAAGCTATTCCGACACCACCCTTGAACTATCATGGTCGAAGGACATCCTGTCTTAGTAGCTTTTGGGGTTAACCCTCTTGTGCATGCAACCACCGGCAATGTTTACAGTACCAGTGGTTGCATGCACAATGGGTTTAATTTTTTGCTTTGTTTCACCATACACATAGCTGATTATTTTAGAGATGCCATGCTAATCTGGCACTAGCCCTAAATGGTCATGGTCGGTTCGTCTCTCTGTGTGGTTGATCAGATGTGAATAAACTTGACCCATGCAAACCCTGATGCAATACAGCAGGAGACAGCATGACCACAAACCTGTCCAGGCGACCACCCATAGGCGCCAAGCTCATCTGGCACTACCCTTGAATTATCATGATCAATCCATCTCCTACAACAGGTATATAGTCGTTAGTCAACACCTCCAAAATTTGAGAAATGGGATCATAGGGCTAAAGGGGTTAACAAACATTTTATAAACGCACTCATCGACTTCTAGCATTGAAAGGGTTAAATGGATGTATTATCATTTTATTTATTTGATATGTCACATTCGTTGTATTTTGAATTTGACATTCGTAATAATTATTTCTGTGCGACAGGTTTTGGTGGTTTGCTGAAGTGGTCGGCTCCGTTTTCCAAGCCGTTACTGGCAAACATACTCTGTGAGCCATTTGCCCATAAAAACACATCTCCTGATGAATCCGTTTACGCCTTCGTTAAAAGACGTCTTGGAAAAGAGGTACTTGTCTTTCTTTTTGCTTTCCCCTTCTCTCAGTTTAATCCTTTCATTGAAAAGAAAAATGGAACACAATCCAACTGCGAGAGATATAGATCCAAATGAGCCCCCATGGTTGCAGGGGTTCATTAGGTTCTATGCTTCTTGCTGACACGATTTTATATCCATGTTTGGATGGCTGGGGTTCTTTAGCATTGAACAAAAAAAAAGATTTTAGAAACACAGCCTGTGTCCACATGCAGGTGGATTATCATGGTCGATCCATCTCCTGCTCTAGTGCGTTGGGGCTAAATGGGTTAACCCCTTTATGCTCGCTGCCACTGGTACTGTAAGTGCCACATACTGTAAACAGTACCACATACACACTGTAAACAGTACCATATACACACTGTACACAGTACCACATACAGTATGATACACACTGTAAACAGTACCACATACACACTGTAAACAGTACCACATACACACTGTAAACAATACCACATGCATGCTATAAACAGTACCACATACATGCTGTAAACAGTACCACATACACACTGTAAACAGTACCACATACACACTGTAAACAGTACCACACACACACTATAAACAGTACCAGTGGCTGCAGGCATAAAAGGGTCTGAAACAATTGTCTTTGACAGTTTGCAGAGTATGCGGCAGACGCCATGTGTCGTGGAATATTTGCCGGGGACAGTCGTCAGCTGTCCATGCGCTCATGTTTCCCGGACGTGTTTGAAATGGAGCGCAAGCATGGCTCTCTCATAATGGCTGCCATCAAGGAGAAAGGTCAGTCAGGGTTAAGGTCATGCCCTTTAACTTTTTTGTGTGTGTGTGGTTTGTTTTTAAAAAATGCCCAAACAGTAAATTTGTCTAAATCTTTGGGGTGATTACTAGTATGCATGTCTTCTTTTATTTTCTCGAAATCATTACTGATGACATTACTAATTAGAACCTTCGCTTAACTCATAACTTTAGCCAAAAAACTTACTGTGTCCCTCGTACTAGGGGAGGCAACCACTCGGGAGCCATAGCCCGGATACCCCGAGTGGTCTCCCGTACTACCTTAGACGGTGGCGCACTCACCCTTTCCCGCCAGTGACCGTTCACTAGCTCAGTTAAAGCCAGTCGTGTGCACCTCGTGCTCCGACCTTTCACTGTGTGAACTCTACTTGGGATCTCGACTTGTGTGATTCTTGGTACTTTTAAGGAAGGAAAAAGATTATTAAAAAAAAAATTAAAAAAAAAAAAAAAAAAAGAAAGAAAGAAGGATTATTCCATACTTGTTTGGGTTGTGTGATTCTGTTTCAAGATGGACAGGTAAAGCTTCAGTTACTGCCTCAGCTGGCGTTTTGACCGGGCAACGGCATTTCCCGAATTTCACAATTTTTGAATTTGTATGTACGCGACCGGTCGGGAACTTGGACCCTCCTTCAGGCTCCGAGCACTCGCAAGGCCTATGTCTGTCTTATGTTACAGTGCTCAAGTGAGGACTTGCACCCTGTGTGGCGAATTTCAATGGCCTAGCGATGTGCATGATGTTGTCTTCCCTGTTCAGGCTGTTCCTCCAGTCGACCATGCACACTATGCTCTACTTGGATGGAGGACCGTTGGTCCCAACTTTGGGCCTTTTACAGGAGAGAAAGGCCGGCGCGCAAAGGCGCTGCCATACCTTTGAATGTGAGGCATAGAAATGCAATTTCAGACATCGGTTGTGTGTCAGCGCAAAAACGGGTCCTGCTGCCCCCACCGGTGCCTCGTGCAGTGCTGCCTCATCCTGCGCGGATGATTGAGCCTAGTAGCAGCCTTAGGGATTCGCCATCCAGCACGGCACCAAGAGCTCTATTATATCCTTCAATCCACAGAAGGGGAGACAGGCCAGGCAGGGGTTCGCCACCCTATGATTTAGTTAGGCCTTTGAGAGCTCGGTCCCCCCGCAGAGAATATGTTGGGTCAAACAGTAGCCCTCCTGGCAATAAGAGAACCCAGGCAGCAGAAGCGGGGGATCCCCCCTCGGACTGGAGAGCGTCCTTCTGCCATAGGCCGGACCAGCGCCTTGACAGGGTCACACCTTCGGGGGACTCACTCCGAGGGGGACAGGATGTCGAAGCGCAATGTTGATAGGTCTCAGGGTAAGGTAAGAGAAAGAGAATTTTCGGGGTCCAGAGATAGAGAGTGGCGCCACTGGTGTTCCACTGGCGATGTTAATCTCCTTCGGGAACGGACCAGTGTGGTCAGTTCTATCAGCCGTCGTAGAGAGAGTAATGAGAGAGGAAATATGAATAGACGGCGGATCCCTGAAACACAAAAATACCAAAGAGTTCGATCTTCACGTTCGGATGAACGGGTGCAGCGTATGGAGTCGACGCGGGACAGAGACCGCATTCGAGTGGACGTCTCGCCTTCTCGATCTTCATCATCGGATCGGAAGTCCAGTTTTTACGTCTCACGTCAACGGACATCGTCGCAACAATGGGAGGCACAGTTTCCAGCCAGGCGCAGCAGATCCGCGGACCTGTTGGACAGCCATCGCACGCCTCAGGAGGAACAGGTTCGTCGACAGCGGGGTGAACACTCTCGGGACAACCAGTGGATGGAGACGACTTCTCGGCGGGATCGGAGCAGTCCTCATCGACCTTCCTCAGGCAAGGATTACAGACGCCCGGCAGAGACTTCGTTCTAGTCGACACTTGGTCCTACCACTACTGCATCTATTCTCGGCACGTGGCGGTGGACGAGGAGGCACTTATTCTTCATCTGGAGGATTCGGTGTCAATGCTGGGAATCGACGATGAAGACGCACCGGCTTCACCGTGACGGCGTTTTCCTATCTCCAGCATCGCTGTGGACGCGACTTCGATCTCTTCTACTCGTCGGGATTTGCGTGAAGCGGCTCGCCTGATTGCTGCGTTTCTTCTGCCAGAACACTGTCCACCTTCTCTACCTGTGAAGAGGAAGGTGGTGGCGATGGTCGACACACCACGGCAGGCCAAGCGCATCAAGACTTTACCTCAACCGGCAGGTTTCAGGGACCTCTTGGAGGGGCTTTCGGCGCATCTTCGCACGGACGGAGTTGGAGAGCAGGGATTCTTCTCCGACAGGCGTTGGCCAGTGGGAATCGATATGGATTTCCGTCAAGACTGGTATGCGGGACACGCCCAGGCATTCAGCTGTACTCTTCCTTTGGTGGACAAGGAGGCCTTCGTCAAAGCAGGACTAACACAGCGTTCCCTGTCGGCGGGACTGGACAAGACAGCCGTACTGGTTCCTAATTCCCTGGTGTGCACCAGTTTCCTGGAGATGGTGACACAGTCGGTGGTCAGGAGGATGGAGAACACCTGGGATCTTGAGGCTTCAGCTCCCTTACCACGTGGATCTAAATCGAGTAAGACTACCGGAGGGACGGATTCAGACGTAATGGAAGCGGCGCTTGGAGCGATTCGCGCGGAAGCCCTACCGGCCAGATCCTGGCTTCGTCTGTTAGGCCTGCTAAGCGCAGCAGCGGAGCTCCTTACTCTAGGCAGACTGTATGCACGACCGATTTAGCTTCACCTACTCCTACATTGGCGCCCCTTCTTGGGAGATCTGGAGACTTTGGTCCCGACAACGGAGTTAGTACAGTCTCATCTGTGGCGTTGGACGGACAGTACTTGGCTAGCGTTGGGGATTCCCCTCTTCTCCCCGCCGCCTCACCTATCAATCTGCATGGATGCGAGCAGCTCAGGTTGGGGAGCCCACCTGTTACCGCAGTTTGCCATGACCTCGGGCCGTTGGACAGAAGTAGAGGCAGGCAGACATATCAATTGGCTGGAGATGAAAGCGGTGTGGATAGCACTCATCGCTTGGGAAGATCGACTAACGCAAAACAAGGTGCTCGTGCTCTCCGACAACTCGACAGTCATCGCATACATCCAGAACCAAGGGGGTACGCGCGCACCCTCCCTCTGCATACTCGTATATCAAGTCTTCCTGTGGTGCAGGGACTGGGGCATTACCCTTCAGGCGTGACACATTCCGGGACACCTAAACGTTCTGGCAGATGCTCTCTCTCGGCGGGGTCAGATGCTTCACACGGAGTGGTCTCTTCGGCCAGATATCTTCCAGCTAATCTGCGCGTGTTGGGAGACACCGATGATCGATCTTTTGCTTCTTGGGGAGGACTCCAGGCGTACACGTTTCTTCCCACAGTGCTGGTTCCGAAGATCATTCAGAAACTCAGGGACAGCAACACGATTATGATACTTGTGGCCCCTTTCATCTGGGCCAAGAGCTGGACCACCGATCTCTTGGCTCTGGCGACGGATCCGCCTATGATACTTCCCACTCCGAGTACAATGCTCAAACAACCAAAGCAGCATCTATTCCACCCGTGCCCGGAATGGCTGATGCTACATGCGTGGAGATTGTCCGGCAAGCTCTCTCAGCTAGAGGCTTTTCGGCTCCTGCAGTGGAGGCTATCTCTACAGCCAGAAGGCTCTCAACTCGTAATGTCTATGAAGGGAAGTGGCGCGTGCTCCAGTCCTGGTGCACCGCGGAGCGACTTTCCCGCTTGGATCTAACTACTCCCCAGTTGGGCGAGTTCTTCCTGTGGCTTTTCGTCAGACAGAAGTTGGCACCCATCACCATACGCGGTTACCTGGCAGACACATATAGACACTTGGGACGACCCGATCTGGGAGCTTGCAAAGACTTGGCAGATCTTTTGTCCCATTTTGATCTGCAACGCCCGGCATCATGCTCGTTAGTTCCATGATGGGACCTGTCTTGGGTGCTCACCTGGCTGAACTCTAAGAGATTCGAGCCACTACAGGAAGCAAGGTTGGGAGATCTTACTAGGAAGACCTGTTTCCTACTTGCGCTTGCCACAGCCTCACGGGTTAGTGAAATACACGCCTTTTCGGTACGTCCCACCTATCTCCAATGTAGGACTAATGGATCGGTTCAGATGCTGACGGACCCTGCCTTTTTGGCAAAGAACCGAGTTCCTAATGTCGCCCCAAAAGTCGTAACAGTTCGACCGCTCAGGGCAAGGGATCAGACACGGGACTCACGACTTCAGGACCCTGTTAGGGCTCTTAAAGTGTATCTGCGCAGAACTAAGCCACTAAGACAAGGGCGCTCACGCCTTTTCCTGCCCTTGGCTCCGGGCAGACGAGACATTTCGGAGCAAACTATTTCGTCCTGGATACGTTGGGTTATCCGTGAGGCGTATAAAGAGCTCGCCCCAGAACAAGCGAAAATGATGCGCATCCAGGCTCATGAAGTCCGAGCAGTGGCGGCGAGTATCGCCTTTGACAGAAACTGTGCAGTGAGAAACATTGTGGCAGTTGTGGGTTGGCAGGCTGAGTCTACCTTCGCCCGCTTTTACCTAAGAGACTAATCGCGCACTAATCTTGACCGTGTGGGGGACATCTCAGCAGCGCAACACTCCCTCCCGGCGCCACAGGCGCCATAGGTACGCCTAGCTAAAATTATCGGGAGTAGGTGCAATGGGAGGGGCCTCGATAGTTGGCTCGCTTCGCGGGTTTTTTTTTTTTTGGGGGGGGGGTTCCAAACTAGCGGCACCCTCCTCCTTTTCATAATTCCAATTAGTAATGTCATCGGTAATGATGTTGTGAAAATAAATAAATTTTTCTTTAAAATGTATTTTTTCAAAAAATACTTACCGATGACATTACTCAGAGGTCCCTCCCTCCTATCCCGCTTGCCGCAGTGGTGCTAGGCTCAGTCACTGGCAGGAAAGGGTGAGTGCGCCACCGTATAAGGTAGTACGGGAGACCACTCGGGGTTTCCGGGTTATGGCTCCCCAGTGGTTGCCTCCCCTACTATGAGGGACACAGTAAGTTTTTTGGCTAAAATTATGAGTTAAGCGAAGGTTCCAATTAGTAATGTCATCGGTAAGTATTTTTCGAAAAAAATACATTTTAAAGAAAAATTTATTTTTGTGTCTGATTTTTGACAGCGACTACATCATGGGGAAATGTGTGCTAGTCTGTGATTTTAGATCTTACAGCCTAAAGTATGCACAGACACACACCCGCCCTGCCTTTCCATTCCACCGCTTGCTTGTTTATCTGCTGCTTTCAGATTGTTGATTAGTGAGGTTTTGTTTGCAGTGAAGGACTCCCAACAACGAATGACAGTGAAATCATGGCAGGTACACAGCCTGTACCATAAGCATAGACCACACTCCGAAATCTCCAAGAGGCACAGATACTTTTGAGCCCAGGGGGTTCACATTCAAACATCTCCAAGAGGCAAAGATCCTCATGAGCCCAGGGGGCTCATGAGGATCTATGCCTCTTGGAGATGTTTGTCATGTTGTCTGTGTGTATAGTAGAAGCTAGTTACACATCATGTCTTCGCTCTCGTTCATTGCTGGGAGTCATTTGCAGTAAATGTAACCACTCTATTTTTGTAGTTGCCTGTTACAGTGTTAGTTGTCACATGTGCGATGCACATTTTGTTAGGATCTTCTGTTGTATCGCACACGTATCTTCAGGGTCCTTACAAAATATGAACTACATGCGTGTAGATTACAACAGGCAATAGCCATAATAAATATACAGCACATAAATTGTAATGTACACACACATGATCCATTTGGTGTGTGGATACTCAGGAGAGAAGGAAGGGGAGGAAACCCCACTAATGAAGCGAGCGAAAGAAGAGATGTGGGCAACGTGGTCTCTAAAGCACGGGCTTCAACAGTTGAGCGACACCATCACCTCAACCATAAAAGCAAATCGCAAGTGTGAAGTTCGCGTCAGAAGCCCGTGCCTTGGTCTCACACCCTCATGTGGCAGATTGAAGGTATGTGTATGGTTGAAGTTGGTACGCTTGGTATGCTGAAATGCATGCTCACGTGAAATACACACATGCATTCTGAACACATATATTATTAATATACTTACTTACTTACTTACGCCTGTCACCCCTACCCGGGTATAGGCCGTCGACGAGAGACCTCCAGCAACTCCTGTCCTGTGCTTCTCCTTCGATTCTACTCCAGGTGGTTCCCAGTCTCTTGATGTCTGCTTGGAGGTCTCGACGCCAGGAGTTTCTCGGCCTACCTCTTTTCCTCTTTCCCTGGGGGTTCCATGACAATGCCTGCCTAGTGATACTGGAAGCTGGCTTTCTCAGACTGTGACCGATCCATCCCCATCTTCTTCGCCCAATTTCATTCTCTGCTGTTATCTGCTCTGTTCTCTCCCAGAGTCTGACGTTGCTGATCTTCTCTGGCCAGTGGATTTTCAAAATTCTTCTAAGGCAACTGTTCATGAAGGTCTGTACTCTGTTGACTGTGGTTTTTGTCAATCTCCATGTCTCTGCTCCATATAGGAGAACTGCTTTTACATTGGAGTTGAAAATCCGGGCTTTGGTGTGTTGTGACAGCTCTCTGGAACTCCACACTTTTTTCAACTGGAGAAAGGCTGCTCTGGCTTCACCGATTCGTGCTCTGACATCTGCATCAGTGCCGCCTTTTTTGTCTATGATGCTCCCGAGATAGGTGAAGGACTCCACCTCCTCCAACGGGGTGCCAGCAAGCAAGACTGGTTCTTCCCTGGTTGCGTTCAGCCTCATTGTCTTTGTTTTCTGTTTGTGAATGGTGAGGCCCACTTGGGACGAGATGTCAGCAAGCCTCGTGGTCTTGTCCTGCATTTGTTGATGAGTGTGGGACAGTAATGCCAAGTCGTCTGCAAAATCGAGGTCGTCAAGCTGTGTCCACAGTGTCCACTGTATTCCACTTCGTCTGTGCTCTGTGGTCATCTTCATGACCCAGTCTATGGCCAGTAGGAAGAGGAATGGAGACAGCAGACACCCCTGCCTGACACCAGTTCTGACCTGGAGCTCTCTGGTAAACTGCCCTTCGTGGATCACGCGACATGTCATGCCATGCCATCATAGCTGCTCTTGATCAGGCGGACGAGCTTTGTGGGTACACCGTAGTGTCGTAGGAGTTTCCACAGAGTCTCTCGGTCCACGCTGTCAAATGCTTTCTCATAATCCACAAAGTTGACGTACAGCGGGGAGCTCCACTCCAGAGACTGTTCCACGATGATGCGGAGAGTGGCGATCTGGTCTGTACATGATCGGTTCTTCCTGAATCCTGCTTGCTGGTCTCTCAGCTGGGGGTCAACAGAGCTCTTCATTCTCTCTAGGATGATCCTGTTGAAGACCTTTCCTGGTACTGACAGCAAGGTGATTCCTCTGTAGTTGGAACACTTGCTGAGGTCGCCTTTCTTGGGAAGCTTGATTAGGTACCCCTCCCTCCAGTCAGCTGGCATCACCTCCTCTTCCCAGATCTTTCCAAACAGTGGGTACAGCATCTCAACTGTTGTCTCTAGGTCTGCTTTCAGAGACTCCGCTGGGATGCCATCTGGCCCTGCTGCTTTGCCATTCTTCAAAAATGCCACTGCTTTTCTGATCTCTTCCCGGCTGGGTCTGTTACAGCTGATGGGTAGGTCGGTCTCTGCCGGCTGGATGTCGGGGGGGTCGGGTGGGCTAGGTCTGTTCAGTAATTCTTCAAAATACTCGGCCCATCTGTCGAGTTGGTCTGCTCTGTCTGCAATAGGCTTGCCTTCTTTGTCTTTTACTGGTCTTTCTGTATGGCCATACTTACCCGACAATCTTCTGGTAATGTCGTAGAGCTGTTTCATGTTGCTGCTGCCTTTTCTGCCTCTGCTGCCAGGCTGTCTGTGTAGGCCCTCTTGTCTGCCCTGATACTCCTCTTCACCTCGTGGTTGGCTTCCGAGTATTCCCCCTGTGCCCTTTGGCTGCTCTCGTGCGACTGTTGTTGACCGCTGCTTTCTTCTGCTTCCTCGCTTCTATCTTCTTCAAGGTCTGTGCCGACAGCCAGTCCTTGTGGTGGTGTTTCCTGAACCCTACAGTGTCTTTGCAGGTTGAGTTCAGCGCCTCTCTAACTGATATATTAATATAGTACAACAAAAACACCAGACATTCACAAGGTGCTAATGATCAGCTCAGCTCCTGAGGTTGAAATTTTTGATCACTTGTACAATTTGAAATTTACAAAGTGACCTGACACTGGTACCAAAATAGTACTGTAAAATATACAGTTCAGTATGTCAAAAGGCCCATGACAGCCAGTCAGTTTGCCAGACGATTGGTTGGTCAAGCAGCATGGTCAGACAGGTCAGCTTTTTGGTATATATTAACTAATTAACCCCTTCACTGCTAAGAAGAACTGAACACCACCTAACTGCAAGAGGCGTAGATTCTCATGAACCCCCACAGTTGCTGGGGCTCATGAAGATCTACACCTTTTGCTGAAACCACCTTGATGGAAAACAAGACAGGTCAGTGGTTTTGCGTTTCCCAAGTGTGTTTTTTTTCATGCAACTTGTATATTTGCAATTAGTGTCACAAAGGATATGAGTTTAAAATGCAGAAACTTACGTTTGTGTGAATTAGATTTATAAATCTGTTTCTGTTTGTTTGCCAACTTTCACCAAACATGTATGTGATCCCCTTTTCATTTTTCAGCGAAGCACAGTGGAAAACTTGGATAACTGTTGTATGTTAGCTGCTTGATTTCTTCTAGTTTTTCATCGTCGTCTTTGTTTTGGAGGTGGTGGTTACCCACCATCTCCAGAATAATAAAGACAGCGAAGAGCAGTTTCTCCACCACCTCCGAAATAAAGATGATGGTGAAAAACAAGAAGAAATGAAATTTAATACTTTTAACTTTTAACCCTTTGTGTGTTGGCAGCGGTTTTAGTTGCGATGATTCCTACGGGAATCATCACGACTAAAACCACTACCGACATGCAAAGGGTTAATGCTTTGTGCAGGTCAAGACTCATGAGGAGGAAATTGTCGCTGACTACGTCATGAGTGCCACGTTTGCAAAAGGTGTGTATTCCTTTATACTCTTTCTCAACAGTTTCTGACTTCTGTGTGAGGGTAGTGGTGTTAGCGTGGTGCTGTCAGAATTTTACAACTGGTATTTTGTGATGCACAAGGTTTCATATATTGCCAATCACATTTTACGATTAACCATTTGGCTGTTGGTAGTGTGTTTGGTCAAGGGGATTCCTACAGGAATCACCTCAACCAAGCAAGCTACCAACAGCCAAAGGGTTAAATTTTAAAGTGTTACTCTGAGACTCTGCCAACAGTGACAAAAAATCACAAAGAGGAAAATGCATCGATTTTTATGGTGAGTTGTTGCATTTGTTTTGGAAACAATATACTTGTGGAAAATTAGTATGAATAACCAAGTGAAAAGCACATTTTTTTGCAAACCCACATTTCTAACCAAAATATGCTGTATTTTAAAACTAGAGCTAAATTTCTATTATTATTTTTGTGCTGGTCTGTGATTTTGGGCCCACGGGGCTGTAAGGTCTGATATCACAGACAAGCACACATTTCCTGTGGCTTCTTTCCATGTGCAGATCTTTCCCTTGTTCTGCCAAATAAATACAAAAATCTACGCAAGCAGCTGCTATCCATCCCAGCTGTTTCGGTCTATGTTGTCAATCTGGAATATGATGGAGAGCGTCTGCCTGTTCAGGTAAGTGTGCATGTGTGTGTGTGTGCATGCACATTGGTGTGTGAGAGTATGGCTGAGGGTATCAACAGAGTGTCTGCCTGTTAAGGTAGGGGGTGTGTGTATGTGTGCAGCTTATGAGTATGGCTGAAGGGGTCAGCTTGGCTACATTTGGCAGTAAATCTACCTAGCATGAATCTGCCCTTCAAATGTCTACCCAGCAAAAATGTACCGGCATAAGTCCATCCAGCAAAAATGTACCAGGCATAAGTCCACCCAGGCATGAATCCACTGAGAGTAAAACTACACTGGCACAATTCCTGTTGACTTACTATACTTGACTTAACCCCATCACTGCTGAGAAAAAGTAAACATGATCCAATTGCAAGAGACATAGATCCTCATGAGCCCCCCATGAATGCAGGGGCTCATGAGGATCTGTGCCTCTTGCAGAGACCAATTTGTATCCATTTATTTCATCAAAAACATTACCGATGACATGACCTTATGGGAGTGTCTACTACTTACTCAATTCTAGCCTAAGTACTCGTTGTGTTAACACACAACCCGGGAGGCACTCGGGGAACCCCGAGGGGGCCAAGAGTTGTCTCCCGATACTCCCCATCCGGAACAGAGTACCCATAATTCCTCAGTCAGTCTACTTAGGCTTACGCTGTTCAGACGTGTTGCTCTAGCCTACGGATTTTGGGGATTTCGACCGGTTCTCCGGTCTTCGACGGACTTAGTTCTTCTCTTGACTTGTTCTTCGTCGGGCCCCCCTGTACCGGGTGGCTCTGGTATCCCTTCTTCGTTGGCAGCTGCCCGCTTGGCTCCCTGAAGTGCCTGGGCTACGCTGTGAACTTCGCCGCGCGTGCCGTGGTTTGGATTCTCCCCCCCCTCCCCCCCCTTCCCCGGTCCCGCTCCGGGAAAAGGTAAGGTGACTGGGTTGGCCCTCGGCTGGTTCCCGGGCTGGGCACTGGTTGAGCAGGCGCGAACGCGGTCTTCATTTGCGTTGTTGCTTGCGCCAAGATTCTTGACTTTTCTTGGCGGGTCTCGCGCCCGTTCCCCCTCTCCTTCCGCGTTGGTGTGGTATTGTTATTGACAGGGTCAAGTCTCCCTTTTTTCGCTGTGGTTCGCAGCGTGGTTGTTGAAAGTTCCGCGCTTTAACGGAAGGCATTTACGCGTGAGGGAAGAAATGAGACGTTGTAGTCTGGAACGGTCATTCTTAAACGGCGCAGATCCGCAGGTGGTCAGCTTCGTTTTCCAAGATGGCGTCTAACGATGCAGAGCTCCGTGTTCCTCACGGTTAAAACCTTTACTGGAAGGGGAATGGTGTGCAAGATCGGTGAAGCTAAGTCTAACCTTATTTCTGGCGCTTACCTACTCACTTTTTCCTCACCTATGCTCTTGTCCCTGGTTGGGTTCGGGGAATGTATGCTCCAGCCATCCCTTGACGCATTACGTTGGCGAATGTGGCGAGAACCGACGCTTACTTCGGTACTGAGTCGGTCCCGTCGTACCTGTTTTGTTATGCATACTGCAGACCTGTTTACCACATACGGGGGCGTATTAGATACATGGGAGATGCAGAGTATTCGTCAGTTGAGGGGACACTGACGGCACCTAGATGACTTATTGTTGCTGTCATGGGGGAAGGTCATAAGCTGCAATAACTTCTCTTGCCACCACAGGTGCTACTCACATACCCTCACTTGCTCATTCCACATATTACAATGACAGGCTGCAGATGGACTGTGATTGTTACGGGTGAGCCCGTCGCCAACGCATCTCATGGCAGGCGCCAGTGACCGTCTCCCGGCCCGAACCTCCCTGGGAAAAAAAAAAAAAAAAAAAAAAAAAAAAAAAAAAAAAAACCCACAGTGCTCAGACAGCCTATGTCTCCTGGACGCACTGGTTTCTGCTCTTTGGTTATATTCCTACTTGGGCATGTGACTACCAGTTAACATGAACAACATGCATAAGAATACAAGTTAACATGAACGACAGTAACGTTTTACTGTTGAAAGGTAATTGCCTGCTGGCAACTTAAGACAATGATCAAAGCTGCACCTGGAGGCCGTCGCTATAGTACAGCTCCGGTGTGTCGCGGGGGCTCTGCTCCGACAAAGGTTCTGGGCCTGCCGCTTGCTTCAGGCTTATACTTGTCATGACATGCTTGAGTTTGTTGTGCAGGATGTGTTGTAGGCTCAACTTAGCCTGGCGGTCCTCCCAGACCAAGGGTGGCTTCCACACCTGTAGGGGCCGGGAGGTGCCCGGCGTAGGACGTATACGCTGGGAAGACAGGTACACACCTTGGTGGTTGGGGGAGTTGCCTTGGCAGGATGGACAGACAGTGCCGTTAGCCGCGACTCCTCTTCTTCGCAGAAGGTAGGTCACACAGGTGGGGTGCTTACCTGGGGTTAACCGGGACCCTACTGGCTGCACTCTCTACCTTGCGGGGATGTATTGCAGGTCCGCGCGCTTGCTGACAGGTGGTTCCTCGCTGGTTGTACCGTTGTCTTGCGGAAGTTCACCTTACCAGGACAGGGTCCCTCAGGCCCACGCCCGCGTGCCTTCGGATTTTGGTATGTTGCAGGGGCCTTAGATGACCTGCACACAGCGCGGACGTTACAGTGACCGTCGGACTCATACAAGGTCTGTCTACCATGTGCCTCCGAACCTTGGTGTGATGCCTGCGCCACATGACCTGGACGGCGCTGGGCTCACCTTGGAGCTTCTATCGGCGAGAGCGCCCGACGCCTGTGACTGGTTACAGACCTGCTGAGATACCGGCGGATATTCCCGGTACTCCGACTGCTCGAGTTCCGACGAGTGGACTGTGAGATCACCATGCCGGACGCGTCAGTATAGTGTGCAGGAGGAAGTGCGCTTGGAAAAAGCCTTCTGACAGACAACCGGCCTCCCTACAGAGTACACTGGTACCAACTTGGGGTTTCCGGCGCGAACGCCTGACGCCGGTGACTGTTCCAGACCTGAGGAAGTACCAGCTGTTCCGGTTCTCCAGCCTCTCAAGTTCCGACGGCCCTAGCATCGGGGGATCGACACGTCGGACACGGCTTGGTAGTGTGCGGAGTCGGGAGCTCGAGGCGTTGATTCCCAGGAGGGAACACGCTTGGACCAAGCCTTATGCCAGGCAGAGAACCCTTCTCGCTACAGAGTTCGGTTCGGAGAGACGTGCTTCGTGCCGTCCATGGTCAACCGATCCCCACTCGTCTCCTAGGAAGGCCTTGGATCCTCCTCGGCCGCTGCGAACCCGCCTCGACATAGAGTCCGGCTCGCGGAGACAATCTCACACGCACACCACGTCTCGACTTGTTCGGGATCTGCTCTTCGATCGAACTCGGGCCGGCTGCTAGGGGTTGCAGGGTACTGTTGGTGGCCAGCCAGCAGGGCGGAGGTGCCTGTCTCCGTTCCTTACCGCCCGAGTCCTTGACGATCTTGTGGAGGGATGGCTACGCAGACCGCTTCAGTTACTCCGCGGAGAGGGGTTCTCGACGCGGGCGTTACAGGAGGGTACGCACCTGGACATAGCCTGCGGTCAGGCGGAGACCCACCTCGATACAGTGCCCGGTTCGCAGAGTCACGCTGTCCCGCCAGTTCCCGACGGTAGAAACGAGCGACGGTAGATTCTGCTCGCCAGCCCACAGCGGCCACGATGTCCTTGACAGCGCAGTTCCGGTCGTATGCGATGCTCGTGGCCATGGCGCGTACCTCATCTGCGCGGATCTTCAGTCTCTGCGCTACCCGTCGGGAGAGATCCATGTATGCAGTTCGTATTACCCAGCGCAGCCAAGGAGGAGATCGTCTGGGCTGGGATATCAGTCTTGCCCTGTCGTATGGGCAGGAAGAGGCGGCACGACTGGGAATCCACTTCCCTCAGGATCGGATCTCCGCTCTTGCTCTCCTGCGCGCGAGGAGGGACCACTCTGCACCTTGGATGCCCGTCCATCTACGAATTTCCCTCGTTGGAGTCAACCTTCCGGCACTCAAGGTCTACACTCCGCTTCTCTCCGCTGCGGGCGTGCTTAGGAGTTGCCGTTCTTCACGTCGCTCCAGGGATTCTCTCCTGCCTCGCTCGTCGATCCCTTTCGCGCCCGGCTGCCGTTCGTCCCTTTCCTCTCCCCCGCACTCAGCCCTTCCCCTTCTTCGTGCTCCGGCCTGGCTGCGGTCGCTCCTCTTCTGGACATCCGACCCCCTCCGGTGGTTCTCGGGGAGGATGCTGTCGTTACTTCGCCTTGCTCGGACCTGTTTACCTCCTCCTGCGGTTACAGTACTCGGTTCGACCCAGTTGTGCACTAATACTCCTTGGAGATCTGACGACTCACTAGCTGGTGGCCTTACGCGTGAGTTCCATTGACTTAGTGGAAGTACTCTGACTTCGCACGGGTGGTAAACGGGTCTGCGAGCGCGTCGGCTTCTGTCTCCCCCGGTGCCCTCTCGGATGCAGCTCGGAGCTGGCAGCGGCTTCCGGACTTCGTGCCAGGCGCTTCGACTACCCTGCGCTTCTTCTCTCGGTTCACGGATCTTCTTCACCCCCATGGAGTTGCCGGCTGTTGGCTTCCCTCGGTCGGAACGGTGCTCGGGAGGTCACAGGAGTTGCCTCCCCGTCCAGCGGTGGATCCGCTCTTGCCTCTCCTTGGGACTAGACGACCCCTCTCGTACGTACCTCCCTTCGTGTCGTGAGATGGTAGAGCTCCTTACCCTATCCTTCGTTCTCCAGGTCGACGACTCCTGGCGCCGAGCGGGGCGGTGTGATGCTGACGGAACCTCTGTGCTGACGACTCGACCAAGGCAGTTTCTTGGGGGGTTCCTAGACTTCGCTACGGGGAGCAGAACGGTGGAGGCTTCTAGAACCTTCGCTTCGCTTACGCTGTAGGACCATGGCACAGCTCCGTCTCCCTGGTGTCTAACCAACTCGACTTCCCCTTGGGCACCCAGGAGGGCACCGGGCTTCGAACACGTGGTACTGCTGCGGCTGTGCTGGCGGTTGGACGGCCCAGCCACTACTCGGAAGTCGGATCTCCTCTCCTTTGGTCGTCTCTAAGCCCGGCTGCTTCTGCTACGCCTCCTACTACCGTGGTTCTTCTCCAACTCCAGCCTGGCCTTCGGACCTCGCGGTCAAGAGCGCGAACGGCTTGGAGCTGACGCAGACTCGTAGGTCACCTTCTCGTGGGACGGCTGCGCCAACCTGTTTCCCCGATGGATCCAGTTGCTACACGCAGTTTGCACCAGGATGCCTTCGGAGGACCGGCGCACTGGAGAGATGGCTTCGCGGACCTGTTCGACACTAGGTGGGTTCACTGGCGTGCCCCGTCCTTGAGGAGTCGCCCTGCCTTTGTGGATTCGCCCGCCTGGACGAGACATCGACGCTCTGGCCTAGCCTGGGACGGTTGCTCCGCTCTTCCTGTTCGTCACCCCGTTACTGGGTTCCGGTCCTGTACCTCTTACACCTCTCCTCGCCGCGGACCCCCGCTACTGCTTCCCGCTTCTGCAAGGTGCTCCTGCAGCCGCGACGCTCGCTGTTTCGCTTTGATGGGGCCCCTACTCCTTCGCCTTCGTCGGTGGCGGCAGGCCTCAACGTTGGACACAGCAAGGTAGTGTGCGGAGTCGGGAGTTCGAGGCGCGGGTTCCCAGGAGGGACCGCGCTTGGACCAAGCCTTATGCCAGGCAGAGAACCCATCTCGCTACAGAGCTCGGTTCGGAGAGGCGTGCTTCGCGCCTCCATGGTCAACCGGTCCCCACTCGTCTCCTAGGAAGGCCTTGGATCCTCCTCGGCCGCTGCGAACCCGCCTCGCCACAGAGTCCGGCTCGCGGAGACATTCTCACACGCACACCACGTCACGACACGTTTCGGGATCCTCTCTTCGCTCGAAGTCGGACCGCCACCCTCGCTCTCCCTCGCGAGCGTAACAAGGATCGAGCTTCTCCTCGTCACTAGGAATAACAGCCCTGAAGCTACAAGTCAGATGATCTTCCTGACGACGCTCAGTCATGCGATCCGATTCCAGGATCCCTCCCGCCGCGAGCTTAGAGGCTAATTAAGTCCTATCAGCTACGTACAGGGCCACGAACGTCACAGTCGTCAGGAACTGTGCTGTCTTCCACTTCGTGGCTACTGTAGGGCTCGCGGGCATGTTCTCTCGCTCACAGTTTCCCAGTCCAGCGGGGCTACTCGCTCTGGTGGGGGAACTGCTCCGGGGCTCCTCTTCCTCCTGGCGCTTCAGCGCCGTAGGTTACACCTCCCCAGGGTCGTCGGGAATTTGCGTTTGGGAGGACGGCCCTTGGGGCCCCAAGGTGTGCTAGTGCGCGGCACCCTCCTCCTATTCGTGATTCTCCCATAAGGTCATGTCATCGGTAATGTTTTTGATGAAATAAATGCATTTTTCTTTAAAAGGTATTTTTTCGAAAAATACTTACCGATGACATGACTCGGACGACCCTCCCACCGGCCCCGCTTGCCGCTGGTAAGCTAAGTATCCTGACTGAGGAATTATGGGTACTCTGTTCCGGATGGGGAGTATCGGGAGACAACTCTTGGCCCCCTCGGGGTTCCCCGAGTGCCTCCCGGGTTGTGTGTTAACACAACGAGTACTTAGGCTAGAATTGAGTAAGTAGTAGACACTCCCATAAGGTCATGTCATCGGTAAGTATTTTTCGAAAAAATACCTTTTAAAGAAAAATGCATGTTTCTTAGACGGTTTTGTCATTTGGCCATTGGATCAACAAAGATTTCAGAAACAAAAATGTACATAAAGTGGCAGAGAATGGGGTAATCTTTTACACTCGGCGTGGGCCATAGCTCATCAGCCAGGCCCCACTAATTGATGAGTAAAGTGCTGAGTTTTCTTCTTAGACATTTCTGTAACTATTACGTTTCACAGTTAGAGTTGATGGCACTGAGTCAACCTGTTAGCCTAGATAGAGGTGGTCCATATTCGTCTGCCTTGTCCAGCCTGTATGGCCCTACATGGAGCTTACATTCTCATCCAGTGTGCAAAAGGCCATTGGGTTGACTTGGGCTGCCGTTGGCTCATGCACTGTTGTGCGGGGCCAACGTCAGCCCACATCGGCCTGATGTCCTTTTGTGCATTTGGCGTCTGGCATACCTTTTTTGGGTGACTGAGACATGCAAGCTGCCCCACCCTGACAAGGATTAGACCAATTGATAGATTCCACCTATATTTAGATGTTAATCTACCCAGTGTACTGTAAATCTGTACCTAGTGTGAATTTTCACAAGCTTGAGTCATTCCAACTGATAACTCTTTCGTGGTTGGGGACACACCCACAGATACCCTGCCGATTAACTTGGACACTGTTGACAATAATCTTCACTATGCAATTCATAATCTTAGCCCCCCCATACATGCAGCCACCAGTACTGTAAACAGTATGTGGTACTGCAAACGGTTAAAGTGGCTTCATGCTGAAGGGGGTTAATAAAAGTTTCTTTTGAACTGTTTCAGGGATTTGGGCACCTGCTACCCTCGTCGGAGAATCCCTATATTCTTGGCGTGGTGTACGACTCCTGCACCTTCCCTGAACACGATCGCACAGACCACTCCAGCACACGTCTCACGGTCAGGAGCAAAGTTTTTGTCTGCTTTTCATTAGCTTATAAATTCTGCCTGTTGTAGCAGTTGTCATTGTTTGCATTCCTGGTCTGTTGTTGTTATTGTTTGCATACCTGGGCTACCCACAGGATGCGAGGATTGTGTGTCAGACTGCTGTTTGTATTACATTCTTTTGCTGTGTATTGGTCTGTTTCTGGAAAATGGAAATCGTTATGCTAAGAGTTCACCATGGCAGTAGATATTCCCAACATGATAATTTAGTAATAACTTTGCTTTACCCTTTGTGTTCCGTCTGTTGTCAACAAGTGACGTCAGCCTTTGCCTCAAGCAGCATGCTGTTTAGTAAACATTTGCTCCTTCAATGCCAAGAAAAATATTGAACACCACCCAGATACAAGAGATCTAGATCTTCATGAGCCCCTGCAGATTCTCTTGCTGAAACTACTGTGTGTCCATGTGTTTTTGGGTCTCGTGTGAAGCAAAGGTGGGTCTATGTTCTGGGCCAGTGGTCGTCTGTCGTCCGTGGTAAACTTTAATGTTGGCATTTTCTCGGAGACTATTCAAGCCACAGTCTTTAAACTTGGCCCAAAGATACTTTGTGGCAAAACCTTTCCTAACATACCAATGTGAGTGACCTCCCTTAAAGGTTAAGGTCACAGGGGATCAGGAAATAGGTAAAAAATTGCCATATTTTCACAAGTTTTGACTTTTTATCAAAAGTTATTCACAACTTCAAGACCAAACCTGGTACATATTACCTCACGGTAAGATCTGTCTCTGCATACTAATTTGGTTGACCCATCGAAAAGGTCAAGGGTCACAAGAGATCAGGAAATAGGTAACAACTGTTTCTGCCAAAAAATGTTTTTTTCTCAAATACTATTTACAACTTTCATCCCAAACCTGGAACAGAGATACCTGACCGTAAGACCTTCCTATGCATGCTAACGTGGATGACCTTTTGGAAAGGTCAAGGGTCACAAAATCAGCAAAATTATTGATTTTAAAAATGTATTTTTTTTTGTAGAATTTTAGTCTTTATCAGGATTTTTGCAAAACTTTTCAACCAAATTTGGCAGAGAGGTAGCTGATGTTAAGACCTTTCTATGCATACTGAAAATGGTCAAGGGTCATGGGAGGTCAACAAGAGTGAAAAATGTGTATATTTTGAGAAACCCTTTCCTTATGTTATGTTCGAACTCTTGAACACTTGCTCGTTTCAGTGACCTGTTGGAAAGTCAAGGTCACAAGGTCATTAACTCTGTTGATCGGTCATGCACCTGAGCCTCAAGGGCTTTGCCATTTTTGTTTTGTTGTTGTTTTCCTTTTTTGGTAGTTTGGACCTTTGACATTGAATTGACAGTGATTTCACAAACCCAGTCTGCATCCATTGACCGTGAAGGGGTTAACTCATTCAGCCCTGATGCACTACAGAAGGAGATGGGTTGATCATGATAATTCAAGGGCAGTGCCAGATTAGCTTGGCGCCAAGCTAATCTGGCACTGCCCTTAAATTATCATGGTCGATCCATCTCCTGCAACAGGTGCACAGACTTTAGATGACGCCTCCAAAATTTGGGAAATACGTGCGGCGTCCATCCACCTGGAACACCCTCCCATTCTCTCTCCGTCGGAAACCCTCTCCCTCCTCCTTCCAGTCCGCCCTCAAAAATCACCTCTTTCAAAAGTTCTAGCACACTAACGCCACCACACACCCCACCCCCAGCTGACTGTCTTAATGTATTTGTGATATGTGAGTCATTGTTAAAAGCGTGCACATGCATGCGTGAGTTGTGAGTGCACTACTTAGAGTTATGATTATTATCAGATAAGCGCATTATAAATACCGTAATTATTAATTATTATTATTATTTTGATGGTGGAGAAAAAACAGCTCTTAACCCTTTGACTCTCAGTAGCAGTTTTGGCTGTCGCCTAGCAATGTTTAGCATGATGATTCCATGCTAGAAATTGCTAGCCGCAGCCAAAATGCCAAGATGTTTGTCACTCGGTTGCAGGTGATGATGGGGGGAGCATGGTTAGACAAACTGCAGAAGGATCTGGGGGGGATGCCAAGCGACGAGGCGATTGTTAAAGTGGCCACCGATGCCGTCAGCAAGCAGCTGGGCCTCCACCCGCACCTGCGACCCACAAAAGCTGAGGTTCACTTTGAGGAGGTGAGTGAAATTTTCCATTGTTTCAAGGGGGTGGTGGAATGGCTAGTGAGTGGGTGGGTCGTGGGAAGGGGGGGGGGGGTGTGAGGCAGGGCATATTTAGGGACCCAAGTAAAATTTTAGACTACAAGGGGAGGGGGGCCACGCATCATGATGAAATAGATCAAGTTCTAAGGAAAAGAGTGAGTGTGAAAACGTGGTCTGAGTGGATTCTACCTTTTTGACAACTTCACATGAATTTTGTGAGTGGTGAATTATTGTGAATAAGAGAAGATTTTTTTGGTGATATTTCTTGCACATGCAATTTGACTTCTGTCTTTTTCACTGTATTACCTTTTTTTCCCCCTTCCTTTCCACCAGGATTGCATCCCTCAGTACCATCTGGGTCACTTTGACAAAATCACCAAGCTGGAAGCTGAAATCAAAGATTGTGATCTGCCCCTACATCTGATTGGATCGTCCTACAAAGGTGTGAGCGTCAACGACTGCATCAACAACAGTAGAAAGGAGGTGGAAGCCATGTGGGGAAAGCTGTCGTGGAGATAGGTTTGTGCGGGAAACAAAAAGAAAAGAAAGGGAACTATACAAAAACTGTGCCAATAATTTGTACAAATCAAATCTAGGAAAAGAGAAAATCAGTTGGAAGTGTTAACAGGAACACGAAGATGTGTACTCATCAGCTTCTAAAGTAAAACGAAGGTGTTAGGTCGTGCAGAGTGGAAAGGTGTGCAATGAAAGTGATGTTTGCCGAGCTCGTTCAAGCCGCTCAGCATCAATCGCTGCGGACGAGTTGTATAGCGTTGCCAGCGGCAACGCTATACGACACTTCCGCAGCGATTGATGCTGGGCGCCTTGAATGAATTTAATCCCCTCGTTCACGCAGTCACCATTACTGTTGACAGCGCCAGTGGTAGCGTGTACAAGGGAATGAACCCATGACTACTGCTGACAATACCGTGCAGCTGAAAAAACGCATAACTACTCATCTTTTCCGCCGAGCGGTATTGCCACTAGCATTTGGGAGCTTCATTGATGATTTCTCGGTCTGCGAAAGGTCGTTGGTGTAACACTGGCTGCAGGAGGCCCTTATAGTCACTTGATGGTGTTTGGAGAATACTGACAGATGTGTTTGCAGCAGTAGGCAGTGATGAGAGATGTCTTCTGTGCTGGAGCAAAAGACGATACACTTTCTTGTGCTGTCAGGTTAAGTCCTAATAAAGTGTTCAGATTCATGATGAGAAAATTTTGACCATGACAGTTAGTTGTTTTGGTGTATATTAATTTTGTTGGATGTGTTTACTTACTTTTTTGTTCTTCTGTATGTTGTTTTTTTTCTGTTTGTTTAGTACTGTGCTTGGTTTGTGTTGTTTTGTTTCGTCTCGTCCATTTTGTGCATTTGTTTATGTTTGTGTTTTGTGCATTTGTTTATGTTTGTGTTTTGTGCATTTGTTTTTGTTTAATGTATTTGTTTTAATTTTTTTTTTGTTTGTTTGTTTCTGCTTGTTTATTTTGGGATAGATTTCAATTCTTTCTTTGAAGTTAGTATATATTGCAGGTATATACCGTGAACATATTCTTTGGTGGTGAACAGTAACGTTACCTGTATCAGACATGGTACTTTTCCGAATTTTTTCGGAAATCTGAATTTTTTCCCCTGCATTTTGGTTATTTTTTTAGATCAGTGCAAATTCGTTGAGAAAAAGCAAAAACACTTTTTATTTTTCTTGAGCTCATTGCTCACACTATAAGATAAATGTGGATTTTTGTTCCTGCAGGAATCATCACGACAAAAACCACCACCAACCGTCACAGGGTTAACCCCTTCACTGCCAAGAAAAACCCCACCACACTACTGCAAGAGGTATAGATCCTCATGAGCCCCCGCAATTGCGGGGGCTCATGAGGATCTATGCCTCTTGCTGAATCCCTGTTGTATCCGTAGGGACCGCTGGAGCTCTCTCGCGCTGAGTTTACAGATTTCAGACGTACAGTGTACCATCAGTGGTAGTCAAGGCGTTGAGGGGTACTTGATGCATCCTGTCTGTGTGTGCCTGTCCTCATTTTGGCCAGTAGGATTTTATTCAAAGTCCAGTTTGTGATGTTATGCACTGTGCGAGTGTCTTAGACTCATTCTACCCCAGACATACCACAGCAAGCTATGGATCGACCATGATAGTTCAAGGATGATGCCAGAATAGCTTGGCGCCTATGGGAGCCAAGCTATTCTGTCATCACCCTTGAACTATCATGGTCGATCTGTGTCCTGCACTGCAATGCAGTCGTCAGAGGACAACGGCAAAATTTGGTGGATTTTGGTCTTGGGGTACAAGAGTTAAGCAACCTCCTTTCTCTGTCAGTAAAGTGTGATCTTGAAAGACCAGTGCTTTATAAAGTTTTGCAGGGCAATGAAAGTGTCATTTGTCATTAAAGACCATCATTTAGGTGGCTACAGCCAGGGTTAGGGTTAGTGGTTACAGCCAGGGTTAGGGTTAGTGGCTACAGCCAGGGTTAGGGTTAGTGGCTACAGCCAGGGTTAGGGATAGTGGCTACAGCCAGGGTTAGGGTTTGTGGCTACAGCTATGGTTAGGGTTAGTGGCTACAGCCAGGGTTAGGGTTAGTGGTTACAGCCAGGGTTAAGGTTAGTGGCTACAGCCAGGGTTAGGGTCAGTGGCTACAGCCAGGGTTAGGGTTAGTGGCTACAGCCAGGGTTAGGGCTAGTGGCTACAGCCAGGGTTATTGTTAGTGGCTGCAGCCAGGGTTAGGGTTAGTGGAGGCTAAAGACAGGGTTAGGGATAGAGGCTGCAGCCAGGGTTAGGGTTAGTGGCTACAGCCAGGGTTAGGGTCAGTGGCTGCAGTTAGGGTTAGTGGCTACAGCCAGGGTTAGAGTTAGTGACTACAGCCAGGGTTAAGGTTAGTGGCTACAGCCAGGGTTAGGGTTAGTGGCTACAGCCAGGGTTAGGGTTAGTGGCTACAGCCAAGGTTTAGGGATAGTGGCTACAGTTAGGGTTAGTGGCTACAGCCAAGGTTTAGGGATAGTGGCTACAGTTAGGGTTAGTGGCTACAGCCAAGGTTTAGGGTTAGTGGCTACAGCCAGGGTTAGTGTTAGTGGCTACAGCCAGGGTTAGGGTCAGTGGCTGCAGTTAGTGTTAGTCGCTGCAGCCAGGGTTAGGGTTAGTGGCTACAGCCAGGGTTGAGGTTAGTGGCTACAGCCAGGGTTAGGGTTAGTGGAGGCTACAGTCAGGGTTAGGGTTAGTGGCTACAGCCAAGGTTAGGGTTAGTGGCTACAGCCAGGGTTAGGGTTAGTGACTACCGCCACCTAAATGATGATCTTTGCTGACAGGGGGATCTTTTATGAATATGGTCGCTCAAAACAGGTTTGGCAGTACAGGAGTCAGTCCACTTTGAAAGCATGTGTCCACGGTTTGTCATTGATTTTGGAGCTTAAGCTCGTGGCCGTTTGGTCCAAAATCACAGACATGTCGAAATTATAATATGTGTGATTGTGTGTGATCAGAAACAAACAGAATCAAATGTGTACAATTGTATTAGTATTTGTTATACGTTAGTTTGAGCATCATCTGAGACCTATATTTGTGACGAGGGCGTTCATCTAATGAAGTTCTTACTGGCGCAAATATTCCATGTGAATTGTTATTTATGAATTATATACAGAATGTGTGCAGGTCTGTGGTTTTAGACGTTACACTATCACTAAAGCTCCAAAATCACAGACCAGTGCAGAGTGCACATGCTGTAGTGATGTTTTTTACAGCAAAAAAACTGCTTCAAGCAATATTTCCACAATGTTTTTGTTCTTGTGTGTGTGTGTGGTGGTGTGTGGGGGTTTCCGCACATTCCGTACCCCCAGCCTTCCTGGGTGAAAAAAGACAGGTAGTTTTATGTTTTTGTCTATTAAAAAATAAGGTAAACTTTGAAATGAGGCTGGTAGGAGCGCATTCCGGAGCATGCACATGACGTTTTTGGCATGTGAGGCAGAAATTCTGGCAAAGAAGTAACAAAATAAAATGACGTCACGTCTAGCTATGCAAACCTTGCTAGAGAACGTGTTTTTGGTGCCAAAGCGCCATATGTGTGTGTGTGTGTGTGTGTGTGTGTGACAGCGACTAGAGCCCGCGTTTGAGGACGGACAAGCTTGAAACTTTAGGATATTGTCCCTAAAAGAATAATCTCGGGACCTTTTTTTAAAAGATAGTTTGATTAAGATGCTCATTGGCGAGAAAAACCGGTTGGTCCACACTGGAGTTCGTAATTTTTCTTATTTTTACTAGATATTTTGCTCATAGTTAGATAAAAGGGACATATTGAATGAGTTCGTTAACCAGCATTGTACCTCTAGAACGTTTTGAGTGATAATTAAATATTTAAAAAAAAACAACATTTACATGTTTTTTGGGGATAAATTTGACGCATTATATTGGTTAATTTTAAAACAATTGAATCTTTTTTTAGGTATAAAACAATCTTCTCATTAATAATCGCATGATTTTTCGTATACGGTATTTTCATAAGCCGGCCTACAGTTTGTCCTAGGCTGTCGGGTACGATTAGGTCAATTGTGACCTGTATGCCCTAGGTGTGAAAATCAGACAATGTTCTCCACCACTTTTATTTACAGCATGGTGTGTTTTTCCTGTGTGTAGCCATGTACATAGGCATAGCTGATCAACATCCGCCACCGACATTCCTCCGATGCGACAAAAAATGACTGTCAAGTTCTGCAAAAGACATAGATTTTTATGAGCCCCTGCAGCTGCTGAGGCTCATGAGAATCTGTGCCTCTTGTCACGCTGTACTGAGATAGCGAATAGTACTTGCACCCCTCTTCCTCAGAAAGAGGAAACCTTTCAGGGCTGTCCGTTAGGTGTAAAACCTTGCTTCTGCACCGAGTGAGCGCGACACTCAAATTTCTGAAGCACATTGACTGACTGACCTAACGCTGCACGCACAACAAACTGATAAGTCTACAGCGCGACACTCAAATCTCTGAAGCACATTGACTGACTGACCTAACGCTGCACGCACAACAAACTGATAAGTCTACAGCGCGACACTCAAATCTCTGAAGCACATTGACTGACTGACCTAACGCTGCACGCAAAACAAACTGATAAGTCTACTTATTCCTTTTGCGCACATTGCTTTTCCGACGTCGGCTCGATGATGGCCTTCATTATTCTCACTGGGTATACGGTCAGAATCATTATTCTCACTGGGTATACGGTCAGAATCATTATTCTCACTGGGTATACGGTCAGAATCATTATTCTCACTGGGTATACGGTCAGAATCATTATTCTCACTGGGTATACGGTCAGAATCATTATTCTCACTGGGTATACGGTCAGAATCATTATTCTCACTGGGTATACGGTCAGAATCATTATTCTCACTGGGTATACGGTCAGAATCATTATTCTCACTGGGTATACGGTCAGAATCATTATTCTCACTGGGTATACGGTCAGAATCATTATTCTCACTGGGTATACGGTCAGAATCATTATTCTCACTGGGTATACGGTCAGAATCATTATTCTCACTGGGTATACGGTCAGAATCATTATTCTCACTGGGTATACGGTCAGAATCATTATTCTCACTGGGTATACGGTCAGAATCATTATTCTCACTGGGTATACGGTCAGAATCATTATTCTCACTGGGTATACGGTCAGAATCATTATTCTCACTGGGTATACGGTTATAATCATTATTCTCACTGGGTATACGGTTAGAATCATTATTCTCACAGGGTATACGGTCAATCATTATGGTTCTCACTGGGTATACGGTCAATCATTATTCTCACTGGGTATACGGTTAGAATCATTATTCTCACTGGGTATACGGTTAGAAACAGCGGCCAGTTTACAGTGTCAGGCCGAGCCTGATGACGCCAAGCTAATCTAGCACTACCCTTGAATTATCATGGTTGACCCATCTCCTGTTGTAAGGCGTCGGAGCTAAATGGGTTAACTCATTCAGCCCTGACGCACTACAGCAGGAGATGGGGTGACCATGGTAATTCAAGGGTAGTGCCAGATTAGGGTAGTGCCTGTCGGCGCCAAGCTAATCTGACACTACCCTTGAATGATCGTCGATCCATCTCCTGCAACAGGTGCATAGTCGTTAGTTGACTCCTCCAAAATTTGGGAAATACGTGCGTCAGGCTGAATGAGTTAATTAAAACAAAAAAACCCGCAGAATCCGTGCATTTAACCGCCTGTTAACTCTGACTTTCAACGTCTTAACAACGACCAAACAAACAAACAAACAAAGAGGAAAACACGCTTCAGAAAGAGTCAGGACAAAAACTGAGAAGTTACTAAATTTTGCGTTTTCTTATTCAAGGTGCCCCGCATCAATAGCTGCGTTAGTGTATAGCGTTACTTCCGCAGCTATTCCGCCGCGAGATGGCCTTAGTCGCCTGCTCGGCGTTAAACCCAGATAACTAACTAACTTCCGCAGCAATTGATGTGAGGGAGCTTTTAATGAGCTAATACTATCGTTTAGATGAAGTCGGAAGTCAAACAAGCCCCCCAAAATAAAAATAAAAAATGAGTTGTTTATCTCTCTGGAGTCATAATGTAACAAGTAGGCCGCACATTTTTTGTTGTTGTTGTTTTCTAGGCCACTACAAATATTGAGGTGCAGTTTTTTTATGGGGTTGGTAATAGTTGTTGTTGGCTGTAGTGTAAGTTATTTACTGCTGACGACGGGGTTGCAGTGATGACCGAGTTTCGCCGATCGTTCAGATTTGCGCAATTTGAACTGCCGAGGAAATTCGCTGACGTACACACCGTGACCTCAGACAGGGTCAAAATTATCTCGAACAATGCCATTTATGTTTACTGTTCGCAAACCGCCGGCGGGGCAACGACATTTAGGGCATTGGCTGTAGAATAGTAAACTACATAGATGTGTGCTGTGATTTTGGACCTTAAAACACGAGGCCGTAAGATCGAAATTTATGATGTCAGTCACGGACCAGCACACATGTAGGTTAAACTTTACAAGTTACGACATTGAATGGTGTCACTATGCACTGAACGGCTCAGATAACGTGATGCAGATGCAAATCAGTAAGACCCGCAAGATGCATGGATTCTCATGAGCCCCCGCAACTGCGGGGGCTCATGAGGATCTATGTACCTTGTAAAGACCAGAATTAACTGTGGCGAGGGGATAGAACCTGACCGAAAATAAATGTAAACATGCAATTTACGCACCAGCGATACCTGTGTGTATATAAGCCAGCAGGTTGAACAGTATGCGTCAATGTGTTTCAGTCACGCGTTTCGCATCAGCTGGCGAGGGCATCAGTTCCTGTCTGTAATATTGCAGTAATAATATTGCAGTGGCGGACCTTGATTTGAGACAGGTGTTGTACTTAAAAAAAAACACACACAAAAAAAAAAAAAAACTATCACTGACTGAAAGTTGATCGCTGAACTGGTATCAACTATATGACTAAAGGCCACTCCACTTTATTTTCGACTCTATTGCGGATTTGAAACAATTCAACTTTTTCCAAATTGTTGAGAAGCTCAGTCACAGGTTGACAATTCAAGTTCATCGAAACTCGGAGGCAGGCAAAAAAATTTCGACGATTTTTAACTTGAGGTTCGTGACCAGGATCGCTGACGAAGTTTTTCTGCCTACACCCGAGCTTTACGCGAGAGAGAGATGCCGAGCAGAATGAAGATCTACTTCTGCGGCAGCATTGGCGCCGGGCGGCAGGACGCTAGCCTGTATCATCGCATCATCCAGCAGCTGAACGAGTACGGCACTGTGCTGACTCATCACGTGGGGGACGAGAACCCAGAAGCTTGTAAGCATGTCGCGCAACTCAGTAACCTACTGCATCATGAGGCTGATTTAGTAAATTTGCTTTTATTCTCATGTGAAGGAAACATTACAAATTAGGAGACAGGTCAACCCTTTTAGTTCAAGGTTGGTGTCATAATGGCTTGGCGCCTCCGGCGCCATGATATCCTAGCACCCCCTTGAACTATAACAGTCAATTTTATTTCAAGCGGTAGTGTATCAGGATTCATAAATAGACCGTTCCCCTAAATTAGAAGTAGGTAAAAAAAAAAAAAAAATGGTTGCACGGGTTTATGCAAAAGGTGGACTGATTAAAAGTCCAGACAAACATGCGATATACAGCCCAGACAAACATGCGATATCGCATGTTTGTCCGGGCTTTTAATCTACCGTTTACGTCAAACGCATGCGAAGTTTGACGTTCGTCTGATTTCCGAACATCCTCTATTTATTGTAGATAATGTGTGTTGGTTGTTTCCCCCCCCCCCCACCCCCCCCCCCCCCCCCCCGCCCCCCGAAAGCTTAAAAAAAATCTCTATTGCCTATAGTTAGTTACCCAATGCGCAAAAGGCCGTCGGCCGCCGTTGTTCCGCGCACGGGCGTGCGCGGACCAACGTCGGTCCGATGGCCTGTGCGCACTGGGTAGTTAGTTAGTTAATTAGTACGTTAATTCGTTAATTAGTTGTAAAATCCTCTTGAATGTCTGACTGATTTGCCTCTAGGTGAAGTGGGGATGACAGACATTGAAGTTCACGATCGCGATGTCAACTGGCTGTATGAGAGTGATGGTGAGTCGCTATACAAACTCATATTCACAATTTCGGTGCCGCACAATAATTTTTTTATTTTTTTAAAATTATTATTTCTTTTTTTTTTTCAGTTTTGGAAGGAGGGGGGAGGGGGTTGCGGGGGGAGGGGGTTAGAGAAAGGGCACAAAACAATAAAGCAAACAGCCTAATGCGCTAAAGGCCATCGGGCCGACGTTGGCCCGCGCACGGCTGTGCGCTGGCCAACGGCGGCCGGTGTCGGCCCGATGGAATTTGCGTAGTGGGAACCGTCATTGCCACATCGTTTATTTTAATTAAGTTTACGGCTGTGCGGCGTAGGTTCCAAAAATCACATTAATGACGTTAATGACACATTAATGACGTTACTTACTTAACCCATTCCATCCTGAGGCTGATTTTGTAAAAAAAATTTGCTTACTGTCCTATGAAGGCTACTTTTCAGATTAGGAGATAGATTACTTTTTTAGCTCAATGGGGCGCCAAGCTATTCTGGCACCACCCTCGAACTATCAGTCAAATTAATTTGAAGCATTGGGTGTTTCAAGATGAAAGGTGTTAATGTGCCTGCTTTGCAGTGGTAGTGGCAGAGTGCACACACGTATCTCACGGAGTGGGTTACGAGCTTGGCCGTGCTGTGGCCCTCAACAAAAAGATTCTTGCTCTCTTCCGTCCGGACAGCGGAAAAAGTACGTACGACCACTTCTTTTGTTTAAAGTGTGAAACTATAGCAATTGTTGGATGCTTATAAAGTCTCTTCTATATATAGAAGAGACTGTTTGGGATGGGTTGCGGTGGGGCGAATTCAATAGCGTATGCCCATGACGATTTAGGCGGGCAGAGCTAAAAAGATGACAACTACAGTAACCAGATAAAAATTACGTCATGTCTAGTTACGCTAACCTATATGTATAAACTTGAAATTTGGGGAAATGCTTCGGTAAAGGGGTATCTAGGGAAGCTCCAGAACATATTACAATTGGATGTCTCATTGAAGGGTAAAAGACCGTTTATAGAAAATCGGTTATCCCACCAGAGAGTCCGTAATTTTTGTCATATTCACTTCAAATTTAGGATAAAGCTATATTGAATAAAAGACATTGGATGAGTTCATTAGCCAGCTTTGTATCTTTGAACTTTTTCTGTAAAAAATTAATTATATGCAGAAAAAAAATAAAAAAGTAATAAACCTCGACTTAAAAGCAGCAACTCCGTCACCACGAAGACATCGACGCAATATTTTAGATATGACGTCTCTATCTCTCTCTCACACGCACGCACGCACGCACGCACACACATCGATGCGCTGTCAGAATAGTACGCGTGTACAGTACAATTGTATGTATCTGGTATAGTCACCCTCACTTCACTGACTCACATTATGGCAAAACTGAAAGCCAGTGTACCGTGAAATTCTAGTTTTAGCACCATTCTTCTCGTCTAGAAGGCAAAGTAAAGAATATCGTATCACGTAACATACAAAATATAAAAACTAAAATTACGTCATGACAAATGACGTTTGACAAACCAATGACGCTTATTGAGTTCACTAACGCATTGGTAAGTCTGCTAGGCTTTTTCAATAGGAGATATTTCAACATCAAAATCAGGTCAAACACAACAGGTAGAGACCATTGGCGGCAAGGACAACTCGCATATGCAAGGGACTTTGTTGGTTATGGCTCTCAGAAGAGACTGTGTGGGCTATGGTTTGGGCTATGGTTCACCCCATTGTTTCTTATCCAGGACTGTCTAAGATGTTGCGGGGAGCAGAAAACGGAACCTCATACATCGTCAAAGATTACACAGAGGAAGATCTGCCCGGAATCCTTCGGGATTTCTTGGGTAAGAAGACAGCACAACGGGGAGTATGACTTCAGGACTAATTTATGGGAAATTTCAGTCCGGAGACGAGGACCGAACGCCATATGCCGGCCGCTGTGTCCACAGGGGGGAGAAAACCGAAATTAGGACAATAGTTGTTGTGCCCCCGACTTGGAGCGTGAGGACTGTATCATATTGACCCAATGCGCAAAAGGCCCTCCAACGACGGCCGATGTCCGCCCGATGACCTTTGCGAACTGGGCACGCTCACTGTCACGGGAACAACTTGACTCTTGCCCGCACAACGTCCTTGGTTCAAGTTTCTCCCCCTGTACTGTGCCACACTCAAGAAAGACTGAAACTTAACTTTTCGTCTGGCCATGAACCCCAAGCTTGAATTTTAGAGGTGTCACCTAATTTACCAATTGCAGGAGATGGATCGGCCATGACTAGTTATACCCCAACCATCAGTCCTCGCCCTAATAACAAGAAACCGGAAGTCTCTTTTCCGCTTGCAAATGGCCGCAGCCATGAGCTGTTTGACTGGGGTGAATGCTTAAACAACTCAAAATATTCCTCTTTGTGAAAATGAAAAGATAGTCGAACCGAGTTTTTCACACGTGCAGAAAACGACTAGCAGGGAAGATCTAAATAATATGCAGATCTTAGAGACCGGAACTATTTTGCCGGTACCGAAGCTTGTCACGTAGACAGCCTAGATCTATGATCATTGGTCAGTGACGCCCGATTCTCTCCCTTAGCAATGCTTTTCCATGTCCACTGACTTACGTTTTCCTGGATCCCGAGGCAGTTGGTTACGTTTGGCGATTTCAGAAACAACTTGATTCGCGTCCACGGGCAGTGAAAGGGTTAAAGCTGGAATATCTTGTGGACGTTATTCCTCACTGAGATTTAACCCTTTGGGTGTCGGTAGCGGTTTTAGTCGCGACGATTCTTGCAGGAATCATCGCGACTAAAACCGCTACCGACACCCAAAGGGTTAAAATTTTACGTAGGCCGCATCTCTACCTGTACGCACCTTCATATTGAAGGTGCGTACAGGCTTCAGGTGTTGGCTTCAGTTTGTGTGCGCAACTGCCGGCGAGTTCCTGGTAGTTTTGATGACAGTTGTATTATATGCCAATGATGATTCACGTCCGTTCAACTTTACCAATTGTCTGCACGGTCTTTTATTGCGGCCTTTTTATTGCGCATTTGTTACCTCAGATTATGCATTAAACTTATTTTTGACTACGTCTAATAGTGTGTATGGTGCGTGTGTGCGTGCGCGTGTGTGTGTATGGGTGTGTATGTTGTGTGTGTGCGTGCGTGTGTGTGTATGTGTGTGCACGCGCGCGCGAGCCTGTGCCCGCGTGCCTGCCTGCGACTTTTAAAGATTCGGTTAACCCTTTTAGCCCCGAGTCCCTACAGCAGGAGATGGATTAACCATGATAAGCTTGCCTATAGGCGCCAAGTTAATTTACCACCACCTTTGAACTATCTTGGTCGATCTGTCTCCTGAATTGTCAGTAATGCCGTCCTCAGAAGATAACTCCAAAATGTGGGTATTTCGTACCTCGAGAACAGTGAGTTAAGCATATTTGTGTTGTTGTGATTTTGGATCTTACAACGTACAGCCGTAAGTTCGAAATCTCACATCATACGCACACAGTTGTTATATTATTTTTAGCTGAATATTTTGCTTGATATAGTGCCGATAACATGCAGATGTGATTACGAGACCCGAATCAAAATGTCCGAGTCGTAAGACGAGGACATTTGATTCGAGCTAAGTAATCACATCTGTTTATCCACACTATATCAAACACAATGTTTGCTCAATATAATTTATGTACCAGTCCAAAACAAAACTATGCTTCGCGTCATTCATTTTGCGTCTGATTGCGGTGTTCAGACAAAACACAAATGGCAGACTCAGCGCGTCAGTAGATTTTAAGAAGACATCAATGCATTGTATAACAGTGCGTGTTGCTAAGTAAATTCTACTTGGAACTAGATCACGCATAATTGCGGAAAATGCCAGCAGGTTTGCTTACTTAGTTCTTTTCTCAGGTTGTCGATATCACCAGCTGACATCTCGTCAATTTCACTTGTCAGTCCAGCGACTCGCACCGGCGTCACAGTTTCCTGGTGTCTTTTCTCAGTTTCAGTGTGCGTGTATATGATATAAATTTCGAGCGTTCATACACACTAAGAAGTATTTCATTACTACTACACATAACTGAGGAGCTCGTTAAAGTTGCAGGGTGTGAGCATATTTCGCGTTTCCTTTTTGAAACATACTAAAGATCGAGTCTTCTTGGCGCGCAAGGGATTTTGGAAAGGATAGTATATCTAGCAAGCTCATGAATATTAATTTGCTTGTTATACAATATATCAATACATGTGTCAAAGAAGGGAAAACTGTATGGAGTGGGTACATATATATATAATTATACACGATATACAATGTGACAAATAAGCCTTAAATTAGCACTAAGCTACATTAAACCCCAACCACCTCCACGAGCTTGGCCTAGGTCGAATATTGTTTCGGGGCCACTTGCATGAGAGAGCTTTATTAATCCTGTGTAAGCCACTAAGCAAAGTGCTTCGCTATAGCGCCACAACACTAACACCCCTATAACAGAGCACCTTGATTAGTCAGTTGCTTGCGCAGAACTAAGCTCACTCATGCAGTAAACACCCGGCCCCGTCAGATCCAAAGTATTTTGATCTACGCTACTGACATTGTACGTTTTCTGCACGTGTTCACCCTTTGGGTGTCGGTTGCGGTTTTATTCGCGAGGATTTCAGCAGATATAGTCATGGCGACTAAAACCGCTACCGACACTCAAAGGGTTTAAACTCGCTTCGACTATTCTTTTTCATTTTCACGAGGAGGAACACTTACAGCTGAGTAACGTATCGCCCAGTCAAACAACTTACACCTGCGACCATTTGCAAGCGAATAAGAGGCTTCCGGTTTCTGACGAGGTTTGGGGCGTGCAAATCATATGCTGTTGAGGTCTCACAAACTTGAAACACCAAAAGCGTTGGCTGAAAATTTAAATGCGACTGTACACCATACACACCATTTTCGGTATATCCACACTAGGGTGAAATCATAACTTATCAGACGTGAGGAAATAACATTCTGCAAACAAACGTTACGATTGAATATTGACACGGAGTCTAATCTCGTTTTCTGTTTCACAATAGTCTGCAAAGGGCGGTCACGCCCAAGAGCAATGACGTCATCAAGATCCAGCCTGACGGCCGCAGGGGTAGACAGGCCAAACTACCTGCAAGTGAGAATAAACAAGGAGTTAGGCATTGTTCTTTTTTACTCTCCCCTCCCCCCCCCCCCTTTTTTTTTTTTTTTTTTTTTTTTTGGGGGGGGGGGGGGAGAGAGGGTAATATAATATAGTTACAGCACAATTTATTAATGTTTCCAAATATTTTTTTCAAAATAAACAAACATAGAAACAAGTATAAGATTCAGTCACTACTTATCTTGTCAGCGAAAAAGGAAAGTGGCAACTGAAAATTGGTGTTGTAACTGACTTTTCTAAGTGTGTTTCTTTCTCCGTTGAAAGTGTTTCCAACGGATTCCAAAAATGTCGCAGTTCGTTTGCTCGTCAGTATATAATGTATATAAGCGTATATCAAGGCAACACCTCCCCCACTTGTTACATGCACGAAAATAGCTTCCGTACTAATTCCAAGTGCAGGGGCGGATCTGGGGGGGGGGCGAGGGGGGAGGTGGTTGCAGGGGTTCCGGACCCCTCCCCCCCCCCCGCCCCCCATACCCCCGACCAAACATTCTTTAAAATGCTGTAACAAAGTCCCTTTTTGGGATGTCTGGACCCCCTCCCCCCCCCCCCCCCCTGTTTGATATTTTGGCGAATGATGAGAGTCTTAACACCCACCCGGCCCCGCCCCCACCCCCACCCCTTTTCGCTTTTTCGGCACCTGAAAGCAAGGTCTAGGTTCGGGGAGGCCTTTTGTATCAGGTTGAAGGTAACTGATCCGCCCCGGAAGTGTGTTCCTTTAGGTGGATTTACTCAGGACTGAGAATACCACAAGTACATTTCTTTTCAAATGAACTGCAGGTCATTTGAATAGAAGTGTACTTGTGGTGTACTCCTCAAGCGAGTTCATTTGGGGAACACTCCAACAAAATAAGAGAAAATAGGCAAATGTTCAGCTACTTACACGTCTCGGTAAATTCTGTACGCGTCATGCGGAACATGCTAAGCAGCTGGTTGAAAAAGGCTTCGTTCTTCTCCGCCAGGTGGCGACAGCGGTTCAGAAAACCCTCCAGACAGTGCAGCGTCTTGTTGGCGTTCCTGTCACGTGACATACTTCATTAGCATATTAATATCACGTGACACACATCACCATAATAATCCCAGTGTCTGATGCCCCGTGACATAGGACATCACAAAATCTGAGTGGCACGTGAAATATCTCATTTTCATAATCTCGCGTGGCATAACAAACGATAATCTCGCTGGCGTACGTCATTATAATAATTTCGCATGACACACTGACATCATAGTAATCTCACGTGGCATACTTCATCATCATAACCTTGGTGCCCATAAGCGACGTTAATTCTTACAATGATTCAAGATTGAAAGGTCAAAAGTTTGACGGACAAATTGAAAATAGAAATGGGAAGATGGTCACAATCAGCAAAGGCCCTCGGGCTGTGCGCGGGTCCACTGCGGCTGACGTCAGCCCGAGGACCTTCGTTTACTGGGTCACGCTCTGGGTACGACATCTCTGCCATCAAAGATCCGCCCCGTGCAGCATAATCCTGTAATTCATTCATTCTGCTGCCATCCCCACCTCCCTGTCCAAGAGGCTTACATTTATTTATTTATTTATTTATTTATTTTTTTTTTTTTTTTTTTGGGGGGGGTCTTCTTTTTCAGAGGTAGGTCAAAATTACACGTGTTTCCACGAAAACAGTAAACGCCAGGACGAACATGCGACAACGCAATTCTGTCCGGGCTTTCAGTAATCCATCGTTTTCGTCGAAACACTGACTTGCAATTTTCAACCTAAAGCGGAGCGCACAACGCCGGGTTGTCCCCAAATATCTCCGCAAAGAAAGACTTTTCTGTACCACCTTAAGAACAAATATCATTTAGTGCCAGTTGACCTAATATGGGATTTTTTTAATTTTTTTTTTTTTTTACTCAACTCCTATGGTTTGTCGACTTTGCTCTACAGTCGTAAAACTTTGGTGAAAAGACAAGAACAAGCCCCATTTTCAATACCATAAATAGAGCCCCGGCAGATCTTTATATCAGGGTCCGAAGATACCTAAAAGCGGGAGGAGGGGTGGGGGGGTGGGGGGTGGGTGGGTGCTGCTATAACATTAAATTACACCCCCCCCCCTCCTTCTCGGACCATGTTGTGGCCTGGTAGTAAATGATTTTTTTTTTAACTCATTCTACCCCAGACACACCACAGCAAGATAAGGATCGACCATGATAGTTCAAGGGTGATGCCAGAATAGCTTGGCGCCTTTGGGCGCCAAGCTATTCTGGCATCACCCTTGAACTATCATGGTCGATCTGTGTCCTGCACTGCCATGCAGTCTTCAGAGGACAACGGCAAAATTTAAGGATTTCGGTGTTGGGTTAGAATGAGTTAAGCCGAAGGGGGGTGGGGGGGGGGGGTTGGTTGGTGCTGTAGAACCAAAGCACCCCGCCCCCTCCCTTGGATCCGGCTCTGCCCTTGAATTATCATGGTCAAGCCATCTCCTACAACTCAGTCGATGACACCTCCGAAATTGGAGAAATGGGACCTTGGGGCTAAAAGGGTTAAAGGTTTGGGAAATCTTGAACGTCACTCACAATAAACAATAGACGTTGTTCGGCAATCAAATAGGTCTAAATTGCACGAGTTTCAACGAAAACATTGGATTTAAAGCCCGCCGAACATGCTGTGTCGGAATTTTTTTACGCGGGAAGATTGACCTCTAAATGACCGCCAACTGTGCGTCCCGTTTTCCAAGGGGACAGAACTCTTCATTGCGAATGTCCAAATAATTTAGTTGTGAGTTGCAGCGGCTTTCGTGTGTGTGCGGCTGGAAAGAGAGGGTTTATTTCAAAGTTTACTTTTCACAGGTAAAACTGACTATTAGCACATTTGGCGCGCTTTAAAATCCCGGGAAGACATGCGATATGACGAAGATATTGTCTACTGGCAATTTTGCATGGTTAAATTTATAAAATCATTTGTCATCTGGGCACAAATCTCTGATGGCGTGAAGATATCAGCCACATCTGTACAGATCTCTGTTGATGTGAATACATCAGCCACTGATATCAACCATGATGCACCAATCTCTGTGTGGAGGTAGCGGCCACTAATGTGTTTCTGCACGACATGAACACAATGCGCTAAGGCCATCGGGCCGACGTCGGCCGGGTGGCCTTTGCGCACTGGGTACTCACCCGCACTCGGTGTGTTTTTGGTGGTCGGGCAGGTCCATGTAGGTCTGGGAGTGGCTGGCGCAGTTCACAGCGTCCTGAATCTGGCACTTCTTGGGGCGGACCACGTTAGTCGCCATTGTGACGTCACCTAATGACGTAATACCACACCGATTAGTGACCAATATATGTTATTGTTCTCTGGACGAATGATTATCTGTTAGTGTAATTCTATAATAATAAATAATAATACCGTTATTATATAGGCGCTTTTTCTCAATTTTTGGGGAAATCGACTCAAAGCGCCGCGCCTGAAACCCAACACACACACTCACGAAACAGACGCGGATTTACGCCATTTAAGACAAACACAGTACAAGACAAACGAAGGGCCAGTCAGCTACTGAAGTTACAGAGATTTTTTTATCGCTTGTATTTGAAATTTTGTAAAGTGGCCTGAGACCGGTACCAAAGTGTGGTACCAAAAATTCTTCAATTATCACGTCAGTAGTGAATGTTTATCAGTACCCTAATACCTGCAACTCCCCCCCCCCCCCCCCCCCCCCCCGCCCCCGTCACACACATCCTCCCTCCGGCTCTGTTGTGCCACTGTTGCAAAGGGATGTAAGTGCACCATTTATAAACAGGAAAATGAATTCCTGCTGTATACCACCACAACAATAGAGAAGTTATCTCCCCGACAGACAGCTGTGAGATGGCCTTAGTCGCCTGCTCGGCGTTAAAACTAATATCTAACTAACTCTCCTCGACAGCAAAAGGTGTTCGAGCCGATGACAGCCGCAGTTGGTCCGCGCGGGACAGTCGTGCACAGACACAGACACACAGTCGTGCGCGGGCCACCGCGCACGACTGTGTCAGTGTCTGTGCGCCGCTGGGGACCCACTGCGACCGTGGTCGGCCCGAGGACCTACGCAGATTGGGTATCACCACTGTCTCTGATATCGCTGATCTCACTAAACGTGCATACCGGCTGAACAGGCTGAACGCAATTCAGCGATCTGTTATTATTAATTCTGGGCATCTCTAACTGAAGATCCAATGTCTGACATCCCCGTGCGTTACACGAGAAGTAGAGGAAATGGTTGGACCGGATATTGCGCGCATTCCCTCTCGGCCTCTATTGAGTTGATTGAACCGGAGCGAGCGGCCCCAGGGGCGGATCTAGGACATTCTGATCCCGTTGTGACTGACTGCCAGTGCGGCAAGCGGTCCTCGTATCAGTCATTAACACATTCGAGACGTGCCCCACTATCCGGATACGCGGCTTAAGTTGCGTATCCGGATGCGGCACGTCTCGATTGAATTAAAAAGGCGCGTATTTGGAAAGTATAATAATAATAATGTTATTATTATTATTATTTGTGGTGAATTGCTATTATTGAGTCGTCAGCACTCTCTTAACATTACGCATAAAAGATTTTGCATTGCTGCTTTCAACTTTTACCAGTTATGTCAAAGACAGTATAAAATAAATAATATCATTACTGTCTTTGGTTCTGTGGCTGGTTGATTTATCTGGTTAAAAGATATACAAAAAGCCCTTTTTAAAATGTGGATCTAATGATGTGTGTGTGTGCCAGTGTGTGTGTGCGCGTGCGCGCGTGCGTGCGTGCGTGTTGTGCTTGCGCGGGTGGGTGTGCCAGTGTCGGCGTGATATTCACAGCTGTAAATGTTTGGTATCCACCTTCCATTAGCATCAAAGGCTGCACATAACCAAAGCGGCTGATTATATCCCTACTGAAACATCACAGCTTCCAGATGTACTCTTCCCAATGCGCAAAAGGCCATCGGGCCGACATCTCTCTCTCTCAGGCTCACACATACGTACGTAGCGAATCGAGGGAGGTAACCAGTGTGGCATATGTGTGTGTATGTGAGAGAGAGNGAGAGAGAGAGAGAGAGAGAGAGAGAGAGAGAGAGAGAGAGAGAGAGAGAGAGAGAGAGAGAGAGATGATTGATTGATTGTACATTGCTTAACGTCCCGACAGCAACAAGGCTTTCTCAGGACGTGCCTGCACTGCTTGTGAAAAAAAAAAAAAAACTAAACAGAAAATTGAATGTATGTCGCCAGCCGGTCAAATACGTTAAAGGTCCTGGTTCAGCAATTAGTCAGTTGAGGACAGCGAAAAAAAATTTCGAAGTCCCTACCTGACTTTAAAAGTGCAACCCTGATAGGGCCTCGTCAGATGGGATCCCCGAACATTCACGTTACTATAGCTGCTGTAGAGTGTCAGACGTCCTTGACGGCTGTCACAGTTCACGCAAACAGGTATACGCCACTCAGCTGCCAAAGGTCACTTCCAGTTGCATCTGTCCGTACACGGTAACACCCACAATTCTCGTGCAACAACGACGAAACGGATGACTATCCAACTTTCACTTCTCTGGGCCGGTACTGGGAAGCACTGAGCGACGTCCACAGCGTCCAAAAATGGCCCAGGGAATGGTGACGGTACGTCGAACATGCTATATCGTGGTCTTCTCATTTCTTATGTCCTCGCATTTATCCAAAACAAGGTTTCATCGAAAGCGTTTGCAAACAACAAGTCTTTATGGTAGTCGCCATTTTTACGAAGGGAAGCTACTAGATAATGTTTGTGTAAGGGACAGCACTCCCGTGCTAAGCAACGAGGAAACGCCCACCTCAAAACGATTTTATTTTTCACAAAAGCCTGGGAGATAATTTACAGGTCACAATGCAACGATGTGATGTGCATGGGTGACAGTGCGAGAATATGAAATGAATGTAAACGGGACATAAATATGCCCCATAAATCCATGGCCAGCAAGCCATATACATTCCCATGAGCTCCTGCGGATGTAGGGGCTCATGAGAATGTATGACTTTTGCATTTGGAACAGGCTGGCTGAAGGCCTATTCTGTCTGAACCAAACAGCTGAAATTCATCTTTTCGGGATTTTGAAAAGCTGAATCAGCTTCTAGGAGTGAAGACTGTCACCCATTGATGTGATTGTGCCTGTTCGTGTGTGTTACACGGACATACTAATTTGATTCCATTATAAGAATCTAAGCACTAGGTAATATTTTGCTTTGTCGATTACTTCTCATCTTGGTTTTTTTTTTTTTTTGTATCACAAAAGATAATTACTGTCTGCAAACTTGATGAGTTCAGTGATAATATTTTCTCCCCAAACCAACTGCTGTCTATGCAAACGCAATGCACCCTGCCCAATGCATACCTCATGCAGGTGCCTGACAGCAAACACCGATACACCAACTACAAGCTAAAGGGTGCATGAGCAAACGAGAGGCAAGTTTCAAAATAATTAGATACAGGGCCGCAGCAGATGGCTCCGGCCTTCGCCATACCAATAATGTATACATTTTTTTTTGACAAGACCATATAATTATTTCCTTTTATGCCCTCGACCCAAATTAATTTAAATGTTACTAATTTTTCCATTTTGGGGGGTTGTGCGAATTCTACCCCCCCCCCACCCCCCCCCCCCCCCCCCGATTGACTTTAGGAAGCAGATGAAAGCAAGCTGGCATCATGCAGGCATGCACCCCTTCGGCTGGAGCATTAGGTTTATTTCACCTCGTGCTATGGTTATGAGATATGAAATAAATGTTAGGAAACAGATATATATATATTATGTAATTGGTATTCTAACCACAATATATTTCATTCATAGTTTATCTATGTTTGCACTGACAGCAAACCATGTGGGATTTATTTCTGATCACTCCATATAGCAATGTTCTCTATCAGAAAACTGAAATGACTCAACCCGCAAAAATAAATATCAAGGAAATATATCAGTTCACAACAGCAAGAGGTATATCTCACTTGATCTTCATTTTGTGACAAAAACATTTTTTTTCAAATACAACGTATGGTTTATTTGTTTATATCTGTACTGAGTGAAACTGTTAAAAATGCCTTTCATTGTGAGGCTTCTCTTATGAGTTTACCAAAATCGTCAAGTACATCAATAAGTGTCTCTTGGCTTGACTTCACAAACGAAGATTCTATAGGGCTTGCCCACGTCGTCTGCAGGCATTTTCGTGGCTGCGGAGGCCACTCCGGGACAGGCAGGTTTACATCAATAAGTGTATACATAAATAAAACACAGTGACCATGATTGTCATAATTCCTAAAAATACAGCTGATTTTTTTTATGAAATGAGTATGTCTATCCTCAACAAGACCAAGTAGTCTATGTACCCTACAGAACCACATAGTCCAGATCAAAATGGTGACTGCAAAGCGTGTGTAATGCAGAGACGAACTCAACGAAAAAAAGAAAGACGCTTAGAAAAGACAGCTACAACACAATTTTATTCATATTATCTAGTAATAAATTGTGTTGTAACTGTCATTTCTAAGCAACGTTCTTTCCTCATAGGGTTCTTCTCTACAGAACAACATACATGTGCACTTTTACTTCCTGCACCATATATAGGGTTCTTCTCTACAGAACATACATGTGCACTTTTACTTCCTGCACCATATATAGGGTTCTTCTCTACAGAACAACATACATGTGCACTTTTACTTCCTGCACCATATATAGGGTTCTTCTCTACAGAACAACATACATGTGCACTTTTACTTCCTGCACCATATATAGGGTTCTTCTCTACAGAACAACATACATGTGCACTTTTACTTCCTGCACCATATATAACTGTAATAATACATGAGGCAAAAACACAAACAGAACAGAGATAACCATTTTAATTATAAAGAAACAATTTCTGTGATGTCATTGAATTATATTATGCATGGTGTATTTTGCTTATGATGCTGTCATTCAAACTTGGTCTCTGTGTTTTGGTAAGTGAGGGAGAAGGGGGGGGGGGGGGGCTGGAGGGGGCGGGTACACATGCAGGCATATATATATATATACCGCAACGATTTCCTAATGTATTGTTACATATGGCAATATAGTTCTATCATCATATGCTAAATTTTGCTGTCCACCAAAATGCTAATATTGCCATGATTCCACAGCAGACAGACAGCCTTCATGGACAGGTCCAACCAGTGAAGAGACAACAGACTGGCCAGTGTCAAACATGTCACCAAACTGCAGGGGCGTTAGCAGCAATGTCACACAGAAACTTTGGAACAGCAAACAGCCTGATGCAGTGCAGTGTGCCCCAACTTGCTCTCAGCAGGCAGCTGCAAGACAAGAACAAAGGTCAGTTAGTACATGTGAAGATGTACTGCAAACACTGTTCTAGAGGAGTTTACTTGGCTACCGGGTATCAGCCAGTATAATCTACTCAACATGAAACCAACCGTAATGAATCACAGCCAGTGTAATCAATAAACTCCATACAAGACAGATTTGCAAAATAACTTTTACAAACAATATCTTTGTCTCGGTGATGGTCAAAACGATTTATACAGTTTTGTTCTAATAATAAAAGACATTGTAGCTTTGCAATGCTGCTTGGTAACATGATATTATATGAATATGTTTTCAGGTCAACATAACCAACTTTTCCCTGGGGGAGACTAAAGATGCACTCAACCAATGAGCAGCCCCTGGTGACCATATCGAATGTGGGAGTAGAGGCGACACCTTATCAGCGCGTGACCAGTGAAGACAATCCGGCCTACTGGTTGTGTGGGAATCATCTAATAATAATGGACAACAAGAACTACTGAATTTGATCCAGCTGATCGAGTTAACAGAAGAACCAACTTTTCCAGATATTTGTAAGAAGCAGACCAAAGTCAAATTTTGCAGCGTCAAAAATTATAACATCACATTTGCAAATAAAATTCACACATTATGATAGCAATCAAACATCACCAACACTCTACATACAGATTTTTTTTTCAGTTGTGACATGAGAGCCATATGGGGCTTGGCAACAGCAAACACTGTTGCTCTTATCAGGTGGCCATAATAAGATGGCAGTTTCTAAGCCCCAATCTAAACTACCTGAGGGCACTATCTGGTTGTGTATGTGTGTGAAACCAACCTCCAAGTCTTTACTTCTGCTGAAAAACCACATCCACTCGTCGCTCAATCTTGTCATCTGTACTGCGTAGGTAATGTAACAAACTGGAGAGCTTCTCATCAGTGAGGCATTCGCGATACAAGGCCACAGAGCACATTCCTTGATGAGAAAAAACAGAATGAAAAGAACATTTTCATTAACTTTTAAAATTTACTTTCTGTCATGGAGATTGTTTACATCTGTTTGTACAAGTAGTTGGGACATGAATAAATGGACACATGCATGTAATATATACTCCATATTGTGCACTTTGTATTATACTCTCTATAGAAGAAAGTATTAAAGTTGAATGTAAAAGCAAAATGTTGGACATTTTTTGTTTTCAATACATTTGGACATTCTTCTTTATACATGTCTGCTTTCATTTTTCATCCTTGTTATAACTACATACTGTAAACAGTGCACATGAACAGGAATTCTGCACCTGACTTGCCATAAGAAAGAATTAGTTTTCATGGTCAGTGTCACAATCCTAAATAGTATATTTATACAAATACATGTACTGTAATGATACTGAAAATGACATGTACAACACTGCACTTGTACCAGAAATTGCACAAGTGTGTAACATACATGTACTATGCCTATTTCTGCTGTGCTACCTGGTATGCCACAGAGTGCCTGTTGCTAATCTTGGTATACTGCTTGCATACTTGGTGGTTGAAGTCAAGGATGGTAAGCCTGTAGCCAATGAAAGTTTTTTTGGGGGCCATTTCATTTTCAGCCACATAGATACATCCCCTTGACTAACACTCAAAACACTCAATGATGAGACTGAAACATATCTAAACTCTAAGTCAAAATAAGTGCATAAATAAGACATGATACCTTGATCATACCTGGCAAGGACACTCGTAATGTGTGGTGATGGTTGATAACAGGCTTTATCCCTTGTTTCAAGTGGTGTTTAGCCTTTGGCAGCAGCAAAGAAACTGAAAACAGATGGCCAATATAATAGATAAAGCAAAACCTGAAAGTAAAAAAAGCACAAAAGTGAAAATGTACCAGCAGTTTATACTGAGTAGGTTATTTCGATGACAGGACAGTTTCGTGTGTTTTTGTTCTGCATACACTCAAGGATATAATCCTCCATGTAAACACAGCTCAACTCAAACCTTTTATGCAATTCGCTTGCCTTTGTGCCACTCATCAAGGTAATGATCCAGATGTTTCAGTGGCTGCGATCAAGTCAGTAATAATATACAAATCTATTTCATACTGGAAAAAAGATACATGCATTACAGAGTGGCAAACTGACCGGTAGCTAGCACTAGCTGTTATGAAGACTTGGGAGAAAAACCACCATGGCACCATGATGATAATGTTTACTGTCAACTTGTAAATATACTTACAGTGTGGAGGTAGCAGTCATATGTAAATCATAACTTACAGTGTTGTGACAGCAATATTTCCAGTACACTATAAGCTACTTTATGTGTGATGTGATAACACTTTTACAAACAAAAATGATTTTGTGCAAGCGCACAGGTGTACCATACTTCAAAATCAAATGCCACCAAACTGATAATTACCTGAAAGTAGCAGGAGATTACAGTAGAACTCTGTCGGTGACAACTTATCGGACAGGTCTTGCTGTCTTCAGAAAATCGATGCCAGTCTGTGCATTCACCAGTTTCAAGTCACCTGACTTTGTGGCAGCCCTGCTGTCTAGAAACACACCATAAACACAGTCATGGATGGACAAAACCTGTTGAAAAAGAAATAAATACAGAAAATAGGCATGTGTGCACATACGCATGTGCGTGTGGCTTTCTACAAATGGCTTAGTCACAAAATAGCAGCACATTTGAGTGTTATGATATGGAGCAATATATACATACATGTATTTACATGATTCACAGAAAAAATCGCAATAAAATATTTTGGTATACAAGAATGATATTATAAGTTTTTGTCACTCATATTTCTCCTGTACATAAGCTTGAGGTTTCAGGAAAATATGAGAAATACATGTATCAGTGGCAAGCCAACTTACAATAGACCACTTATATACCTGATTGTGAGTTTCATAATGAATTATGCACATACATGTATTGCTCTATTTCATCACACTGAAATGTGCTGTTATTTTGTGAACAAATATATTTTAGGTTGATTATAGTGGTATATTTTATCCTTACCTAGACCTGTTGATTATATTCTCATCCAGACAATTGCTGATGTTGTTTTCATACAGCGAGCAGCTGTACATTTGTTTTCATTCAGACAGATGAACATTTTGTCTGTGTTCAGACAACTGCAGGTATATTTTGTTTTTTATTCAGACAGCTGTATATTTAATTCTATTCAGACAGCTGTATATTTTGTTCTAAATATAAGCCAGCTGTACATTTTGTCCCAAGCATACACACACACACACACACACACACACACACACACACACACACACACACACACATTTTAGGTTCACAACTTACCTTGCCACTGCGATTATCTGTTATGTATTGTGATGAGATTGGGCGTTGTTCCATTACTGATGCACCTTCACTTTGTACTAGCTTCACAAATGTATCCACAGAAATAACACATTAGCTGCTTGCTGCTCTGTGAGCTCATTTGATGTGGCACTGAAAAAGAATCAAATGACTGGTATTTGTATAGTTATGTAATGCACACACGGGTCTTGTACTAGAAAACGCCGTGGCGTTCAGATATTTACACAAAAACAACCACCACGAACCCCCAAAACAAATCGCAACTAAAAGTGGAAACTTCTAAATGTACATCAGACCAGAGCTCAGAATATATCGCACATTTCATTATGTATATAACACAAATATGTGTAATAGAAAATTGCCCAGAAACTATTACACTTATTTATAAAGGAGAGAAAATTAAAAAACTAAGTTTCAGGCTGTTACTATAGTGACCTATAGTAACTACAGAAGAGACGAACAGTGAGGCTAAGATTTCCAATCTATTCTTCGTCTTGTTCATCGATGTATTCTGCCTACTTCTCACCACTGTCGTCTGCTGTTATTTCCTCAGTCATCATTTCCCCCGAAATTAGTGTCCTGTACACCAGAACACACATAACATTACGATCGCTAGGGCTTCTTGTTGTTGACAAGGAAGTGGTCATTAGAGTGGTGTCCCCTGATAATACATATTTACGAGTACCTTCCCTTTGTAAACACGACGTCAGCTACACGCGCATAGGTGTTTGTTGTTGTTGGAAATATACTTACCAACAAAAGTAATATTTGTACCACAAAAGTGAAAAGACCACACTATATCATGTTGGACTTACCGCCACCATTCGCTGGACCTTTTTGGGACGCTCTGGACGTCGCGGCTTGGTGCAGGCTTCACCAGTGCGGCAAAATGAAAGTTGGATATTTTTCAGTCGTAGTTGCACGGGAATTGGATGTTACCGCGCACGGACAGATGCAACTGGAAGTGACCTTAGGCAGCTGGATGGTGTATACCTGTTTTCGTGAACTGTGACAGCCGTCAAGGACGTCTGACACTCTACAGCAGCTATAGTTACGTGCGTGCTCGGGGATCCCATCACACGGGGCCCTGTCAGGGTTGCACGTTCTGTGTCAGGTAGGGACTTCGACATTTTTTTTCGCTGTCCTCAACTGACTAATTGCTGAACCAGGACCTTTAAATAAACCTACAACATGGGGCCTAAATAAAGTTAAGACCATTTAGCAACACACATCCAACATCAAGAGCTACAGGCAGTGCAGACAGTAGGGAGAGTTTTAAAAAGGCAAATACAGGTGAATGGACAAAGGGTAGACAGAAACACATGCCCCAGAATAGAGAGAAAAACCCACCCTGTGGGGCTGACCAGGGTGACCCTGGGAACTAAAAAATACCTAACCCCACCCAAGTCCCCCAGGGCAGACCCGGGTGGGGGAGAGAGAGAGAGAGAGAGAGAGAGAGAGAGAGAGAGAGAGAGAGAGAGAGAGAGAGAGAGAGAGAGAGAGAGAGAGAGAGAGAGAGAGAGAGAGAGAGAGAGAGAGGAGTGAGTTTCAGTCACGTCCTTGCTAAATTATCCAAAATGGAATACACGAAAATGAAAATAACAAGTGAATGAAGTTAAAAAGCATAAAAAAACGATTAGACCAGAGAGAGAGAGAGAGAGAGAGAGAGAGAGAGAGAGAGAGAGAGAGAGAGAGAGAGAGAGACTTACCTGTGACACAAACTGTATCCAACATAATCATCACGCTTGACAATAGCGTCCAGGACGCCACCGACTTCATTCTGGACGGTGACACGTGAAACTCCAAACATCTACCGTTGTCCTGTTTCTAGGCTGCCGTGCTGTTTCTCCCAGAAGTGTTGCACGCAGTTCTTGAGAAAGGTAATTATACTATTCACTGCAAGTTCACCGGCGAGCAGTTCTTGTGCACATTTTTGTTAATTCTGGGAATTATCGCAACAACATCAACAAAAAGACATCAGTTAAAGGCCCACTATCGCCGTAACTGTTCAAAGATACAGATCTGTAACAGATGGCTACGAAACCGTGACAGTACTACACCGCACAGGTCTCGTTATGGTTCATTTAGACACAGGAGAATCGAGTTCAGCACAGGTCGTCTTAATATCAAGTAATATGACAATGACACCACTACGTTTTATAAATACAACGCTATCAGTATGAGAAACAATTAGAAATAGAGTTACACGCTAAATAAATAAATAAATGAGAGCGATTACGCGTGTGTGTTTGCTGCATGTCCAAACTGCCTTTAAAGTTCATCAGCTGTGTCGACAAGGCATCATGAATACACATCAGTGGTGCTGAAATGTGACTTCAGATTTACGGGTAATGGTACTTTAACTTGACTCATGCAGCCCGACGCACGTATTTCCCAAAGTTTGGAGGCGACATCTAACGACTATGCACCTGTTTCAGGAGATGGATCTACCAAGATAATTCAAGGATAGTGCCAGATTAGCTTGGCGCCAATAGGCGCCAAGCTAATCTGGCACTACCCTTGAATTATCATGGTCGACCCATCTCCTGCTGTAGTGCGTCGGCAGGGCTAAATGAGTTAAGCCACTTGCTGGATTTTGTTCAGGGGTACTTTAAAATATTTTTGAACTGTCACTGACTTCAGTTTACAGAAGTGTGTGTGTGTGTGTGTGTGTGTTTTTGTTTGTTTGTTTTTACTACTAATCCACGCCGGTCTTCGACACAGCTTTGTCGTTTAACCCCTGCAATGCCAAGAAAGTACTGAAGACAACCCTACGGCAAGTGAGACACAGCTCTTCATGAGCCCCCGCAGTCGCGGAGGCTCATGAAGATTTTGTGTCTCATGCTGAGACCAGTTTGTGTCCATGTTCCTTGAACGGTTGTGGCTTTTAGTCGTTAAACGAACAGATATGTTCAGAACTGAATCAGTCACTGACAATGTACGTGCAGTGGCAGGGAAGGGGTTAAGGCCGGGGACCTGCTTCAGACAATAAAGAGTTCATAGTTAGCAATATCGTCAGTGTAATGTTTTTAGTGTGTCCTACAATCGTCTTGATCAAAACTGAACTTACGAAGTTTAAACTGATGTCAGTCGTAAAATGAAAGACTTTTCTGCTCTCCGCCTCCTTCGTACGTAGGAGAGTTCTACACAGTTGGCCGTACTCTGAGAAAACCTGTCACTGACCGTGTGATTACTCGCGGTGGCTTTGTGAAAGGAAGGGTAGAAACGGGTAAAAACGTCTTAGTTGAGGCAAGACGGCAACATTGAGAACCTGTTATAATGAAAACAATTTCAACAAACAAAAGCCAGCGGGCCTATGGGCGCCAACCTATTCTGGCCCTTGGCTGAACTATCATGCTCGATCTGTCTCAACTAGAACTGTAATACTGACAGTTCTTCAGAGGCCGGGCCGCAACTTCAAAATTTGGGGCCGGATTTCGGCCGGGTCAGTCAGTCCTGAGGCAGAACGATGTGTTAAAGCCATGTGCCCCTTGGCCGCTGGCTTTTGTTTGTTGAAATTGTTTTCATTATAACAGGTTCTCAATGTTGCCGTCCCTTGCCTCAACTAAGACGTTTCTACCCGTTTCTTCCCTGATAGTTCAAGGGTGGTGTCAGAATAGCTTGGCGCCTATGGGCGCCAAGCTATTCTGGCACAACCCTTGAACTATCATGCTCGATCCATGTCTTGCCGGTGGCGGTGTGTCGGGGCTGAAAGAGTTCATTAAAACCGCTATCATGATGCTGTTTGTCTGTCTGTGCTGCCGTGTCAGATCAGCTGCTTATAGATGTCCACGCACAATTCGATAGTTGCAAGTACATATATGATAATTATCCGTGTTATTCAGAAACTGTGTGCTGATCTGGGCTGAAAGCCGTAAGGTTCAAAATCACAGATCAGCACTGACACTCTTCTTTGACGGTGTATTTTTTTTTCTTCTGATGATTTGCCGGAGCCGAGTGCCAAAACTCACACAATTGTTTCCACTGATGGAGCCGCAAAGCTTCCAAAATCACGCCGCACGAGGGCGGCCAACTAGTACACTGAGATGTCTCAGTTGTAAATTATTATTACGCAAAGGTTTTCTCTAAAAGCCCTCAGGTACAAAATCACAGACCAGCACACACTGAGTATTATTGTTTTTGACCAAACGTTTACACGGATAACGCCGCGAAAGTCCAAACTCACAAACCATCACAGACTCGTTTCTCACAGTTCCGTGCCTTTAGATGTCGAAAACCGGTATTTTTCGGGTTTTTTTTTTTAAATTAATTTTTAATACATTTTTACTTTATTTTTTATTTTTCAGAAAAGCGAGATTTTCATTGTGGAACAATGAAAATTTCACTTTTCTGAAAAAACAAAATAGACATACTGGTTTTTGACACACAATGACAAGAGTTGTTTCACACTGACGCGCACAGAGAGATGCACGCGCGAAGTATCCTCTCAGCATCTGGTAGAGGGATGGCCCACACGCTGCATTGTGCAGGCAGCGTATTTAACAGGTGTAGATTCGACGCTGTCGGAAGCCGTGTTTTTCCTGCCAACTCGCAGTAACGGCTGCTGCCGTCTTTAGGCCGCGCCGAGGGTGAGGCAATTCGGGGCTCTGAAGGCCAAGTTCTCCCGATTTTTCTTTTTCGCCGACCGACTATCCCTACCCCAGTAGCAAAACGTCCTTCGGGCCCACCACGGCCCCAGTGGGCCCGCGCACGTACATGCGCGGGCCCACTGCGGCCGTCGTGGGCCCGAGGATCTTTGCTAAATGGGTATTTCTCGCCCTTTGTAAAGTCGACAAAGAGACTTTTTGGACTCCCAAACGACCAGTGCAATGCCAGCCAGAGTTTCCTAATATGAGCTAAAGAGACGTGACATTGAAATTTACGGAAACATTGCAATTTATCTGATGATAACCTTTAAAACAAAATTATTATTATTATCATTATTATTATTATTATTTATTATTATTATTTGTTGTTTTTGTTGGTGTTGTGTTTTTTTTTTCAAGTTTTTTTTCTTTTTTTTTCCTGAACAGCACATACGTTATAAAATCAGTAATAACAAACAGCAATGATTTGATTGCAAACTAAACTGTATAACGTCTAATATGTGACATAATGCCAATCATCACAGGAAGCTGAAAACCAATGTAACTATGTCGACTAGCACACGCTGACGTTTTAGGTCCTGTTAGTAAACGGATTTAAGCGCTGAGCACGTTGCTGAGGCCACCTCACGACGGCCGTTAGAGACACTTAACCTGTTCAGTGCCGGGAAGAATTACTGTAACGCCACTGACTCTACCGCAAGAGGTATAGATCCTCATGAGCCCCCGCAGTTGCGGGGGCTCATGAGGATCTATACCTCTTAGGGCTGACACCACTTTGAATCCATGTTCATGGGACATCTAGGGTGTTGTTTTTTTTGTTGTCCTGAATTAATGAAGATTGCAGAAACACAGTCTGCCTAAGCTGGCTCTGAACGGGGTTAATCAGAAAACATATCGCCGGTGTTCGTGTGCAATCACGTAAGTGACAATTTGGCGCGACTAAAATCATTTTTTGATGCGGTTGCCTCCTCCTTGTTTTCCATTGTCTGAATAAATCCCCGAAACCTGTAGTTCACGGAAGAGACATGAACGTAACCGCCTCGTGAATAAAAGCATTGGAACACAAATTCCGACCAAAACGTAAACAAGTGTTGTTGTTTTTTTCCCCCTCGTGTTTCACGGAAAAGTCACAAATTTGTTAGTTACGACTGAAGTTGCACGTGGCGACTGGATTCAAACCACTGACATGAAAAATACAAATATCTGTCGAAGATGACCAGCTCAGCCGACGGTGGACTTCCTGTAGCGACTGAGTGAGGCTCCGCAGTGCTGGAGTAAAAGATGGTGTAGGAGATGTTTTGACAACTTGGCGAGAGCGCCTGGAACACCGTGTAGCATAACACACACTCGCTCACACCCCACCCAGACACAACAACTTTCTTACCTGTCCGCCGGGATACACCCGCGGAGCAAAGCCGCCTCGGGCGGGCCGACAGTCGGCCGCAGTTGGGCCCGCGCACGTCCGTGCGCGGGCCCAACTGCGGCCGACCGTCGGCCCGAGGCAGTGTTGCTCGCGGCGCAAGTAGGTTTACATCAGGTTCATTCTCCTGCAGACAACAATTGTCCTCAGCAGCGATGTATCATGAAGATGCGTTTAATCCATTTAGAATCTCGACTCACTACAAAAGGAGATGGATCGACCATGACATCTCAAACCCTTTAGTGCCAGATTTAGCTTGGCGCCTGATGGCGTTTAATCCTTTTTGCCCCGACGCACTACAACAGGAGATAGATCGACCATAATAATTCAAGGGTAGTGCCAGGTTAGCTCTGAGCCTAATAGCGTTTAGCCCATTCAGTAGGGCCTGACGCACTAACAACAGGAGATGGGGTCGACCATAATAATTCAAGGGTAGTGCCAGATTGTTTGTCTCCTGAGGGCGTTCAACCCATTCAGCCCCGACGCCCTACAGCAGGAAATGGATCAACCATGATAATTCAAGGGTGGTGCCAGATTAGCTTAGCGCCTGAATGCGCCAAGCTAATCTGGCACTACCCTTGAATTATCATGGTCGATCCATCCTCTGCAACTGATACATAGTTTGTTGTGTGACACCTCAAAAATTGTGGAAATACGGCCCTGGGGTTAAAGGGTTTGATACGTTCACTGCTGTGACGGACACAACGAACTCTACCAGAAGGTGCACTGAAGATGTCTATCAGCTCCCGCAAACATAGGGGGTGGGCGTGGGGGGGGGGGGGGGGGTGAGGGC
>BTPG01000007.1:7552042-7856204 GCA_036245525.1 Semisulcospira habei | reverse complement strand
GGGCGTGGGGGGGGGGGGGGGGGGGGTGAGGGCTGTGGGGGAGGTGGGGTGTGTGTGTGAGGGGGGTGGGTGGGGTGGGGTAGGGGGGCTCATGAGGTTCCTATGCTTCTTGCTGGCTTATAATCAAATTCGCTTGCAACAGGTAGATGTGGCAATGATTTATGCGACTGGAATCACGCTTCCGAACCGCTGGCATTGATCAGTAGCGTTAATTAAGTCGTACCAGTAAGAATTTTATGAAGCTTTTGTGTATTGGCTTTTCTCTAATTTCTTAGTTTTAACTGTTTAACTCCCAGAACAATATGACTTCCCTTCTCTAGAATGCCCGACCGGAAGTAATTTTGTTCTGGGAGTTAAAGTTTCTGGGAATTTTTGCTGACGATAACGAAAGTTTCTCGACCCCAATAACAGAAAATCTAATATCACCTGAACCATAAACATTAGTTTTAAAATGTCGAATTAGTGTAACGAAAACTGCAAACGTTGATCTGCGGACCGAACTTGAAGTATGTACATTTATGTGCTCTAATCTGTGAGTTTGAACCTTACGGCCGTGTTGTACATGAACACACCGCACTGATTTATTCTGGTAAATTCAGTACATACACCAATTACATCCTCAGGATGACATCATTTTTACTATTAAAAAAAAGATATCCTTGAGGTTTGTCACAGTTCTAGTGAGAGATCGACCATGATAGTTCAAGGGTGCTGTCAGACTAGCTTGGCGCCTATAGGCGCCATGCTAGTCTGACACCACCCTTGAACTATCATGGTCGATGATCCTCTCACAGCATGTCAAGGCTTTATGGGTTAGAGCTGTTCTTAATTGGACGAACTTTTGATCGGCAAACCTAGATGGGAGAAGATCGGCGATCTTTTGGTTTGTTTCTTAATTGAGGTTGAACGAACCTAGGCGAACTTCAGCAAACCAGGTTTGCCATGGTTCTCTTTCTTAACTGAAGTGCTTGATTCGGCGTACTTACTGTCTGCGAAGGTGTTCAAAATGGCTGCCGCTATGCCACTTCAGTCGCGATTTGAACGATGTTTGTTTTTGTACTCCTTGCAGTAGCGACCCCACCAACAGCGTTGCGCCTCCCACAAATCAATAAAAATAGGTCTTGTTCTTCGCACGAGTGAAATATCGCCGTCCGCCATATTTGTTTGTATCGGTTTCTGTCTTCTTATCTCCAACGCAGAAGAGGGTAAAAGTTTTGACCAATCAAAGAAAAAGGTTCGCATTGGTTTGCTCAACACGTTGAGCGAACCTTTTCCGACAGCGAACTATGGTTTGCCGAGGTTCGTGAACTACTTCGAATTAGGTTCGCCGTATCTTTAGATCGTCCAATTAAGAATCAACCTGGCTTGTCTGAGATCGTGAACTGTAGTTCGTCAGAGTTCGCGAACTAAAGTTCGTTTAATTAAGAACATGCTTTAGGCGAACGTTGAAAAAGTGATGTTTGATTTGACCTTTTTTTGCGTTCCGGCGTAACGAGCGCAAACCAGTCGAATCCGGCAGCCATCACCTTTTCAACGTGCGCCTATTGTAGTGAATCACCAGAATAAATCAAATGACTGTACTCCCCTCTAGATTCCATCTCCAACGAGAATTGCTGAGAACCAATATGCTTCAAGTTCTGATTAACACAACCGGATACGAGATCGTCTGCAAAAATAAAACCACAAAAAAAAAACCCGGCTATTAATCATGAGCGACGATCAGCAGCGAGAAACAAGACATGTTAAAGGAACATGGAAACATTTAATCGGGCATTTGTGCAGCGCTGTTTTTCGTACCAGAGTCCTCTGCTATGGAACAATCTCCGACAAGAAATACGCTACGCGCGGTGAAGTCATTCCTTCAAGAAGTCCCTCAAAACGTACCTCTTCAAGTCTGCATGCTGCTGACCTGATCGTGAGAATGTGTGTATGTGTGCGTGCGTGCGTGTTCTGTGTGTGTGTATTCTATGTGTGTGTATAAGTTTGTGCGGGTGTGCGTGTGTGTGTGCGTTCGTGATCATGTATGTGTATACACACCAGTGTTGTTGTGGCTGTTTAGTTTTGCACTTTCATTTTGTTAATCTTTATTTGTATGTGTATGGTCATTGTGTGTTCGTGATCATGTGTGTGTGTGTGTGTGTGTGTGTGTGTGTGTGTGTGTGTGTGTGTGTGTGTGTGTGTGTGTGTGTGTGTGTGTGTGTGTGAGGTGTGTGCGTGTGTGTTCGTGATCGTGTATGTGCACATACACACCAGTACTTTTGTGGCTGTTTAGTTTTCTTTTTTATATTTTGTTAATCATCATCATCATCAGTCCCTTGCCCGAACTGGGCGTTGGGGGGACTGAAAGGCAGCAGCAACAGACAGTGCTCTCCACTGAGTTCTATTTTGGGCGGTGGCAAGCAAGTCTGGCATCTCGAGTTCGGTCCATTCTTTTATGTTTGCGACCCAACTCTTTCTCTGACGACCTCGCCGACGACTTCCTTCGAGAGTGCCCTGGAGGATAGTCTTGGACAAGGTGTTGTGTCGGGTCACGTGGCCAAACCAAGCAAGCTTGCGCCGTTTCACGGTTGCCAGAAGGGGTTCATGTGGGCCCACCAGGGAAGTGACGATGCTCCGTACATATTCGTTGGTCTTGTGCTCGCGGTACGAGATGCGGAGCAACTTCCTCAGGCACTTGTTCTCAAAGGCCTGGATTTTCTTTTCTGAGTCTGCAAGCAGTGTCCAAGTCTCACAGCCGTAGAGTAGAATAGACACTACGAGGGACTTGTAAAGCCTGTACTTGATGGTGAAGCTGATGGAGTTACTTCGCCATATCCTGTCCAGCCTGGCCATTGCGGATGTTGCTGTACCTATCCTAATACGGATCTCTGCTATGCAACTACCGTCTTTGGACAGGGTGGCTCCCAAGTACTTGAAGCTATTGACCTCTTCTAGCTTCTGGCCGTTCATGTGAATGTTGCTGCTGCTGTCGCTTGTGGTGTTGATCATCACTTTGCTTTTATCCGTACTGATCTCCATGCCATAAGACCCTGCGCTACTTGAAAGTTTGTCTGTCAGGTTTTGAAGCTCACTATTGCTGCCTGCCATGAGGTCAATGTCGTCTGCGAATCAAAGATTGCACAGGGATCTGCCACCAATAGAGATTGAAGTATGGTGGTCGTGGAGGGTTTCCTGCATGATCTTCTCCAGGAATATGTTGAAAAGGACAGGAGAGAGCAGGCATCCTTGACGGACACCGATCGTCGTCCTAAAGAACTCGCCTGACTGATTGTTAAGTAGAACCGCGCTGCATGCGTTCTTGTAAAGCGCTTCTATCATTTGGATCAGTCCCTCCTCTATGTTGAACGATCTCATGACTTGCCAGAGTTAATATTTATTTGTATATTTATGTTTGCATGATGTGTTTCCATTGTAAAGCGCCTAGAGCTCCGTCAGAAGGTTAAGCGCTATATAACTACCCATCATTATAACTATCATGTTATTGACTGGGAAAATGGCCAAGGGGACCATTTCAAGTTCTGCTGACGTAGGCATCTTGCGTTACACACATCGTCAGTAAATGTTGGGGCCGTCGTAAATGACTTTTAAAAAAAATTGCATTCATGACTGACTCGTTGGACATTCGATCGTAAAACAACAAATTCAAATGTAAGCTTACGTCGGTCTGTTCAAGTCCCTTTAAAGAGCAGGAAACTGAGAAAATGAGAGATAATCGAATTATTATGTAGAGGGTGCTCAATGAACGGGATGGGTGCATGTTCGTTTTGCCGTTCGTGGGGGGTGGGGGAATCAAATGGAATAGCGGCCGAGTACGGGGGAAGGGACAGAGGGAGAGGGGTGTTCCCAGGCGCTGACGAGCGATTGAGATGAAAATCGCGTGCACCCGCGTCATCGCGGAGTGCGCAACACTCCTTCAGTGAACGGCTTTCCCCCCGGCATGCATGAAGCCGCGTTCCAAATGTGCGGCGCGTCTCGCAAGAGGTAAAGAGGCACGGATCCTCTTCAGAAACTCACAAGTAATGATCCCCACGTACAGCTGTGTCCCTCGCCGACGAGTGACGTGGACACAGTGACGCCGAGAACAAATAACGCGGCACGTTCTTTGTACGATCGTTTGATGGCGTTCTCAGCATGTATAAACTTGACAAACTGCCGGAACGGTACCTGCCCAGGAAGTGCCGCGTACCGCAAAAGCTCCTCGTGCCACACCTGGGGCAAACTGCTTCCGACGTCCGCCCGTAATATGAACCTTTTGCACGCACTGCTAGTCGGTAGGCCTATATCGACTCTGGTATCATCGGATCTCGCCTAGCTCGGTGATGCCGTTCCGCTCCGGAGAACGAATGTTGGTCGATCATGATGTAGTTTGTCCCAGCAAGAGGCATAGATCCTCATGAGCCCCCGCAAAGCGGGGGCTCATGAGGATCTATGCCTTTTGCAGGTGGGTGGAATTTTTTATTCTCAGAAGGTGATCATGTGGTTTACTTGCATCTAGTTGTTTATTTGTGTGTGTCAGGCCAGAGGGCTTGGGTCGTATCTGTGAGATCTGCACAAACACACAGTACTTGTGATGTGGGAGTATCGTGTTCACGCTTTGCACGCATAGTCAGTCTTGAAGTCTTCGTTTTATGAGTTGAGGATGAAGGTGAGTGATCATGGACAATAGAAACAGTGCAAAACACGCGCGATTGCACACAAACGCACACACTAACAGCGCAAAACACACGCGAATACACACAAACCCACAAAACAACAGCGCAAAGCACGCGTGAATGCACACACTAACAGCACAAATGCACACAAACGCACACACTAACAGCGCAAAACGCGCGCACACCGCACTAACACAATTCCCGACATGATAGGCATCAAAAATCGAATGTGTGTGCGCGCGTGCGTATCATTTATGCGTGTGTGTTTGTGTATGTGTTCGTGGGTTTCGTATGTATGCGTGTGCATATACGAGCGTGCTTGCCGGTGTGCGTGCGTTTGCGTGTATGTTTGTGCGTGTACGCGTAGGTTTGTGCGTGTGTGTTTGTGCATGTGTGCGTGTTTGTGTATGTGTGTGCGTGCGTATGTTTGTGCGTGTGTGCTTGTTTGTGTATGTCAGTGTGCGTGTTTGTGCATGTGTGCGTGTGTGTGTGTTGTATGTCTGCGTGTGTGCGCATGTGTATGAGTGTGTGTATGTGCACGCGCGCGTTCGTGTATGTGTGTGTGTGTGTGTGTGTGTGTGTGTGTGTGTGCGCGCGCGCGCACATGAGTGCGTGGGTGTGGAAGACGTATTTCCCCAAGAAAAACAGTAAACATACAACGCAAACCACATGAATTCAAACTTTCTGAAAAATAAAAATCCTAATATACAACTTATAATTAGCACCATATCGTGTGATTGGAAATGAGAAATAGACAGGAATCAAACACACAGAACAAACTATAAAATAAAATATAAAACAAACATCAGCCAACATGTTATTGAAATTATGTCTCAGAAAAGAATAGGCACATTGGCGTACATATTGAAAAACAGCCAGGCACACGCAATTATACATGCTGCGTCAGTTTTTGAATGGTTTAAACAGTCATGCATGCTCGCAAAAAGAAATTCCGTCACTTAAGTAATACGTCACTTAAGTAATACGTCACTTCAGTAAGTACATCAAATCCGTACATCAAATCACCACACATTTCAAAAATCAAATTATGCAACGAAATCTTTAAATCACTGCATGGTTCAGTCACTCACGAGAACACTGTCTAGACCAGATCAGAAAAACCTGACCACCAGCCAGCTGCAAAAGGTATAGATCCTCATGAGCCCCCGCAGTCGCGGCGGCTCATGAGGATCTATACCTCTTGCTGACACCACTTTGTATCTATGTTCCTTTGACGTTGGATTTACAATGATTTCCAAAACACAATATACGTCCACTGAAGGGATGCAAAAGACACTAGTCATGGCAAAACAAACAGCACAGAAAAGTCCGTATAAAAAGTCTTCCATCAAAATTAAATGGAGAAATCAACTGAAGTGGACAACTTTTGAGATTTAAATCGTAACGGTCGCCTTTAAAATAATAACAAATTTGAACTAGTCTGTGGCTTTGGACCTTACGGCTCTAGGTCGTGAGGTCCAAAATCAAAGACCACTAACACTTAACCCATAGCATGCTGAGGCTAAAGGCTTCAAATTTGTACACTGTCATATGCAAGCTACTTTATAGTACTTACAGATAAGGATGTAGACCAATGGCTTTAGTTCAAGGGTGGTGCCAGAATAGCTTGGCCCCTAAAAGCGCCAAGCTATTTTGGAACCACCCTTGAACTATTTGGGGCGGGGGGGGGGAGGGAATCTACTGAGACGATTAAATCATATCCCAGAGTTAAGTCATGGATAACTAAATCACCCTCAGTGACGGAAGAAATCATTGTCATGACAGGCAAGATCCGTTTTCTTTGTCTGCATTCACTAAACCCGTTTACTGGCGAGGAAAACCTGAACGCCAGCCAACTGCAAGAGGTATAGATCCTCATGAGCCCGCGCAGTTGCTGAAAAACCTCTGCAACCACGCTCCTTTGACGGACGAGGATTTCTAAACGATGAATTTACCTTGATTTCACAAACACAATGTGAGCCCACTGGTAGTAAAAGGGATGACGTGTACTTCATCAGCTAAATAACTATGGTCGGTATTAGACGAACACACTGGCGGATGAGCTTAACATACGTATAACCACGGCAATCAGACAACAACGTCAACACTTGCACGTCAGTTTACGCGCTGTCGCAGACAAACTGCTCATACCGTCTTCACTACTGTACAATTGCATCATCACCACAACCGCAAGGAACAGAAGGAAAAAAAACACGTCTTTAGATCATCTTAAAATCGGGAAGGGAACTTAAAGGCCCACTACCGCCGTAACTGTTTTAAGATTCACTTCTGTAACAGCTGTTTACGAAACACCACACACAGGTTCAGTTATGGTTCATTTTGACACATGAGAATCCAGTTCAGCACACGGCGTCGTCTTTATGTCAAGTAAGCTGACAATGACGCCACTCCGTTCTATAAATACAACCGTATCAGTACGAGAAACAGCTAAAATTAGATTGACACGCGCAGAATAAATAAGTGCTATTACGCGTGTGTGTTTGCTGCCGGTATCTCCAAACTGCCGTTAAAGTTCATTAGGTGTGCCGACAAGCATGTCGAACACAAATGGTACTGAAATGTGTCTTTAGCTCTACGCGTAATGGCACTTTAAGGAGGGGAGGTCTACAATTACGAAACAGTCTTAACCCGTTCAGTGCCGAGAAAAATTGAACACCACTCAATTGCAAGAGGCATAGATCCTCATGAGCCCCCGCAGTTGCGGGGTCTCATGAGCCTCTTGCTGACACCACTTTGAATCCATGTTCCTGGGACCGCTAGGGAGTTTTGGTGTCCAACCAACGAAGATTGCACAAACACAAGCTGCGTATGCTGGCAGTGAGTGGGGGTAAGACTGACGTAATTACACTACGTCATGGGAGAACTGCCCGAGCGTCATACCTTATTTCCCAATAGACGTGCGGAATCAGAAATAGGCCAAACTACTGCTCGCGTTTCGAAGAAAACGGTGGACTGAAAACTCGATATCACATGTTTGTCCGGGCATTTGGTCGACTGTTTACGTTGAAATACGCGCAGTTTATTTGTTTGTTTGTTTGGTTGGTTGGTTGGTAGTTGAAAAAAAATATATATATATTCTTATTCCGTTTTACTTTTGATTTACAGTAATCGTCTATTTAGAAAACGTTCTCAAGACTGACGTAACTAAACTGCGTCATGGAATCTGCCCGTGTCATGTACGTTACTTCCTAATTTGGTGGACGTCATGTGGCGACTTTTTCCCAACTGCAGCGGATGGGTCACCATTGCAGGTCAAATGACACACACACACACACACACACACACACACACACACCACACACACACACACACACTCACACATCACACACACACATATATATATATATATATATATATATATATATATATATATATATATATATATATATATATATATATATATATATATATATATATATATATATATATATATATATATATATCATGGAATTCCAGGCTGGTAAGCTTGCATTGAGTCATCAGGACATCAGCTGCCCTTTTTGTGACTGCACCGCTCACTAGATTTAGAAAGAGAGGGTAATTGGGAGAGAAGGAATGACAGACCTATCATTTTAAGCCTTCCACTGAACACCTTCTGCATAGAGCAATAGGGACTACACCCCAGGGGCCCCGCAATCCGCTGGAGAATATTCAGTCCCCGCATGAATATTCCCAAACAGATATTGGACCTGCTGGATAGATTTAGGTTTTTGCCGTACACGACCGGTTTCGCCCGAAGAGGGGTGAGGGGGGGGGGGGGGGGAGGGGGGGAGGGGCTTGTCAGGTAGGCCTACGGCGTAACCCGACAAATTGCAAACACAACGCGTGTACTAAAGCCGCCTCCAGAATTTACTGGTAGCACCACTAGCACAGTCGACACAATGATGACACAATGCAAGCTTATCAGCAACACATGCAACACAATTGTGTCCTGATGACATAATGCAAGCTTACCAGCCTGGAATTCCATGGCATTAGTACAGCACAGCATTCTCAGAATTAAAATGAAAAATTACGTTCCTTGGAACTAATCTGATTGCGTGCATTTTTGGCTTTTGGCGACGCCTTTGCTTAAAGTAAAGAATATATATACCAGATTAGCTTCCCGTAACCTCTGCGGGAGTGCTACCCAGATAGACCCACTCGGGGAGTACGCCACAAGTACACTTCTAATCAGGTGAGATCATATGAGCAAGTGCAAGCAAGAGGCAAAGAACTTCATGAGCCCCCGCAGTCGCGGGGGCTCATGACGTTTATTGCCTCTTGCAGACCATATTCTAATCCGTGTTCCTTGGGTTGACGGAATTATTCGTTGTTGAATTTGCCCTGCTTTTAAATACATTACGTCTGCGACCAATATCAGTGAGAGGGTTAAGGCTCGCCCTTCACGGAGTCCAAAGCTTTTCCGTTCAGAGGAGCGTTGTCTGTGTGTCCGGTTTTAGCCGGTTCGTGGCCGCTGTGTTTCCCTGCGACGTGGACGGTTTTCGCCAGTTCCAGCCGGTTCTCGAGGCGACTGATGACCGGCGTGAAAAGCAAGATGACAGAACTGACGAGCCCACAGACCGACATGAAGTGGAACGAAGCGTGATAGTTGCCAGTCACGTCGCGCAGATAACCTGTCAAATGGGAAACAAAAAAGACGTGAGACTTAAGCTACGGTTCCATAAGTACGAATCCGATACGAATACCCGCTACGGTGATGCAATTTTCCGTCAAAAATTGAGTCATTGTCGTTCAAAGTCGGATGCAAATTTGTTTCGCATCGGGCATAATTATGGAAAGACACAAACATGAACAGGACATGCACGAACTTTTCTGTTTCGGACCCGTTTCGGATAGTTCGGCTCGTAATCGCATCGGATTCGTGCTTATGGAAACGTAGCTTAACACCCAATTGTACATTTAAAGCAAGTAAAAGAAATATGTGCGACACACTGGGGCGGTCCGTGGCGCAGTGGCAAGGTTCGTTACCCAGTTCCGGTGTCGGACGTTTCTCCTCTAGTAGGCCTAAGTGTCACTGTTCATTCGGCGGACCGTCGGGGGTTCTTTTTCAGCGTACTCCGGCTCTTCCTCCCCTTCCACTTTGATACCGGTTTCAGGCCACTTTATTATTTCAAATACAAGCGATCAAAATTTTCGTAACTTCAATAGCCGAGCTGACCCTTCGCGCCAAGCGAATATCCAGTGTTTGTCTTGTAGTGCTGTGTTTAGTCTTCAGGGTGAATGCGTGTGTGTCACGTGGGCGTGCGTGTTGGCTTCAGTTCGCGGCGCTTTGAGCCGATTCCGCGCAGAACTGGGTAACGCGCCTATATAATGACCGGTATTATTATTAGCAGTAGTATTGTTAGCATATTTACACTGCTGATGCCAGGATTACCCCCCAAAACCCAACCCCAATGCACAAAAGGCCATCGGGCCGACGTTCGGCCTTTTGTGCATTGGAACGGTACTTTCCCCTGAAACAGTGAACAGTGACCGCCCCTTCTCAGTATACGGCCATCCACCTGGAACACTCTCCCACTCTCTCTCCGCCAGAAACACTCTCTCTCCTCCTTACAGTCCGCCCTCAAAACTCACCTCTTTCAACAGTTCTACCACCACACTCCCCACCCTAAGCAGACTGTCGTCAATGTATTTGACTATTTGTGGTACGTGAGTCGTTGTCTAAAGCGTGCGCATGCGTGCGCGAGTTGTGAGTGCGCGCTTAGAGTTATAATTATTATAAGATAAGCACATTATAAATACCGTAATTATTATTATTATTATTATTATTTATCTAGTTGCAAGAGACATATACCCAATGCGCAAAAAGACAACCGGGCCGATGTCGGCCCGATGGCCTTTTTTCGTATTGGGTAGGACATCATGTTCCACCGCTATTGCGGGGGGGGGGGGGGGGGGGGGGCTCATGAGGATCTGAGCCTCTAGCTTACACCACTTTGAATCCGCGGGATGGGTCGAATCAATGAAGATCGCACAACGCACAACGCGTGTCACCTGGCAGTGAAAGCCTTAAGAATTTAACAACTTAGCAAACTGGTTCGTCCACATCACAATGCGCAAAAGGTCATCGGGACGACGTCGGGCGACGTTGACCCGATGACCTTTTGAGTATTGGGATCGTCTTTCTTTGCGCCTTGCGCACGTTGCTTGTTTGACGAATGCGCTTGTGTTAGAAGAAAGCGCTCGTCGAAAGCGCTGGCGCTCGTGTGCTATGAAACCCCGAACGGGCTCCAACGCCTCGGTCCAGGCCAAATGACAGGCTTGTTCAGATCGATCGATCTATCTATCTATCTATCTATCTATCTATCTATCTATCTATCTATCTATCTATCTATCTATCTATCTATCTATCTATCTATCTATCTTATCTTATCTTATCTTATCTTATCTATCTATCTATCTTATCTTATCTTATCTATCTATCTATCTTATCTATCTATCTTATCTATCTTATCTTATCTATCTTATCTTATCTATCTATCTATCTTATCTTATCTTATCTATCTATCTATCTATCTATCTATCTATCTATCTATCTATCTATCTATCTATCTATCTATAATATCTATCTATCTATCTATCTATCTATCTATCTATCTATCTATCTATCTATCTATCTATCTATCTATCTATCTATCGTAGTCTTGCCGACCGTGGGGCACCACTGATGACTTGGCAACCAGCTCCCTCCATTCCTCTCTGTTCTCTGCTATTCTCAGCGTATCACCCAGCTTCATTCCTGTCCACTCTGAGATATTGTCCTCCCATCTTTCCCTCTGTCTTCCTCTCCTTCGTCCTCCTTGCACAGTGCCTTGCAGGATTGTTTTGGCAAGCCCTGCTGAACGCGTGACATGCCCATACCACTTCAGTTTGCGTTTTTTTCACAATGGCTAATATGTCTTCATAGGGCCCGATGGCTTGCCTGATTCCCACTTCCTCGTTCGTGATGTGATCTCTGTATGAAATGCCAAGCAGCCTTCGAAAACATCTCATTTCAGTGGCTTGTATCCTCCTTTAAGGTCTGCTGTGAGGGTCCATGACTCGCAGGAATACAAGAACACTGAGATGACTAAGGAGGGCATCAGTCTGATCTTGGAGCAGAGCGTGATGTTTCTGGCCTTCCATATATGGTCTTCAATCTTGTCAGTGCTGTTGTTGTCTGCGCAATCCTGGACAGTATTTTTGGTTTTGATCCCTCATCTGTCACAATGGCTCCTAAGTATTTCAATTTATTAACTGTTTCTAGTTTTTGGCTTCCAATCATGACGTCAGTGCCAATGCCAGTGGTGTTATTTGTCATCAGTTTGGTCTTCTCTGCACTGATTTCCATCCCATACGCAATGGCTGTGCTGTCCAGCTTTTCCACCAGCTGAGCTAGCTCCTTCTCTGTTCCTGCAAGGCCATCAATGTCGTCCGCAAAGCGCAAGTTCGTGATTGTTCTGCCTCCAATACTGACAGTTCCTTCATGATCTTTCAGAGCGTCTGTCATGATTCTTTCCAGGAAGATGTTGAAAAGAGTAGATGAGAGCAAGCAGCCGTGTCTGACTTCGACTGTAGTCAAAAACCAGTTTCCTATTTTGCCGTTGAAGCAGACTGCGCTAGTGGCCTTGTAAAGGTTTGCTATGACTTTGATCAGGTTGGCATTTATGTTGTATAGCTTCATGGTGGACCAAAGGGCTGCATGCCACACCATGTCAAACGCTTTCTTAAAATCCACAAAGACGTGATAGAGGTCTTGCTGGTACTGGAGGTACCTCTCACATAGAACTCTCAGGTTGAAGATCTGTTCAGATAGCATGTCCGTTATCAGTAAGGTCCTCATAAATCAAATTGGCACAGTTGCAGTGCGGCCGAATTGATCAGTGTTCAGGTCGTACTCCTTAGGCAATAGCTGTCACTGTCCCCCACAACCCGCCCGTTAGGGCCGTCCATTATCACCCCGATGCCGTGGAGGTTAAACCCCGAACTAGCTAACTAACAACGCCTCGCCTCAGTTCTGCGCTTCAAAGGCTCACGACTCGGACTGCCTGGTTTCTCTCTGGACTTACCAATAACGGGGTGGGCAGCGGCCCAGGCGGCCCCCATAAACAGATGCGTGAAGCCCAGAGTCTTGGTCATGTTGTGAAGCCCCATCAGATCCACAATCACCACGGGCAACAGCGAGAAATAGACGATGCCGGACAGACCGTACAGCGCGCTGAACACAGCCAGCGCAGGGAAGTCTGGGTACAGCGGCGTGAAGAGACCAGCCACCCCCATCACGGCGACAACTAGAGACAGCAGGAACGGCCGCTGTATCACGCCCTGGGAGAAAAATATGGAGAGAATCAATTTCTCGTTGACCGGAAACTCCAGCGATCAGTTAGTATGGTTAGTCAAATTAGTCAAAACTAGCCAAATTTATCACAATTATCAAGATGGCTAGTCAACGGATTAACTCACTCGAGGCGGGCCGCATCCGGATAAGCGGAATAAATGCCGCGTATCCGGATGCGGCATGCCTCGAACGAGTTAACCCGTTGACTGCCAGTGGTGTGTAAGTGGTCAGCTTCGCTATATTTAGACGTAAACCCACCCAGCATGAATGTGATGAAACTCTATGCTCACGCAGAGGGTTCACACAGAGGGTTTTGTATGGTACGGTTTTGTCAGCGGTTTACCTTGGGACAGATATTCCGCGGGGGCACGAGGCCCACGTCAAATTGTAGGGAAACGTTTTGCACGGGGGTTTTAGTGAGAGTTCAGGCGAACAGAGCTGTAGGAAAATCAGTGCGGGCTAGACTGTCAGTAAGAACTGATGTATCAGATACACTAGCCGTATTGCAAGACTCTGAAACCTAGAATCCAGGTATGTTTTGGTATGTATTATTAACAGCTACTGAGTTAAAGATAGTATGCGTTAGTATGAGGTAATTCGGTTGTGTAGCGTTGACTGGTTGGTTCAGTTATGTGGATTTGGAATTCGTTGAGGTAATTGGTGTTTTTCCTATGTGGTTATTTACCGAGATGGATAACTAAGGAATGTGAGGCGTGTATGCCTATGTCGTTATGAAGGTAGTACGTGGTTAAGTATAGTCTTTTCCAGTGTATTGGAGAATGTATGGTGAGAGTGTTAGGTTATAGTCTGTTTCAAGGTAGTGATAGAGTTATGCGGTGTTACGAAAGTAGTTCGGGTTATGAAGCACGTGTGTGTAGCAGAGCGACATAAGCCTCTGTCCCCATGTAGTTATTTTTAGTCCACGTCTGAGGTTCCCCGGTTCAGCCGCTAACCGTGACGGCACCACTTGCGTGTCGCAGATAGTGATTCGGTAGGTCGGGGACTACGTAACTTTCCTAGATTACCTAAATTTAAGGAGTCTGTGAACTCCATTGACGCTTTTCTGTATCGGTTTGAGGCTCATGCGCAGGCATTGAATTGGCCTCCTGCCAACTGGCCCGTTTTGCTTTTGTCTGTTCTGGAAGGTCAGGCCTTGAGTCTTTTCCATAGCCTAAACGTTTCGGGGAACGTAGATTACGATACTTTGAAGGAGTGTCTATTGCAGAAGTTCCAGTGTAGTGCGGAGAGTTCAGGGAACGCTTGAGAGCTTGTCGGCCAGACACAGGAGAATCGCTTGTGTCGTTTGGCAAACGGTTGTCCCACTTGCTCGTACGTTGGGTCGAATTGTCAAAGATCGGCCACACGTACGAGGCATTATTTGATCTCATGTTGGCGGAAAAGTTCTTTGGTAGCGTTTCCAAAGATCTAGCCGTGTTCTTGAGGGAGCGCAACCTCAAGAGTTCCCAGGAGCTAGTTCAGAACGCGGAGGCTTTTCGGCTCGCGCATCCGACGAAAAACCTAGCGCGCAGAACTGAGTCGCCGCCAGTCGGGTCGGTCGCCGCTAACACGACTGGGGGATATCGGGCGTCAATACCTTGCGTGGGGCCGAACTATTTAACGGTAGAGGTACTTTCCGTTTTCGACGTGGGGATAGAGGTAACAACAGTGGCGGTCGCGATCCTTACGCACAAGGAGAGAAATCTGGGCGTGGGTACGGACGTGGTCGTATTGCTACTCCGGACACTCAGTGTTTCGCGTGTCATGAGTATGGTTATTTCAGTCGTGACTGTCCTAACGGTAGTTCAGGCGCTCAGTGTTTCACCTGTCAGGGATACGGTCATTTGGCTCATTAATGTCCGAGCGATACTGGTACGGTGGAGGGGGCGGAGCAGACCACTCACATGGCCAGCTTTGCAGTGCCAGTCGGAGGGGAAGCACAGCTGGGCGGCGTGTGTTCGGCTGACGGAGGTGGTTGCCTACCGCTGGGGGACGGTGTTGTAAACGGATTGCTCGTTTCTGTTCTCCGTGACTCGGGTACAACGACCGCAGGGGTCAGACGTAGCCTCGTTAGCGTGGATCAGTTCACGGGGGAGACGCAGAAAGTGAGTTCGTTCAGAGGGAAGGTAGAATCTTTTCCTTTGGCTAAGATAGAGGTTGACACGGAGTTTTTCTCAGGGGATCTGATTTCTTGTATCATCGACGAGCCAGTAGTTGACTTAGTTCTGGGTAACATGAAGGGTGTGCAGCCAGTCATCGGTAGGTTCGGGGCGATTAAGCGAGCTCATGTTCCTCGCGGTGCAGTCGCATCAGTCGCGTCGAGAGATCAGAGCAAGCGTGCTCGTGAGCAAACGGTCCGTGTTGCCGGCATGCCGTCCAGAGTAAAAGGACCGGTCCGCGGGTTTGGCCCACCAGTCGAGTTGGCCAGAGGAGGAATAGTTTTGTTGCGGACAGAAATGCCGCTCACCATCCAGTCTTTCGGTAGGTCGGAGACTGTTAGTTCTCGCTATTGTGTGCCCGTCGGAGGGGGGGGGGGGTGGGGGGGGGGGGGGGGGGGCGTTTTCATTTCTAGAGATATTGACGCCTTAGTTCTCTTGTCGCGTTCGCAGTGCGATCAGAGAGTGTGCGTTGAATTTTAAGGTGGTTGTTTTTTGGTTTGTAATGATAGTATTTTGCGGATCAGTTACTCAGAAAAAAGAAACTCGGTCGTTTCTTTTTTTTTCCCTAGGAAGGGGGAATTGTGATGAAAATCCATGCTCACGCATAGGGTTCACACAGAGGGTTTTGTATGGTACGGTTTTGTCAGCGGTTTGCCTTGGGACAGATATTCCGTGGGGGCACGAGGCCCACGTCAAATCGTAGGGAAACGTTTTGCACGGGGTTTTTAGTGAGAGTTCAGGCAAACAGAGCTGTAGGAAAGTCAGTGCGGGCTAGACTGTCAGTAAGAACGGATGTATGTCAGATACACTAGCCGTATTGCAAGACTCTGAAACCTAGAATTCAGGTATGTTTTTGTATGTATTATTAACAGCTACTGAGTTAAAGATAGTGTGCGTTAGTAGGAGGTAATTCGGTTGTGTAGCGTTGACTGGTTTGGTTCAGTTATGTGGGTTTGGAATTCGTTGAGGTAACTGGTGTTTTTCCTATGTGGTTATTTACCGAGATGGATAACTAAGGAATGTGAGGCGTGTATGCCTATGTCGTTATGAAGGTAGTACTTGGTTAAGTATAGTCTTTTCCAGTGTATTATAGAATGTATGGTGAGAGTGTTAGGTTATAGTCTGTTTCAAAGTAGTGATTGTTATGGGGTGTTACAAAAGTAGTTCGGGTTATAAAGCACGTGTGTGTGTGTGAATGAATGTGTGAGTTATTTGTATCAGCCAGGTTACGTAATGTATCTCATATCATCCAATATGTGTGTGTTTAGCAAGTGTTATGATTGAGGTATTTATTATTCAGAGTGCTTGTGGTGGAGCGGAGCGACGTGACGCCGAGACGTCAGTCACCAGAGGCTACCGCCGAGGGACCTATTGTAAGGTCATCTCTTCACTCAGGGAGTGAGCGACCGGTGCCGAGACACCCGGGTCAGCAAGGACTGTGCTACGGAGCGAGTTAAGAGGACGTCCACGGCACGAGAAACGGGACGACGCGGAAGCGTGCGACGAAGGACTTGCACGCCTAGACGTGAAAGGACAGAACGTTACCAAGCGAGAACACCAGTAAAACAGGTTGGATTGTGAGAGACAATTACCTAGCCTGGCATTTACATTGTGCGTGTGTATGCAGTGTTGATGTGCTTGTAGTGAGAAGGGGTGTTGTACATCATTTTGATAGTGTTTTAGTCGTTTTATTTATATAAAGACCCACTGTAGAAAAAGAGCTAGTGTGTTGTGTTTTACCGCGTGAATGCGCCAGACTGAGTCAGTGGCGGTGTATGCGTCTGTTGTGCGAGAGTCTGTACGTGCGACTGGGGCAAGTCTGCGTGCGTTGCAGTGAATCTACCCACCAAATTTCTACCCAGCGCGAAGTCTACCCAAGCGTGAGTCAGTCCATTGTCAATCTACTCAGTGTAAACTAAGGCGGAATGGAGTCCATTCACCTGTACAATTTTGGTGGAATAACAGTAGGACAAACTTACACGGGGTACATTGACGCCCGTAAAGATTCGCGCTAATTAGATTTTCGCTGGGGTAGATGTAAGCCTAAATATATTGAACTGACATATGCAGGGTCAAATATACAATGAAAATAAAATCTGGCTGTTGCAAGAAACCCCCCCCCCCCAAAAAAAAAAAAAAATAAAAAATAAAAAAAAAAAAAAAAATAAACACACAAAAAACAAACACACAAAACGGCAGCTATGTAATAAACTGTAGGGAAAAAAAGAAAACTCACCAGATCGGCAAGATAGCCAAACGCGATGCGAGAAAATATCCCACAGCCTCCAAATATGGTAAGGAGGAGGGCAGCATTCTGACTGGACACGCCCTTGTCTATAGCCATTGCCGGCAAGTACATGCCGAATAACGCCGCGGGCACCGATGCTAGTGGACACGCCACAATCGTCATCAGAAACAATGGCCGCTTGAAGAGATGAAAGTCAAACATGGCGCAAAGTTGTGCGCATCTTGTACGTGTTTTATTAGGCGTGGTTTGCGAAGACGTGGTAAGAGGTCTGTTTGGACTGGAATCTGTCTCAAGACTGAAAATATCTTCTTCATTTTTGTCATGGCTCAGGTCAATATGATCCAATTCCTGACTCTCTCTGCGCATTTCCTGAAGCTGGAAGAGTTCTTCCCCCTCGCTGTCTGATTCCTCGCTGACGACCACGCTGATTTCTGCAGAAACGAAAAGGTCCGGCGCGCTCATAGACAGCAATGTGTCCGCTTTGGGGTGCTGGAGGGCGGCTGGGTCACTGAACACAGGGATGTTTTGAGAGACTTCACTGTGGGCTCTCTTGCGGATTGCGACGTCACCATGGGACTGCGTGACGTCAGTTGACGGGAAGTCGGTCTTTTCTGCAGATGGCACCGCAGTGTAGATGGGAGATGCTTTTAACCTTTCTGCTGGAATTATAAAAAAAACAAAAAAAAACAAATCATGTATGTGTGCTGATCTGTGATTTTAGACCTTAAGGTGCATACCCGAAAGGTTCCGAAAATCGCAGCTGGTACAAGAAAACCTTCAGGAAAATGTTCAAACTTAGACAAGACCAATGTACTTCCCTTCGACTTTCCTTCGTTCTCACTCCTCACGAAATGCCTTGCTGGAAGTATTTTAACCCTTTTAGCCCCGGGACCCTGCAGCAGGAGATGGATTGATCATGACAATTCAAGGGTATGCCAGATGAGCTTGGCGCCTTCAGGCGCCAAGTTCATCTGGCACTACCCTTGAATTATCGTGATCAATCCATCTCCTACAACTGGTACATAGTCGTTAGGCAACACCTCCAAAATTTGAGAAATGGGCCCTTGTGGCTAAAAGGGTTAAACAATCGCTCAGCCCTCGGAATCGCTATTTTCAAGTGTGTGTCACATATCTCTTCCCCCCCCCCCCCCCTCGTGTAAGTGTCATCGTTAATTTGGGCGGACCATCGGGGGTTCCTTCTCCGGGCACTCCGGCTCTTCCTCCCCTCTCCACTTTGGTATCAGTTTCAGCCAACTTAATAAAATTTCAAATATAAACGATTTCCAAGAACAACTTCAGTAGCTCGCTTGAGCTTGCCCTTAGCACCACGTGAATGTTCTGTGTTTACGTACAGTGTGTGAGTGAATGCGTGTGATTCACGTGAGCGTGCTTGTTGGGTTCAGTTCGCGGCTACATTCTGCGCATTGAGTTATATTATAAATATGAGAAATGCGCCATATAAATACCATATATAATATATAATAATATCATACTGGTTGATGCCGTGCTGGAAGTATTTTAACCCTTTTAGCCCCGGGACCTGCAGCAGGAGATGGATTGATCATGCGCCAAGCTCATCTGGCACTACCCTTGAATTATCGTGATCAATTCATCTCCTTCAACTGGTACATAGTCGTTAGGCAACACCTCCAAAATTTGAAAAATGGAACCTTGTGGCTAAAAGGGCTTAAACACTCGCTCAACCCTCGGAAATGCTGTTTTCAAGTGTTTCTGTCACATTCCCCCCCCCCCCCCCCGCTCCCCCCCCAAAAAAAAAAAAAAAAAAAAAAATTACAGAGAGGATTTTTGCGGTGGATAGAACGACTACTAAACAAGTGTGTGGCGGTTGACGGGGAGCAACTAAATCATAAGTGTTCGAGGAAGAAGAAGAAGAAGATATACTGGTTGATGCCGTGTTAAGCCCTTTCGATCACTCCCAAGAGAGTGTGAACACCATCCAACTGCAAGAGGCAAAGATCCTCATGAGCCCCCGCAGTTGTGGGGGCTCATTGTGTCCATGTTCTGTGGACGGCTGGAACCCTCTTTCAAATCACTTCGCAAAACCCACCTCTACAATGCTGAATCCGTTTCCCCAGCCATGCACAATTCATCACCGCTGTCACGTATGTGTGTGTGTGTGTGGTGTGTGTGTGTGTGTGTGTGTGTGTGTGTGTGTGTGTGCGCGCGCGTGCGGCGTGTGCGTGTGTTAGCTGTTAGCTTTTTCATTGTATCAGCGCTTAGAGCTACTTTAGAATAAGCGCGACACGTCTTGAATGAGTTAACAAATCTCCATTATTACTATATTTATAATTATTATTATTATTGCGTTGTGCATGGATGGGACAGAAAAAAAGTTGAATCTTGAAGCGGGGGTCTGGTGGCATGGGGCAAAGCCCCTTGTGAAAATGACAGAATTATTAATGTTCAAAACACAATTTTTTAAATCCGGAATTCCGGCTGTAGCCGGAAAAGTCCCATCCATGAGTTGTGTTATCAAAACATTTCAGAAACAAAAACTGTGATCGCTGGCAGTGAAGGCGTTAAAACGCAACAAGTATCACAATATCTGAAAGCACCCTCGGCAGTATCCACATTCTGACTTCAGAGGGAAAAGATATATATATATATATATAAAGACGATAGGAGCAGAGACTTAAAGAGAAATCACAAGGGGAGGGAATGGAATGTTTTTCTGTCCTGAATTGCGTACCCCTGACTGGCTCCGAGCGTACGCTCGGATCCATACAGCCGAGGGGCACGCAACTCAGGACAGAAAAAAATCGTCCATTCCCTACGCTCGGAGCCAGCAAAGATCCTATATGTAGGATCTTTGGAGCCAGTCAGGGGGACCGCAACTCTTGGCAGATAAAATCGTCCATTCCCTCCCCTTGTGGATAAATTCATTCTTCACTCATCACCTCTCTTGCTGTACTGCTCGAACGGCCGAAGCAAGATGGCGGCGACCATGACATTGAGGTAGGTTGCCCCTAGCAATAGCAGGGCCCCTCGCACGCCATATACGGAGAGGAGAAAGTGGGTGAACAGGGGCATAAGCACGGCGCCGATGTTGCCCCCCATGGAGGCCACGCCGGTGGCGAGAGAGCGATGCTTGGAGAAGTATTTGCTGATGATGACGTAACCGGGCCCCAGGATCATGGAAATGGACAGTCCTGAGGAAGAAAACAAGATGAGGAATGAGGATTTCATCCCAAAGTCTACCGTATTGTTTGGAGCTCAGATGCGTTTATCTTTTAGGAACATTCACAGTTGTTTATCAGCTTATCCGTCTCTTCCATTTCCCTCCCCCAACCTCTCATCAACACACCGGCGCACACAAATAAAGAGGGCTGGAGCAGCGAAAGGCATTCTGAAGAAGAAGAATAGCACGATCAGCAAAATGACGTCACTATAAGCTTTATGTCATGGCATCGCTAGTCCCACCAAAGACAGTATACTATACTTTCTTTGGTCCCACGACACCGTGTAGTACTCAGTGACGAATTTGATGTTTCATGTCACTCATCCGAAAGGCACGCAGCGTCTTCCAGGGAAGACTGTTTTGTTCCACACAGCCTCTTCCAGGGAAGACTGTTTTGTTCCACACAGCCTCTTCCAGGGCTGACTGTTTGATGGGAGAGTATAACGTGGCTCCAAAACTTGCAAAAATGAATTAATTATTAATCAAAAAGTTGAAGAGGTATCTCCTTTTAATCTAGCTGTATGCAAAGTATCTACTAAGAATAATAAAAAAAAATACGGACTCAAATGCGGATCAACTGTTCCTGGGAAACGCCATTTGTTTGTCAATGTGTGCACTAATTAAAAAATCCCCAAAACTGCCCCCGGAGAATTCACGTAGGGAAAATTTCTTAAAGTTTCAATTGTGTCAGTCCAGAAATGCGGACTCTAGTCGCTGTCACACACACACACACACACACACACACACACACACACAGACACAGACACAGACAGACAGACAGACACAGACACAGACACAGACACAGACACACACACACACACACACACACACACACACACACACACACACACGCGCGCGCGCGCGCACACACACACACACGGCGTCAGTTTGGCGCCAAATGTACATTTTTTGGCAAGGTTTGCGTAGCTAGACGTGACGTCATTTTCATCTTGCTACTTCCTTGCCAGAATTCGGGGTCCGCCCGACAGCACATCGTGTGCATTCTCCGGAACGCGCTCCGACCAGCCCCATTTCAAAGTCTCCCGTATTTTCAATCCGGTGGACAAAATGCAGAAGAAAATTCCAACAACAAAAGAGAGGACAATGACAACAAAACAGACGGCTCAGTCAACCCCTTCTCTTCCACTGGTACGTACATTTCTGTTTCTGAAATCTTTGTTCATTCAACGACCAAAGACCAAAACCGTCCACGAAACATGGATACAAATCGGTCTCTGCAAGAGGCATAGATCCTCATGAGCCCCCTCAGTCGCGGGGGCTCATGAGGATCTATGTCTCTTACAGTTGGGTTGTGTTCATTTTATTTCTCGGCAGTGAAGGGGTTAAGTAGTCCAGTTTAACGTCTCCCAGCACCGAGGTGATCGGGGACTAAAAATAGACCGCTGATAGCGTCTCGCGCTTTACAAGCACGTGATCACGTTCTTTAATACCCGGATTGGCCTGACCAGGCATTTTTTTTTTTCGAGAAAAGGTCGAGGCTGTTATGGCGTGGTGTGGTATGGCAGAAGAGGTCAGCTTTAACTAGGGAGAATCTACCCGGCGCGAATCTACCCACATACTGGGTAGACTTACTCTGGGTAGATGTTTGGTTACACATGGGTAGAATCGCGGCGGTGCACACGCACACTAGGTGGATTCACGCTTGGGTAGATTCGCATCGGGTAGATTTTTGCTGTGTAGATTCATTCTAGGTGTATTTTAATACATACCAAGGGGAATAACTAACCGCTGGACAGACAAAAGGTTAGATCCCCTGCCTCCTCCTATCAGGCACCTAATCGCCAGCCCACAAAAAAAAAATACGCAGAAAAATACACGGATCATATACATCCGTGTATTTGAGGGATGCAAATGACCGTCTTTTTATTTACTAGGAGGGGGCAGGGGATCTAACCCTTTGTCTGTCCAGCGCTGAGTACTATGCGTACTATTCTACCAGCGCTAGCCTCTGGTTTGTGGGTAGATTTTCGCCTAGATATTGCAAAGATGACGTAAGAAATTTGTTACGTCAGATCGACTAGGGGTCACTTTGGCGTGGCAATCTTACCACGCCAAAATGACCCCGAGTCGACCTGACTGACGTGGGGGTGATTACAACAGCGAGTACAGCATGAACTGTGAGGACTGACCGACGAGCACGCTGTGTGTGAGGATGAGGAGGAAGAGGGAGTCGGCGAAGAAGCTGAGGATGATGCCCAGCCCCCCCAGGAACCCGCCCAGCACCACGGTCTGCCGCTCACTCAGCAGGGACAGCACCACCGTCTGGGTCAGCAGGTCTGCCATCCAGAAATAAAGCAATGAATCAATAAATACATCAATAAGTAACCCAATGAGCAAAATGCCATCGGACCGACGTCGGCACAATGGCCTTTTGCGCATTGGGAAATAAGTGAACGAATGAATGAGCAGGTGGTTGGGTGGATGCGTGGATGGATGGATGGATGAATGAATGAATGAATGAATGAATGAATGAATGAATGAATGAATGAATGGGTGGGTGCGTCGGTGGGTGGATGGATACAACTAAAATAAATTAAGTAATAAATTAATAAGAAAAACCTCATAAGTTATTGATACGCAAACAATCGAATAAAGAAAACAATGAATGAATAAAAGACGCATAATTGAGAGAGAGAGAGAGAGAGAGAGAGAGAGAGAGAGAGAGAGAGAGAGAGAGAGAGAGAGAGAGAGAGAGAGAGAGAGAGAGAGAGAGAGAGAGAGAGAGAGATGGAGATTGAGAGAGAGCGAGAGAGAGAGAGAGAGAGAGAGAGAGAGAGAGAGAGAGAGAGAGAGAGAGAGAGAGAGAGAGAGAATAAATAATGGATAGATACATATTCTTAATTTTTTTATTCATTATTTATTTATCTATTTATTATATATTTATTTAAATAAGTAAATAAATAATACATTTTAAATAAATAAATAGATAATTTTAAATAATACATAATAAAGTATTCATAATAAATAAATAAATAAATACATGAATAAACAATTACGTCACCTGCTATGCTCCTGACGCCCGACTGTACGGCCATGACGAGAGCAGTGACACCGACCGGCAGTTGAAAAAGGATGAGAAACTCCACAAAGAGAATGCCGTATGCCCGCTGTAGTCCCAGACTCAGCACGTTACAGAACATGCACGCTGCAAAATAACACACAACTCAATAACAGCAATATAAAACAGATAGGTCTAACTGCCTAGCTACCTACCTACCTACATATACAAACAAACAACAAAATAACTAACACACACAAACCGCATACATACATAGTTGCTGAGCGACACTTCTAAAATTTGGGCAATGCGGCCTTGGGGTGAAATGGGTTAAAAAGAAATAAACTGCACACCATAAACAAAGATAAACAACACACCATAAACAAAGATAAACAACACACCATAAACAAAGATAAACAGCACACCACAAACAAAGATAAACAGCACACCATAAACAAAGATAAACAGCACACCATAAACAAAGATAAACAGCACACCACAAAGAAAGATAAACAGCACACCATAAACAAAGATAAACAGCACACCATAAAAAAGATAAACAGCACATCATAAAGAAAGATAAACAGCACAGCATAAACAAAGATAAACAGCACACCATAAACAAAGATAAACAACACATCATAAAGAAAGATAAACAGCACCAAAGATAAACAGCACATCATAAAAAAGATAAACAGCACATCATAAAAAAGATAAACAGCACACCATAAACAAAGATAAACAGCACACGATAAAAAAGATAAACAGCACATCATAAAGAAAGATAAACAGCACAGAATAAACAAAGATAAACAGCACAGAATAAACAAAGATTAAGATAAACAGCACTCCGTCTACGGTCCATCCACCTGGAACACTCTCCCACTCGCCCTCCGTCAGAAACACTCTCTCTCCTCCTTCCAGTCCGCCCTCAAAACTCACCTCTTTCAACAGTTCTAGCACTATAACGCCACCACACTCCCCACCCTAAGCTGACTGTCGTAATGTATTTGTAGTGAGTCATTGTCAAAAGCGTGCGCATGCGTGCGCGAGATGTGAGTGTGCGCTTAGAGTTATAATTATTATAAGATAAGCGCATTATAAATACCGTAATTATTATTATTTTTCCTAAACAAAGATAAACAGCACACCATAAACAATCTTGAAACAGAAGGTTAAACAAAACAAGCATAAACAACACAACATAAACAATCTGACACAAACACACAAACAAAAAACCAACCAGACAAACACAAACAGCGCACCATTAACAATCTTGAAACAAAGAAATAAACTAACAAAAACATACAAACAATCGTATACACAACAAAACATAAACAATCTGACACAGATACACAGAGAAACAAACAAATCACACAAATTGTGAACAGTTGAGAAAAAAAGTTCACATTCGACTACCCTATTTACAAGTAAACAACGACAAAAACTCTCGACCTACATACAGCCATTATCCGCCCTGAGAAAGGAAGAGACAAGCAAGTCTATATTGTGCACAGCGAGATTTTTTATTGTAATTACAATGGCAACCTTGCTTTTCGCAACAAAAAAAGGGCTTACACTCCTTTGCCTTCACAGGGCGTTATGTAGGCCTGCCCGCACCATATATATAATTATATATATATATATATATATATATATATATATATATATATATATATATATATATATATATATATATATATATATATATATATATATATAATTATATATATATATATATATATATATATATATATATATATATATATATATATATATATATATATATATATATATATATATATAATTATATATATATATATATATATATATATATATATATATATATATATATATATATATATATATTTTTTTTTTTTTTTCAGTTTTGATGTTGCCACACAGAGATTTTGAGATGGCCCAACATTTGAGAGGTAATCGCACAGACTAAGGAGGAACAGGCGCACTTTTTGATAACGAAAGAAAACAAGGTCGGTTCCGAGACACGTTTGTTGGTCTGTGATTTTGGACCTTAAGGTCCAGAATCACAGGCCAGCACATATTGACAAAATGCCGGTGGCGCTAGTGTGAAAATGTAGGTACGCGTTTAAACCCCAATCAGCCCGGAGCACGTATTTCCCAAATTTTGGAGGCGACATCTAACGCCTATGCGCCTGTTGCAGGCGATGGGTCGACCATGATAATTCAAGGGTAGTGCCAGATTAGCTTGGCGGCGCCAAGATAATCTGGCACTACCCTTGAATTATCATGGTCGACCCATTTCCTGCTGTAGTGCGTCAGGGCTGAATGGGTTAATTGTTACAGAGAGTCCTTGTTTTAAAGCGATCCCGTTGGAAGAAAGTGGGACGCGGTGGAATAGATAAGTCGGAGGTCCCTTGGGGCCGTATTGTAGGCCCATACAGACCTGTGTAATGCACACAGACACACAGGTAATAGATAGGTCGGAGGTCCCCTGGGGCCGTATTGTAGACCCATACAGACCTGTGTAATGCACACAGACACACAGGTAATAGATAGGTCGGAGGTCCCCTGGGGCCGTATTGTAGACCCATACAGACCTGTGTAAAGCACACAGACACACAGGGGGCTTAACCCCTTCACTGCCAGTGGACGCCGGGCGCGTTTTTGACATCGTTGTCAATTTAACGTCACAGATCCCCCCAGCTGTCAAAGGAACATGGGGACAATGTAGTATATTCGCAAGAGGTATAGTTCTTCATGAGCCCCCCGCAAATTGCGGGGGCTCATTAGGATCTATACCTCTTCGTGGCAGTGAAAGGGTTAAGAACTGTCCCCCCCCCCCCCACCCGCCAAAAAAAAAAAATACATAGTCCAGAACACCCCCATGCACATCAGTTTCTGAAAACAAATCTTGGGGGGTGGGGGGCGGAATCAGAATGCCCCGTGGCCTCCCCCCCCCCTCCCCCCCTAAAAAAAATAAATAAAATAAATAAATAAAATAAATAAATATAAATAAATAAATGGGAGAGTGATATATACATTTAGTTATATTAAATCATACTAAAATTGCAAAGCAAAGTTTTGGACATTGTAAAATTCAAAAATCGTCTTTTACAAAATGCAACTTTTCTTTTTCAGTTTGAATACTATTCATTCGTAATTGAAAGTTGTGGTCTCACTTTGCAAAAGGCTTTGTTCAATTGTACAATGACCCAAAACCGCTGCGACCAACGGTCTAACGGCCTTCTGTGCTGTGACTTACAGAATGCAATCACCCAGGCATATCCACTGTCCACGGGTGAGTGACCATCACCGTCCTTTGTGGTCCGACTGGCCCCACGGGCCAGTGTCTCCGTCATGTTGTTGGGCCCACTGTTCCTGGTCATGCTGTCATTACGGTTGTATTAGCCCCCGTTCGGGTGGAGCGGGCTGAAGTGAACAGAAACAGTTACCCCAGTGGCAAAAGACCGTCGGGCCAACGTCGACCGCAGTGAGCCCGCGCACTGTCCTGCGCGGGCCCACTGCGGCCGACGTCGGCCCGAGGACCTTGGCTCAAGTTACTTTGTATTAGTCGTCGGAAAAAAGTCACACAAAATAATGTCAGTGTAGGCCACAACATCAACATCGCGTGCTACATTGTAAGTGACATTGTCGGCAAATATCCTACATTTAGGATCTTTGTTGTCAGCGAGATCGTGTTTTGACGCGCGGGTCGCCTCGATTCATTTGTATTTCCCATTTTCCGACTAAGTCTCGAACCTGTTGCTCAATAGGAAATCCTCATAACCGCCGGCTTTGTGAAGAATACTCACAAACCAGATAGGTGAGGCTAGCGCTGGCAGAATTGTATAACAAACCAAGGGGAATTACTCAGCGCTGGACAATTGTGAAGAATGCCTCGGATCACATATTCTGAATACGTAAACAGGCGGGGGTGGGGTGGAGGGGGGGGGGGGGTGTACGTGGGTTGGGTTTTTTTTTTTTCGTTTTTCTTAGAACCACAAAATTGCTACCGAGTTACGAGCTTGCATGCGGCCGAACACCATCCATTACAAGTCACTGTACTGATGGACTAATGATAGAATTTGGTAAACATTTTATCTCAGGTGTACATACTATCTTTTTGTTTCTAAAATGTCCAGCTAGGGCCCTGAGCTCACAAACAGAGTTTGCAGAGTTTCAACTCCGTCAGCCCGGGGGGGGGGGGGGGGGGGGGATGAGGCACGCATCAGCTTTGGAGTCCAGTTTAGTGCACACTTTGGAGACAGCATGAGATACACAGACGTCCGGCAGCATTACCTAGGCGTACACAGGAACCTATCCTGTAGCAGAGGACACCGACAAATAACCAGCCGGAACATTTGAGAGCCACACTGCCTGCATCTGTATTCCGTGAGTTGTCACAGCCATATTCCACGGGTTCACGTGGTTGTCGAATGTGATTTATCAGCCAGTTATTTGTCACAGAATAACTGAGTTCGTGTGTAGGCCTACGTAAAGCTGATAGGGATTCACTTGTGCCTGCAGTTTTCTCAATTTCTGTGTGCACTGGCCAATATGATATACGATAACTTCCTATTTTATTTATGTCCCCCTTGCACATGTAGTGATCGGGGACAAATTCGAACTGGCCGAGTTATTTAGTTAGTTCGTTCGGGTTTAACGTCCACAGCACCGAGGTGATCATGGACGGCCCTGACGGGCGGGTGATGGGGGACAGGGACTGAAATCTATTGCCTATGGAGTACGACCTGAACACTGATCAACTCAGGCGCACTCCAACTGTGCCACTTTGATTTACCAGGACCTTTCAACGGAAATGCTAATGAACAAATCCGTTTTTCCACCCTGGATTGTGAGTCCAGCTACCGGGACCGGGACGAGATTCGAACCCACGACCCGGCGATTCCCTTCGCTCTCCTGCTCCGACGTTTAACCGCCTGAGCTATTTCGGACTCTAACTGGCCGATTCATTCATTAGCTCCATTTTTTTTGTCCCTCTGGCACTATACAGTGATCAGGGACTAGCTATTACAATCTTTAGTTAACGAGACGCTACATATACAAAGGATCAAGTATTTAAAACTGAAGTTAAAAATTATTGCATTATACATTAGATTGGATTTTGGTCTCTCACCCAGAAACATCGGTCAACTATGTACAATATATACTCTGTTTTATTACAAGGTTACAATTTCAGGACCACCTGATAAGAATTCGAAATATTAAAATTATCATAACTATATACATACTGACGGTCAGGATAAAGCTCAAGACAAACGCGGATCAGGGCCAGCAATGCTCAACGCTAAACTAAATTAATTTATTATACTTCTATAAAATGTTATTTATATTAATTTGGTAAAGATAGAAAGATTCAAGATATCTGTAATTTTGGCAATAGTGTCAACATCAGCAGTTTCAAGTCAGTATAGTCTGAAGAGACGAGGCTCCCGGATGCGCGGTTCAACTCTAATCTGCACACTCGGCGGCGAAGGCCACACACTCCAAGACCGCATGGTCAGGGGTGAAGCCCTCGCCGCAGAGACAGGACGGGCGGGCCAATCTGGCACGCCAGCCACCTGTACAGATCCTATTAATTCACCCCGTCTACGTAGGGCAGCTTATAGATAGCATGTTTTTTCTTAATTCTATAGGCATGGACGTCCGGACAGACTCTGGCCATTAATAAATTATTTTCATTATTAATCTCGGTTATTACTTTATTAACATTATTTTTTGCTTCTTGAATAGTATGCGAGAGCCGCACGGGCTGGGCGCCCGGCAGGCCCGACGCACCAGCCCGGGCGGCCCTGTCAGCAGCCTCGTTACCCAGTATACCGACGTGGGCGGGGACCCACTGGAGGGCGACACTGATCCCTCTAGCACTGAGCTGGTTAATATATAGTTTTATCTCTAATACAATATCGGGTCTGCCAGAACGGTCATTATGCTGTATACTCTGCAACGCTGATTTAGAATCAGTGCAGATTAAAAATTGATACATCTGCAGCGGCAGGGTCAGCACGTGGTCAAGGGCCATTAATATGGCCACCAGCTCTACCGTGCAAATGGCCCAGCCGCTGCCCAAACTGTAACTGATTGTTTTAGATAAAGAGGGGATAAATACACCGGCATCTCCGGCATCGTTTATAGATCCATCGGTATAAGCAGTGAGCGAGTGTGAGTACTGGACTTCCAAAAACTCCAGAGTCGTAAGTCTCTGGAGATGTGGATCACTTTTTTTTTTCTTTTTTTTATTAATATTAGGAATATCAGTAGTAATTGTGGCCTCGAGGAGGGTCCAGGGTGGATAAGGTGACAGCGGAACCGGTTTGATTGTCTGGGGAGCCACAGCGGCCCTACCACGGACCTCGGAAATTAGTGAGGTTAAAGATGGCTGAATTTTCCGTTTTTGTATTGCATGGATGGCTAATTCCAGTCGATCCATGTTAATTTCATTGTAAAACGTTTCCTGGGCGTTATTTGAAATATTAAATATGCGATTAATATAATTGGCACAGAATTTCAAACGATATTGTTCCAGGGGAAGCACCTTGGTGAGGGCATAGACCGCCTTATTTGATGTAAAGTCTGGCACCTCCATAATGCACTTTAGCGATCTCATTTCTGCGGATTCCAGCATTTTGAGCACTCGTTTAGATGCCGAAAGAAAACATTCGGCTCCGTAGTTGAGATTTGAGCGCACCAGTGCATGATGGAGGTGTAGAAGTAATTTGATACTTCTGCCCCACACCTCGTGCTTAAGTAATCTAATTAAGTTTACAGCCTTATTTGCTCTACAAACAAGGCTATATTATGTGGTGTCCAGTTTAACGTGGACGTGAATAGTACGCCCAGGAATTTAATTTGAGTTAGCGGGGTGATCAGATGTTTAATACCAAAATTACTTACAGATATTGGAATGCTAAACTTAGCCTTCCTGGGACTAAAAATTATTAGTTGTGTTTTTCCCGGAGCTAACTCAAATCCGTTATTTTCTAGGTATATCTGTACTGAATATATAACCTTATGAAATTTCATAGTTTTTTCTCGAGGTATTTCTCTCTCATGAGATTTTATAGTTTTAACCGGTTTCCATATGGCTATGTCATCGGCGTACTGAGATATTTTAAAGGTATTATTAGTGTATTTATCTAGTTTAGTTTTAAGATAGACCGGGAGATCTGCCATCATAATATTAAATAGGGTAGGAGCAAGACAGGTGCCTTGAGGTACTCCACAGTCAGTTTTATGTGTTTTGAGAGGGCCTGCCCATGTTTGACCTGGAAGGTTCGCTGTAAAAAAAAAAAAAAAGATATTTATAAATGTTACCAGTTAAACAAAGCGTACTGACTTTATACAGTAATTTTTTATGCCAAATGACGTCAAACGTTTGGCATAAAAACGTTATGATTTTTCTTGAAGGCCTGTTTAATTGATGATGATAGTGTATATAGCTGGTCGGATACAGATCTATATTTCCGAAAGCCAGCTTGAACGTTAGGAATTACTTTATTTTTATTCAAAAAATATTCAAGTCTATTTTTGACTAACCGCTCAAATACTTTACTTATGTGCGGTGTTAGGGTGATAGGTCTGTACAAAGAAACTAAATTTCGTGTGTTTTTTTGGTTTGGAAATAGGAGTGACCAAACCATGTTTCCAGGCCTGCGGGAAGTGGCCCTCTTCATAACATAGGTTGAACAATCTTAATAGTAGCTTCCTTCCTTCAAGGGGAAGGTTTTTCAGCATAATATATGTTATATTGTCGTGTCCCGGGGAGATTTTGGTTGATCTAACCTGGGACAAGACAGAGTTTAGTTCCTCCATAGTAAAAGGAAGATTAATCATGGCAGTATCTCCCGGTTCAGGAGCAGCTGAATCGTCGAAAATTAGGTTATTTTCCTCTGCTGCTCTAAAATTTTTAGCAGCAGGGTTAAATTTATCCGTAGTACAAATATTAGCAAAAGTTTCCGCCAGGATTTCTGCTTTGGCCTGGTCGGTAGAATATACTAAGTTGTTAACTATAAGTGGAGTAGGTGAGGGATTATTTATATTTTTGAATTTTTTAACAATTTTCCATGCCCTGGCCATATCCGTAGGTGAATTGATTTCCTTAGTGATCATATCATCTAGGCGTTTAAGTTTGGCCAAGGCAATGGGTTTGTTACATTGTATATTTGCCGATTTCATAGCCACATAGTCTTCTGGATTCCTGTTTTTTTTTTCCATTTATTATATGCTCTCTTTTTTTCCTTCACAGCCCTATCGCATTCTTCGTTCCACCAGACATTTGAAGGTTTGTCGGGTGGAGCTCCCCTGCTTCGTGGAATTGCTGCATCAGCAGCATTTATTATCACTTTGGTCAAGGTATTATTCAAAATTTCGACGTTAGTGGTATCAATATTATCTTTATTTTGATTAAAGGTTTTCTGAAATAAAGACCAGTTTGCTTTATCGTATTGAAATTTACCAGTAGTTTGGGGGAGGTTATTGATTAATTGAGATTTAAGATTAAGTTCCAAGGATATGGGCAGATGATCACTCCCCATAGGATCTTCACCCAAAGTCCAAGAAACGTCTAAAAAGATATTATTAGAGGCTAAGGTTAAATCTACCGCCGATGGGTGCTGTTGTTTTCTGTCGGGAATTCTAGTACAATCACCACTATTAAGAATAAGAAAATTTGAATTTGATATATCGTCAGCCTGTTTATGCGCTATATTACGAGTGTCGGGAATTTTCGCGTGCCATAGCGGGTGGTGGATGTTAAGATCCCCCATAACCATCCACCCACCCCCCGGCAGGGCACGCAACCATTCTAGACCTGTTGGAGAAACCGATTTAGGGGCATAAAGATTAAGAATGTTAATGACTTTATGCGTATTGGTTTTTATTTGAATATAACTACTATAAATGGGGTGTGTTTCGTGCAAAGGAACTGGTGACTGCATTATTAAATGATCAATCCCTGTTTTAATATATATGGCTGTATAAATTTTATCATTGAATTTAGTATGTGACTCAACAACAGGGGGATAATGATATCCCCTGATGAGAGGTAATTTGATTTTAGTCCTTAACAGGGATTGCAAACAGATTATATGGAAATCATTTTTTTCCCAAATAATTGATTAAGTAGTGGATATTTGTACTAATCGCACGACAGTTCCATTGAAGGATTTTTAAGTTTTCACTTTCTAACACACCCATGACGGCGGCAGGAACTTATCGTTACTATCCTGAAATTTATTATCATGACCATCTAGTCAACTTACATCAGGGTTTGTGAGCCGGGGAACCAGGATAATCATGATGAGTTGATTAAACTGCAGCATGGCCATCACGATCCCCTGCACACTTCCTCCCGATACTGCCGTGATTAACGTTTGAGCTTGCTTGCTGATGTCCCTGAGCATGAAGTCTCTCAGCCCGGGGCCACCAGCAGCCTGTTGGACCTCACCGAATCTAAGAGTTCTTTGGGGAGGTGGGGACTGCTCCTCCTCCATCCACGAAGAGGGTGGAGGTGGAAGGGGGGGGGGGGAGATTTACCATTCCCTACTGTTACATCTGTGTTAGCTTTACTATTTTGTGGTATATTATTGGTTAGGATGTCTCTATATGACAGAGCCTGGTTACTTTTTAGTTGTGAAGCAGGTTTGTTGAGAGAGGGCTGTGAACGAGTAGCAGGGAACCGGGTCCATGCTGTGGCATCCAGACCTCTCGGTAACTGAGCTTTAGTAGTACCCTCATCCTTTTTCTTAGAAGTTTTGATCTGGGCCCTCCTCATGGCCTCCTTATATGGTATGTAGTTTTCATTTCTTATTCTGTTGGCCTCTCTATGGAGGATTATTTGGGGTCATTTCTGGTAGGCTGCACTATGTGCGCCACCACAATTAACACATTTTGGTGTTGTGGTGTCACGACAGGCGTCCCGGACATGGTCCCGGCCGCCACATCTGACACACACAGCCTGCTTTGCCCTACACGCTCGAGTCGTATGTCCCAACCTGCAGCATTTGGTACAGCGTGAAACAGGAGGGGCATACGGCTCAACCGGGAGGTGATGGACTCCTATTTTGATTCTTACTGGTAATTTAGTTATATCATAGAGGTCTATCTTAATCGCCCTCGAGGGGGTCCCGTCCCTGTTAGTGAGCCTGGTCACATCAGTCTTGTATCCTTGTCTAACAAGTAAGTCTTTTAGTTGTTTTGTATCCTCAGCGAGGGGGATCCCGTGGGCCACCCCCACAACCCTGGGTGTGGGGATGGTACACTCAACCTCCGCTCCACCGAGGTTCTTCTTTGAGGCTAAAAGTTTCTGCAATCTAGAGTTAGGACAAGAGACAATCCAGACGTCCATACCCAGTTGTCTCAAAGTGATCTCGGAGGGGGCGACCCCGGCACCTTCGCAAAGGTGGGGCTGAAGGGTGCCATGGTCCCGGAGTCTGGAAGATCCAGTTCCCCGGTCATGGACCCTAACTGAGTAGGTGCACCACACCTCGGCAGCGGCGCCATCGCCGCCACCCTCCGAGTCCACTATGTTTTGATTAGTACGCTGCCTATTTGTTTTTTTCTGTTGACCACTTGCCTAAAAGGAGTTCTAAGTGGGGGCTCCCTACCCTCACTCCCACCGGCGGCAGAATCACCGCCGCCGGCGGAAGGGGGCGGGCCGCCCACCACTGTACCTGTGGCAATAACAGTTTTAGGTGAGGTATCCCCCTCCTCACTCCCACCGTCGACAGCAGCTTCGTCGACGGTGAGAGGAGGCGGGAATCCATCCATGGTTGATTGAGCAGGATAATTTTGATGGATAAGGGGGGACAGTCGGCGCAGTGAAGAGTCATCTTCCATCACGTCGACCGATCCCCCCCCCCCCCCTCCGATATCCAAAGAACGGTTTGTGGGTGGGAAGGACTAACCCTAAGCTCTCCCGGGACTGTGCCAGAGGCACGTGCAATGTCCGGGGAGTGGGGAGGGGAAGAAAATACCCTAAGCTCTCCCCCGACTGAGCCCCCTAATGAGGCCCCGCCAGGGGATAAAATAGGCAGACTAGCTCCGCCTTCGGAACTAACAGCGAAAGTCGGTGCATGCGGGTTTGAGACATCGCTGGCCCTAGCCCTAGCCCGTGCCCTAGCCCTGGCCCTAGCCCTAGCCCTAGCCCGTTTGCGCTTAGACTTGTTGCGTTTTTTTCTCTTTCCTCTAGAAGGAGTATCCTGACCGTTTTCTATGACCGACGAGGAACCAGATCCATCGTCGGTCTCAGTTGAGGAAGACAGTGACCCGAGCAGAAAGTCCATATAAGTGTAGGCCTACCTCTGCCGGGCCAGCTTATGTTTAAAAATTTCAGTTAAGATTCGAAAGATAAAACTGAATTAGTTACATTAGTTAAAAACCTATCTCTAAGCCCAAGTCACTTGACCTTTGACACCAGTACTTGCCACCAAGTCAGTTCTCTACTAGGCGGTCCTTAAAAGGACTGTCAGCTGTTAGATAGAAGGCCGTAGTGTAGAGTAGCAGGAGAGATAGATAAGTAGACAGTTGAAACCCACCTAATCAATAATCTATAGATTTATTTGATCCTCTCCGTATTTAGACAAACGAACTCCAGCACTTACCACCAATACCTTAATCGCCTAGCCATTTTAGTTCCACTCCAGAAATCATTCAAGCAACGATTTTTTTATCAACTGCCAACCCGCGAGTATTAAGGCAGATACCCCACCCAACCTAAATTATTAATGCTGTCATTTACTACTATCAGCTGTTTTCGGGAAATGACTACTTGCCTCATTGTGGGAATTCCCGTTAGGCATAATTTCCACAACACCCAACCCAAAAGTAAGTGACGTCAATGTTGCCAATAACAACGCCGCGTGTCAACTCGTGACCCTAGTCTCGTGATCAAGTATTGCGTCGTTGAAACGTTCGTAGGGCGTGAAGAAGTGCGGTTGTGTTCTCAGAGTGACAGACTAACTTATCCGGTGATAGCACTAAATCTTGTAAAATATCCTACGTGGTGAGCGGTAAGTGACTGTTAATTGAACGCTGACTAACGTAAGTTACAAATGACTGGTAGTTTGACGGTAATTTGTCTGTTAAACTTGTAATATTTAGAAACAAGAAGTGCGCTAGTGTTAACCAGATCGGTTTAGTTTAATTTGCCTACGCTGACTAACATTCGCTCATTATAAAAATGAATTGGACTCAGGAAGAGGTGTTGATCTTACAATCACATGGTGAATACCATGAAAAAATGGCTACTTTCATTCATTCCGTTTTGACCAAAGCTCCAGAATTTTGGTTAGAAAAACCGGAAAAACCGCTGAGAAATTTCAGTGGCTAACGAATCTGACATGTTAAGGTCTGTGGTAAGCCCGTCTACACGGAACACGCTGTTGAGTAACGTTTGGTTTGTAAACAACTAAGAAATGAGAGTAGAACACAGAGTTAAATGACTCTTAACATAAAGTCTTAAATATTCTGTTTACCACCTTGCCGTTAACGCCGTCAGCGCGGACTGCAGACAGTGTCATTCAGTTGAGTACAGCGAGGACAGAGACAGAACACAGAGTTAAATGACTCTTAACATAAAGTCTTCAAAATTCTGTTTACCACCTTGCCGTTAACGCCGTCAGCGCGGACTGCAGACAGTGTCATTCAGTTGAGGACAGAGACAGAACACAGAGTTAAATGACTCTTAATACAAAGTCTTCAAAATTCTAATGACACCCTTGCCGCTAACGCCGTCAGCGCGGTTTTAAAATAGATTTTACGTAGCAAACATCGCTGGTGGTAAATAGCGCGGCGTGGGCTCAGCGACCTGTAGCTCTGTAGCAAGCAAAAACATAGACAGAACACAGAGTTAAATGACTCTTAACATAAAGTCTTCAAAATTCTAATGACACCCTTGCCGCTAACGCTGTCAGCGCGGTTTTAAAATAGATCTTACGTAGCAAACATCGCTGGCGCGCGGCGTGCAGACAGTTTCATTTGAGTACAGCGTGCAGACAAATACGTCACTAGCTGCAATGTGGAAGTTGATTTAGCGACCTGTAGCTCTGTAGCAAGCAAAAACATAGACAGAACACAGAGTTAAATGACTCTTAACATAAAGTCTTCAATATTCTAATGACACCCTTGCCGCTAACGCCGTCAGCGCGGTTTTTAACACTGACATAGGGACTTAGTAACGTGACTAAGTACGCCGCGTCTATATCGTGTCATACAACTGAAATGCGGTGAAGTTTTCTGCGGACTGGAGTCTACATGCTGAATAAAGATTTTGTGTCTGTCTGTCTGTCTGTGTGTGTGAGTGCTTGTGTGTGTTTGTAGGTATGTGTGAGTGTGTATGCGTGTGTTTGTCAGTGTATGAGTGTGTTTGTCTGTCAGTGTGTGAGTGCATGTATGTATGCGTGCGAGTGTTTGTGTGTGAGTGTTTGTCATTGTGTGAGTGCATGTATGTATGCGTGTGCATGCTAGTATGTATGCATGTGCATGCGTGTATGTATGTGTGCGAGTGTTTGTGTGTGTGTGCGTCTGTGCGTGTATTTATGCATGTGTGTATATATAGTTAGTGTTAGAGATATGATAATTTCAAGAACATTTATACCATTGACTCTACGTCAATACCCCAAAACACAGTTATTTAATAATAACCACACACACACACAAAACATTCTTATATACACTTGATACAAATTTAAGTTACCTACAGACACTTGTTAACAAATTTCCAAAGTCACCTACAACCGCTAACTAACTTTACAGGTAACTTTGAAGTTAGTTGGTGTGACTTAAAACAAGTTCTTACAAGAACCTAATCATAAGATCTTGTAAGTTATTGAACCAAGTCAACAACTTACTCGGACAGATTTCCCAAGTTACAAGGACAACGTAAAATCTTTTTTTTAGTCTGGTGGAGGGGCAGATGGTGTTAGGTAGGCAGGGGTGAAAGGCATGACATCTCTTTGCGAAGTGTATGACAAAAATAATGGATTACCAAAACCTATCGTTACTTGCTTGTAAGTTCTCGAACTTTTTTCATAGTTTCTTCTACGCCTATCTTTTTTCCTTGTTCTAAAAAAGATTTCTTTAGCTCTTCAACATTTACAGCCTGACTACGCATCTTATTCTGTATTTCAGACTTTTGTTGTTTATAGTTGGCCAAATCATCCTGGACTCTTTTAAATTCGTTATCGTCAAGTTCATTATTTTCCAAAGCCTTACTAATAATAAGTTTCATACTCGTCAGCTTAGCTGCTGCGAGCGTACTTAATGCTTCATGCTTCTGCAACTTAGTATAAAATTTTTTGTTAAGGGTTTCCATACCAAAGCATGCTAGACTTGTGACAAGACCAATACCTTCAACAGCAATTCCTATAACACTTCCCACCCCCGTTGCAAAAAGAGTTATACCTCCTACAGATAATCCGGCCGAAACCACCCCCATGGCCATTGATGTGTTGTGTACAGAATTGAAAACCGTATTGTAACGGCGTTTACACCTCGAGTATTTTGCTTGTTCTTCTTCCAAATACTTCAACGCTTCTGTAATATTCATTAAACGAAATGAATCTGCCTTTAATGTTTTATCACGCTCAATAGGCTCAGGTGGTATTTGTGGATACAAGTTCACCATTTTTTATTTACAAATATTTTTTTAATCAGCAATTACATTTTGCAACTCTTCAAAATTATACAATTTGCTGGCATAATAAAATGCAACAAGATCAATGTGTTCAAGGTTTATGTAAGTTAGACGAACAAAAGTTGTTTTGTCAACCACCACCTTGACAGCTGGAATACTGCTCGAAACATTAATAACATCATTATTTTTTGTAATAGCAATAAAGACCTTTGATGATTCTGATACTGTTTCATCCCATGTAAGTTTAATTCCTTGTGCAATTTGAGCCTCTTTAGCAGTAGCAACAGATTTCATGATAATTTCAAATACTATTGTCGCTTCTCTAGCCACGACTAAGCTTGCTGGCATAAACACAACAGAAGTATCTGATCTACCCTTTCTAGTTGTAAGAAGATATCTCCGTCTCTCATAATTTTCAACTTTCAGTTTTTCTCTGCTATTGTTGTCTAGGGCAAAACTTGGAACAAGGCTTACAATAAGCGGCCCAGAATTAACAACCTTCCTAAACACTAAGGCGCCTTCATCATCAGTGTATACATAAGGACTAATAAATTCAATCTTTATGTCCCAGTCAATTGTGGGTGGTGGTGCCGGTACAGGTGAAACAACCCATTTAGTACCCACATGTATTAAGTTGTAGGGCACATTATTTACAAGATTAGGCGCAACAGGCACAGTAACATCACGTAGCTGACCAAGTTTAGGAATCTGTTTTTCACCGTCTTTTATGTCAACAATTACTTTTCTCTTGTACATGCCATAGGAATCAAGTTCAAAACCATATATTTCTCCAATTTCCCCTTCCTTCTCAAAATCCTGTACGTCTGCCAAATCTTTCAACTCTGTTACTGGACACGCAACTGGTATGATTCTCGGCTTTGGACCAAGACCACTCATTTTTATAAACAAAAATAAAATTATTTAATTTCCAAAACAACATAAAAATCATGCATTACAACTGGTTTACCATTCTGATTAGTTACAGATAAGCACAATGATTCAAAGAAACTAGAACCTAATTTTTTAAACTGAGAATTAGGAAATCTAGCAACCACATTTTCACAATATGGGGCAGTTCCAGTCGGCAAGCATCTTAACAAAGTTGAAGGCTTTCCATTGTGTACATTTTCAGTAGTGTTCAGTTCTTTCAAATGAACATTTAGCACTGTGTGTACTGACAAATGAACAGGATATCTGCCAGTTATTCTTGGTTTTTTTGGTGATAGTAGACTACCAACTGATTGTGACCAATCTTCATCTGGATGTGTTATTGTTTTAAAAAATCCAAGTAATAATAAAAGACTAATTGATAAAGAAAACTGACCACTTTTCGGAAAATCAACTGAAACAAGTAAATTAGCTGGGTTTAAAGTTGCTTTAATTTTAAATTCATTTTGAAGCCATTCAGCTAAAGTACAAAAGTCATAATATCCGGCTCGTAAAGTATCACCCTTCTCAATACCATCAAGAGTTCCACTTACAGAATAATTTTCATCATCCGTTACATTAAACCACTTTACTGTGTAGAACATTTCATGGATAGCTACAGCCTTGCTACCATCACGATTATCAATCCCATTAGTTAGCCACATTGGTTTGCTTGTGTCAATATTTGTTAAGGTTATAAACATTTTTTATTATCACATAAAAAAGAACAATGGAATTTAAATCACCAACCATTATCACTACAAACGCATTTCAATTCAATGTGAATGCCAAATATAATGTTGCACCTACTTATGAACAGAAAATAATTCAGTTAAATCAACTCGACATAGCTGTAAGCGAACAAGATCTATTCCAAGTCAAAGTACCCAACCCTTTTGATCATTACCTAAACCCTCCAATAACAGACGATGCTACAGCAAGAAAGTGGTCTTCAAGTCCACTACAGATGTTTCAAAACCAACTTAACTTTGCTATACTGTGTTCTACTACAGGCTGTGGTGTTTCATTTACAGACCATTTGAATCACTCAAACAAACTGATTAGGTCTGTGTATCGTTTCCACATGTATTACCAGCTTAGAAGAATACTGTCAGAACTGCATACCCCTTTACCAACTGAATCTAGTTTTAACCAGTTTAACAATCCAATGGATTTGAAAGCATTTGAACGGATCTGTAATGAATTTAACATCAGTACCAAGTATGACTTTACACAAAAACTTGATGATCACAAAGGCATGGGTACATTGTATTACGCTTTGAGTCACAGACAATACCCTCAAGATTATTACCCTGGTTACACTTCATTCTCATCAAAATCACAAGTCTGGTTAGGATCAATAGAACAGAAACAGTCAAACGCATGGACCACATTTGTCTTAGATAAATCTGACGGGTTTACTCAAGCAGGAGTCGAACGCATCAATGAGTCTATCAGAACATATGTCTGGTGTATACTAGGAGCACAAGCTCAAACAAAGTCAAATATTTTAAATGGGAGTGGAAAGTTTGAAGCACAAAAACAGTTTCTTGCAAACATGGAAGACTCAATTAATTCAGTTGTAGATTTACCATCTAGCATACAACGCTATCAAGACGTACTCAGATATGCCAGATCAAAAGTTGACTTTGTAGTTGGCATCGGGTTATACATGTTACCATCTGATCTTCAACTCCAAATGGGAACAATAACAAATTATAATAATGAAATAGTTGTTGCAGGGAGTAATCAGAAATTAGGACTTAATCAATCTGTAAACTTGAGTCCAACAACCTCTCACATACAACCAGTAACACCACCATTAACATCAGTAACACAAATATCAACACCACCACCTGAACAGATAGTAAAACCAGTAATGTCAATAACAGCCCAAGCATCGGCACAGACACCTGAACCGGCACCAGTACAGTCAGTAACAGGCCAAGAAAACACACATGAGTCAGAGAGAACTGCATTGGTAATAGGCCTTACTGGATTAGGAATATTACTTCTTTACCTGTTTCATTAAGTATCCTATAATTAACCCTCCTACTGTTACCAAAAATATCCATACATGCTCTGCCATAAACCCTACTACCTTTGCTGTAGTACTAATAAGCCAACTGACAACACTACCTATAATACCTGGTAAAGCATCTGCTGCTTTTACAGCTAATTTTTTAAGCAAGTCTGATATGTGAGACAACTGTTTTTTTACCCACGTCTGTAAATCTTTTGGGTCTGATGGAGTTGGAGGAGCTGGAGGTGCTGGACTACTACTACCTCCCGTTACAGCCAACACAATAGTACTAATAATAAACCCCAGAGCTGTAATTAAACTGGCAATTGTGATACTCTGTTCTCTGAAAAGTGTTTTAAGTCTCTCAGCCAGAGTAGTGTCTTCATTAAGTATTTTCTGAATAGTTTCTCTAATCCTGTTGACCTGTGTTTTCAGTTTTTCTTTTCCAATACCAATTACTTCTAACCGAGCTGATCTTTCTGTATACAAATCATTTAATCTTTTTTGTATTCTTTCTTTCATTTCTATGTCATAATTCCCATTGTCTGCGGTAGCCAGTTTTTCTTTTTCACGTTCTATGTGTTTATCAAGCTCTCCCAGTTTGGCAACATTATTTACCATCTCACCTCTTGTTGTCTGCAGTGTTTTATCTAACGCTATAATCTCTCTCATTGACAAAGGTGAGTCATCTATTGTTTTCATTACTTCGTCAGTAAATGAGGTTTCTTGTATCACTGTGTTTGCTATTTCTGGTAGGCTTGTTACTGGTGCCATTTCAATCTGTTGCTCTGTTGGCAACTTTGTTTGCGCATCATGAAGAGCACTAACAACTAGAGGTGGTAACTTTTTATCACCAACACCAAGTTGGCGCAAGGCACTAACACCACCTTCACCTTTGATTGTACCTAAAGCTCTAAACCTACTAGGGTCTTTTTTGTTAGTCAATAGTATTTTACCTTTGTCAACAGTTTTTAAATATAAATGTCCTTTTTCATATTCAAACTGATTAGGATCTATTTGATATGGACGCTCACCAACACTATCATAAAACGAGTTAACTTTACTTTGTAAAAGTTCGTGATACATACTAGAACTAGTTACCATTCCAGTCATATCTGTTGCACCAGTATCATAGTCATTCATGTCATCCATTTTAAAATCTTCATGATTAAATCCTCCTGCTGCCATTGTTTTATTAATTTATTATTTTTTATTGTGCCTAATAAAAATGACACAGTCTTACGGATCAAAGTTAGACCCACACAGAAAACTACGTGAGCCTCTGGGTGTTAAGGCCATTCGACAATCAATCGTCATCACGAACAATCCAAGTACCATAGACCAGAACCAAACACTTACAGTCAAGTTTCCAAACCTAGGACCCAGTGACGTTATTGTTCCTGGCACTGCACGCCTTGCTTTTAATATTGAACTATCATCAGACGCAGACGTGAACAGAACACTAGTTAACAATCTTGGTAGAGCAATTGTTAGAACTATTAAAGTAAAACTTGAAGGACAGGAAGTGTTTAGTCTTGATGACTCAGATGTGTTCTACTGTTACAAAGACCTTTGGCTAACAAAAGAAGAACGAGAAGACCGTATTTACCAAGGCATACAGCCAGATAATGTTGGTAAACTTCGAATCGACGCCGGAGATAAAGTAACTAATACAGCCATGGATGTTATAATGGCCGAAACATATGGATCCAGATTCTACATTCCACTTGAGTTTGAAATCCTAACAGCTCATTTGCCTTATTATCAAGGGGCACTGAATGACCGTCTGAGCTTTGAACTAACTTTCAATGACTACTCCAAAGTTATAAAATCATCTGCCACAGATGCAACATACAAGATCTCTAACATTTCCTTGGAATACGAAATTGTCACACATACTGAACTAGCCAGACTCATTCAAAATCAGTACCAGTCAAGACTTCCAATTTATTATGACAGGGTGATTAGACACAGTTTAATACCCAAAGACAAAAGCGACCCAATGTGGAACTTAAACTTAAACACACCAGCCAGGTCACTGAAAGGTATTCTTATGTTGTTTGTTGAACCGGTGAGTCCATACAAAAGAGATTCAGAAAAATTCTACAATCCTAAGATTACACATTTGTCCTGCACAATCGAAGGCCGTCCTAATCAAGTGTACGCGTCTGGAATGCTGCCTTATCAACACTACGATGAGATCACAAAGTATTTTGCGGGTGGAAGGATTAGAGATAAACCAGCAAACATTGCGTGCAAAGATCTACATCTGTATGACGTTAGGATTGGTCAATACCTGACAAACAAGTATGCACTGTGGTTAGACCTGCGTAGTACAGATGATGACTATCTTCATGGGTCAGGACGAACTGTTGAGAATGGTAGTGATGGAATAACAATTCAGATACAAAAGAAGGTTGAAACTGCTGCAGCCATAAACATATATTTGTATCTAATTTATGACGCACAACTCAATATTGCAGAAAGCAGACTGAGTGGACACATATATTAAAATTATATTGTGTATTAAAATGAACCTAATGACCCTTGACCCACACTGTGGCTTATTTTGTGGTGCGACAGGGTGTGGTAAAACTGAATTTGTACTTGACTTATTACAAACAAGATACATACACCATTTTGAAAACGTAATATTTTGTCCAACAATAAAACACAACAAAGCTTATCACAACCGTTTTTTTATTTGGACTGACAACAACATATACTTAGTTGACCCTGAGAAAAAACTGAATGACTACCTACAATATTTTTACAAGCAATTTGAAGGACAGCCAACGTTGTTTATTGTTGATGACTGTTCTGCAGAGAAAGACATTGTCAAGAAGAGAAACATATTAGCAGAACTTGCCTTCAGTGGCAGACATGCAAACATAAGTGTATGGATTCTCACTCAGAAATATAATGCTGTACTGAAAGATTTTCGAGAACAGTTAAAGTTTATCTGTTTGTTTTACTGTAAGGACCGTGACAGCTTTGAAGACTGTCTCAGAGAGAACGATGTCATCCCAAATAAGCATGAACGGGATGATGTAAAAAATAAACTGAAATCAACTAAGCATCTAAAGCTCATTTTAAAGACAGATCAGCCCACAGGGTATGGGTTAGTAAATTAATTTATCTTTTTGCTTTGTCTATAAAAAATGATGACGGACAAGAGGATCAAAATTGGCCTATTGGTAAATTCATGAATATTACATCGAGTTTCAGGGATTTTATGCTTATTAGTGACTTAAAAACACAAGTTAGACGCCCTTTTTCAGAACTCCCATCACCGATGAAGATGTACATGACATATAGTTTTTATCTTGGATATTCTAATACTTTTCCATGTTATAATAATAGGACAAATGATTTTTTAGTTTATGATGCTAAATCTGACTGGTTTAAGATTATGTGTTTACAAATACACCATCAAATAAAAAAAGAAAATAAAAATGTTAAATTTATTACTGTTAATAAAACAATATTACACATGCAAAAGATTGAACATGATACAACAGAAGACATACCAGGAAAGTGGCTTATTTGTTGGTAATTAATTTTGTCTATTATATAGGTTTTTGTCAATAAAGTGCCATTTTACACTATATAATTTTCTATTTATTTTTTTGTCGGACAAATAAAAAAGATGGACAACCATCAAAGATTAAGAAACGTGTTTCACACAACTGACTTACCTATATATAATATTTACAATGTCTATGAATCAATAGAAAGATCTTTTTTAGTCATACAAAATAACCTTCTTTCTGATAGTGTAAAGATTCAGATTGTTGCAAAAATAGAATTTGCCAGAGATGTTGGTGAAGTTATTGTAACGTATATCTCGACAAGGCAGCACACAGTTAATTCGAGAAGAGAACTAGAAAAAGTGTTTAGAGAAAGATTGTTGCCTGACTTCCATGAAGCAATTGACAGAGCAGAAATGCAAGGGTCTGGCTGGCATGAAGGCCTTGTACATGAACTACAACTGAAGCAGTCAAGATATCATCCTATACTAGGTAAATCATGGATACCACTACCAATAGAGGTTGCAAACAAAAAGGCTGTAGTCAATATTCAAAACAATGACAACTATTGTTTCATGTGGTGTGTGCTTGCTAAACTTCATTTTGTAAAAGCAAAACCTGATCGTGTATCTAACTATATCAAATTTGTAAATGAACTCAACTTCAGTGGCATTGAGTTCCCTGTTAAAATAGAGGACATAGACTTGTTTGAAAAACTAAATCCTGGTATATCTGTAAATGTGTATGTGTGGGATAATGAGTCTGAAAATAAGTTACAGCCAATTAGAGTGTCCCCAATTGCCCCAACCTATGGTCAGTCAGAAGATAAACATGTTGACATGTTGCTAATTGGTGATAACAATAACTTCCACTACACAATTATCAGAAATATGTCACGTCTAATTCATGATCATACAACAAAACACAATGGCAAACAGGAAGTTTGTAAAAAATGTTTACAAAGATTTTCCTCCATAAAATTAGCAGACAAACATGTTTTACACTGCAGATCAGCTGATGACATACAAACTGTACTTAAGTATCCAGATCCTGGCAGTCAAGTGTATTTTAAGAACTATGGGAATCAGCAAAAGCTGCCGTTTGTAGTATATGCTGATTTTGAATCACTCGTTGTTCCTTATGAAGGTCCTGTTCCAGAGTCATTACCAAAGACTATAAAATTGAGTGACCAAGTGGTGTGTTCTTTTGGATACATTATTGTTAGGTCAGACGGTCTTCATTCAGAACCTGTTATCTACAGGGGTGAAAATGCAGCAGCTGAGTTTTTAACAGAAATGAGACATCTGTATATTCAGGTAGTAAGGTATTTTGAAAACTGTCAGATGCCTTTGGTGATGACAGAAGAAGACAAACAGAATTTTGATGCAGCAGTGATGTGTTGGATTTGTGAAGACGTCCTTGATGGTGATAAAGTTTGCGATCATGATCACATAACTGGTCGTTACAGAGGTGCCGCTCATAACAAATGTAACTTGTTATTAAAAATAAATCCTAAGACATATAAGTTACCAATCTTTTTTCACAATCTGAAGGGATATGATTCACACATTATCATGCAGGCTGTAGACGAGTCTTACAAAAAAATTAGTTGTATTGCCCAGACAACTGAAAAATACTTGACTTTTAGGTTAGATAAATTAGCATTTTATGACTCCATGCAACATTTGTCTTTAGGGTTGGCTAGTCTGGCAGAAGGACTGAGTGAGTATCCAATAACAAGTAAATATTTTGAGCCGGACTTGATTAAAAAAGGTGTTTATCCATATGAGTACATTGATCACTGGGTTGTGTTTGAAGAAACAAGACTACCACCAAAAGAGAAATTTTATTCTACACTAATTGGTAAAGGTATTTCTGACTCTGAATACCAACACGCACTTAATGCATGGGAAAAACTAGGGTGTAAAACTATTGGTGACTATCATGACCAATACTTAAAGGCTGATGTCTGTTTGCTAGCAGACGTATTTGAAAGTTACCGTGAAAAGGGTTTGTTACACTACAAGCTTGACCCTGCTTGTTACATAACTAGTCCTGGCATGACATGGGATGCATTTTTGAAATCCAGTAAGATATTTATAGACCTGTTGTCTGATCGTACGATGGGTGAAATGGTGGAACGTGGATTGAGAGGTGGTATTAGTCTAGCAGCAAACAATTATGGCAAGGCCAACAACAAATATCTTGACGACTTTGACCCGTCAAAGCCAATGTCATTTATTACATACTTGGATGCTAATAATTTGTATGGATTTGCAATGTGTGAATTGTTGCCATTAAAAAACTTTTGTTTGTATAATTTGTCACAGTATGGCATAAAAAAATTAACAAAATATATTATGGATCGAGGTCAAAATGATGAAAAGGGTTGGATCTTTGAAGTAGACTTGGAGTATCCACACCATTTACATGATTACCATAATGATTATCCATTAGCAGTTGAGAAACTGAGTTTAACGGGGAAAAAAGAAGACACTAAACTTGTACCCAATCTGAATGACAAATTTAATTACGTGTGTCACTATCGATTGTTACAGTTTTACATCAGACATGGTTTAGTACTAAAGAAAGTTCATAGAGGAATTCAATTTGATCAAAGTGCTTTTATGAAAGATTATATAATGAAGAACACAACATTGCGTGCAAGAGAAGGTAACACTGCATTTGACAAAGACTTCTTTAAGCTTATGAACAATGCCTGTTTTGGTAAGACTATGGAAAATCCTCATCACAGAAAAGATGTGAGACTGGTCACAACTGAATCAGGTGCAATTAAACTTACAAGTAAGCCTCAGTACACAGGGTATAAAGAGTTTCATCCATCATTGTATGCAGTGTCACTCAAAAAAAAGATTGTTAAACTGGATAAGCCAGTATTTATAGGTATGGCTATTCTGGAGTTGTCAAAATTATTAATGCTTGAATTTTATTATGATTACTTTAAACCAAAATATCCTGACTGCCGTCTGCTATACACTGACACTGACTCTATGATCATAGACGTATGTACTGAAGACTTTTATGAAGACATGAAAACAGAACTACACATGTATGACACGTCTGACTACCCTAAAGACCATCCACTGTTTAGCACACAAAACAAGAAAGTGCCTGGTAAGTTTAAAGATGAACTGAATGGTGTGCCTATAGTTGAGTATGTTGGACTGAGATCAAAAATGTATTCTATACTGCACCAGAAGGGAAGTCAGTCAAAAGCCAAAGGAATAAAAAAAACAGCAATAAAAAATAAAGACATACGTCATGAACATTACAAGCAAGTGTTAGATGGTGCATTAATGCCTGATTATCCAAACAAGACACTAAGATCAAACAAACATAATATTGAAATGATTCAAACATATAAAAAGTCTCTAGCAGTTGGAGACACAAAAAGAGTGTTTCACACTAAGGAAAAAGCTTATGCACCAGGTCATTACAGGCTCAAGTTATCTGAAGAAATAGCTGATAATCTGCTTGATAAACTAATTGATGAATTGAAATTGTTAAAAGTGGGTAACAGTATCTGTGGGAATAATCTGTAATTCTTCTCTGACAAATGCCCTCTTTGGTGCAGGCTCATACAGATAATATATTGTTGCATTAGCTGAAGGAACTATTTTTTTTATATTATGAACAGATGTAGACCAAATTGGATCAGTTGCCCTACGTCTAACGTCATTTTCAGCTTCACCTGGTTGATACAAATATCTCACCTGTTTTGTAAACAAGCTAGTGTCTGGAGGTGTTATTGCTTTTATTTCTGACGGTATTGTTTTCAATTTAATAGAATCAACAGGTTTAGGGTGACCCTCATTATTCATTGCTTTTATTACAGACGGTAATCTTTTAACCCACTCAGTGTTACGTGTGTCATGCATGAGTTCCTTAGAATACTGATAGCTAAAAAGTCTCTCCGATAATTGCTTGTTAAAGTTTTCTACAATAGCCTGTGATCTATGCAAGCCTGGTATGCCTCGCCGCACTAGCACTCCATGCTTTGCAAATAACTGATTAACAGCACCTTTAAATTCACTCCCATCATCAACCTGCACAAGCCTAGGGTATTTTAAAGGACCTCGACTATATATTTTTGATAATGCAGTGGCCACTGTTACAGCTTTTTTGTCAGTTATGGGTTCTGCATCCTTATACCTTGAAGCTATGTCAACAACAGTTAATGCATACTTGTATCGTTTCTTTTTTATTGTGTCATGTGGAAGAAACAGGAGGTCCATTTGGTGTGTGTCATTTGGGGTAGTGTTTTCAAAATGGGGTCTTGTTATTTTTCTTGGAGCAGGAAGATATATTTGCCAAATTGCCTGTTTTTTAAGCCACTGTTTTATTTGGTTGACATCTCCACCCACAGCAGCATGTAATTTTTTTACTGCAGTATTCCCTTTCCAGTAGCCAATTGGAGAGTAATATATTTTTGATAGTTTAGCGTCTGCCATTTTTTCTAGCAATATAAACTCCTGTAAAATATACTAATGTCATTCCTACTAAAACAAATATTATTTCTCCATTTCTTTGTTCTGGGCTTGGTTGGTAGTAGTCACTAAGTTTTGGTTGTGGAATAGACATGTCTTCACCAGTTACAAGATAGTATTCTTTGATCGCGTCATCGACATTTGAAAATGTATGCTGTGCGTGACCCTCAAGTTTTAGTTTTTCATTAATAAAATCCAGTTTTTCTATTCTTTGCTTCTCATAATCTTGTTGAGCTTGAGCTAGTTTTTCAGATGCCTCATTGTGTCGCTTCATTTCTTCTGCTGATTCTTCTTTACTAACTTTTGAAAAGAAATAGTTTGATCCACTAAAAGCTAATGCGTTAATAACTGCACCACCAATCATGACAGCTATAGTTGCCATATTTTTATTTACATAGAAATATTTTCTGGAATAATTCCTTGCTTGACTAGAAAATCTTTTGTTGCAATCGATGCTGTTATAACAACTACTAGCTTAGCACTGTCTTCGAAGTCTAATTTACTAAGGTCTGCCGATTTCATTTTGAGTAGACTTTTTCCCAACATAGAATATGCTACTGCTAGTCCACTTATTACAGCAGAGTGATAGACAAGGTTCATTAAGTTCTTTGTGTCGCTCATTTTCTTATACCATAAAAATTAAAATAATAAATTTATTTACTGCATGTAAAATGGGTCCAAAGGTTTTGGAACTGCTGGTAATGTGGAGACTTCTTCTTTTGTTTTTGGAGTGTTTGATTTTTTGGACACTGTTCGAGTGTTTGGTTTGTATTTTTTATATAATTGGTAACCTACGTAACCAAATCCGACAACAAATCCAGCAACTATATATTTTGTAGTTGGTTTTTTCTCACTTTTGGGTGGTTGTGTTGGTTCTGGTGGAAGTGGTGATGGTGTGTTAGTCTTTTCTGTTAATGCTTGAAGCTGTAATTTCTTTTGTCTGTTATATTCAGCTAATCTTTTTCCAGCCTCTATTCTACCTGGGCTTTTAGTCTTAGTCACTGTTTGAACCTGTGTCAAGACATGGCTCTGTTGTGGAGTCGTCTCGTCCATTTTCTTCTAATTTAAAATTTATTTTAGAAAAATCAATATGACTACTAGTAACAAGTAAGGTTACAGCAGGTGCAAGGTAATTCCCAAACTTGTAAAACATGACACATGCTAATTTGCCAATTGAACTTGAAACAATAGGATTACTTTCAAGGTCGTGTGAAAGGTTTTCACTATCAACAGGTAGGAAGTGACTTACAGCTTTTGTATATAGGCAGACAAGAGATCGACTTAAATCACGAGTCATTAGTGAGGCAATGTGATTTTCATATTTTGAATGAAGCTTGATTAGCTCGTCAGAGCTTAGAGATTCAATATCCTCTATCATGTATTGTCTACCCAGATAAGTCTTTGATTTGCCCGATACAATCACAGACAAAAGACGCTGTTTTTTAAAGTCTAAGTCTTTGTTTTCTACAGCACAAATATCACTTAAAAGAAGTAATTCGTCTTGATTCATTTTATAATATAATATAATAATTTTGCTTAAAGAAGTCAATGACAGCATTAATAATTTAGGTTGGGTGGGGGATCTGGCTTAATAATCGCAGGTTGGTAGCTGATCAAAAAACGTAGCTTGAATGATTTCTGGAGTGGAACTAAAATGGCTAGGCGATTAAGGTATTGGTGGTAATTGGTCGAGTGGGTTTGTCTAAATACGGAGAGGATCAAATAAATCTATAGATTGGGGGAGGGGTGTCCATCACCTGTCCACTTATCTATCTCTGCAGGCGGGCGTAGCAAACTTTGCAGTCGATTCAAGATGTCTGCCGGATGTGGATGGTCGGAGCCCGTAGCAGACAGAGCACGAGGTGAGGTGCGGATAGTAGTAGGAAGCATGCAGGTAGCACGAGGCGCGGCGGCTGAGCTGTGGTAGCGACGCGTGTCTGAAGTGGCTGTGAGCTGCGTATGACGACTGGCCCGATTCGTTCGTTCGTTTTATCCATTTTAATGTCCCACTGGCACATAAGTGATCGGGGAGATATGGCCGATATGACTGCGTGTCTTATATAGGCCCAAAGATGACAGAGTTCAAGCTCCGCCAACTCAGTGAGCGGTTTGAATCGACTTAGCGGCAATGTATAGCCCTAGCTGGGTCCGGCGTCCCTTGTGGAACATAGATTTATCTGAGCGTGTCAGTCTTCAAGTGTATCCCTTCTATGTCACTCAGGTGTTTGATTTAAAATAATTGAATTAAAAACAAAAATCAGTCTTGCCCGGGCATGGGTTTGTTATCAGACAGTATGTTTTACAGGAGCTGCGCACACGATCTTGAAGTGCATTAACTACACGACACTGTCAGCTGTGAGTGAAGTGGCACAAACGGCACTTGTCCATTTTAGTGACGAGTGAACATTTCATCGCCGTGCAATAAAAATCTTGCGCGCATAATTAAAGAACTTGCTGTCTTTTCCCGTCACAGAGCAGAGCGGTTTTCAGCTCGCGTAAGCTGATGATACATTCGTGCAGTGTGCAGTCATTAATGAACTAATTGGTGCAATTACTGTTACCATTGTCAAAAATCACAGTCTTTATTCACGGTACAAAACGAGATCAAATGACATAGTTCAGTCAATGGGTGGTGCCAGAATAGCTTGGCGCCTGAAGGCGCCAAGCTATTCTGGCACCACCCTTGAACTATCATGGTCTATCTCCTGAACTGTTATAGCATTTAGAGGACAGCTAGCGTCCCACAACTTCACCCCTTCACTGTCGAGGAAATTCTCCGCCATCCAGCTGCAAGAGCTATAGACCCTCATGAGCCCACGCAACTGCGGGGGCTCATGAGGATCTATGCCTCTTGCTGACACTACTTTGTGTCCACGTTCCTCCGACGGCCGGGACCTTTGGCGCTGAACTAACAAAGGTTTCAAAACACAGTCTGCAAGTGCAATGGCAGAGAAGGGGTTATCTTACGAATCAATGTGTTAACTCATTCAAGGCCTGCGGCATCCGGATACGCGGCATCAAGCCGCGTTTCTTGATGCCGCACGTCTCAAGATGTGTTAAATGAACGCAAGGCTGTTAGTGGTACATGCATTGGTAGGGGCGTTGTGTTCTTGGCGGGCCTAATAAAAAAAAATTAAGTAATCATCAAGGAAACTGGACGATATGAAATGGCTACTCACATCAGTGGTGATAACCGTGTAGTTGTCACGACCGAGCGTGTCTCAATGTGACCGCTCTGACGACTTCCTGGGTTATATTAAACTCATCTCTTGGCTTGACTTCGCGAACGAAGATTCTATAGGGCTTGCCCACGTCGTCTGCAGGCATTTTCGTGGCTGCGGAGGCCAATCCGGGACAGGCAGGTTCGACCGCAGTGGCTGCAGGGGAAGGTCTGGTCAGGATTCTGAGTTACGGCAACTCTGTGTTTTCTCCTGAGCCGCTTGTCCTTAAGGTTAGCTCTGCGAGAGTCCTCAAAGGAGACGGCTGCCTTGTGAATGGTGGAGCGCCAGGTGTCAAGGTCCGCAGCAAGCGAAGACCACTGGCGGTGGTCGATTTGGCAGGCACTAAGTGACTTCTTGAGACCGTCTTTGTATCTCTTCTTTGGTGCCCCTCTGTCTCGGTGTCCAGTGGCGAGCTCGCCGAACAGAGTGATCTTGGGTAGGCGATGATCCTCCATCCTGGAGACGTGCCCCGCCCAGCGAAGCTGTGTCCGCAGCAGCAAAGCCTCGATGCTCACAGTTTCCGCCTGTTCAAGGACCTCGACGTATTAAACTAAAAAAACAACAACTTGGAAAAGCTTGTTATTGTCTAGCTTTGCTGTGAGTCTAGCAATGCTGTGACAATACTTGTAAGAAGTCAAGATCTGCAGCCCATATGCTGTTGTCTGGCCTTGCACCAATATCTATCTATACAGCCTATTGTTTGTTTTTTAATTCTTTCGTGCTCCAAGCAACGCACTTTCCTGCAGAGCACAAACCCACTTCTTACCAGGGGCAAGACAAACGCCACCCAGCTGCAAGAGACATAAACCCTCATGAACCCCCGCTTTGCGGGGGTTCATGAGGATTTATGTCTCTTGCAAGTCCTGTTGTTCATGCCCATGTTTGGTACCATTTACAGCTGTGTTCTTCACGCGAATGCCGGTTAGTGTGCAGTGCTTTCATACGTTAAATCCGTAATCCCTGGAAGCGAAGGGGTTAATATTCCGGCAGTAATTTAGTCACATGTACCCGGCGTTTACTTCGCTCATAACAAAGGGCAGATATAACAAACGCCGGTTCAGTGTAACATTTCTGAGAGAGGTCCCCATAGCGGCACTCTTGTCATGTAGATTATTTCGACTTGTGAAAAACGTCCGACATATATAACAACACAAATTGGCTCTCCTGGCAATTTGTTACAACTGGAGTTTGTTGTATTTGATGCCAGTAAGCTGAGTGCCTCGGAAAGGTCCTCGGGCCGACATCAGACCTAGCGGGCCCCGCGAACTGCTGTACCTGCGCAAGCGGCGAACTTCCGTCGACTGCCGGACAGCCCGAGCACCCGGCCTTTCTTCACTGGAAACAGCGTTGCCGCCATAAGCCTTGGCCCATGAAATCTCGGCGCTCCGGCTCAACTGCGGAACCCGCAGTAAACTACTTGACTGAAACCACTGCAGAGCACACATGCATACAAGCCCAATGACATGTCATGACGTTTCGTCCGTACAATAAACCCGTGCAGGCACAATGGTAGATACATCTAATAATATCAGTATTAGCCGTCCGCCACCACAACTTCACTGAATCCAAGACAGACGGAACAGCCGAAAGTTGAACTTAGTGCGGTGCAAAGAGCCTACCACCAGAAATTTCAAGTTAGCTTTGCTGAGGTCATTCAATTATTCAGGTGTGGGGCGGCTGGTCAATCCTCAAGAAACTACTGTTTGAAGACTGAACACCAAGACGCGTCGGTGTACTCGTAACATGCGTGCTGGTCTGTGATTTTGGATCTTACGGCCACAGGCCGCAAGGTCCAAAATCATCACATAAAAGTATTTATAAAAGTCGACACTACAAGGAGTTGCGTGTTTATTCAAGACCTACTCTGTCTCGGGTAGATAGGGCGGGGTTTGGGTGCGCGACTGGAGTGAAGACTGAGCGGTAATGCGTGCTGGTCTGTGATTTTGGGCCTTACGGCTTGCAGCCGTAAGGCCCAAAATCACAGACCAGCACACGCTATCGACTCCACGTTATCGGAGAAGTGTACTCAGTATAGGACGCCACGTCCAACTGTGTGTGACACAACAGCACGGCGACGATGTCAATGTCCAAGGCTTGAATTGTTCCACTTGCTGAACTCGTCCTAGATTGCGGGCAAAATTATATCAGTGCATGCGTTACTCGAGCTGTGGTGTGATGACATTTATCGGCATTCACGTCTGCAAGTGTTTGCGCAACGGTAGTGCACGCGCACCGGAACTGGTCATGTGTACTGAAGTGTATCAGTGTTGTTCGTATACGCTGGTGTAGCCGTGCGTACTGCAATTCGATGTGTGCGTGCGCGCACGCGATCGGTTCATATATCATTCCACTAGCCCCATTCAGGAGCGGATCAAAGGAGGAGAAAAGGTTGGGGGGGGGGGGTCCAACTTTTTGTTTGTTGTTTGGGGCCTTCAACCTGACACAAAAAGGCATCACCATGCCAGATCTCGATTAAAAAAAAAAGGGGGGGGGGAGGGGAGTGGAGGGTAGGCGTCCAAACGTGAGAACCTCTTGCGCCTTCTCACCACCCTCCGAAATATCAAAAAACAGGGGGGGGGGGGGTGCGGGTGGGATCCAAACTCCGGAAGAGGGACTTTGGTATAGCATTTTAAAGATTTTTTGGTCTCCAAGGATGGTCCCCGCCCCCCCCCCCCCACCCCCCCACCCCATCTGTCCCTACCGTTGCAAGCGAGGGCGGCAAAGCGTGTGCGCTAACTCAGCACAAACACACAGTACTTGTAATGTGGGAGCCGCACGGTATTATGTTCACGCTTTGCACGCATAGTCAGTCTTGAAGTCTTCGTTTTATGAGTTGAGGATGAAGGTGAGTGATGGAAAATAGAAACAGTGCAAAACACGCGCGATTACACACAAACGCACACACTAACAGCGCAAAACACGCGCGTATGCACACAAACCCACAAACTAACAGCGCAAAGCACGCGTGAATGCACACACTGTTACGTGGTGGAGTTGTAGTCGAAGTATGATAAACACACCAGACACACACACGTAGAGTTCTTTAAAATAAACCTCGTTCAGCTGCAATCCGTCACACGTGGCTTAAGGATGTAGACAATACTGGAGTAAGAGTTCCAACAATATTTAATTCAGCGATGCGATATCCACACAGTAATGCACTTTCAAATGCACAAACTACTGATACAAAGTCTCTTCTGCAATGTCCACACTGCGACACAAAGTTTCTCATACACAGCGTCTCTCGCAATAAACTACGTGTCTCTACAACTGACAAAGCAAGACAATGTACCCACGGGCTTTCCCAGCGCCCTCCTTATATATAATTATACCATCAAATTCCAGAATCTTCTACGGAAATCATACAACTCAACCAATCAGAACGAAACACGCAGCCGAAGCTCATTAACATAAACTTTCAAAAAAAAACTATAACAGGCTACAAAAACTCGGCTGCTTACTTCAGCTCTAAATTCTAAAATATAATGAAGACACATAAAAGTATGGCATCCCTATCACCACGTTCCATGATAGCTCAAAAAGGTACGAGAACATTCCCAAAACAAAATAAAAGCTGCTCAATTCACGCGCACAGGAAAACAAAAAGTAGCGAAAAATGTTGCGATGCCAATTACCCGACGTGACACTTACGATGTCACTAGACAGTGCGACCTTTCTAGAACGTTCCGGACTAAACTTAACAAAACGAAAACGGCTCTACTCACGAACAAAAGAAAATCTTACTAAAAAGGCACGTGAATCATAACCGTGATAGCTCAAATAAACAACGGATCGTTACCTACGATCAACACACGCACGCTCTCACAGGAAAACACAACCACAATCGTAACATTACCCCCCTCTTAAGAATGAAATTTCACAAAAATTTCATTCTCAAATTTCAAAAATACGGTTGTGGCTGTGTAAACCTACACAAAACCCTAAACAAAAAAATTTCACATCAAAAATCAAATTAAAATAAACGTCTCACAGTTCCTGTAAACAGTCCTGAGCATCGAAATGTTTCATACAAAAGTTCTGGACAAAAAATGTTCATTTAAACTGCTCTGCTCAGGTAATCTGCTCCAAAATTCTGCGAACCCTTGATAGACTGTAGTTTAATGTCAAAATTCTGCAAGAACATCGCCCATCTCATAATACGAGAATTAGTAAACTTAGCAGAGTTTAAATAGTTCAAGGGCTGATGGTATGTTTGGAGAACAAATGCCACTCCCAGAAGGTATAGTTCGAATCGCCTTACTCTCCAGATGATGGCTAGGCGCTCCTTCTCGATGGTCGAGTAGTTTCTCTCAGCTCTGGTCAACTTTTTGCTGGCGTAGCTCACTGGGTGGAGTTTTCCGTTATCTTCTTGCATCAAGACTGCACCTACTCCTTCGTTGGAGGCGTCTGTTCTCAGGAAGAACGTTTTCAACGGGTCAGGAAGGTGTAGAACAGGCTTCTCGGTTAGGATGTCTCGAACCGCCTGGACTGCTCGCTCTTGGGCATCCTCCCACTTCACTATGTTAGGTTGTCCTTTCCTCAGCAAATCAGTCAGGGGTGCTGTGACTGCCGCAAAGTTTGGTATGAACTCCCGGTAGTAGTTCGCCAAGCCCATAAATGAGCAGACTTGCGTCTTGGTCGTAGGTCGCGGGGCATCCCTGATCTTCTGCACGTTGGCGTCGTGTAGCCCCTTTAAACCTTCGCTCATTTTATGTCCAATGAAGTCTATGTTGTCAGCCCCAAGAATACACTTGCTTAGACGGATGGTGAAATTTGCATCTGACAGTCTTTGGAACAGTTCTCTGAGGGCTTTGAGGTGGTCCCCCCAAGTTTTGGTATGGATCAAAATGTCATCCCAGTAAAAGACCACATTTTGCATATCTTCTAGGATCTTTTTCAGTCCTCTCTTCAATGTGGCACCACTGTTCACCATACCAAAAGGCATCTTCAGGAACTCCCAATGACCGTCGGGTGTGACGAACGCTGTCTTGGGGATATCTTTTTCTGCAACCTTGATTTGTCAATACCCTTTGCTTAGGTCAATTTTGGAGAAAAATCGGTCTCCACTGACCTTCTGGAACAATTCTTCCGCTGTGGGCATAGGCTCTGGATCAAAGATTGTTAGTTTATTGAGTCTGCGATAGTCCACACACACTCGGTTGGATCCATCGGGTTTCTTCACGATGACAACTGGGGACGCATATGGTGACTTGGTCTCTCTGATGACATTCAGACTCAGCATTTCCTTGATATCCTTTTTCAATTCTTCCCTCGTGTTATAAGGAAGACGATAAGGTTTGCTGCGAACTGGCTCGTTTGACGTCAGGTTTATCTCGTGCTGGATGGTTTCTGTTGTCCCTGGGTCAGGTGTAAACCGATGCTTGAATTCTTGAGTCAGAACGTGCAATTCTTCTCGTTGAGTCTGGGTCAGATTCTGACCGAACTGGATATCTTCTACATCCTCTTTGTGTCGGAGTTCATTAAGGTCAAACAGGTTCTCGTCGTCTAGTCTTTCGTCATCAGCAAGACGCACTGATTCCGCCAATTTTGGTTTGTCTTGACCTCTCTGTAGCTCCACCAGCCTTTCTTTATTCACCACTGCTGCTTCCGTGTTGTCCGCCACTAAGTTTAGAGGGATGGTCTGGTGACTCTTCTTTGCTTGACTTCTCGTGGTAACAGAACATATTTCAGGTCTCCACTCTGGATCTGGATCGTCTGCGTTTCTGGCACCATCAATGTTTCCGATGATGAGGTCGTAGACTGGTGTCTTCACGCACAACGCTTTCACCTCTCCTGTCAAGTATGGGGTGTCGACACTGACTTTGGCAAGGGGGATAATCCTTACAGTTCCGTCAGCCAAAATGAGGGTGGTCCACTCCTGTAGCTTCTGGTCTTCAGCTACTAGGTCCTCTCTCACGATGATGCAGCTACAACCAGTGTCTCTCAACACTCTCACTGGTGTGTCGCCGACGAATCCTGACACCACCGGCATGTTCGGCACTTCATTCTCAGGCAGCGCGATGTTTGAGACTGGTAAAAATGTAGTCCCATCTCCTACTGGGATGCGTCCATTCTTTTTGAAATATTCAATCAGCTCTGGTGTCACTCGCGTTTCTCTAGACTCAAAGTCCTTGGATGACGTCACATCATTGGCTAATACAGCGGCAGCTCTGTGTTGAGACGTGGTACTGCTTCTGCCTGCTATCCCACGATCTTGGTTGGATCTTCTGATGTTGTCGCCTCGGGGAACATCTTTAGAAGGACACAGTATCGCTTTGTGACCTTTCTTTCCACAGAGAAAACATGTCAGGTTCTCCACCGGCTTGTATCTCGCGGTGTCTCTGACATTGTGGATTTCCTCTGCTGGTGCAGACACACGCTGTGGCTTACTGGACCCGAACTTCATGTTGTGAGCGTCAAGGTATCTTTGAGCGAAGTCGGCCAGGGCCTTTAGTGACTGGTCTTTTTGCTCTCTGAGGTGGGCGGCCAGGTCCTTAGAACATGCGCTGAAAACTTGTTCTTTGATGATGAGGTCACACAAGTCCTGGTACTCTCTGTTTAAACCAGCCAGCTCTATCCATTTCTCCAGGTAGCTTCTAATTCTCTCAATGAATAGGCCGGATGTTTCTCCTTCTTCAGGCTTGCAGTTCCGAAATCGTCGCCTGTAACCCTCTTCAGTAAAGTCATACTGTCTCAGCAGGGCGGCTTTCAACTGTGTATAATCTCCGGCGTCTTCTCTTGGTAAGCGGGTGTAAAATTCAAGCGCTTTACCAGTTAGAAGTGCGCTCAGTTTAATAGCCCAAGTCTCTTGTTTCCAATTGTTGCTATTTGCGAAGCGCTCGAATCGCTCCAGATAAGCGTCCATCTTATCTGAATTTTCAATGAAAGGTGGAAGTTTTGGCGCACGGGCTGTTTGTTCTCTGCTCTCTAATGCTGTTGCTTCATTATTTCTCTGGCTCTGTGTCTCTATCTCCATCTGCTTCAGAATAATTTCGTGTTGTCGCTGCTTCTCTGCCTCTTCTGCTTAGTGAATTTCGAGTTTCCTAATTTCACGCTCTTTGGCTCTTTCTTGTCTCTCCTTTTCTTCTTTCTCTCGTCTCTTTTCTTCTTTCTCCTCTCTCTCCAGTCTCTCCTTTTCTTCTCTCTCTCGTCTCTTTTCTTCTTTCTCTTCTCTCTCCTTTACAAACTCGAGGAGTTGAGCTCCTTCGAGTCCACATTCCTTTCCAGTTTTCAGGAATGTCTCCTTTTCCGATGTCGCCATCTCTGCTTTTCACTGCTGGCTGTTTTCTCCTGCTACCCTTTCCACTGAACCAACTGAAGAGGTCTCGTCGGGGTCGCCAAAATGTTACGTGGTGGAGTTGTAGTCGAAGTATGATAAACACACCAGACACACACACGTAGAGTTCTTTAAAATAAACCTCGTTCAGCTGCAATCCGTCACACGTGGCTTAAGGATGTAGACAATACTGGAGTAAGAGTTCCAACAATATTTAATTCAGCGATGCGATATCCACACAGTAATGCACTTTCAAATGCACAAACTACTGATACAAAGTCTCTTCTGCAATGTCCACACTGCGACACAAAGTTTTTCATACACAGCGTCTCTCGCAATAAACTACGTGTCTCTACAACTGACAAAGCAAGACAATGTACCCACGAGCTTTCCCAGCGCCCTCCTTATATATACTATCAAATTCCAGAAAACTACGGAAATCATACAACTCAACCAATCAGAACGAAACACGCAGCCGAAGCTCATTAACATAAACTTTCAAAAAAACTATAACAGGCTACAAAAACTCGGCTGCTTACTTCAGCTTTAAATTCTAAAATATAATGAAGACACATAAAAGTATGACATCCCTATCACCACGTTCCATGATAGCTCAAAAAGGTACGAGAACATTCCGAAAACAAAATAAAAGCTGCTCAATTCACGCGCACAGGAAAACAAAAAGTAGCGAAAAATGTTGCGATGCCAACTACCCGACGTGACACTTACGATGTCACTAGACAGTGCGACCTTTCTAGAACGTTCCGGACTAAACTTAACAAAACGAAAACGGCTCTACTCACGAACAAAAGAAAATCTTACTAAAAAGGCACGTGAATCATAACCGTGATAGCTCAAATAAACAACGGATCGTTACCTACGATCAACACACGCACGCTCTCACAGGATAACACAACCACAATCGTAACACACACTAACAGCGCAAAACACGCACGAATGCACACACTAACAGCGCAAAACGCGCGCACACCGCACTAACACAATTCCCGACATGATAGGCATCAATTCGAATGTGTGCGTGTGCGCGCGTGCGTATGTATGCGTGTGTGCTTGTGTATATGTGCGTGTTTGTGTGTGTGGGTTTGTATGTATGCGTGTACATATGCGAGCGTTTGTGAGTGTGCGCGTAGGTTTGTGCGTGTGTGTTTGTTCATGTGTGCGTGTTTGTGTATGTGTGTGCGTGCGTATGAATGAATGTTTGTGTGTGTATGTGTGCGTGTTGTATGTCTGCGTGTGTGCGAGTGTGTGTATGTGCACGCGCGCGTTCGTATGTGTGTGTGTGTGCGCGCGCGCGCACGTGAGTGCGTGCGTGTGGAAGACGTATTTCCCCAAGAAAAACAGCAAACATACAACGCAAACCACATGAATTCAAACTTTCTGAAAAATAAAAATCCTAATATACAACTTATAATTAGCACCATACCGTGTGTTTGGAAATGAGAAATAGATAGGAATCAAACAGACAGAACAAACTATAAAACAAACATCAGCCAACATGTTATTGAAATTTATGTCTCAGAAAAGAATAGGCACATTGGCGTACATGTTGTAAAACAGCCAGCCACACGCAATTATACATGCTGCGTTTTTGAATGATGTAAACAGTCATGCATGCTCGCAAAAAGAAATTCCGTCACTTAAGTATTACGTCACTTAAGTAATACGTCACTTCAGTAAGTAATACTCCGTACATCAAATCATTACACATTTCAAAAATCAAATTATGCAACGAAATCTTTAACTCACTGCATGGTTCAGTCACTCACGAGAACACTGTCTAGAACAGATCAGAAAAACTGACTACCACCCAGCTACAGGAGGTATAGATCCTCATGAGCCCCCGCGACTGCGGGGGCTCATGAGGATCTATACCTCTTGCTGACACCACTTTGTATCTATGTTCCTTTGATGCTGAATTTACAATGATTTCCAAATCACAGTATACGTCCGCTGACAGGGATGCAAAAGCGGTTAACAGACACTAGTCATGGCAAAACAAACAGCACAGAAAAGTCCGTATAAAAAGTCGTCCATCAAAATTAAATGGAGAAATGAACTGAAGTGGACAACTTTTGAGATTTAAATCGTAACGGTCGCCTTTAAAATAATAACAAATTTGAACTAGTCTGTGGATTTGGACCTTACGGCTCTAGGTCGTGAGGTCCAAAATCAAAGACCACTAACACTTAACCCATATCATGCTGAGGCTAAAGGCTTCAAATTTGTACACTGTAATATGCAAGCTACTTTATAGTACTTACAGATAAGGATATAGACCAATGGCTTTGGTTCAAGGGTGGTGCCTAGCGGCGCCAAGCTGTTCTGGCACCACCCTTGAACTATTTTAGTCAAACGCATTTCACACACTGGTGTATTCCGAATGATAAGGGTTAAAGGCGCAACAGCCGACAGTAGACTACCATGGATAAACAGGTCATAAACATTTGCAGGGCAGCCTATTTGGAGATGCGTCGTATTAGCTCTGTTAGACAGTTCCTTACCTCAGAGGCTACAAAAACACTGGTTTGTTCATTTGTTCTGTCTCGCATTGACTATGCCAACTCACTCTTATCTGGATGCCCGCAGTATCTATTTGATCGGCTCTAGAGAGTCCAAAATTCAGCCGCCGGCTGGTCATGAAAGCGAAAAAGTCAGACCATGTGTCCCCCATCCTGCACGCTCTCCACTGGTTGCCAGTGAAGGAGAGAGTCAAGCACAAAGTCTTGTCCATTTGTCATGTTTCTCTTTCTGGCCCTGGACCCACTTATCTCTCAGAGCTCCTTCACTGTTATATCCCTTCGAGGCAATTGCGCAGTTCGTCTGACAATAAAATGCTTCGTATTCCTACAGTAAGGACTAAAGGATTTGGGCAGAGATCTTTTTCTTACCAGGGTCCATCAGCCTGGAATGATCTTCCTAAATCATTGAGACACAGCGAGTTTAGTGCCAGTTTTAAACACAGCCTTAAAACCCATCTTTTCCCATCTTGATTATCAGTGTTTATGTAATTAGTCATTTTCTGTTCTTCTGTGTAATTGTACATGTGGCTTCTTGATTATCAGTCTTCATGTAATTAGTCATTTTCTGTTTTCTGTGTAATTGTACATGTGGCTTTGTCACCTTTTGTGTAATATTTTCCTTGTTCATATGTACGGCGCTTAGAGCATCTTACCATGTATAAATAAATCTTCCTTATAATATAATATATTATTATCGGGTAAAAACGCAGCGCTGGCAGGGAGATGCCGTTAACAGACTGACAGCAAGTCATGCAATGCTGCCCCAGGCAGGCGATATAGTTACTTGCGCACTTGAGCTGGTTGCCCCTTTAAGCGGAGCAAACACAGAAGGGGGGGAGGGGGTGGGGAATCTACTGAGACGATTAAATCATGTCCCAGAGTTAAGTCATGGATAACTAAATCACCCTCAGTGACGGAAAAAATCATTGTCATGACAGGCAAGATCCGTTTTCTTTGTCTGCATTCACTGAACCCGTTTACTGGCGAGGAAAACCTGAACGCCAGCCAACTGCAAGAGGTATAGATCCTCATGAGCCCCCGCAGTTACTGAAAAACCTCTGCAACCACGCTCCTTTGACGGACGAAGATTTCTAAACGATGAATTTACCTTGATTTCAAAAACACAATGTGAGCCCACTGCCGTAGTAAAAGGATTGATGTGTACTTCATCAGCTAAATAACCATGGCCGGTATTAGACGAACACACTGGCCGATGAGCTTAACATACGTGTAACCACGGCAATCAGACAACAACGTCAACACTTGAACGTTCGCTCGCTGTCGCAGACAAACTGCTCATACCGTCTTCACTACTGTACAATTGTATCATCACCACAACCGCAAGGAACAGAAGGAAAAAAAAAACCGTCTTTAGATCATCGTAAAATCGGGAAGAGAACTTAAAGGCCCACTACCGCCGTAACTGTTCAGAGATACACTTCCGTAACAGCTGGTTACGAAACACTACACACAGGTCTAGTTATGGTTCATTTAGACACATGAGAATCCAGTTCAGCACATGGCGTCGTCTTTATGTCAAGTGTAACGACGGCGTTTTAGTGTACTGAACTAAATTGTTACATATAAACGTTTATGGAATGAGTGTGTGCGTGGGCTTTCTGCCGATCTGTATAAAGGTGGGTGTTCTATCTCTGTTTACTAAACTCTTTCATCCACCACACACGCGCTTACAAACAAGGACAAAGGCCACACAATTATCTCTCTTTGCCCTCTGTTTAACTTATTCTCATACACTCATAACATACATTAAACCACACAATTCACATCATATAAACCAATCTGCACCAATAACAATTCACATCATATAAACCAATCTGCACAAATAACTAACAAGTGGCATATAGGTTATTCACAACTTCAGCGCTCACACATTCACTCGCTACCGTAGAGGTCGTTGTCTCTCTCGAGAGACGTCACTCGACTCCTCTTTATACTAGTGTCGACACAGTCAATATCACATTGACGACTTGACGGAGATTCCCGAACTGAATATTACTATTCAATGACTACTCAGATTTAGAACATTCCTAGGCGTGAAATTTACGGCGCTAGGCGACAATAGCTACACTGACGGAACACTGCATGTGGTCCTGTAGCACGAATCTGTGGCTTACTTCGCTACCGTTGCTGCTCGTAGCACCAGTGATGGTAGGACGAAGGAGAGATGAAGGCTTGATGTCCGCACCTGGTCACGTACGTGATGCCTTCAGGACAGCTTCATCGGCCCTACACCAGGGATGTCCGCTCCGTACCGGCCCCGCTGTACACAACATTTATACACTCATAAATGTTCGCTCTTATACCCAAAAGTCTGAATGTGTCTTCGACACATTATTATTCTTCAGAGCGCTCTAGATCATTTCCTCTGAAAAATGTCTTCTTTATGCCACCATACTACAATAACTATTGTCATAATTCGTATGACAATTCCTATAGCCACTTTAACACTGTACACACATTTTACGTGCCTACACCCAATGAATTATGAGCCAAATATTACAATCACAGCTCACCTTCAATTCGTAACATATTACTGCACATTTCATCATTAGGTATACCTAAATATATACTGAATTCTATTCCTATTTCAGTCCCACATCTTCGCATATGAATGAATACAACATGACATCCTAGTTATAAACTATATCACATAATTACATGACTAAACAAGTATTGACACGAGCCATCGCATTTCCTTCAAACATGGCTCTTCTGCACTCTAATAATAATTCATAAAACAATACTTTCCTTTTCATCTGAATAGCGTTATAGGTCATTATAAATACCGGTAATAAAAGAATAAATACCTGTATTCAATATACAGCTATCGAATTCTCTAGCCAGAATTCTTCCTCAGAGCCCTAGCGAAAACGACCGCTCGACTCGACTGGTATAGCATCTCTAACTAGCAATTATTCCCGATGCCACACTGTCACTCCCACACGTGACACGTGAACATCGCTCACCTACATTACCGCACGTGAACATGGCTTATCTGTACATTACCGCTCGTGAACAATGCTTATCTCTACATTATTCGCATGTGTACATTCGGTCCAACTTTACTGCTAATGACGTCACACCATCGTCCGACCGAAACCTGCACTAAAGGCGTTCGTTACATCAAGTAAGCTGACAATGACGCCACTCCGTTCTATAAATACAACGGTATCAGTACGAGAAACTGCTAAAATGAGATTGATACGCTAACGGCTGTGCAGAATAAATAAGTGCTATTACGCATGTGTGTTTGCTGCCGGTATCTCCAAACTGCCGTTAAAGTTCATTAGGTGTGTCGACAAGGCATGTCGAACACAAATGTGTCTTCAGCTCTACGCGTAATGGCACTTTAAGGAGGGGAGGTCTACAATTACGAAACGGTCTTAACCCGTTCAGTGCCGAGAAAAATGATTGAACACCACCCAATTGCAAGAGGCATAGATACAAGCGATCAAAAATCTCTGTAACTTCAGTAGCTGACTGGCCCTTCGTTTGTCTTGTACTGTGTTTGTCTTAAATGGCGTAAAATCCGTGTCTGTTTCGTGAGTGTGTGAGGGTTTCAGGCGCGGCGCTTTGAGTCGATTTCCCCAAAATTGAGAAAAAGCGCCTATATAATAACAGTATTATTATTATTATTATTATAGATCATTTTGCGGGGGCTCATGAGGATCTATACCTCTTGCTGACACCACTTTGAATCCATGTTCCTGGGACCGCTAGGGACTTTTGGTGTCCAAAGAAAGAAGATTGCACAAACACAAGCTGCGTATGCTGGCAGTGAGTGGGGGTAAGACTGACGTAATTACACTACGTCATGGGAGAACTGCCCGAGCGTCATACCTTATTTCCCAATAGACGTGCGGAATCAGAAATAGGCCAAACTACTGCTCGCGTTTCGAAGAAAACGGTGGACTGAAAACTCGGACAAACATGCGATATCACCTGTTTGTCCGGGCATTTGGTCGACTGTTTACGTTGAAAGACGCGCAGTTTATTTGTTTGTTTGTTTGGTTGGTTGGTTGGTAGTTGAATATATATATATAGCATGGAATTCCAGGCTGGTAAGCTTGCATTGAGTCATCAGGACATCAGCTGCCCTTTTTGTGACTGCACCGCTCACTAGATTTAGAAAGAGAGGGTAGTTGGGAGAGAAGGAATGACAGACCTATCATTTTAAGCCTTCCACTGAACACCTTCTGCATAGAGCAATAGGGACTACCCCCAGGGGTCCCGCAATCCGCTGGAGAATATTCAGTCCCCCCATGAATATTCCCAAACAGATATTGGACCTGCTGGATAGATTTAGGTTTTTGCCGTACACGACCGGTTTCGCCCGAAGGGGGTTGGGGGGGGGGGAGGAGGGGGGAGGGGCTTGTCAGGTAGGCCTACGGCGTAACCCGACAAATTGCAAACACAACGCGTGTACTAAAGCCGCCTCCAGAATTTACTGGTAGCACCACTAGCACAGTTGACACAATGATGACACAATGCAAGCTTATCAGCAACACAATGCAACACAATTGTGTCCTGATGACATAATGCAAGCTTACCAGCCTGGAATTCCATGGCATTAGTACAGCAGAGCATTCTCAGAATTAAAATGAAAAATTACGTTCCTTGGAACTAATCTGATTGCGTGCATTTTTGGCTTTGGGCGACGCCTTTGCTTAAAGTAAAGAATATATATACCAGATTAGCTTCCCGTACCCTCTGCGGGAGTGCTCCCCAGATAGACCCACTCGGGGAGTACGCCACAAGTACACTTCTAATCAGGTGAGATCATATGAGCAAATGCAAGCAAGAGGCAAAGAACTTTATGAGCCCCCGCAGTCGCACTAACTTACCGCAGTCGCGGGGGCTCATGACGTGTATTGCCTCTTGCAGACCATATTCTCATCCGTGTTCCTTGGGTTGACGGAATTATTCGTTGTTGAATTTGCCCTGCTTTTAAATACATTACGTCTGCGACCAATATCAGTGAGAGGGTTAAGGCTCGCTCTTCACAGAGTCCAAAGCTTTTCCGTTCAGAGGAGCGTTGTCCGTGTGTCCGGTTTTAGCCGGTTCGTGGCCGCTGTGTTTCCCTGCGAGGTGGACGGTTTTCGCCAGTTCCAGCCGGTTCTCGAGGCGACTGATGACCGGCGTAAAAAGCAAGATGACAGAACTGACGAGCCCACAGACCGACATGAAGTGGAACGAAGCGTGATAGTTGCCAGTCACGTCGCGCAGATAACCTGTCAAATGGGAAACAAAAAAGACGTGAGACTTAAGATACAGTTCCATAAGTACGAATCCGATACGAATACCGGCTACGGTGATGCAATTTTCCGTCAAAAATTGAGTCATTGTCGTTCAAAGTCGGATGCAAATTTGTTTCGCATCGGGCATAATTATGGAAAGACACAAACATGAACAGGACATGCACGAACTTTTCTGTTTCGGACCCGTTTCGGATTCGGCTCGTATTCGCATCGGATTCGTGCTTGTGGAAACGTAGCTTAACACCCAATTGTACATTTAAAGCAAGTAAAAGAAACATGTGCGACACACTGGGGCGGTCCGTGGCGCAGTGGCAAGGTTCGTTACCCAGTTCCGGTGTCGGACGTTTCTCCTCTAGTAGGCCTAAGTGTAACTGTTCATTCCGCGGACCGTTGGGGGTTCTTTTTCAGCGTACTCCGGCTCTTCCTCCCCCTCCACTTTGATACCGGTTTCAGGCCACTTTATAATTTCAAATACAAGCGATCAAAAATTTCGTAACTTCAATAGCCGAGCTGACCCTTCGCGCCAAGCGAATATCCAATGTTTGTCTTGTAATGCTGTGTTTAGTCTTCAGGGTGAATGCGTGTGTGTCACGTGGGCGTGCGTGTTGGCTTCAGCTCGCGGCGCTTTGAGCCGATTCGCAGAACTGGGTAACGCGCCTATATGATGACCGGTATTATTATTAGCAGTAGTACTGTTAGCATACTACACTGCTGATGCCAGGATTACCCCCCAAAACCCAACCCCAATGCACAAAAGGCCATCGGGCCGACGTCGGCCCGATGGCCTTTTGTGCATTGGGACGGTACTTTCCCCTGAAGCAGGGAACACGATCTAGTTGCAAGAGACATATACCCAATACGCAAAAAGACAACCTGGCCGACATCGGCCCGATGGCCTTTTTTCGTATTGGGTAGGACCTCATCATGTTCCACCGCTATTGCGGGGAGGGGAGGGGGGGGGACTCATGAGGATCTGAGCCTCTAGCTTATACAACTTTGAATCCGCGGCTGGGTCGAATCAATGAAGATCGCAAAACGCACAACGCGTGTCACCTGGCAGTGAAAGCCTTAACAATTTAACAACTTAGCAAACTGGTTCGTCCACATCACAATGCGCAAAAGGTCATCGGGACGACGTCGGGCGGCCGTTGGCCCGATGGCCTTGTGCGCATTTGGATTGTCTTTCTGTGTCGGTTAGCTGATTTCCTTGCGCCCGTTGCTTGTTTGACGAAAGCGCTTGTGTTAGAATAAAGCGCTCGAAAGCGCTAGCGCTCGCGTGCTATAAAAACCCGAACGGCTCTTCAACGCCTCGGTCCAGGCCAAACGACGGGCTTGTTTAGATAGCATGTCCGTTATCAGTAAGGTCCTCATAAATCAAAGTGGCACAGTTGCAGTGCGGCCGAATTGATCAGTGTTCAGGTCGTACTCCATAGGCGATAGCTGTCACCCCACAACGCGCCCGTTAGGGCCGTCATTATCACCCCGGTGCCGTGGAGTTAAAACCCCGACTGAACAAGCTAACTAACGACGCCTCGCCTTGTGCGCTTCGAGGGCTCACGACTTGGACTGCCTGGTTTCTCTCTGGACTTACCAATAACGGGGTGGGCAGCGGCCCAGGCGGCCCCCATAAACAGCTGGGTAAAGCCCAGAGTCTTGGTCATGTTGTGAAGCCCCATCAGATCCACAATCACCACGGGCATCAGCGAGAAATAGACGATGCCGAACAGACCATACACAGCGCTGAACACAGCCAGCGCAGGGAAGTCTGGGTACAGCGGCGTGAAGAGACCAGCCACGCCCATCACGGCGACAACTAGAGACAGCAGGAACGGCCGCTGTATCACGCCCTGGGAGAAAAATATGGAGAGAATCAATTTCTCGTTGACCGGAAACTCCAGCGATCAGTTAGTATGGTTAGTCAAATTAGTCAAAACTAGTCAAATTTATCACAATTATCAAGATGGCTAGTCAACGGATTAACTCATTCAAGGCGTGCCGCATCCGGATACGCGGCATAAATGCCGCGTATCCGGATACGGCACGCCTCAATTGAGTTAACCCGTTGACTGCCAGTGGTGTGCAAGGGGTCAGCTTCGCTATTTTTAGACGTAAACCCACCCAGCATGAATCTACCCACCAAATTTCTACCCAGCGCGAAGTCTACCCACGCGTGAGTCAGTCCATTGTCAATCTACCCAGTGTGAACCCACGCGGAATGGAGTCCATTCCATTCACCTGTAAAATTTTGGTAGGACAAACTTACACAGGGTACATTGACGCCCGTAAAGATTTGCGCTGGTTAGATTTTCGCTGGACAGATCATCCGCGCGGGGTAGATGTAAGCCTAAATATATTGAACTGACATCTGTAGGACAAACTTACACAGGGTACATTGACGCCCGTAAAGATTTGCGCTGGTTAGATTTTCGCTGGACAGATCATCCGCGCGGGGTAGATGTAAGCCTAAATATATTGAACTGACATCTGCAGGGTCAAATATACAATGAAAATAAAATCTGGCTGTTGCAAGAAAACAAAACAAAGCGCCCAAAACCCCCCAAAACAAAACAAAAAACAAAACAACAACAAAAACACACAGAACGGCAGCTATGTAATAAACTGTAGGGAAAAAAGGAAACTCACCAGATCGGCAAGATAGCCAAACGCGATGCGAGAAAAAATCCCACAGCCTCCAAATATGGTAAGGAGGAGGGCAGCATTCTGACTGGACACGCCCTTGTCTCCAGCCATTGCCGGCAAGTACATGCCGAATAACGCCGCGGGCACCGACGCTAGTGGACACGCCACAATCGTCATCAGAAACAATGGCCGCTTGAAGAGATGAAAGTCAAACATGGCGCAAAGTTGTGCGCATCTTGTACGTGTTTTATTGGGCGTGGTTTGCGAAGACGTGGTAAGAGGTCTGTTTGGACTGGAATCTGTCTCAAGACTGAAAATATCCTCTTCATTTTTGTCATGGTTCAGGTCAATATGATCAAATTCCTGACTCTCTCTGCGCATTTCCTGAAGCTGGAAGAGTTCTTCCCCCTCGCTGTCTGATTCCTCGCTGACGACCAAGCCGATTTCTGCAGTAACGAAAAGGTCCGGCGTGCTCATAGTCAGCAATGTGCCCGCCTTGGGGTGGCTAGAGTCACTAAATCTTGCGGACAGAGGGCGCTGGAGGGCGGCTCGGTCACTGAACACAGGGATGTTTTGAGAGACTTCACTGTGGGCTCTCTTGCGGATTGCGACGTCACCATCGGACTGCGTGACGTCAGTTAACGGGAAGTCGGTCTTTTCTGCAGGTGGCACCGCAGTGTAGATGAGAGATGCTTTTAACTTTTCTTCTGAAATATAAAAAACAAACAAATCATGTATGTGTGCTGATCTGTGATTTTGGACCTTAAGGTCCATACCCGAAATGTTCAAATCGCATCTGGTACAAGAAAACCTGCAGGAAAATGTTCAAACTTAGACAAGACCAATATACTTCCCTTCGACTTTCCTTCGTTCTCACTCCTCAAGAAATGCCGTGCTGGAAGTATTTTAACCCTTTTAGCCCCGGGACCCTGCAGCAGGAGATGGATTGATCATGATAATTCAAAGGTATGCCAGATGATCTTGGCGCCTTCAGGCGCCAAGCTCATCTGGCACTACCCTTGAATTATCATGATCAATCCATCTCCTACAACTGGTACATAGTCGTTAGGCAACACCTCCAAAATTTGAAGAATGGAACCTTGTGGCTAAAAGGGTTAAACACTCGCTCAACCCTCGGAATCGCTATTTTCAAGTGTTTCTGTCACATATCCCCCCCCCCCTCCGCCCCCTCCTCCCCCCCCCCCCAAAAAAAAAAAAAAAAAAAAAAAAAAAGATTACAGAGAGGATTTTTGCGGTGGATAGAACGACTAAACAAGTGTGTGGCGGTTGACGGGGAGCAACGGGGAACAGCCCCACTAGAACATAAATCATAAGTGTTCGAGGAAGAAGAAGAAGAACATATATCATACTGGTTGACGGAGTGTTAAGCCCTTTCGATCACTCCCAAAGAGAGTGTGAACACCATCCAACTGCAAGAGGCAAAGATCCTCATGAGCCCCCGCAGTTGTCGGGGCTCATTGTGTCCACGTTCTTTGGACGGGTGGAAACCTCCTTCAAATCACTTCTCAAAAACCACCTCTACAACGCTGCCTTTTACTAGTCCATTTTCCCAGCCATGCACAATCCATCACCGCTGTCGTGTGTGTGTGTGTGTGTGTGTGTGTGTGTGTGTGTGTGTGTGTGTGTGTGTGTGTGTGTGTGTGTGTGTGCCTGTGTCACTGTGTGTGTGTGTGTGTGTGTGTGTGTGTATGTATGTATGTATGTATGTGTGTTGTGTGTGTGTGTGTGTGTGTGTGTGGTTGTGTGGTTGTGTGTGTGTGTGCGTGTGTTAGCTGTTAGCTTTTTCATTGTATCAGCGCTTAGAGCTACTTTAGAATAAGCGCGTAACTTATTCGAGACGTTCCGCCTCCGGATACGCGGCTTATGCCGCGTATCCGGAGGCGGCACGTCTCGAATGAGTTAACAAATCTCCATTTATTATATTTATAATTATTATTATTATTGCGTTGTGCATGGATGAGACAGAAAAAAAAGTTGAATCCTGAAGCGGGGGTCTGGGTGCGGCAGAAGGCAGTAAGGGTCATGGGTGCAACGCCCCATGTGAAGGTGACATAATTATTAAAGTTAAAAACATAATTTCTTTAATCCGGAATTCCGGCTGGAGCCGGAAAAAGTCACTCCCATCCATGGTTGTGTTATCAAAACATTTCAGAAACAAAAACTGTGACCGCTGGCAGTGAAGGGGTTAAAGCGCAACAAGTGTCACAATATCTGAAAGCAACCTCGGTAGTGCCCACATTCTGACTTCAGAGGGAAAAAAGATATATAAAAAGGCGATAGGAGCAGAGACTTGAAGAGAAATCACAAGGGGAGGTAATGGATTTTTTTTCTGTCCTGAGTTGCGTACCCCTGACTGGCTCCGAGCGTACGCTCGAAGCCAGTCAGGGGCACGCAACTCTTTGCAGAAAAAAATCGTCCATTCCCTACGCTCGGAGCCAGTCAGGGGCACGCAACTCTTGGCGGCAGATAAAATCGTCCAGTCCCTCCCCTTGTGGATAAATTCATTCTTCACTCATCACCTCTCTTGCTGTACTGCTCGAACGGCCGAAGCAAGATGGCGGCGACCATGACATTGAGGTTTGTTGCCCCTAGCAACAGTAGGGCCCCTCGCACGCCATATACGGAGAGGAGAAAGTGCGTGAACAGGGGCATAAGCATGGCACCGATGTTGCCCCCCATGGAGGCCACGCCGGTGGCGAGAGAGCGATGCTTGGAGAAGTATTTGCTGATGATGACGTAGCCGGGCCCCAGGATCATGGAACTCGACAGTCCTGAGGAAGAAAACAAGATGAGGATTTACTCATCCCAAAGTCTACCGTATTGTTTGGAGCTCAGATGCGTTTATCTTTCAGGAACATTCAGAGTTGTTCATATTTTTCAGCTTATCCTTCTCGTCCATTTTCCTCCTCTCTAACCCAACCTCTGATCAACACACAACGGCGCACACAAATAAAGAGGGCTGGAGCAGCGAAAGGCATTCTGAAGAAGAAGAATAGCACGAGTAGCAAAATGATGTCACTATAAGCTTCATGTCATGGCATCGCTAGCCCCACCAAAGACAGTATACTATACTTTCTTTGGTCCCACGACACCGTGTACTCAGTGACGAATTAGATGTTTCACGTCACTCATCCGAAAGGCACGCAGCGTCTTCCAGGGCTGACTGTTTTGTTCCACACAGCCTCTTCCAGGGCTGACTGTTTGATGGGAGTATAACGTGGCTCTAAAACTTGCAAAAATGAATTAATTATTAATCAAAAAGTTGAAGAGGTATCTCCCTTTGTCTAGCTGTATGCAAAGTATCTAGTAAGAATAATAAAAATTACGGACTCAAATCCGGATCAACTGTTCCTGGGAAACGCCATTTTTTGTCAATGTGTACACTAATTAAAAAATTTTCAAAACTGCCTCTGGAGAATTCACGTAGGGAAAATTTCTTAAAGTTTCACTTGTGTCAGTCCACAAATGCGGGCTCTTGGCGCTGTCACACACACACACACACACACACACACACACACACACACACACACACACACACACACACACACACACACACACACACACACACACACAATCTACACAGCAAAAATCTACGCGATGCGAATCCGAATCCACCCAAGCGTGAATCCGGCACCCAGTGTGCGTGTGCACCGCCGCGATTCTACCTATGTCTAACCAGACATCTACCCAGAGTAAGTCTACCCAGTATGAAGCCACACAGTTTTGACGCCACCTTGCGTAGTAAAAAAACGGCAGTACAAATTTACACTGCTAGATGCACGCCTGGGTGGTTGTGCACTGCTTAGATTTTTTGTGCGTAGATTCGCGCCGGGTAGATTCTCCCTTAGTTAAAGCTGACCTCTTCAGCGATACCACACTACGATAAACCCCGAACTAGCCATCTAGGTATATTTAAGACATACCAAGGGGGAATAACTAACCGTTGGACAGACAAAAGGTTAGATCCCCTGCCTCCTCCTATCAGGCACCCAATCGCCAGCCCACAAAAAAAATACGCAGAAAAATACACGGATCATATACATCCGTGTATTTGAGGGATGCAAATGACCGTCTTTTTATTTACTGGGAGGGGGGAGAGGATCTAACCCTTTGTCTGTCCAGCGCTGAGTACTATGCGTACTATTCTACTAGCGCTAGCCTCTGGTTTGTGGGTAGATTTTCGCCTAGATATCGTAAAGATGACGTAAGAAATGTGTTACGTCAGATCGACTCGGGGTCACTTTGGCGTGGCAATCTTATTACAACAGCGAGTACAGCATGAACTGTGAGGACTGACCGACGAGCACGCTCTGTGTGAGAATGAGGAGGAAGAGGGAGTCGGCGAAGGAGCTGAGGATGATGCCCAGCCCCCCCAGGAACCCGCCCAGCACCACGGTCTGCCGCTCACTCAGCAGGGACAGCACCACCGTCTGGGTCAGCAGGGCTGCCATCCAGAAATAAAGCAATGAATCAATAAATACATCAATAAGTAACCCAATGCGCAAAATGCCATCGGACCGACGTCGGCCGCCCTTGGCCCGCGCACGGCTGTGCGCGGGCCAACGGCGGCCGACGTCGGCACGATGCCCTTTTGCGCATTGGGAAATAAGTGAATGAATGAATGAGCAGGTGGTTGGGTGGATGCGTGGATGGATGGATGGATGGATGGATGGATGGATGGATGGATGGATGGATGGATGGATGAATGAATGAATGAATGGGTGCGTCGGTGGGTGGATGTATACAAATAAAATAAATTAAGTAATAAATTAATAAGAAAAACCGCATCAGTTATTGATACGCAAACAAACGAATAAAGAAAACAATGGATGAATAAAAGATGCATAATTGATAGAGAGAGAGAGAGAGAGAGAGAGAGAGAGAGAGAGAGAGAGAGAGAGAGAGAGAGAGAGAGAGAGAGAGAGAGAGAGACACACACACACACACACAAAGACAGACATACAGACGGACAGATAATAAATAAATAAAAAATGGATAAAATAGATACATATTCTTAAATTTTTTATTCATTATTTATTTATCTATTTATTTAAATAAGTAAATACATAAACATTTTTAATAAATAAATAGATAATTTTAAATAAATAAATAATAAAATATTCATAATAAATAAATAAATAAATACATGAATAAACAGTTATGTCACCTGCTATGCTCATGACGCCAGACTGTACGGCCATGACGAGAGCAGTGACGCCGACCGGCAGTTGAAAAAGGATGAGAAACTCCACAAAGAGAATGCCATATGCCCGCTGTAGTCCCAGACTCAGCACATTACAGAACATGCACGCTGCAAAATAACACACAACTCAATAACAGCAATATGAAACAGATAGGTCTAACTGCCTAGCTACCTACCTACCTATACAAACAAACGACAAACAAACAACAAAATAACTAACACACACAACACATTAACCCATGTAGCCCCGATGCCGCTACAGCCGGGGGTGGGTCGACGATGATAATTCAAGGGTAGTGCCAGATTAGCTTGGCGCCTGATGGCGCACAGCTAATGTGGCACTACCCTTGAATTGTCATCGTCCATCCATCTCCTGCATCTGGTACACAGTTGCTGAGCGACACTTCTAAAATTTGGGCAATGCGGCCTTGGGGTGAAATAGGTTGAAAAGAAATAAACTGCACACCATAAACAAAGATAAACAACACACCATAAACAAAGATAAACAACACACCATAAACAAAGATAAACAGCACATCATAAACAAAGATAAACAGCTCAGCATAAAAAAGATAAACAGCACACCATAAACAAAGGTAAACAGCACATCATAAAAAAGATAAACAGCACACCATAAACAAAGATAAACAGTATGCAAACCAAGGCGAATCACAGCGCTGGACAGACAACAGTTAGATCCCCTGCCCCCGCCTATCAGGCACCCAATCGCCAGCCCACAGAGAAATACGCAGGTATAGAATAAGACGATCATTTCCATCCTCTAAACGAATGGATCAGGTCTCTTATATAACCCATGTCTTTCTAAACAGCACACCATAAACAAAGATAAACAGCACACCATAAACAAAGATAAACAGCACATCATAAAAAAGATAAACAGCACAGCATAAACAAAGATAAACAGCACAGCATAAACAAAGATAAACAGCATACCATAACAAAGATAAACAGAACATCATAAACAAAGATAAACAGCACATCATAAACAAAGATAAACAGCTCAGCATAAACGAAGATAAACAGGACACCATAAACAAAGGTAAACAGCACATCATAAAAAAAGATAAACAGCACACCATAAACAAAGATAAACAACACACCATAAACAAAGATAAACAGCACATCATAAACAAAGATAAAGAGCACATCATAAACAAAGATAAACAGCTCAGCATGATGTGGACTTGTGTGCCCGGGTGTTTGTGGGTGAATAGGTTGGGGAATATATACGAAGTCGAAGCAGAGGTCGCGTTGACGTACTTTTATTTGTCGTTAAAACAAACAGAACAGCACGGATTATATCCCAGTGGAGATGCGGTTGAAGATAAGATAAGATGGCTCAGAGCGGTGGTAGCTATACTGTCAGTGGGGCAACTCTTAGGACAAAAGACTTCCCGCTCTGGCACTGACCGGCTTAAATACTCTGTGAGCGAACCGCAAAGAAAGCCACACGGCGCGGAACACAAAATGGTACCAGACAGACCGGAAAATGGGTGAATCTGTGCTTCCGAGGTACTACAAAAAGAGCCATAACTCAATAATTACTTATCACAAAGGCTTCGGGTTTGAAGCAAAAGACAGGAAAGGTAAATAGCTACAAACTACCATAAACTATATTTTAGAGGGAAGTCCTAGGAATTTATTATTAAATTTTAAGGTGGGCTAAGAGGGCTCATTGAAATTTGTAAAAGTAAGTAAATCGCTAATTGAACTATGGTGATCCTAAAATCACTAAACACCGAGCATATGAGTAGAAGGGGAGTTGCATGAGGAAACTGATGTGAGTTACGGATTCTCGATTGGTAAAGCCGTTAAAAAGTTATAGAGGCTAGAACACGGACTCACTAACACAACTTTTAGAGTACTACAAAATGACTAGCTGACTGACTTCGTTGCTGGGTTGCGGCCCCTGGCTAAGCGTGGGTAGCACAAAGGCTTAGAGACTTTGGTGGCCAGAGGGTAAAGGTATAAAAAAAAACACACATCATAGCGTCTCAGCTGGAGGGACCGCATCAGCCGGTTACATTTCCCCCCGCTGAAACCCTACCAGCGTCCTCGCTGGAACAAAATATTAGGGACTACTCAGGCCTCGAGCAGAACCACACCACTAACATGATACAACATGTTACAACATTACCACCTAAACCCTCTTGCTAACCTGTTTGGAAAGCATGGTCACAAAAGTGAAAACATTCCAAGCACAGCTTGCATAGCAAAATGACAAAACAGAAAATGGTAATTAACACATCATCCGGAGTCAAAATGTACCCTGCTTAGGAATAAAATATAAAAGAACCCACTTATATAGCTACTAGGCATGCAAAACACCAGAAACCTTGCTTTGCAAGAGTCAGTCCAACTAACAGAGCAGTGCACTCATAAAATTGTATTGTTCATGAGACTCAAAGCACAACATGCTAAAAAACACATACAAAAAACAATTAATTGCAACAGCAATCTCGGGTCATCTGACTCGTACTAAATAAAAGGTCTCTGGGTGGACAGTTCATGGCGCAGTTCATGTTTAAAGTTCTGACGCCGGTGTCACTCATTACAAATTCTAAAGTCATGGAAGCAGACTAAAAAAAACAAAGCTTCCACCCGGTTACACATTGCTTTAAATCTGTTCTGCAGTCTGACAGAACGTCTAGTTGGAGCCAATGATGTGCCGGTCTCGGTTTCCGTTGGTGGTTCAGATCTTGCAGCCAGGGCTGCTGTAGGTGGTACCTCTGTCACAACCAGAGCCGGCGTGACAGGCACCGGGACCATGGAGATGTCAGGGGCATCATCAACTGCCTGAGGGACTGCAGCTTCCACTTCTGCTAGGACGGGAACTGCAATGGGATCCCGCATCTCTGGGACTGGAGCTGGAACAGGAACCGGGGCGACAGGGTTGGCACCATTAGTAGTTATTAGAAGAGGCAGAGCCCAGTCCTGTTCAGCCTCGTTCACCGGTGCTTGGACTGGTCTCTGCATTGGTGGTTCCGGCTGGTCAGGTTCCTCAGCCGGTTGTTCAGCCATGTCGTCAAGAAGGTGGTCAGTCCGCAGCAGATCACGACGGTTGACAACCCTCTCAGCACCTCCGTCAAGAGGTCTCACTCGGTAGGCCTGGCCTTCCGGGCTGATTCGCTCGGTGACCACATACACGCCCCTCTGCCATCTGTCCTGGAACTTGTTTAGTCCCCGAACACGGTTGGGCAGCAGGACGTAGTCACCGATCTGCAGAGCGTGGTCAGTAGCCCTTTGGTCAGTCTGCACAGCTCGCTTGGCTGCGGCCTCAGTCAGGTGCTGGTGTGCCTTCTCGTGGGCACGGTGAAGGCGGTCGCGATGGCGACGAACCCATTCCTGAGGCCCAGCTGCAGCTGTTGTCGTAGGCAGACCAAGGAGATCGTCGACAGGCAGGCGAGGCTCTTGCCCAAAGAGCAAGAAGTAGGGTGTGAATCCGGTTGAGGCATGCGGGGTGCAGTTGTACGCATGCACCAGCGCAGAGATGTGGCGCGGCCAGTGCGCCTTCTCAACCGGGTCCAACTTCCGAAGGAGATCATGCATTGAGCGGTTAAACCTTTCGCATTGTCCATTTCCTTCCGGGTGGTAGGGCGTTGTCCTGGACTTTTTTACACCGTATAGGTCGCAGAGGAGGCTGATCAGATTAGATTCAAAGTTCCTGCCCTGGTCACTATGGATCCGCTCGGGGACACCATAGCGCTGGAACCATTCACGAACAAGTACGTCTGCTACTGTTACTGCCTCTTGGTTCCGTGTTGGAATCGCCTGCGTAAACTTTGAGAAGACATCTGTGATGACCAGTACGTCTCGCTTGCCACCATCGGAGGTCTCCAGCTGGGTGAAGTCCATTGCGACGATCTCGAGGGGACGGGTTGCGAGCAGGTGTGCAGAGGGCAGGGACAGATTTTGTGGAGTGTTGGTCCTGCAGCGTTCACACCGGCCGATATACCCCTTGATGTCTTCGTACATCCCAGGCCAGTAGACCCGTGTCCTTATCAGGTCGACGGTACGCTCATGGCCCTGATGTCCCATGCTGTCGTGTAGGGCTACCAGGACATCAGGTCGCAGGCAACTTGGTAGGACCAGCTGCAGGCAGGCACCCCGTCGAGGGTCGGTGACACTCCGATGTAGAAGGCCATCCTTCATCTGCAGCCGTCGATGTTGGTGAAGGAGCGCACGAGCCGATCTACCAGAAGATGAGGGTTTGCTCGGCCAAGCTGCCAGGAATGGGCCAATGACTGCGTCTTCCTCCTGGTAGCGCCGCATTTGGGTGTTGCCAATCCGTGGAAAGACGTCAATATCAGTCTGGGTGTCTGAGGAAGGAACCTTGGAGTCAGGGTAAGGGGAGGAGTCAACTGGGTTGTCACAAGCAGAAATGTCAACTGGTTCACCCACCGCCATGCGCTCACACATGGCTATCTCTGCTGGCACACTGGTCAGGACTGGAGGTGGCACTTCCATCTCCACTTCTTTTACAGGTAGGCGGGATAGCGAGTCTGCTCGATTCTCTCGTCCAGGCCGGTACTCAACACTAAAGTTGAACTGGGCCAACTGTGCTGCCCACCGCTGCTCCAGTGCACCAAGCTTGGCTGTCTTGAGGTGTACCAAGGGATTGTTGTCCGTGAGGACCTTGAATTCTGCCCCAAGCAAGTAGTGCCTGAACTTGTCAGTGATAGCCCACTTGATGGCGAGGAGCTCAAGCTTGGAACTCTGGCAGTGGTAACTCTTCTCAGTGGGACGCAGGCGACGGCTGGCGTATGCGATGACCCTCAGTTGTTTGCCTTGCTTCTGAGAGAGGATCGCACCCAAACCATCATGGCTGGCATCGGTTTCCAAGATAAAAGGCTCATTGAAGTCCGCGTAGCCCAGGACAGGAGCAGATGTCAGAGCCTCTTTCAGTGCTTTGAAGGCGTCGTCGTGTGGTTGGCCCCAAAGTCGAGTGATGTTGCCCCCTTTCTTCTTGGACTTGCAGCTCTCAGTTACTAGGTCATGAAGAGGGCCAGCCAATTTCGCAAACCCTTGGATGAAGCGTCGGTAGTAGCTGGCAAAACCCAAAAAACTGCGCAGCTCCGTCGTGGTGGCTGGAGAGGGCCACTCCTGAACAACCTTGATCTTCTCGCTGTCGCAGGATACCCCATTCGCAGATATGGTGTGTCCAAGGTATGTCACCTGCCTACGCAGAAATTGGCATTTATCTACCCGTAGCTTCAAACCAAGGTCAGACAGGCGCTTCAAGATTCTCTCGAGATGGGCCAGGTGCTCCTCAAATGTCTTCGAATATACCAGAAGATCGTCCAGGTAGACCAGTAGGAACTGGAATAGCTCCTGACTCATCGCCGCTTGCATCAGGCGCTGGAAGGTTGCAGGCGCTGATGATAACCCGAACGGCATCCTCGTGTACTCGAACAACCCCATCGGAGTGATGAACGCTGTCTTGTGCTGATCTTCTGGGTGCATGGCTATTTGGTGGTATCCGCTGGCCAAGTCCAATGTGGAGAAGAACTGCGCACCGACAAGCGAGTCAAACGATTCCTGGATGCGAGGGAGTGGGTATGCGTCGCCGACTGTCTTGGAATTCAGGCGGCGATAGTCCACACACAGTCGCAGGCTGCCATCCTTCTTCCTCACAAGTACCACAGGTGCAGCATACGGGCTCCTACTCTCCACCACAATACCGGATTTGATGAGTGACTTGAGGTGTTCCTGCACTTCTCGCAGCTGCGTTGGCGGGATGCTGCGGTAGGGCTGTGCGACGGGGATGTTGTCCATAGTCGGGATGCGGTGCTGCTCCAGGTCGGTGTATCCCAGGTCATGTTCACCCTGGGCGAAGACATGGGAATACTGCGATAGAAGCTGCTGGAGCTGAGCCCTCTGGAAATCATCTCCGCCACACTCGGGAAGGGAGTCACTGGAAGAAAGAGGGGGTGTAGGGGACGATGATGTAGAGACCTCTTCAATGGTGACAGCCATCTCCCGGCAGTCTGTGGTGACCCGGATTCCATCGTTTTCAACTGCGTCTACAGCATGAAGTAGTGCTATGGGCGTTCGCGGCCTCAGCAGATGGTCTTGGGTGCTGAGGTTGGCTAGTCGTATGTATCGCTGATGCCGGTTCGCGCTCACCAACGTGGGGATGACAACCAGACCGCCTGGGAGTGGGGTAGCCAGTGGGGATGCATACAGAGGTCGGTGCTGTTGGACTCCTGTAATGCGGATGTTGATGAGTGAATTGGCTGGTACGCAGCATCCATCAGCAACTCGAGCTTGCCCGCGAACAGAGGATTTGTCCAGGTGAACTTCTCGGACGAATGCCTGAAGGGCTGGTGGGAGGGCTGAAGGCTGTTGGGTTGACTTTTGCAGCTGACTCAACACATTCATTCCCAACAGAATTGGGGTCTCGTTTTTGCGCCGCCGGGTGACAGTGTCAGGTGGATCGTTCACTACAAGGAAAGGCACTGACTGCAGGCTGTCCTTCAACACTGCCAGACTGCACAAAATGATGCCTCTGTATGGGATTGCCTGGCCATTTGCAGCCCGAACAGTCAGGAAGCTCTCCGATTGCACTGGGATATGAGGCAAGTGGGTGTCCACCCACGATGATGTTACCGTGGACACTTCACTCCCAGTGTCAATCAATGCCTGTCCTTGTCTGCCACCTACTTCCACCCTAACCACAGGGCAACGTCCAACGAGTCCCATGTAAACTTCATTGGCCCCCGTTGTCTGGCTACTGACAACGGGGGTTAGAAGTTTCCCTGGTTGGCAGAGTTACGGCTGGTGGTTTGGCTGGTGTTCAGAGGCTGGGGCAGTCTTGGTCGCCGACGATTGTGGTACCGCTCTTTAGCTGGGCACCCACTTTCTCTGTGTCCAGGCTGCTGGCACCAGAAACAAGCTCCCTGGAATGAGCGTGGCGCATTTCCTGGTGTTCTCATCCTTGTTTGCTGTTGTTGCAACAGCGCACGCAGTTCAACCACTTGCGCTCGGAGGGCCTCGATCTCAGCGCTGGACTCAGCAGTGTGCATTTGAACGCTGACGCACCGCTCGCTGTCCTCGCGAGTCCACCGCAGCGCTTCGTCCACCATGTCCTGGAATGTGCTGGTTGGCCTGATTTGCAGGAACAGCCGCAGGGCACCGTTTAGTTGAAGGTGTGCTCCGCTGACTAGCCGGTCCCTTAGCATGGTGTCCGACAGGGAGTTGGGTGTCAGTGCATTAATTCTTGCCCCCAATCCCGCCAGGGTGTGTGAGTAGGCCAGGATGTCTTCCCCCGCACTCATCCTACAGGCGTAGAAGGCAGCCATAAGCTCACTATGTGTCCTTTTATCACCAAAACGATGGTCGAGGACCCTCAAAATGTCCTCCACCGTCTGTCTGTGCTCGGCTGGCCTGGATAAAACCTCCCGTTTGGCTGGGCCATCCAGCGAAGATAGTACCAGCCGTACTGCCGCCTGTGGTGAGGTTTGTCCATCCTCAAGACTCCGTCTGACTTCCTCTTCGAACTCTGTCCATGGGCAAGTTCCTTGTACCGCGGAAAATTTGGGGAGTCTTATTGCTTGTGCAGATTGCACGACAATACGTGCTGTCTGGCCTGCCACAGCATTTATTAGGACATGTCCCTGGCCGGCTTGGTGGTCAACAGCCTGCTGAGAGACTGTATCTTGTTGGTTTCCATCATTCTCCATATTGATGTTGTGTTCGTTGCCCTCTCCGTGCTGTTTTAGACTTCTTTACCCCGATCCTTTGCTCGCAGCGCCAGATGTGGACTTGTGTGCCCGGGTGTTTGTGGGTGAATAGGTTGGGGAATATATACGAAGTCGAAGCAGAGGTCGCGTTGACGTACTTTTATTTGTCGTTAAAACAAACAGAACAGCACGGATATCCCAGTGGAGATGCGGTTGAAGATAAGCTCAGTGATGGCTCAGAGCGGTGGTAGCTATACTGTCAGTGGGGCAACTCTTAGGACAAAAGACTTCCCGCTCTGGCACTGACCGGCTTAAATACTCTGTGAGCGAACCGCAAAGAAAGCCACACGGCGCGGAACACAAAATGGTACCAGACAGACCGGAAAATGGGTGAATCTGTGCTTCCGAGGTATTACAAAAAGAGCCATAACTCAATAATTACTTATCACAAAGGCTTCGGGTTTGAAGCAAAAGACAGGAAAGGTAAATAGCTACAAACTACCATAAACTATATTTTAGAGGGAAGTCCTAGGAATTTATTATTAAATTTTAAGGTGGGCTAAGAGGGCTCATTGAAATTTGTAAAAGTAAGTAAATCGCTAATTGAACTATGGTGATCCTAAAATCACTAAACACCGAGCATATGAGTAGAAGGGGAGTTGCATGAGGAAACTGATGTGAGTTACGGATTCTCGATTGGTAAAGCCGTTAAAAAGTTATAGAGGCTAGAACACGGACTCACTAACACAACTTTTAGAGTACTACAAAATGACTAGCTGACTGACTTCGTTGCTGGGTTGCGGCCCCTGGCTAAGCGTGGGTAGCACAAAGGCTTAGAGACTTTGGTGGCCAGAGGGTAAAGGTATAAAAAAAAAAAAACACATCATAGCGTCTCAGCTGGAGGGACCGCATCAGCCGGTTACAATAAAAAAGATAAACAGCACACCATAAACAAAGGTAAACAGCACATCATAAAAAAGATAAACAGCACACCATAAACAAAGATAAACAGCACACCATAAACAAAGATAAACAGCACACCATAAACAAAGATAAACAGCACATCATAAAAAAGATAAACAGCACAGCATAAACAAAGATAAACAGCACAGCATAAACAAAGATAAACAGCACACCATAACAAAGATAAACAGAACATCATAAACAAAGATAAACAGCACATCATAAACAAAGATAAACAGCTCAGCATAAACGAAGATAAACAGGACACCATAAACAAAGGTAAACAGCACATCATAAAAAAGATAAACAGCACACCATAAACAAAGATAAACAACACACCATAAACAAAGATAAACAGCACATCATAAACAAAGATAAACAGCTCAGCACAAACGAAGATAAACAGCACACCATAAACAAAGGTAAACAGCACATCATAAAAAAGATAAACAGCACACCATAAACAAAGATAAACAGCACACCATAAACAAAGATAAACAGCACACCATAAACAAAGATAAACAGCACATCTTAAAAAAGATAAACAGCACAGCATAAACAAGGATAAACAGCACAGCATAAACAAAGATAAACAGCACACCATAACAAAGATAAACAGAACATCATAAACAAAGATAAACAGCACAGCATAAACAAAGATAAACAGCACACCATAAAAAAGATAAACATCACACCATAAACAAAGATAAACAGCACACCATAAACAATCCTGAAACAGAGGGGTAAACAAAACAAGCATAAACAACACAACATAAACAATCTGACACAAACAAACAAACAAAAAACCAACCAGACAAACAAACAAACAGCGCACCATTAACAATCTTGAAAGAAATAAACTAACAAAAACATACAAAGAATCGTATACACAACAAAACATAAACAATCTGACAGAGATACACAGACAAACAAACAAATCACACAAATTGTGAACAGTTGAAAAAAAAAGAAGTTCACATTTGACAACCGTATTTACAAGTAAACAACGACAAAAACTCTCGATCTGCACACAGCCATTATCCGCCCTGAGAAAGGAAGAGACAAACAAGTCTATATTGTGCACAGCGAGATTTTCATTGTAATACAATGGCAACCTTGCTTTTCGCAACAACAACAAAAATTGACTTACATTCCTTTGCCTTCACAGGGCGTTATGTAGGCCTGCCCGCACCATATTTTTTTTAAAAACAGTTTTGATGTTGCCACACAGATTTCGAGATGGCCCAACATTTGAGAGGTAATCGGACAGACTAGGCAGGAACAGGCGCACTTTTTGATAACGAAAGAAAACAAGGTCGGTTCCGAGACACGTGTGCTGGTCTGTGATTTTGGACCTTACGGCTGAAAGCACATATTGACAAAATGCCGGTGGCGCTAGTGTGAAAATGTGGGTACGTGTCTTAACCCATTCAGCTCGGAGAACGTATTTCCCAAATTTTGGAGGCGACATCTAACGCCCAGTGTGCGCCTGTTGCAGGCTATGGGTCGAACATGATAATTCAAGGGTAGTGCCAGATTAGCTTGGCGCCTGTCGGCGCCAAGATAATCTGGCACTACCCTTGAATTATCATGGTCGACCCATTTCCTGCTGTAGTGCGTCAGGGCTGAATGGGTTAATTGTTACAGAGAGTCCTTGTTTTAAAGCGATGATCCCGGTGGAAGAAAGTGGGCACCGGTGTGAATAGATAGGTCGGAGGTCCCCTGGGGGCCGTATTGTCCGCCCATACAGACCTGTGTAAAGCCCACAGACACACAGGGGGCTTAACCCCTTCACTGCCAGTGGACGCCGGTCGCGATTTTGACATCGTTGTCAATTTAACTTCACAGATCCCCCCAGCTGTCAAAGGAACATGTGTACAATGCAGTATATTCGCAAGAGGCATAGATCTTCCTGAGTTGCGGGGGGCTCATGAGGATCTATACCTCTTCATGGAAGTGAAGGGGTTAAGAACTGACTGTCCGCTTACCCATCCACCCCCCCCCCCAAAAAAAAAAAAAAAAAAAAAAAGAGAGTCCAGAACACCCCCTGCCCCTGCATATTTTTAAAAACAAATCTTGGGGGTGGGGGCGGAGTCAGAATGTCCCGTGCCCCCCCCCCCCCTCCCCGAATATTTTGGGAGAGTGATATATACATTAAATTATGCTAAAATTGCAAAGCAAACAGTCTTTGGTCATTGTAAAAAAAAATTAAAAAATCGTCTTTTACAAAATCAAACTTTTCTTTTTCAGTTTGAATACTATTCATGCGTAATTGAAAGTTGTGGTCTCACTTTGCTGAAGGATTTGTTCAAATGTACAATGACCAAAGACCGCTGCGACCAACGGTCTACTGTGCTGTGACTTACAGAATGCAATCACCCAGGCATATCCACTGTCCACGGGTGAGTGACCATCACCGTCCTTTGTGGTCTGACTGGCCCCACGAGCCCGTGTCTCCGCCATGTTGTTGGGCCCACTGTTCCTGGTCATGCTGTCATTACGGTTGTATTAGCCCCCGTTCGGATGGAGCGGGCTGAAGTGAACAACAGAAACAGTTACCTCAGTGACAAAAAACCCTCTGGCCAACGTCGGCCCGAGGACCTTGGCTCAAGTTACTTTGTATTAGTCGTCGAAAAAAAGTCACACAAAATAATGTCAGTGTAGGCCACAACATCAACGTTGGGATGGTGCTCGCGTGCAACATTGTAAGTGACATTGTCAGCAAAGATCCTACATTTAGGTGAGATCGTGTTTTGACGCGCGGGTCGCCTCGATTCATTTGTTTCCCATTTTCTGACGAAGTCTCGAACCTGTTGCTCAACAGGAAATCCTCATAACCGCCGGCTTTGTGAAGAATGCCTCGGTTTCACATATTCCGAACACGTAAACAGGTGAGGGGGGGGGGGGAGGAGGTGGGAGTGGGGGGGGGGGGGTTGCGTGAGTTCGTTTTTTTGTTTTTGTTTTCGTCTTTCTTAGAACCATACGAGTTACGAGCTTCCATGCGGCCGAACACCATCCATTACAAGTCACTGCATGCACTACTGATCAGCCGGGGAGGGGGTGCTATAAGGCACGCATCAGCTTTGGAGTCCAGTTGGAGTCCGAAATAGCTCAGGCGGTTAAACGTCGGAGCAGGAGAGCGAAAGGAATCGCCGGGTCGTGGGTTCGAATCCCGTCCCGGCCCCGGTAGCTGGACTCACAATCAAGGGGAAAAACTTTCAAGCGGATTTGTTCAATAGCATGTCCGTTGAAAGGTCCTGATAAATCAAAGTGGCACAGTTGGAGTGCGCCCGAGTTGATCAGTGTTCAGGTCGTACTCCATAGGCAATAGATTTCCCTGTCCCCCATAACCCGCCCGTCAGGGCCGTCCATGATCACCTCGGTGCTGTGGACGTTAAACCCGAACTAACCAACCAACCTTGGAGTCAAGTTTGGGTCCGAAATAGCTCAGTTAAGCGTCGGAGAAAGAGAGCGAAGGGAATCACCGGGTCGTGGGTTCGAGTCCCCGTTCCGGTCCCAGTAACTGGCCTCACAATCCAGGGGCAAAGGACGGGCTTGTTCCATGGCATGTCCGTTGAAAGGTCCTGGTAAATCAAAGTGGCACAGTTGCAGTGCGCCTGAATTGATCAGTGTTCAGGTCGTACTCCATAGGCAATAGATTTCCGTCCCCCATAACCCGCCCATCAGGGCCGTCCATTATCACTTCGGTGCCGTGGACGTTAAACCCCGAACTAACCAACTAGAGTCCAGTTTAGCGCACACCGTGCAGACAGCATGAGATACACAGAAGTCCGGCAGCTTGACCTAGGCGTACACAGGAACCTATCCTGTAGCAGACGATACAGACATATTATTATAACCAGCCGGAACATTTGAGAGCCACACTGCCTGCGCCTGTATTCGGTAGCAGCAGTTGTCACAGCCATATTCCACAGGTGCACATGGAGTGTGGCTGTCGAATGTACTTTATCAGCCAGTTATTTGTCAGTGTCATCTTCTACAGAATAAGTTCGTGTGTAGGCCTACGTAAAGCTGATAGGGTTCACATGTGCCTGCAGTGTATCTCATGTTCTGTGTGCACTGGCCGATATGATGTGCGATATTTTCCTATTGTATCATGTCCCCCTTGCACTTGTAGTGATCGAGGACAAATTCGAACAGGCCAATATGACTGCGTGCCTTATAGAGATGAGAGATGACGGAGTTCAAGCTCCGCCAACTCAGTGAGTGGTTTGAAAGACTTAGCGGCATTGTATAGCTCTAGCTGGGTCCTCGTCCCTTGTGGAACATAGATTCATCTGAGCTTGTCAGTTCTCAAGTGTATCCCTTCTCTTCTTGTCACTCAGGTGTTTGATTTAAAATAAAAATCAGTCTTGCCCGGGCCGGGGGTTGTTATCAGGCAGTATGTGTTACAGGAGCTGCGCAGACGATCTTGAAGTGCATTAACTACACGACACTGTCAGCTGTGAGTGTGGAGGCACAAAACGGCACTTGGCCATTTTAGTGACGAGTGAACATTTCATCGCCGTGCAATAAAAAATCTTGCGCGCATAAATGGACTTGCCGTCTTTTCCCGTCACAGGGCAGGGCGGTTTTCAGCTCGCGTAATGAAGCTGATGATACATTCTTGCAGTGTGCAGTCATTAATGAACTAATTGGTGCAATTACTGTTACCATTGTCAAAAATCACAGTCTTTATTCACGGTACAAAACGAGATCAAATGACATAGTTCAGTCAAGGGTGGTGCCAGAATAGCTTGGCGCCTGAAGGCGCCAAGCTATTCTGGCACCACCCTTGAACTATCATGGACTATTTCCTGAACTGTTATAGCATTTAGAGGACAGCTAGCGTCCCACAACTTCACCCCTTCACTGTCGAGGAAATTCTCCGCCATCCAGCTGCAAGAGCTATAGACCCTCATGAGCCCACGCAACTGCGGGGGCTCATGAGGATCTATGCCTCTTGCTGACACCACTTTGTGTCCACGCTCCTCCGACGGCCGGGACCTTTGGCGCTGAACTTACAAAGGTTTCAAAACACAGTCTGCAAGTACAATGGCAGGGAAGGGGTTACATTTTACGAATCAATGTGTTAACTCCTTCAAGGCCTGCAGCATCCAGATACGCGGCATCAAGCCGCGTATCTTGATGCCGCACGTCTCAAGATGTGTTAAATGAACGCAAGGCTGTTAGTGGTACATACATTGGTAGGGGCGTTGTGTTCTTGGCGGGCCCTAATAAAAAAAATTAAAATCACTCAAGGAAACTGGACGATATGAAATGGCTACTCACATCAGTGGTGATAACCGTGTAGTTGTCACCGAGCGTGTCTCAATGTGACCGCTCTGACGACTTCCTGGGTTATATTAAACTCCCCCCCCCCCCCCAAAAAAAAAAAAAAAATCAAAAACTGGGAAAAGCTTGTTATTGTCTAGCTTTGCTGTGAGTCTAGCATTGCTGTGACAATACTTGTAAGAAGTCAAGATCTGCAGCCCATATGCTGTTGTCTGGCCTTGCACCAATATCTATACAGCCTATTGTTTGTTTTTTAATTCTTTCGTGCTCCAAGCAACGTCACTTTCCTGCAGAGCACAAACCCACTTTTTACCGGGGGCAAGACAAACGCCACCCAGCTGCAAGAGACATAAACCCTCATGAACCCCCGCTTTGCGGGGGTTCATGAGGATTTATGTCTCTTGCGAGTCCTGTTGTTCATGCCTATGTTTGGTACCATTTACAGCTGTGTTCTTCACGCGAATGCCGGTTAGTGTGCAGTGCTTTCATACGTTAAATCCGTAATCCCTGGAAGCGAAGGGGTTAATATTCCGGCAGTAATTTAGTCACATGTACCCGGCGTTTACTTCGCTCATAACAAAGGGCAGATATAACAAACGCCGGTTCAGTGTAACATTTCTGAGAGAGGTCCCCATAGCGGCACTCTTTTCATGTAGATTATTTGGACTTGTGAAAAACGTCCAACATACACAACACAAATTGGGTCTGGCCCCTGGCACTGAATTTGTTACAACTGGAGTTTGCTGTATTTGATGGCAGCAAGCAGTGCCTCGGAAAGGTCCTCGGGCCGACATCAGACCTAGCGGGCCCCGGGAACTGCTGTACCTGCGCAAGCGGCAAACTTCCGTCGACTCAACTGGAACAGCCCGAGCACAGCACCCCGGCCTTTCTTCACTGGAACCAGCGTTGCCGCCATTAAGCCTTGGCCCCGCCATGAAATCTCGGCGCTCTCAACTGCGGAATCCGCAGTAAACTACTTGACTGAAACCACTGCAAAGCACACATGCATACAAGCCCAATGACATGTCATGACGTTTCGTCCGTACCATAAATCCGTGCAGGCACAATGGTAGCTATACATATATAATTATATATTGGCCGTCCGCCACCACAACTTCACTGAATCAAGACAGACGGAGCAGCCGAAAGTTGTAATAGTGCGGTGCTAAGAGCCTACCACCAGAAATTTCAAGCCAGTTGTGCTGAGGTCATTCAATGATTCAGGTGTGCCGGGGCGGCTAGTCAATCCTCAAGAAACTACTGTTTGACGGAACTGACACCAAGACGCGTCGGTGTACTCGTAACATGCGTGCTGGTCTGTGATTTTGGACCTTACGGCCAGTCCGTAAGGTCTCGAAAATCATCACATATTTCATAAAAGCCGACCCAAGGAGTTGCGTGTTTATTCAAGACCTACTCTGTCTCAGGTAGTGCGGGGTTTGGGTGCGCGACTATGGAGTGAAGACTGAGCGGTAATGCGTGCCGGTCTGTGATTTTGGGCCTTACGGCTTGCAGCCGTAAGGCCCAATATCACAGACCAGCTCACGCTATCCATATGGACTCCACGTTATCGGAGAAGTGTACTCAGTAGGACGCCACGTCCAACTGTGTACACAACAGCACGGCGACGATGTCAATTTCCAAGGCTTGAATTGTTCCACTTGCTGAACTCGTCCTAGATAGGGGGCAAAATCATATCAGTGCATGCGTTACTCGAGCTGTGGTGTGATGACATTTATCGGCATTCACGTCTGCAAGTGTTTGCGCTATGGTCACAGTACGTCCACGCGCAGCCGGAACTGGTCACGTGTAAGTGTATGTGTCAGTGCCCGCGCGGGCGCAGGTCCGCTGTTGGTGTTCGTATACGCCGGTGTAGCCGTGCCGGCGTATTGCAATTCGCTGTACGTGTGTGCGCGCGCGATCGGCCCGGTTCATATATCATTCCCACTAGCCTTATAGTTCAGGGGTGGATCAAAGCAGGAGGAAAGGTTGAGGGGGGGGGGGGGGTGTCCAACTTTTTGTTTGTTGTTTGGGGCCTTCTGACCTGACACGAAAAGGCCTCACCATGCCAGATCTCGCATAAAGGGGGGGGGGGGGGGGGGGGGGGGGGGGAGGGGACGGTAGGCGTGCCAAACGTGTAAGAACCCGGCCCTGCGCCTTCTCGGCCGCCACCACCCTCCGAAATATGAAAAAGCACTGGGGGGGGGGGGGGGGGGTGCGGGTGGGATCCAAACTCCGGAAGAGGGACTTTGATATAGCATTTTAAAGAATTTTTGGTCTCGGCCAAGGATGGGGGCGCCCCCCGCCCCCCCCCCCCCCCCCCCCGATCTGTCCCTACCGTTGCCGCAAGCGAGGGCGGCAAAACGTGTGCGCCAACTCAGCCCAGTCAGTACACGCGCACGACGTAACAGTCGTGCGCGTGTACTTGTATATGCGCGCGCGCGCGTCATTATGATCGTTTCATGTCACTCCCATTGGCCACGTTACCAGGCCGTTCTAACACGGGCCGGTTCACATCATACCGCTTCAGTTGACACCAGTTTTAGTCCCGGGACCCTGCAGCATGAGATGGATTGATCATGATAATTCAAGGCTAGTGCCTGAAGGCGCCAAGCTCATTTGACACTACTTTGAACTATCATGATCTGAATACATCTCCTACAACTGGCAACACCTCCACAATCTGAGAAATGGGACCTTGGGGTTAAATCCTTGCCGGGGTTACAGATTATAGACGTTACTACTCGGTGGGAATTTGAAATCGTGAAGCCGCTCCGCGCCAAATGTGTTGATGTAGTACTGTCGATTTCACTCACATAACAACTGACGTCGGACATCAGTATAAAAAAATAACAAAGAGGGATATAACATCGCTCTTAGAGGGGATCCCGACCACCAGTTGGTCAAGCACTTGTCCTTTGTTGAAATTTACATGCCACAAAAATTATGAAGTTGAGATCGTTCACGGGTGGTGCCAGGATGATAGTTTGGCCCCTGAAGACGCAAGCTATTCGGGCACCACCCTTAGTCATGGTCGACCCAGTATTGAGGTTGGTTGTACATTGCTTAACGTCCCGTCAGCAACAAGATTTTGTCAGGACGTGCCTGCACTGCTTGTGAAAAAAAATAAACAGAATATTGAATGTATGTCGCCAGCCGGTCTAATACGCTAAATAAACCTAAGACCATTTAGCAACACACATCCAATATCAAGAGCTACACGCAGCGCAGACAGTAGGGAGAGTTCAAAAAAAGGAAAATACAGGTGAATGGACCAAGGGTAGACAGAAATACATGCCCCAGAATAGAGGGGAAAACCCGCCCTGTGGGGCTGACCAGGGTGACCCTGGGAACTATAAAGTAGTTAATCCCACCCAAGTCCCCCAGGACAGACCCGGGTGGGGTCCAGTATTGAGGTTTTGTTTGCAACAACGAACGACAGCGAAATCAGGGTTTGTTCCAGCTTGAGTATCACTAGCATAGTCGACAACACAAACATCTCCAAGAGACATAGATCCTCATGAGCCCTCCGGGCTCATGAGGATCTAAGCCTCTTGGAGATGTTCAGTGTTGCTCTCGTTCGCTGCTGGGAGTCGTTTGTGGCAAACGTAACCTCACCATCACCTGATGTGGCGTGCAAGAGCTAAATCCGTCAAAAGAATTCCCCTCATTATAAGCTGCCAACATCTGCTAAGCTACGTGTAACCTTTACAGCTGCAAGTATTTTTTCCACCCACTGTTGAAATCAAAGAGCGCGAACACATTTTGGCTAGCGTCGATTTGTTGTCCCTATTATTAGCACTTTTATTGGTGCATGCTTTGTTCGTTTTATACGATGTGTGTGTGTGTGTGTGTGTGTGTGCGCAAGCCTGTGTGTGTGTGCACGCGCGAGAGAGAGACAGCGAATCTGCACGCCCCCCCCCCCCCCCCACCTAAAAAAATAAAATATATAGATATATAAACAAATAATAATAATAATATATATTTTTTCATTTATAAAAAAATTAAATGCAATGTCTCTTTTGATAGTGTTTGGATCCCACACCCACCCCACCCCCCCCCCCCCCCCCCCCCCAGGAATCATCGCGACAAAAACCTCTACTGACAGCCAAAGTGTTAGTTTATCGGCGCACTTGCTGCCACGGAACTGGAGTGGGAACCCTCTCTCTGAGCCGGACCTCAAGGTACATTGTATTGGGTGTCTTGACACCTTTTTTATTGTCGGACAATGGAGACTTAAGGTTGTAGGACACACCTGTTTCGCGCATCTTTTCTGCGCATTTAGATACCGCTATCTTGCGTCTGCCGTGACCTGAGACTAGAGGTCACCGAAAAAAAACGCCGTACGGCAAGTCGTATTGCAAACAAGCTCAATTTATCGATAATTGACAAAAGATATATACTGTCTGAAATAGGTGTGTAAGCTGACTGTTTCTATGCATAAAATGTTGTGTTTCCTCAGAAATAAGATACTTTTGCATAAGTTGCGACAAGTCATCGAGCGTCAGTAGTAACGCATAACCATTTCTCAGAAGAAGAAAAAAAAATGAACGGGCCGTATACGTGGCAGCCAGGAAAACAACAAAATCTTCAGACAAGGTAAAGTTTTATGCACCGCCGTGAGATGTCACCTGCACGGCGTAAAACCCCAATAGCTAACTGTCCTTTTATGCATGGAAATTCAGTTACAGCCTACCTGCAATGAAGAAGACTACATTTTATTGTGGGTTGACAGGGGCATGCATTCCATGTATGTCAGTCACCACCTAGAAGTAGAGCATTTCCATACATTCTCAGAGAGCCTTTACTAATACAGTGGAAGGAATGTAGTCCACATTGTAGTGATATTAAACCAGTGCCAGTGCTTATTATTTAGGAAAACATACTGTGTGTAGTTAAAAGTCCTGCTAAGGGAGAATTTTGCATTACTAACTCAGTAACTGCTTTCAGTACTTAGTAACTTAGTTTTCTCATCCATTCTCTGTCTTATGAAGGCTATATTACAGATTAGGAGATAGGTCCAGCATTTTTTTAGTTCAAGGATGGTGCCCGAATAGCTTGGCGGATGAGACGCCAATGATTCATGTAGCGACATGATTTATTATTAGCTCCGCATTCGTACTTGACATGCATACAAAACCTTCTGTTCAAGTGCCATAATGATCAACACGATTGATTGTGGGCGTATACGGCAAGACAAGACAAGACCACCCTTGAACTATCATAGTCACATTTATTTCAAGCAGTGGGTGTATCAGGATTAAAAGGGTTACCTAGTAAAACGCTACTTTGACTGAAACCCTAATATTTGTTAACTACCATTTTGGATGACCGTAGAATGTGTGAAAAATACAAATTTGACTAGTACAAAAGCAAGCCTTTATCATATATGTTGAGACTCGTGACACTTATTTCAGCTACCTTTTGGAAAGTTCACACAGGTTGTGAATCAGTTATGCGCATGAGGCGTACAGACGTGACTTTGCCATTGTTGTTTGTTCTTTGCGGTTTACACAGTTTTTGTCGCATTTATTTTGAAAGTAATAATCTGCCCCTGCATTTCATTCACGCAAAGTGAAATTGTCATGCTGCCGAACAACACAGTAATAATCATGTATTTCATTTCAGGCTAATACTGCTGTTGACCTCTCGCTGTGGAGTCTCAGTACTTTCACCCAGAGTACATACTTGCAAACAAGCGCAGAAGTATGACGTCTACACCAACTGACCAAGGTCACACTCACAGCGCAAGTGAAGTGAGGAAAGGTGACACTTATTCTCCTGGACTCAAGGTAAATCATACCAGTAGATCTGTGATGAGAATCAGGTGCAGAACACAACACAACTATGGTGTGAATGAACACATCATACTGTAATGCCTTCTTTCATTTCAAGATATTTTTTCTCCAATACTATTCACAACTGTACATAAGCCAGCCCTTTACTTATGCTTAGACGCATGGCACTTAAATTTCAGTCACCTTTTGGAAAGGTCACACAGTTCAGATTAAGAAAATGATCAGTTTTAAATGCACACGAGCGATCCAGGCTTCACCATTCTTGTTTGTGGTGTTCACAGTTTATTTCACATTAGTTTGAAGGTAGTAATGTGTAAACTAAATGTAGGGACGAATTGGGGGGGGGGGGGGGGACTCCCCCCCACCGGCCCCGAATTGTGCATGGCCCCACGAGCTCCTTAGCATCCGCGTTATCGCGGAATTGTTTATATTACAGCGTTCTAAATGAACTTTAGAATTTTTTAGTGTGCGTACGGGTCCCGCATTTTTTGGGAAACAATAGGCGCACAGGCCTCTTTTCGTGTTTGTCCTTGCTAAACTACAACATTCTCAGAGAGAAAAAGAGAGATGAAATGAAACTTTATATTAAGAGAGAGAGAAAACAACAGCCTAGTGATAATAATGTGTAAAATGGTTATAACTAAATAGTGTATACACGGCCAAGTGAAGACACAGTCGTACTATCCGTGAACTGAAAAACTCGAAAAGCTTTTGGTCAGGGAGTCGCAGGAGCAAAAAAGGAGGGGAGGAAATACGGTCCCGGCTGGTTTGATATGTGCCAGATATCTCTCACGACAGCTTGATGATAACTGACTCGCACTCATACTTGCCGGAATTCAGGGACCTTTTTTTTCTCTGTCCGTTGAGTTATAGACTGTATAACAAAGTCCCTGTTTGTGGAGTTTGGAACCGACCCACCCTGAAATAAGATCAGAAGTGAAATTGCCATGCTGCCGAATAACACGATAATAAACATGTATTTCATTTCAGGTCAGTGCTGCTGTTGACGTCTCACTGCAGAGTCACGCCCAGAGGGTATACTTGCAAACAAGCACAGAAGTATGATGCCTACACCAAGAAGAGGCAAGAGCTAGTCAGGTCATGTTTGCTCAAAGGAGAAGGCCACAGCTAAAAGCAGGCAATTCCAGTTCCAGCGGATCAACTAAAGTGAGAGAAGGCACCACTTATTGTCCTGGACTCGAGGTAAAGCATACCGATTGATTTGTGAATAGAATCAGGTTCATAACAAAACACAACTGGTTGGGATAAACACATCACACTGTAATGCTTTCTTTTATGTTGAAGATGGTGTAGTAGTAGTACCAGCATTCTCAACAACACCGAATGCTAAAATCACTTGCTGTCAACAAGTGGCACCATATTGCATTTGATTTAAAAACTAGAGGGTTGGGCAAGTCTCTAAATACTGTCGTTTTCTTTAATAAGCACTTAGTGCATACAAAAAGACTAGAAAAATCTGAATACTACCCATTTGGTCCAGTGTGTGCTGTTGCTAAACAGCAATGCGTTGTGTCCTGTTTGAGACAATTTCTGCAAGTTACACTTTGAATATTGTTGCTGATTCTAGATATATGTATACACCCTTTGTGGTCATTTCAAGCTCAATGGCGTCTAATTTTTGGCGCAAGTGTGATAGCAAAAGTAAGTGTTTGTAATGGGTCGTCCGTCAACTGTCTGTTACCTGTGGGCAACTTTAACATTGGCATTTCCTCGAAGACTATGCAAGCCTCAGACTTCAAACTTGGCACAAGGGTACTTTGTGGTAAAATAATTCTAAACATACCAATTTCTGTGACCTTTCAAAGGTCATCTCAAGTAGTATTTTCAACTTCAAACTCAAACTTGCTATGGAGATACCACATGATAAGGGTGACAAAAGTTAGTTTCGGGTAGAGTTGTAGTTTTTATCAATGTTTTTGCAAACTTTTCAATAAAATTTGGCATGATGATAACACTTTTCTGTGCTACTAATGTAATCAGCCCCTCACAAAGGTCAAGGGTCACAGAGGGTTGACAAATGTGTGAAAAATGAAGGGATTTGGAAAAATACTCAGGTTTCACTGACAAAATCCAGCCCTATACTTATGTTTAGACATTTTCAGAGACCTGTTGGAGGAGTCAAGCCAAGGTAAAAAAGGACAGACATATTATGTGGATTGGTCATACACGTGAACCATAAGGACATTGCCTTTCTTGTTCATGTTCTGACTACTGTCATATTATGCATGTATGTACTTTGTATAAATACTTGCAAATATGCACGCAATATGTGCATGTCAGAACTTTTTTTGATACAAAATTATCTTTTGCAGGTTGCGAAAGATGAGGGAATAAGAGTTCAGTCTCCGCGATGGCCAACCGACGAGAAGGCAAAGGCAGTGAACTGATTGTCCTGTGTAGGAGGGCAGACGTCCTGTTATTTTGATGTCCATCCACCAGGCTGGCCACTATGTCAAGGTTTTGGACAGTCACATCATTCGCAATGCAGCAAAAGCCTGTGCCTTACTGCCTGAGCTGATGCATAGCCATATATTAGGAGCAGGGCAAGCAGGCTTTAGGCCTGGCTATTCAACTGCAGACACAACAGCAGTGGGGCAGTGACAACAAAGTGACAATGACAAAACTCGAGAAAATAGAAATAAAGAGGGAGTGTTTCCATAAGCCCGACATAGAATCAGCGGGGCGACAAAATTGTAACGTGCAGTCGAGCAGTTCAGGGGCTATTGTACAGTGATGGGGGTGTGCTTTGTGTGTTTTCATATAACAATGTGACAAAGCGATTTGACACCCATGTTGTAATTTGTAGTGCAGTAAAAAGGTGAAAAATATCTGTATTTTGACCAAAAAGATGTTTTCTCAAGTATACACAACTTCAAACCCAGACTTGGTACAAGGTGGTAAGAACTTTTCATGCATACTAATTTCGTATGCATGAAAGGTCAAGGGTCACAAGAAATCGGGAAATAGGTACAAGATATCCATATATTGCCCAAAGATTTTTTTTCTCAAGTATTCCTAACTGTAACCCTAAACTTGGTAAAGAGATACATGATGGTAAGACCTTCCTATGCATATTTATTTGGATGACCCCCTCAGAAAAGTTACTTTTTGTCACTCTCCTGTCATGTCGCGATTTGGAAATGCAGCTTAATATGTATTAGTTTTTGATTATCCAAAGAAAACCCCTTTACTGACAATGTGTTCATTTTTCGAAGACATTTCATCATATGAACAGGTCTTTATTGTGACAAGTTCCTAAATGCTGGCATACATCAGTCATTCAAAATATGTACTCCACAGCTGACACTTATGGGGTAGGAAACAGTGGTACAGATAGATTTTGTGCAGCATCGGTGTGAGACAAGGAGAAAACTTATCACTGCTCCGCTTTGCATGATTCAAAATGATATACAGGGCTCATTCTGAAAATGGTCAGTGGCCTCAGAGTATAAAACCCACGGGTCCTTTCTGAAGAGGGGATGTGCGGAAATATAGAAACATGGGGATGTATATTTATGTCATTAAACCCTCAGCTTAAAATGTTGTGCAAATGTGGACTTGCTCAATGAAAAACGCAATACTTCTCAAGAGTGAGTTGACCATGCAGTTTTTGCATTACCCTCCAGCTGTCACAGCAGATTTAAGTGGTTGGGTGATAATATATGATATGTACTGTACTTTGTGTTTGTTTTATTTTTTCTTCCACTGTCAATCTTTGACTTTCAGCTGTGTGGCTTTACTTATCGTATCAGAATTGCTAACCACATGGTTCATTTCACAAGTTTTACAGATGTACTGTACATGACGCACGCCTGCAAACAGAATGATCTGACTATGATCCGTGTCCATTTGTGATTTGTGCTAAGGAACATGTGTACAGTGTAGTAATAAGGATAATATTTCATTTCTGAGCACATTCATGTAAGTTCTTTTGTGATATTTTTCATGCCCCAGCGGGTCCAAAATTAAATAAAGTAAACTGATGCCAACATTGTGTACAGGGTCCTATGCAGCAATCAGTTGTGACATGATAGCCTGCACCATGTTGAGTTTTTGGAGAGCAGCAATGGTATTGCTTGGATTACGGGCCAGCATGGTGCAGACTCTGTTGTAGACACTTTGCCAGCGTTATATGGTCGATTTTGTATCAAGAGCAGTACAGGTATTGTTTGGTGTGGATGCCTATATTATGCAGCCTAGGTGACACAGTGCATTGTACCCTTGTTATTCAGTTGTTATGGTATTTTGTGTTGACATCAGCATTGTGCAGTGCAAGTTATGGGGCTTGAGACTGCATTTCACTTTGTTGTGCTGCAATTGGACACAGTGTGGTACTGGTAACAGTATTGTTTGATTTTCATGCCAACATTGTGCACAGTATCTGTGTAATGTAGTTTGGTACTGCATTTCACTGTTATTATGTTGTGGGATGTGCAATGTTGAATTATATCAGGACTACAGTGATGGTACATGGTCTCTCTCTCTCTCCCCCTCCCTCTCCCTCTCTCTCTCTATATATATGAGCAAAATAATATATGTAGTGGAAGGCTCTAAATGATAAGTCTGTCATTCCTTCTCTCCTATCCCCCTTCTTTTATATACTGTGCAGTTGGCTCCCAAATAAATACCTCATGAGCAAGTGGTTGCCAGTGTCGGTCTCCGTTGGCATGCACACAACTAAAAATGACATCAGCTCCACTTTTCTCCCAAATAGCTTGTATACAGTCAGCACTTTGTCAATGTAAATGTGAATAATGTTACATGTAGTTGAAATATGTTCTGCAGTAAAGCTGTATTTTGAGGGGGAGCTGGGTGACTCGGTGGTAGTGTAGTGTTTTTGTTTCCTTATAATTTGTAACCAAAAACTGCTGGGAAACTGAGATTCAGCTAGAGAGATAGGTACATCCACTACCAATCTGTTTACAAACATCTTTCAACCAGAGATGTTCATCGACCTGCTTTCACGGAGACACCAAAGGAGCATGTAGCATTTCTTGCAGCAGGTATATTAAAACAAATTCACATCAATTAATATTTGTAGATGATGCCAGTAAAAATTATTTAAAAAAAACTGTCTGTGACAACACTCTTTGGTGTGCTTTTTCATCAGTGAAGCTGTGAATGATTGAATGAATGTAAACATGCTCACACAATGCCTGGCTGAAAAAAATGAATGAACAAATGTACCGAGGTAACCAGTGTGCATTTTTATCCAAAACTGAATCCGGTTGTTTGGTTTATGGTTTAACATTCACATTACCACAGTGATGATAATCGCATATTTAAAAAAAAAAAAAAAAAAAAAAAAAAAACGCGTTAATTTTTTTATTTTTTTTTTGCTTAGCGAAGTAGAAACTGTATGGGTTTCATATGTGAGCAGGAAAAAAAAAAATATCGCTATCTACGAGACTCGAACCCTGGCCACTGTGTGGCAAAGAAAAGTACCTTACCACTGCACTAACTAAATTACCAAGAAACAGCTCGTGCATTTAATTACTTATAGATAAACGTTTTCATCCCGTATCTGCCGTTGTTGTTTGTTCCAGTTTACTGTCACAAATAGTAATCGAGGACTAGCAGTTTGGGCGTAGTTTGCAACAGTTTGGGCTTAGGTTTTCCCTTGTAAGTTTGGTATAGTCGTTTTCCCTTACCGGCTACGGCGGAGATATGATCTGCCGGAAGTCAGACATCGCTTGTATCCCTTATTGAATACGCACTCGAAAACGACCCAAAGTGCCCAATTTTGTGCGGGACCCCATATTTTCTTCATAATCAATGTGATAGTTATAACATAAAGTACGACTTTATCGAATAAAAAGGGCCTGAGCAATTGCCCAACATTGCAAACACTTGTAATGTTATTGATAACATCCGGGCAATTTGCGAATTTACAACATACATTTTTTTAGATTTCACTTAGAATTCCAATTATCAGAACACACTTTTTTTTACGAGAAAATACTAACATACTTTATGAAGTGACCGAAATGTTTCTTTATCATTTTAACACACTATTCGATAAATTTTTATTGTGTTCTGAAATCGGCTATTTTGCGTGTTTTTTCCCGTGGGGTACCTCAGAAAAACGGCTGTAACTTACAAATATGCCTGGGACCATGGGTCTTTCAGGGTGGCAATAGCCTCCAGACTCAATAAGGCTCTCAAAAAACCCTATAAGCGGCAGTTTTCAATTAAAAAATGTAGGTATAGTATACAACCTTAAGGCTTGGCAAATTTCAAGGTATGCACACACAGAGAGAATGAATGAATGAATGAAACTTTATTTTCCAAGGATAAAAGAATAGGTGCGCAGACCTGTTTTCATTCTTGTCCTTGCTACACACTACAAAACAAAATAACGTAAATAAAATCACTCTCTTACACACACACACACGCGCGCCGGGTGTACAATTGCCGCGTGCACAGGTTTGTGCCAGATTAGCTTGTAGCCTACAGGCGCCAAGCCAAGCCTGCACAACCCTCCACACACACACACACACACACACACACACACACTGACACACACACATCAGAATATCATGTACACATACATTCTATCACTTAAAACTATACTACAGCAAATATAAAAAGTATAAAGGATTTTGTACATAAAACCGCTATTGTTCTCATCATAAAAATCAACACGGCTCACTCCAACAAACATACAACAGGCATACACACACACACACTTGTACACACACACTTGCACACACACGCGAGAGAGAGAGAGAGAGAGAGAGAGAGAGAGAGAGAGAGAGAGAGAGAGAGAGAGAGAGAGAGATTCAATAAAGCTTTATTTATCAACGCTTGAGGCATTGACATCGTCATAGATATAGACGTTGCTACAAAACTACGAGACAATATACACAAAACTAAGTATATAGTTACATGTAAATGAAACAAAAACATTGCTAGTTTAGGGAAAGAAAGTCCCATGATGATCTGACACTCCCAAACACACACCATTACACACAGAGTTTGTACTTCACTGGGAGCAAACGTAATCAGATGTACAGGGCAGAATGTAGTTCACAACGTAATGATTACGACTGCTTCGAGAAGTACTTACAGAGACTGATTTTGAAACGGGCTAGAGAGGAAGCGGATTTCACATAATCAGGAAGCGTGTTCCAAGTCTGCGTTCCCGAGAATGACAAACTAGATTTGTATTATGTATCATTTCTTGTTTTGGGGACTAAGAAAAGTTTTGTAATATTACCTAGATTACCTATTTGCCTAGATTCCGACTTAGAGAAAAGAGTTGTGATATATTCTGGTATTTTCTGTTTCCACACTTTGAACATAAAAATAGCCTTATTGTATCTGAAGTGGTCTTGCAGCGGAAAAAATCCTATTTTGGCGAGCTTTTCTTCTGTTGTGAATCGTGGGTCAGGAAGGATTAACTTTGCTGCCCTTCTGTGTAACGAGTTGAGTCTATTCAAGTGGACTTCACTGCAGCCATCCCACACCGTTGACGCGTAATCAATATGAGAACGTATTATAGAATAGTTTGCGCGTGTCCGAGTCGGTGTAATTTTTCAGTTTGGACAACATGAAAAGATTTTTGGCTACCGTTCTGCATAAAGAGTCCGTATGGGCCTTCCACTTAAGCTGACTGTCAATTGTAATCCCTAAAAGAGAGAGAGAGAGAGAGAGAGAGAGAGAGAGAGAGAGAGAGAGAGAGAGAGAGAGAGAGAGAGAGAGAGAGAGAGAGAGGATGATGAAACGTTTTTATTCAGGATAAAAAGTTTTAGGCATAGCAATGCCTATCTTCCAAACTGTCCTGCTACTCTACACATATAAAAATACATCAGACGATACATCAAAAGATAAAACATATATAAAAGTAAAAAGACCCCCCCCCCCCCCCCCCCCCACCACTCAGAAAAAAAGGAAACAAAAAATAAAAAATTATATACACAGGTATGAACCTGACATGTTAATGCAGACAGTCGAGCTATTATATAATCTGCAGCAACAGTAGAAGAGTATTAGGTAATTGGAAACTTGTCACTAACTTTATGAATAGTAGCATAAGGGAGCCGAACATACTATTACTTCTGAAGTAAATATTTATGGAGGCGATATTTGAAGACGCTAATCTTACAAATTGATTTCAGGTGTGGAGGTAACATATTCCACGCTTTAGCGCCTGAAAAAGACAGACTGGTTTTACAGATGTCTAATCTAATTTTTGGAAGGTGGATCAAACTATTTCTCGTGTCGAGAGAGAGAGAGAGAGAGAGAGATTGATTGATTGTACATTGCTTAACGTCCCGACAGCAACAAGGCTTTCTCAGGACGTGCCTGCACTGCTTGTGAAAAAAAAAATAAACAGAACATTGAATGTATGTCGCCAGCCGGTCAAATACATTAAATAAACCTAACACATGGGGCCTAAATAAAGCTAAGACCATTTAGCAACACACATCCAATATCAAGAGCTACAGGCAGTGCAGACAGTAGGGAGAGTTTGAAAAAGGCAAATACAGGTGAATGGACAAAGGGTAGACAGAAATACATGCCCCAGAATAGAGAGAAAAACCCACCCTGTGGGGCTGACCAGGGTGACCCTGGGAACTAAAAAATACCTAACCCCACCCAAGTCCCCCAGGGCAGACCCAGGTGGGGGAGAGAGAGAGAGAGGGAGGGAGAAAGAGAGAAATAGAAAGAGAGAGAGAGAGAGATTGAGATTTACATATGATACTAAAATGAATAAAACATTGGGTTTCTGTTTTGCCATATCATTATTTTTGCACTCACGTACGAGTACGGTGCATAACGAATATTCAGTACTCTCATTGTTCAAACTGTAATACTGAAACAGAATACTCGTCAACAGTCCAGCTGACATGATCACTGATCGCATGAACGGGGCGGCATTATTAGAGGCGCCATGCTACTCCGACACGACCCTTGAACTGTCATAGCCGATCCGTATCTTATCATAACCTGTTACAGCTGAATGAATTAACCTATTTAGCCTCGACGCACTAAACCTGGAGATGGATCGACGTGGATAATTCAGGGGCGCCAAGCGAATCTAGTCTACCCTTGAATTATCAACGCACATCCATTTCTGCTGCTGGTTCACAGTCGTTAGGTGACACTTTTAAAAAAGTGGGACATGGGGTAGTATGAGCCACTGATCTGGCTTATTGTCCGAAAAATTCCTTGAGTATGCCAGGCACTTCGTCCTCCTTGTAATCCTTCACGATGAACGAGGTGCCGTTCTCTGCCCCACGCAGCATGGCCGACAAGTCTGTAGACAGAGAGACAGAAAGAGAGAGAGAGTGAAAATTTCCGCAACCGTTTGCGGAAGAACTCCTTTAGAGAGGAGCACTCGGGGAGTACGTCACAAGTCCACTTCTATTCAAATGAGATGCTTAGCATCTCATTTGAACAGAAGTGTAGGCCTACTTGTGACGTACTTTCCGAGTGCGTCTATCTGGGGAGTACTCCCGCAGACGATATGAGTTGTTCTTCAATATTTTATTTTATTTTTTAAAATCCGATGTAAGTAAAACAAACACAACTGCGTCTGACTTAAGACATTCTACCCCAGGAACGAAATCCCCATATCTTTCAAGTACCATTACGCATAAATCTGAAGACACATTTCAACACCATTTGTGTCTGTCATGCCTTGTGACACACCTAATGAACTTTAACAGCAGTATAGACACGCTGCAAAAGCACACGCGTAATCGCACTTATTTATTCTGCGCAGCAGTTAGCGTGACAATCTATATTTAGCTGTTTCTCATACTGATAGCGCTGTATCTATAGAACAGAGTGGAGTTATTGTCAGCTTATTCGACATAAAGACGACATGTTCTGAACTGGATTCTCCTGTGTCTAAATGAACCATAACTAGACCTGTGTGTAGCGTTTCGTAACCGTCTGTTACAGAAGGGCATCTTTGTAGATTTACGGCGGTAATGGGAGTTAAAGTTGCCCTGTGAAGGACTGTATTACAATTCTAGAGACAGATCGAGCAGGATAGTTCAAGGGTGGTGCCAGAATAGCTTGGCGCCTATGGACGCCAAGCTATTCTGGCACCACCCTTGAACTATCATGCATGATCCATGTCTTGCTGTGGTGTGTCGGGGCTGAAAGAGCTAAACTAACTATGCTTCCGCGGCGACCGCACACACCTGTTACATTGATTTCCCGTTTCACTCACGGACAGATTAATTAAGACACCTGACTGTGATATAGCACCAAAAAAGGCCGTTATATCAGATCAGCAGCTACTTTCTGTTTTGCTCGAGGAGCTAGCTATACATAGCTTTTACCTCGGCTCTGACACGTGGTGGATATGAGCGACGCTGCGCTTCAAAGTGACGTAATCACGCAGTTATTAACGAAATAAGTATAGCCACTCGTTAGGAGGCATTATAACACATATAATTATAGGTGTTGATATTCGTCAAGCAGTTTTATGCAATGTTGAGACTGCTCCGGGAGTGCTTAAGGCCTCTAATGACACAAAACAGTGCAGAACCTGGTACTATTGAGCGTGTGCGACCACCCTTATAAAATACCATCTTTCGTTTTAAGACCATCATTTCGGCGGCTTTAGCCACCTAAATGATGGTCTTTAAAAAACAGGTGACATTTTTTTGCCCTTAAATTAAGACTTCTCACCTGTCTTTATGAACACTCTTTTCTCTTGCCAAAAAAAAAAAAAAAAAAAAAGAAGAAGTGACTGCTCAAAACAGACGCTTACAGGACACATAATAACCACTTCACTTCGGGATACAATGTACACCATCCACTTGCGAAAAGCCTTCAAGTCACCAGATATGGTTAGTTCGGGTTTAACGTCCACGGCACCGAAGTGATAATGGACGGCCCTGACGGGCGGGTCATGGGGGACAGGGAAATCTATTACCTATGGAGTACGACCTGAACACTGATCAACACAGGCGCACGCCAACTGTGCCACTTTGATTTACCAGGACCGCATATAACGGTCGTTGGCTTCATTCACGTTCCTCAAGCAGACAGCGGCCAATTCGCGAACGATGCCCGCGAATTGACCGCTCTCTGCTTTGAGGAATGTGAATTGTTTGGGAAGGCGCCAATCTAATCTGACACCACTCTTGAACTATCATGGTCGATGCATCCTCTCCCCCCGTAGTCCGGCGCATGTGAATGTGACAAGAGAAGTGATGAGTAACATACTTTTTCCGCTGTCCGGCCGGAAGAGAACAAGGATCTTTTTGTTGAAGGCCACAGCGCGGCCAATCTCGTAACCCACGCCTAGCGACGGCTGGGTGCACTCCGCCACAATGGCTACAAAATACAAATACAGCCACACCATTACACCAACAACCCTGAAACACATTTACAAGTACAATCCTATTACACACATCAAGTTTCAAGTATATTCTTTGTTAGGGTTTCCATACACTGGTTGTCTCTCTCGATTTGCAACAGCTCAGTATCAACGGAATGGAATCGCAGGAGACATCCAGTTTATGAAACTCACAAACCAGATAGGTGAGGCTGGCGCTGGTAGAATAGTCCACATACCGAGGGGAATTACTCAGCGCTGGACAGACAAACGCTTAGATCCCCTGGCCCCTCCTATCAGGCTTCGAATCGCCAGCACAGGTAAATAACAAGACGATCGTATACATCCTTGGGTTTTTGATCGGAGGAGGCAGGGGATCTAAACTCGGTGTCAGTCCAACGATTAGTAATTCCCCTTAGAAAGTATACTAATCATGCAGTTCAGGGTCATCAGTTGAATGCTGCGGCAACCAAAGGCGTGGTTAACCCATTACATCCTGAGGCTGAATTTTTTATTTTGCTTATTGTCCTATGAAGGCTCTATTGCTGGTTAGGAGATAGATCCACTATTTTAGTTCAAGGGTGGTGCCAGAATAGCTTGGCGCCTCTGGCGCCAAGCTATTCTGGCACCACCCTTAAACTATCATAGACACATTTATTTCAAGCAAAGGTGTATCAGGATGAAAAGGGTGAAGAAGGCCCAGAACTCGCCTCCTCCGCAGGCTTCCTAACTCACTTCTTCATCTGGCCTTTGTAACCGGAATCTCCGGGGCAGCAGACGATCACTTCTTCCGTTTCTGTTTTCTAAGCGTCTTTCTACCCTTCCGCTTCAGCCGGATCTCGCTAGGAGCTCTTTGAGCTGACACAATCTGGCTGGATACAAGCGCTTTACATCTTCTTCCATCGAGTACGCACGAAAACTGTGATAACGACTTCAACACCCCCCCCCCCCACCCCCCAAACAACAAACAAACAAAACAAAAAAAAAAAAGAAGAGAAAAAAAAAAGAGAAGGAAAACATGACACTGACCATCTGATTTCTGCAGCCAGTCCATGTCGCGATCGTGAATTTCTTTTTCACTCAGTGTTTCTCCTGGAAAACAGAAAGCAAACAGATCTATGTGACTATTAACGCCTCCGAGTTTCACGAAGTTAGACAAGGATTGTTTGTTGCGTTGGCAGTCTGTAGTTTCATCTGTCACAAACTGTTCCGGCCTAGCTCGGAAAACAGTACACATAAACTGGTCAGTACAATTTAATGCATTCTACCCGAACACCGAAATCCCAAATTTTTGCCCTTGTCCTCTGAAGACTGCACTCTAGTGCAGGACACAGATCGACCATGATAGTTCAAGGGTGATGCCAGAATAGCTTGGCGCCCATAGGCGCCAAGCTATTCTGGCATCACCCTTGAACTATCATGGTCGATCCATATCTTGCTGTGGTGTGTCTGGTGTAGAATGAGTTAATGCATTCGAGGCGTGGCGCATACGAATACGCGGCAAATGCGCCACGTCTCGAATGACGGTCACCTGGTTCCACCTTGACTGTAGCAGAAGAGGATTGATTGATTGATTGATTGTACATTGCTTAACGTCCCGACAGCAACAAGGCTTTCTCAGGACGTGCCTGCACTGCTTGTGAAAAAAAAAAAAAATAAACAGAACATTGAATGTATGTCGCCAGCCGGTCAAATACATTAAATAAACCTAACACATGGGGCCTAAATAAAGCTAAGACCATTTAGCAACACACATCCAATATCAAGAGCTACAGGCAGTGCAGACAGTAGGGAGAGTTTTAAAAAGGCAAATACAGGTGAATGGACCAAGGGTAGACAGAAACACATGCCCCAGAATAGAGAGAAAAACTCACCCTGTGGGGCTGACCAGGGTGACCCTGGGAACTAAAAAGTACCTAACCCCACCCAAGTCCCCCAGGGCAGACCCGGGTGGGGGTGTAGTAGAAGAGGAGATCGCTCGATCAAATTATAAAGGTCAACTAAGTTGCGGCCTAGCCCGGTTCGGCCTAGGAATTTGGACTTGTTATGGTTCATTGTCAATATAAACGGCCAACATCTGGGGATATTTACGTCATGGTCTATCACTCTATGACTATATGAAAGAATCGCAGCAGATGATACCGGCAACGCCTATTTTTTTTCCATACAATTCGCACGCTTTTGCCGACCATGTCATGTGTCACGAGGCTGTCTCTGTTAATAATAATAATAATAATTACGGTATTTATAATGCGCTTATCTTATAATAATTATAACTCTAAGCGCGCACTCACAACTCACGCACGCATGTGCACGCTTTTAACAATGACGCACATACCACAAGTACGTTACGACAGTCAGCTGGGTGTGGGGTGTGTGGTGGCGTTAGAGTGCTAGAACTGTTGAAAGAGGTAAGTTTTGAGGGCGGACTGGAAAGAGGAGGGAGAGGGTTTCTGGCGGAGAGAGAGTGGGAGAGTGTTCCAGGTGGATGGACCGCAGACAGAGAAGGAGCGGGGGCCGAAAGTGCTGAGTTTGGTGCGGAGGATGTGGAGGCGGAGAGGGTCGGAGGCGGAGCGGAGTAGTCTAGCAGCTGCCCTTCATAGACGATCAGCCGTTTACGAGATAGTGATTTTCTAGAGAGTAACAAAGGTTTGGGTATATCAAAATGAAGTCTAGTATGAATAAAAGCAGTGCGCACTCGTTTTAAACCGCCGGAGGATGGAGACATTTTTCTGTAGCACATTTTGTTTCCAGTATGGCTGCAGACGAAACCATGCTTCGCGGCCATGTTTACAGGGGATCAGAAGTTTTCACGGGTCTCATTGTTCCTGTATTCAGTGGTAGTATGCACTATATGTCACTTAAAAGGATTTCATTTTTTAAAGTAACATTTTCACACTTAGATATATTAAGAGAAGAAACAATTACGAAAACGCTTGCCTTGAACGCAAAATTAATATCGTTTCGCAACAATAAGGTATCCCAAAATCACGTGATCAAAACATCACGTGACGCCACGACCTCTGCGGACGTGAATTTCTGTGTGCCGACGGGTTCTTTTTTATTTGTTCTACATAAGCTTGTTTGTTTAAAAAAAAAAGCAAACGTGTCAAGTTGCTGTGTGCATTTTTACGGCTTGATAAAGGTTTGTCACGTTTATTTCCATTCACTTTACCATCGCTTTGCCCGTTTCATTTCGACAACACAGCACCAAAACAAAACGTAACCCACAACACAAACGAGTGCCACACCACTTGGTTTTAACTGTCATGGCTGAGCAAAGTTTCGGAACTTGATTAATTATTTTATGCAGCAGTAACATTTATTTGAATCAGTTGCACTGACAAGCTATGTTGTGATGTGCGATCACTGCCAGTGCCAATTTTGCAGTCTCAGTGATCACTGATGGTACAGTACACTTCACACTGAAAAAAAAAAAATACACAGTACAATGTGAACACGCTTGGAAGTTCATGCAATGCTTTGTTTAAAATTGAACCCTATCTTGCTAGCAGTAGCCTACTGCACAAAAGAGGAACTTATTTTGCTGCTGTGTTATTTGCAGTTTGTCTGCATATAGACATTTGCAGTTCGCTGCAAGGATTCTTAGCAGCTGACATTAGCACTGACATATTGGGATTAAAACGACAAAGAAAACGGAGAAAGGTGACACAGAGATGATTTAATAAATCAGTCAAGTGATCAAATGAATGAGGTATCTATGTTTTATGATAAACAGCTAGTTATGGGGGGGGGGGGGGGGAAGGAGGCACATACTTTATAATGTACACGTACTATTTATTTCAGTGTTTCCATCACCCATTCATAACACCATTAGACTCGATGAGTTGTCATGTTTTGAGTGGTTTACAAAATACATGTACTTGTTGCTGTTACATTATCTTCTTACTGGTTTTGACATTTCGCTGTAAGATTTACAGTCACATACTTTAAGCGTGTTCCCCCTAATGCACACAGAGGTTGACTGTATCATTGATATGTGTGTGTAGGTAGCGTTTGGTTTTGTTTGAGGTGGCAGTTTTGGCCTCACCTTTAAGTTTGGTGCGGCTGTGCATGTGGCCACCAGTACTATTTACAGAACTGATGACTGCATGTGCAGGCTAGTTCACGGTATCAAAATGTGAATTGGGCAGCCTATTGTTTGAAGTGTTCAGTGGTAGCAACATCCATGATGTATGTGTGCATTTGGCCACTGGTACTGTTTACAAAGGTGCTGTTTACAGAACTAGTGGCTGAGTATGCATATTATTATTAGTACTGTTATTGTTATCAGGTGTGGCCTTATCTCTAAGTTTTGGTGCCCCTGTGCATGAGGCCAACAGTACTTTTCACAGAACTGATGGCTGCATGTGCAGTGTGGTTAACTGGACACATGAAATTTGTAGGTGGGCAGCTAAAATACAGGCAGTCAATACAAGCCACTTGCTTAACCTGAAGTCTCTATATATATAGATTTTACAGTCCACTAATGCCCATCAGTATACAATTGTGCATGTCTTTTGTGGGTATTCTGTGGTTTTGTATGTGGGCTGGGGTTGAAAGTGGGGCGGTATGGCACCTATTACCGTGTATGTACAAAACCTTCATTACAAACAAACATAAATTAATAATTTTAATAAATAGTTATTTGGGTTTAACGCCGCGCGGTAGACTACGGCCATCTCATGGCAGTTAAATAAGATAAAGTAAGTCAAAGATACCTGGGACATAAGAATGCTAAGTAAAGTATAGATTATGATCATGCACAGATGTACATTGGTGGATATTCTGCGGTTTTGTGTGTGTAACTGGATTGGGGTTGGGAGCGAGTGATACTGCACCTATTACCATGTACGTGTATAAGACATAAGACATTTATTCACCAAGTAAAACGTTACAAGGATTTTTGTGTGGCATGGCGACAGTAAAATATGTCCTCACTTGTAGGGCATTCATCATGTCATACACTTAGTTGGCGATCATCCTATATACAGCACTAAAAGATAGATAAACACAATATTAAACACAAATCAGTCATATGTCACAAATCATGGAATCACGTTGTTCCGTGCATGGTGATGTATTGAGGACAGCTTCTGGGAAAAAAATTGCATCTGAATCGAGAGGTTCTGGCTTTAAAAGCACGAAACCGCCGGCCAGAGGGCAGAAGCTCGAAGAGATGATTGGCTGGGTGTGACAGATTTGACAGAATAGTACTGGTGGCCATATGCACAGGGGCACCATGATGTATGTTCTTGAGCTGTATGCTGATGTATATGTACAAAACCTACATTACAAACAAACAAAACAAAACAAACAAAATAAATAAATAATTTAAATAAATAAGATAAAGTAAGTCTAAGGTACCTGGGACATATGCATGCTAGGTAAAGGATAGATTAAAAATTATGAACATACACAGATGTGTATGTCCTTTTGGTAGGTGTTCTGCGGTGTTGTGTGTATTTAGGTAAGGGTTGGGAGCAGGCAGTATGGCACCTATTACCATCTTTTCTTGTTTTTTAATGTGTATATTTTCTTGTTTGCTGATGCCCCCACCCAGGTCTGCCCTGGGGGACTTGGGTGGGGTTAGGTACTTTTTAGTTCCCAGGGTCACCCTTTTCAGCCTCACAGGGTGGGTTTCCTTTCTATTCTGGGGCATGTGTTTCTGTCTACCCTTGGTCCATTCACCTGTATTTGTCTTTTTAAAACTCTCCCAACTGTCTGCACTGCCTGTAGCTCTTGATGTTGGATGTGTGTTGCTAGACAGTCTTAGCTTTATTTAGGCCCCATGTTGTAGGTTTATTTAACGTATTTGACCGGCTGGCGACATACATTCAATTTTCTGTTTAGTTTTTTTTTTTCACAAGCAGTGCAGGCACGTCCTGAAAAAGCCTTGTTGCTGTCGGGACGTTAAGCAATGTACAATCAATCAATCATTGTTTGCTGATGTGTATGTACAAAACCTTCATTACAAGCAAACAAAATAAATAAATAATTTAAATATATACTTATTTGGGTTTAATGTCGAGCAGGCGACCAATGCCATCTCTTGGCGGTTAAATAAAAAAGATAAAGTAAGTCAAGATACCTGGGACATATGAATGCTCAGTAAAGGATAGATTATGAACATGCACAGATGTAAGTGTCGTTTGGTGGGTGTTCTCTGGTTGTGGAGTGGGGTTGGGAGTGGGCAGTATTACCATATTATATGTGTATGTGAACATCAGCATATGAACAAAACCTACTTTTCAAACAAATAAAAATAAATAATAAATTTAAATAACTAGGACATATGAATACCAAGTAAAGGATATATTATGAACATGCACAGATGTTTGTTCTGTGGTTTTGTATGTGGGGTGGGGAGCGGGTGGTATGCACCTATTACCATATGTGTACATGTTATGTTCACATCATATATATGTATATGTATCTCATCTTGTATGCTGATGTCCCCCACCCAGGTCTACCCTGGGGGACTTGGGCGGGGTTAACTACTTTTTAGTTCCCAGGGTGACCCTGGTCAGCCCCACAGGGTGGGTTTTCCCCTCTATTCATGGGCGTGTGTTTCTGTCTACCCTTGGTACATTCACCAGTATTTACCTTTTTTAAACTCTTCCTACTGTCTGCACTGCTTGTAGCTCTTGATATTGGATGTGTGTTGCTAAAGGGTCTAGTTAGGTTTATTTAGTGTATTAGACCAGCTGGCGACATACATTCAATATTCTGTTTAGTTTGGTTTTTTTTCACAAGCAGTGCAGGCACGTCCTGAGAAAGTCTTGTTGCTGTCGGGACGTTAAACAATGTACAATCAATCATTTTATGCTGATGTGTATGTGCAAACATACATCACAAACAAACAAACAAAAAAATAATAAATTAATAAAATAAGTTGGGGATACCTGGGACCTATAAATATGCATGTTAAGTAAAGGATAGATTATGAATATGCACAGATGTATGCATATTGAAAACAAATTTCCTCTCCTTGGTGACCACTACCATACCACTATAGTGATCATGTGCATCAAGGAATTCCTTCCATCCATAATTAAAAGGATAAATAATAAATAAATATGTAAGTGAATACATACATGAATCAATAAAAAATAAATAAATAAAACATGTAATATAATAGAGAGGGCTACTATCTGTATTGTGTCTCATGCAGTCCTGATAAAGCTTAATCATAAGAGTCCTTGCGAGTACTTGAGTGCGGATTGGTTGAATTGGTTGCAAAAACTAAAATTTTATATTTAGGTGTTTAGCTGAACATGGTGATTTTGATGGAAACGGTTCGGAGATGGATTTCACTCTGCCTGGCTTGTGCTTAAGACCAGTCGGATACGAGTGTGCTTGACCAGTTAAAAATCCCATCTCCACTAATAAAATAAATAAAAAAAGAGCAGACCTGCACTTAGAGCCGTTAGGCTGAAAAACAGACGAACAACATGCATGTTGTATCCGGCCAAAGAATGTTGAAGATGGTCGGCAGACACATTGCACACAACATGCACAAAGGGAGTTTACTTTCGATATGCTTTCCTCCCACAAAAGACCGAGTTCTATGGAAAAGGCTGTTTTCAAGACCAGGAAAAATAACGTATTTGACGTTGATAAGATGTTCAAATCGATAATAATCTCTGTTTCAATTCAGGAGCAAAGTAACGCTTCATCAACCGTGCGCGTCTGATTGACTTCTTTAGAAGGCTTCTCGCTGACCGCCATTTTGAAACTAGCGACGCGACTATGCTTACCGCATTAAAAATAATACTTTTAAACTTATTTTATCGTATATATGTATGCATGTTTACTTGCTGATGATTTTAATTTACTCACTGGAATAAACTTGTAACTTGTATGCTTGAAATTTTCAATGTTATGCACAAAAAATGTCTTGCACCTTATCCGGGCGGTGTACGAGGACTGGTTCCCTCACATCGAAAAATAGCTTTCGAAAAACACTTCTACAAAAATGTCTCCATCCTAAGGACAAATATTGTTGCCATGCATAAACTATATGGCATTAGTACTTTCGTTTCGTACCTGCAAACCATTGTTACTCTTTTGACGAACTACTTAGTCTGCAGAAATTGCGAAAAGCTGCTGGACTAGAGAGAGCGGGAAGGAGTGTGAAGTTGGAGAGATAGGCAGGAGCGTAGTTGTTAAGGGATTTCTAGCAGACAGGATCTTGTATTCACAAACCAGATAGGTGAGGTTAGCGCTGGCAGAATTGTATACAAACCAAGGGGAATCACAGCGCTGGACAGACAAACAGTTAGATCCCCTGCGGCCTATCAGGCACCCCAATCGCCAGCCCACAGATAAATACGCAGGTATAGAACAAGACGATCATTTCCATCCTCAAAAGAATGGATCAGGTCTCTTATATAACCCATGTCTTTCTCCGGAACTTAGGAAGTAGGCAGGAGAAACATACATACACAAACATGAAGGTGCGCTACTATATGTGGTCGGGTAAATACCCTGATTTCCCACAGCAGATGCACAGAACATTACACAACAATGTAACGATACAAATTTGCCTCGAGTTATAGATACTCACAAACCAGATAGGTGAGGCTAGCGCTGGCAGAATTGTATACAAACCAAGGGGAATCACAGCGCTGGACAGACAAACAGTTAGATCCCCTGCCCCTGCCTATCAGGCACCCAATCGCCAGCCCACAGAGAAATACGCAGGTATAGAACAAGACGATCATTTCCATCCTCAAAAGAATGGATCAGGTCTCTTATATAACCCATGTCTTTCTCCGGAACTTAGGAAGTAGGCAGGAGAAACATACATACACGAACATGAAGGTGCGTAACTATATGTGGTCGGGTAAATACCCTGATTCCCCACAGTAGATGCACAGAACATTACACAACAATGTAACGATACAAATTTGCCTCGAGTTATAGATACTCACAAACCAGATAGGTGAGGCTAGCGCTGGCAGAATTGTATACAAACCAAGGGGAATCTCTGTGGGCTGGCGATTGGGTGCCTGATAGGTGGGGGCAGGGGATCTAACTGTTTGTCTGTCCAGCGCTGTGATTCCCCTTGGTTTGTATAGGATCTTGTATTGAATGCGCTGGAGAGATGGGGAGCCAGTGAAGGAGTTTGAGCAGGGGAGTGATGTGGTCGGATTTCTTCTGAGGATGAGGCGGGCAGCATTGTTCTGGACACGCTGGAGAGTGAAAGTGGTAGAGTGAGGGAGGCCGGAAAGGAGCCTCGAGAGTTGCAATAGTCGATGCGAGACAAAATGAGAGAGACAGCAAGTTTGGTGGCAGCTTCAGTGGTGAGTTATTTCTGATCTGACTGATGCGACGGAGGTGGAAATAGCATGAAGGCCCGGGCCGTGGCAGAGGCAAAGCTGGTCATGGAAAGAGAGAAATCGAAGAGACGCCGAGGTTCTTGGGCGAGTCAGAAAAGGGGATGCGGGTGCTGTCGAGTTGAAGATGGAGAGAGGGAGAGAGCTGGGAAAGTTTCGGGCGAGTGCCTACCAGCATGACTTCTGTTTTGTCGTTATTCAGTTTAAGTTTGTTCGCTGTCATACAGTTTTTCACGTCTTCGTAGCAGTCAGCCGTTCGAGTCAGGAGTGACTGAATGTTGTCGGGTTTGTCTTTGTCTAGTAGTTGTGAGTCGTTAGCGTAGAGGTGGTGGTGTATGTGATGAGACTGGATGATGTTGGACAGAGGAGAGGTGTAGAGTGTGAAAAGGACCGGACCCAGGACGGACCCTTGTGGAACTCCACAGGACAGCCTGACTGGATGAGAAGAGACGCCGTCGATGATGACGCACTGCTGTCCAGGGCTAGAAATTAACTTTTTTTCTTTGGGGGCCACCGGGCCCCTTGATTGAAAAATTTGAGGGCCCACAAGCAACTTTCGGGGCCCAACTTTGAAAAATAATGCAAACAAAAAACAAAAGAATTATTGACAATATAATAAGTAGAAAGTACAATTTGTCTGATAATCTAAAATAAAAACAATTGAATTTCCAATTTTGCTGAGTGATGTCATTTTTATTTGCCTTTTCTTTCACTTTCAAACATTACCAACAAAAAAGGGGAAAAAACACACACACACACATTCAGTGACACACATATTCCAGTGACTAGTGAGCCTGAAATGGCCATTAAACAAAATAGAAAAAAAATCAAGTGAGTCTCTTGTATAATACTTTTCAGTTTTGTGACTGAGTATTGCACAATACACATCATTAAATTTTTAATATGAGTAACCTAACAAAAAATCTGACCTCAATGCACAAAAGTTCAAAACAAAACCATGAAAGGGAACTAAACTTAACAGTACTCTTCCTGATAAACTAAAGTTAAACAAACAGATTTTGCCTTTTTTTTTTTTCTCAATCATCTATTCATATTACACTTATGTGCACTTGAGTTAACAGAAGTAAACTAAAAATACAATAACAAAAAAAAAAAAAAAAAAGAACACAATACTATTACTGTGAGTGAGGGCACCGGTGTGGGTTGCTTCCCTTGGCCCAAATACGAAACTGCCGAGTAGAGCTAGCTGTAGCAGACGAATTATTTTGCGGGCCAAGCGGGCCCTTCGTTTTTCAACTTTCCGAGCCCGAAATCAACTTTGCGGGTTTTTGGCCCCGGGCCCCCGCTAATTTTGAGCCCTGGCTGTCTGTCGGAGAGGTAGGCGAGAAACCAGGAGTGAGCAGAGTCAGTGACGCCGAAGGAGTGATGAAGGCGGTGGAGCCGGAAGGATAGAGTGATCTGAGTGTCAAAGGCGGCAGAGAGATCGAGTAGTGTAAGAAGGGAGATGTTTCCCGAGTCCGTTGAGAGGAGAAGATCGTTCAGGATATTTAGAAGGGCTGTTTCAGTGCCGTGATTTTTGCGATAGGCAGACTGGAAGGGACTGATGAGATTGTTGACGGCGAGGTGGAGGTTGAGCTGGCTGTGAACGATCTTCTCAAGTAGCTTGGTAGCTTGTTCAGGTATGGTGACAAAGGTTGCGCTACATCTACTGCACTCCTGACCGTTTCGTTGAAATGCGGCCACGTAACAGTCAGTACTGTGGCGGAGCATAAATTAGCAGTGACTTTGTTACAAGCAGGGCGTGTGCCAGTAAACACTGAGCCGAGGCTTTCATAACACATCCAAATAAATTAAATTATGCCCGACTGACCGCCCTTACGGCAAAAGAAATCACTTCTGCTCAGTTCCACTGACTAAATGCAAGCATTTTAAAATGAGCACTTAAAAACCCTGGGGACCAGCTATAGAATGGTGACACTGTGTAATAATAATAATAATAATGTACATTTTACAAATGATCATACAGATAAATACATATAATGTGTTTTTCTGTGTGTGTGTGTGTGTGTGTGTGTGGAGAGAGAGAGAGAGAGAGAGAGAGAGAGAGATTGATTGTACATTGCTTAACGTCCCGACAGCAACAAGACTTTCTCAGGACGTGCCTGCACTGCTTGTGAAAAAAAACTAAACAGAACATTGAATGTATGTCGCCAGCCGGTCCAATACATTAAATAAACCTAACACATGGGGCCTAAATAAAGCTAAGACCATTTAGCAACACACATCCAATATCAAGAGCTACAGGCAGTGCAGACAGTAGGGAGAGTTTTAAAAAGGCAAATACAGGTGAATGGACAAAGGGTAGACAGAAACACATGCCCCAGAATAGAGAGGAAAACCCACCCTGTGGGGCTGACCAGGGTGACCCTGGGAACTAAAAAGTAGTTAACCCCACCCAGAGAGAGAGAGAGAGAGACAGAGAGAGAGAGAGAACGAACGAACGAAACTTTATTTTCCAAGGATTGAGATATTAGGCGCGCAGGCCTTTCTTACAATCTGTCCTTGCTAAGCTACTTAAGGAACACCAACCAAACAACAAAAACTAACTAATAATAAATGTCACACACACGCATACACACACGCACACAGACACACATATATACATATACTCGTGCACAAGCGCACTTTTGTACATACACATGTACGTGCGCACATAATTATCTAACATATAAGTAGTTATGATATTTTTTGTACTATCAAAACTAGAGAGAGAGAGAGGGAGACAGGCTTTTGCACGATAGCTCAACAGTTAAAAAATCAGTATCATGGAAAAGACACACACACACTGTCTCAACAAATTTAAAGAGGAGAGAGCGAAATGAGTTAGTTTATTTTTTTTACAAAAACATACAGATGATGTAGTTTTTCTTAAATAAATTTGCGGACCCTCTATTATGCTCAGATGGGGGTCTATGTACCCTCTAAAATGTATACCTAGGGGTCTACAGACCCTTTAACCTGTTGTGAAAACAGAAGCCCTGATTTATATAGCACTTAACCTCCAAATGAATGATGCTAAATCTAAGGGCTTTACAAGAGCAAAATTCACAGAACAAAAAGTCATCATCATCATCATCAGTCCCTTGCCCGAACTGGGCGTTGGGGGGACTGAAAGACCAACAGACAGTGCTCTCCACTGAGTTCTATTTTGGGCGGTGGCAAGCAAGTCTGGCATCTCGAGTTCGGTCCATTCTTTTATGTTTGCGACCCAACTCTTTCTCTGACGACCTTGCCGACGACTTCCTTCGAGAGTGCCTTGGAGGATAGTCTTGGACAAGGTGTTGTGTCGGGTCACGTGGCCAAACCAAGCAAGCTTGCGCCGTTTCACGGTTGCCAGAAGGGGTTCATGTGGGCCCACCAGGGAAGTGACGATGCTCCGTACATATTCGTTGGTCTTGTATCATAGAATCACCTAGTCAAGTTTATAATAATTGTGACATCCTGTTTTAATGATGTAATCCTGAAAATGGACTGCCAGTGCTATAAAAAATGTCTGAAGGCATCTGATACATTATTTTTGTCTTTTTTTGCGGAAATGGCTGTTTACTGGGTGCACACATACCTTCACTGTGAGCCAAAGATTCAATATTTTTTTCATTCTGTTTTTTTGCAGAGGACGCAGAAGGTGTGCCTTAACATAATAGTGTCTGATTTGGGCTTTTCGAAAGAACTCTGATTTATTTAGAGGAAAATGTTTCTCAACCTCATTTTAGCATCCGCCAAGAGCGTGAATGGGGGTACCCTTGCGCCATCGGCTATATCTCTGGTGTGTTCCTAAGGATTTTCGGGGGAACATGGCTTAAACATCTCAGGATGACATACTAAGGTACACTTTGAAACCCATCTTATTGAGTACTTGGGGGGGGGGGGGGGGGGGGGGTGCACGGTAGATCCTGCTAGCTTATGGATTATCAGTGTACAGCTAATTACATGATGTGGACTTCAACTACAAGACGCGAACAAAGCAAGATTGAGTTACTGATTGTGCAACCATGAAATAAGAACGAAGGTTATATGTGTGAGCACGAGAGACCACTGGTACATCAATTGCAACATCTTACATTACAACATTTTGGACATCATGTAAAAATACGCATATCTGTGCAAAAATTACGAACCGGCAGCACTGACAACAGTTAAGCCATTTCCTTTGCTTCTAGACGTCTATTATGAATACGTGAACTGCTGAACTGCGTGGAAAAAAAAAAACTGGCTACAGACATCTAGACCCAGTCCGCTGCCGCACCCTCATACCGACTCCGAGGATCAAAATCAGCGTCAATGAGACCAACAAGAGACTTTAGACTACAGTTAATGCAGCCGTGGGGACTGATGAAGATGTATGCCTCTTACAGGCGGAAGGCGTTTTGCATCATATTGGACCGTGTACCTAGTCAGGGCCCATGCTTGCAGTATTGTTTACATTTGCTGGAGAGAGGGGGCAAGTGTCACCCATCACTGTTGGCAGCTGGCCTACCGCCTCCCTAATCTAGGATGCACTCTGTTCATTGAGGACTGCGGGTCTCAGTGATTGTTTAAAAAATGAATAAGTCATATGACCGGCTCACTGACAGAGCAATGCGTCATTTCAAATTTGTATGCGTCAATGACCGATGACCGATGAGCATCCTATTCGCTGCCCTCATAAAATATGCTTGTGCCATACTTCCTCTAAGCCCAAGAGAATCTGCCAAAAAAAAACACACCAAAAAAAACAGAAAAAACAACAACAAAACACACTCAAAAACATGCTATAGCATGCGCAAGGCAATATTTCTAGTAGACACTGTAGTTTGACGTTGGGATGGGGGAGGGGTGTGTTGACAAAGAGTGTCAGTCACTCACAACTTGCAAAATAAATCTGTTTAGGATTACCTATCCTATAGTTGCACTTAATAATTCAAAAAGAATTGTTCATGTAGATTTACACAGTCAATTCCAGTGGTCATACTGCAAATTGAATGAGAGTCATGCCCCGGAAGGGGGGGGGGGGGGGGTAGGTTCGAAATCATGTTATAGCCGACAGAAAGCTGGGCGATCGAGGTAGCTATCATAATTTTTTAAAGTCTAGAGACATGGGCGGACATGCCAAAAATCTGCCCCCAGTTTGGTACCGATGGGCCGATGGCTTACAGTCCGAGATCAAGGGAGATAACCAGTCTGGGTGTGCCCCCTGGCAAAACCGACCGAAAAGAGCGCTATACCGCCCCCTAATAAAATAATAATAATTACGGTATTTATAATGTGCTTATCTTATAATAATTATAACTCTTAGCGCGCACTCACAACTCGCGCACGCTTTAGACAACGACTCACGTACCACAAATAGTGAAATACATTGGACAGTCTGCTTAGGGTGGGGAGGTGTGGTGGTATATATATAGTGCTAGACTGACCTGTTGAAAGAGATGAGTTTTGAGGGCGGACTGGAAGGAGGAGAGAGAGAGTGTTTCTGATGGAGACTGAGAGAGTGGGAGAGTGTTCCAGGTGGATGGACCGTATACTGAGAAGGAGCGGGGGCCGAAAGTGCTGAGTTTGGTGCGGGGGATGTGGAGGCGGAGACATATGAGGGTCGGAGGCGGAGCGGAGGGAGCGGGGAAGAGTGTAGGGGTGAAGTAAGTTTGAGAGATAGGCGGGAGCGCAGTTGAGGTTTGGGATTTGCAGCAGAGAGACTCCTGACGTTCTGCGGCCTTTGCCGCGCTGTGATAACAAACTGCCGCCCAAAAGGGAGACTTGGAACGACTAATCAACTTCGTTACGTTTCAGTCGGACCTACGATACGAAACCGGCTACGCGAACCGCAGATGCGGCTTAGATAGCTAGCGAAAGATTCAAGAAATTTATTGTCCGGCCATTAAAGCACATGTGAGTTTGTCTTTGCCTGCCGAGACTACGTCAGTTTCGTTGGTGCAAGGAAGGTAACTCTTCACGGGCAGGCGTCTTGTAGCGGCATCGATACCGCCGTCGGGTATCGCTATCGATTTCTGCCCACTGACGCAAAAAGTAAACATATTATTATCTCACCTGCTTCGACGTTTGGATCTCCAACGTGTTCTGTAAACACAGTGCCGTATGCTTTCAGCTGCTGGATGATTCTGAAGTACAGCTCGGCATCCTGGCGCCCGCCACGAATACTGCCAGCAAAGTAGATGTTACGGCTCATATTATTTTGCTAATGCTGTCTTGTAAATCAGTTGCAAACTGTATCACAACCGAACTCCCGTCGAGGCGTAGAGAAACATGTAATTTGGCGCCTTCTTGACAACTTTCACTGCGCATGCGCATGAATGATATTGTCGTCTGCTAGAAAAGACACCATCAGGTCGTGCATGTGACGATTCTTCTGCTTTTATGTTGGTTGTGCAATACAGTTTTATTGTAAAAGCATATATTAAAATAAAACACCACTAAGCTTGAACTTTAAAAGAAGAGGCGCAGTTAGAGGGCGATGAGAGGGAAATTCGGTCACGCTGGCCCAGTAATGCAAAAAAATGACACAGTTCTTGTTAACTGAGGTTCTCCAACGGATATATATTTATCGAGAATGCATTTTCAAAGAAAAAAATGCCTCCCTTCCACAAAAATGTTTTCTTGGCCTGAGCTGTGTCTGGGAATTCGTGACTTGAGGCTTCCATTTAATCATAAAAGTTCTAGCAGATGAAAAATTGAACCAATTATACAATAGCGGCACCCTATACAGGCCTCAACATACATATTAACCAATGAAATTGCAGAATTTACTCGCCGGAGATGACGCTCATCGGTGCGTTCTTGGACACCCACAGGGTTCGTCAGCACTCAAAGCAGCTGGTCGGGTACGCAATTCTCCTCCGAAAATGTTTCGTACGGCTTCTTCCATCGTCAGATCTACTTCATATTTGCCACGAAGGTAAGAAACAAACTGTTTTACCGATTGATACCCTATTGAAGCAGAACGTGTGTCTCAGTAGATTGTTTGTTGCTGCTTGTTTGTTGACTGGCTTTCAATTTCAGGACCCTCCCTTAGCATTTTGTCGGGATGTTGGACTTTGACCCTGCGCCCAGAATATCAATCACTGGGTGTTTGACCTTACCGTGCCATTCCTACCTCTTTAAGAAACATTTCATGAATTGAAACAAATTTTATATTGATTTCTCCCCATTTTGCTCTCAAAATGTTGATGTCCGACAGTGCCCACCACTCGGTACCCTTAGAAAATAATAGTTCTGTCGACTTTGACATTTTTCTATATGATTGGCTTTTATTACAAGATCGCTTTTCATTAAAATAAAAATACAAATTGCCAGATGAAAATAATTCAATTATTTGTCTCATCCGCTAGTCCTGTCAATGCGTTGCCCACTATCGTCTTCAGCTTTCTGTGGATCACCGAATTCATGTCATATTATGCTACTTTCAAGGGCAGGACTTTGTAAAGCTTAAAGTCCAGGGTTTGATCTTGTCAGCAGATATATGTATCAGTTTGGCCAAACAACTCTGTTATCTGTATTTATTATATCACATCTTGTGTACTGCTGTGTGACCAATTAACCAGTTACATCCTGAAGCTGATTTTTTAAAAAAAAATTGCTTACTCTCCTATGAAGGCTACACTATGGATTAGGAGATATATGTCAGCCATTTTAATTCAAGGGTGGTGCTAGAATAGCTTGACGCCTCTGGCGCCAAGCTATTCTGGCACCACCCTTGAATTATCTTTGTCAATTTGTTTTCAAGCAGTAGTGTATCAGGATTGAAAAGGTTAAGCTAGAACTATAGAAGATCCAAACTTCATGAACCCTTTGGGTGTCAGTACTAGTTGTTGTTGCGATGATTCCTTTAAGAATCATCACATCAAAAACCGCTGCCGACAGCCAAAGGATTTACATTGCTGACCAACTCATGTTTATCTTAACCATTTTCATTCTGATACACCCATTGCTTATAAAATACATTTCACTGATAGTTTAAGGGTGGTGCCAGAAGAGCTTGGTGCCTCAGAGGCACCAAGCTATTCCGTCACCGCCCTTGAACTAAAACAGTTGCTCCATCTCCTAATCTGTGTAATGTGGCCTTCATAGGAAAATAAGAAAATTTTACAAAATCAGCCTCAGGATGTAATGGGTTAAAACTGCACATGCTGTCACATTTATTTAGTTTCACCGTCTAATTTTTCAAATATCATGAAGTTAAACTGGGTTTCTGATACACAATTACATTTAAGATGAATCGTTCCCAGTGCATCATCTGCCTGTTTCATGACATGCACACACATTTTATCAGGCTTTCTTATGATTAATTTCTTCATCACATTAACGTGAAGGGGGTAGTGGGGGAGGGGAGGGGGGGGGGGGGAGTACCATCACTGATTTATGATTAATTTTGCAGTTCATGGTAATAAATCCAACAAAATAGCATTCACATTCCATGACAGAAAATGCTGATGCCCCCTTCACATACACGGATTTTTCTTACGAGTCCTTACGGATCGCACAAAGGCACGGATGCTTACGGATCCTTACGATTTGGCCACTTTTACGACCTATTTACGAGTGCTTACGATTGAATACGAGCTATTTGCGGTTTAATTACGGATTATTACGAGGTATTACGATGTATTTACGGCAAAATTCCACGATTTGTTACGAGTTGTCACGGATAAATACGAGCAACTTACGGGCATTTTACGAGCTTTGTACGGATTGTTACGAGTACATTACGGAATGTTACTTTTCATCAAAGCTTTTACGTGTTAGTTACGACCTGTTTACGTGTTGTTACGAATAGTTACGAGTTAGTTACCAGTATTTACAAGTCCTTACGATTTTTGGCCCCAAAATATAAAAACAATGGATTGTGTCCTGATGTCAGTGATTACTCTTAAGACTAAAATAACACACACACACACACACACACACACACACACACACACACACACACACACACACACACACACACACACACGCTGCTGTGCTTTTTGGACGATGAGGCGAGCGTTTTCCTCCCACTTAAAGTCACATGACAGGATAGTGCCAAGAAACTTAAAGTTATACTTTGCTTTATTTCTTTATTTATAATATTCAAAACAGTTTACAAGTTATACAAGTTAAAATACATTTACTTTCAATATTACACTGTTCAAGATATTTCATTTACTAAGTGTTCACTGGGTGTCAGTAGTCGGCGTCGGCGGCGCCTTGGGCGTAGCAGACATATTGTCACTCAAGTTAAAGTCCGAAATGAAGGAAGTGTTGGAGTTCAGTGTCTGAAAAGCACCGGTCAAGGTTGCTGCAGTATCCTTCGAAGTTGGAAGTTGTAGTGGTGGGTGCCTGGGTTCTACTGCGGACTGGGGTCGAGTGCGCGGGGGGTTCGACTTCAGCCACTCAATAACCTCATCCTCTTCTTCATTTGTTAGGGACCTGGTCATCTTAGTCTTAGGTTTCCTGTTCTTGTGCTTCTGAAAATAAACAAAACATAGCCATTTCATAATACACATAAAAACAAATACTCGTACAATTACTATTATTATATATAATATTATACATATTATGCATGATACAAATTTTACATTACACATATTATACTATTTATTACTATATTCCTGATTTATTACTATAATTTTGACTTACTTCAGCAGTGGTCGTGGCAGTAGCTGTAGCTGCTCCATCGTCCGAATCATCACTTCTAGAGATCGAGGAGTCACGTTCACTGGCTCCTATATCAACTTCAGTTTTAGTCTTCTACATCAACTGGGTCTAGCTGCGGTAGTGGTTCAGGGGAAGTCGAGCGTGTCCTCTTTTTCCGCGGAGATTTTCGACGATCAGGAGACATCTTGTTGACTGCCTTCTTCTTTGGAGCCATGCTTGTAGAGTCGATATGCAGAGATGTGCCTTCTATGAATGAAGTGTTCGATTTTGCAGCTGTTATACCTTTTCCCAAATCGTAAACAATACCTAAGAATACGTAACATATACATATCTATTCGTAAAGTACTCGTAACTACACGTAAAGTGCTTGTAATAACTCGTATCAATCCGTACAGCCATCGTAACACGACCGGAATGACATCGTTAACAACACGTAAGCACTCGTAATAATCCGTAAAGAATACGTAAACATATCGTAAACTAAGCGTAACAAATCATGAACAAAAATTGTTACGAGTCATTTACGGATTCTTGCGAGCGGTTTACGTGTTGTTGCGAGCGGTTTATGATACTTACGGATTGTTACGAGTTATTTACGGGACAAATCAATCCGTGGACAATCGTACGAAGATTTTTGACATGTCAAAAAATTTGCCTCTTCTTTCACGGATCCTTACGAGTGTCTGCGTGTTGTGACGAGTTATTGACGGATAACAGCGAGTTATTTACGGATGCGTGCGATTGACTACGAGTTGGCGATCCGTAAGGACTCGTAAGAAAAATACGTGTATGTGAAGGGGGTATGAAGAAGACAAAGGTGCCGATTTTGTTACCACTTTTGACTTTGGGGGGGGGGGGGAGGGGTTGCTTGTACTGTCACGGTCATGTATGACAGGTGGACAGAGGCCATTTCCAAAACTGTCCTGAAAATCAAACGACGGGGTGGGTGGGATTTCTGATTAGACTCTTCACTGTAGCAACAGATTTATAATAATAATAATAATAACGGTATTATTATTATTATTATTATTATTATTATTTTTCCCATTTTACTAATTAGCAAGGACATTTTCACTGATCACAGATATCTTATTTTGACTTTAACATTTCACAACAAACTCTCGATTTGCAGATGGAGCATTCGCCATGTTGCGGCGACACGATCTCGTTCGACAAGCACGGCCGAAGCTGCTCTTACAGAAGAGACCAAAGTCAAGGATGCTGAAGTCAAAGCTAAAGCTGCCAAAGCTGCGGTATGTTTCTTGGTGTAAATACTTGTGTGATTGAGGTTTTTTTTCAGGAGTCTTTTTTTCTTGGTGTAAAAACTTGTGTGATTAAGGTTTTTTTTTGCAAGGGCAGTGCCTGATCATTGATTAGTCATTTAGTACAGTAAGTAAAATGCTCATCACATTGCTAGTCATTTACTGATTTAGTCCAGTAACCATGTTCAGATGGCTGCCACATCAGTCCTCTTCAGAAGTGTCAGATATTTTGTTTTTGTTACCTTTTCTATTGTTATAGTGTTGTTATTTCATTAACCCTTGTCATCCTGATACACTATTGCATGAGATAAATTTGTCTTTGATAGTTCAAGGGTGGTGCAAGAATAGCTTGGTGAGGCGGCAAGCTATTCTAGCACAACCCTTGAAATAAAAGGTTGATCTGTCTCCTAATCTGTAATGTTGCCTTCATAGGACAATACGCAAATTTAAAATAATTCAGTCTCAGGATGAAATGGGTTAAATACATACCTCTGTGTGTCTGCTGTCTGAATTTAGCCTAGAAACGATACTTCAGTCTAGTTTGACGAATTTGCTTTTGTTCTTTGACACTAAAAGCTGGCCTAGCTTTGCATCATTGTGAAACCTGATGCCCTGCAGTAGTTAATGGATCGTCCTTGATAATTCAAGGGTCAAGGGTAGTGCCAGATTAGCTTGGTGCCATCAGGCGCCAAGCTAATCTGGCACTACCCTTGAATTATCATGGTAAATCCATTTCCTGTTGCAGTGCATTGGGACTACTTGGATTAAACACCATCAGACACACAGTTTCTGTTGTGTATGTTGCTGAATTGTGTATGATTGTGGTTACTTGCAGGTGGAGTCAAAGTCATTTGGCATGAACCTGTTTCGTGGTCAGATCAGCACGGAGCAAGTGTTCCCTTTTCCAGAGGGTAAGAATTATGTCAATTTCACCACAACTGTTTGGATTTTTTTTAAAGAAAGAATTTTTTTGGGTTGATTAAAAAGAACAACAAAAAAAATGTGGCTGTTGGTAGGGTTTTTTGTTATGATGAGTCCAGCAGGAATCATCACACCATAAACCGCTATCAACAGCCAGAGGGTTAAGATTATTACTTACATGATTTTTTTTTAAGCAAAAGGTCATAGGGCCTGTGTCAGCCTTAGCTGGCCTGTGCAGAGGCCAGATAAGGCAGACATTGGCCCGAAGACCTTTTGCTAAAATTGTCGCTCCGAGGACATTTTGCTCACAGGCATCCATTTGAGAGCCAGTAACCTGTGCATGATATATCCGATACCACAGTATCTCTTGGCTTGACTTCGCGAACGAAGATTCTATAGGGCTTGCCCACGTCGTCTGCAGGCATTTTCGTGGCTGCGGAGGCCAATCCGGGACAGGCAGATTCGACCGCAGTGGCTGCAGGGGAAGGTCTGGTCAGGGTTCTGAGTTACGGTGACTCTGTTTTTTCTCCTGAGCCGCTTGTCCTTAAGGTCAGCTCTGCGAGAGTCCTCAAAGGAGACGGCTGCCTTGTAAATGGTGGAGCGCCAGGTGGCTCCACCACAGTATACCGGAGTGCATAATAATGAAACTAACTGGTATGTTGTTTTTTTGTGCATTTCCTTTCATGGTGTATTACAATTGCCTTTTCCTTCCAGTGTTGACTCTAGAGCAGAAGGAGGAGCTTCAGATGTTGGTGGATCCCTGTGCCAAGTTCTTTGAGGTACGCGGTAGAAATAATGGTATTTGCTGGTCTTCAATGTTCTGCTGCTAAATTTAATTCCCCGGCTCATACCATTTGTGGGAGTACTCACTTGATGACCCGCTCCGGGAGTACACCACAAGTACACTATTATTTAAATGAGATGTTCATCATCGCATTTGAATAAAAGTGTATATGTGCCCTACTTAACAAATGAGTCTATTTGGGGGTATAACTGTAAGTATCTCATTTGAACAGTATTGTGTACTTGTAGTGTTTTTATCTTGGGAGTGCTCCGGCAATACAGGTCTTTTGTGTTTTGTAAACTTTTAGAGGAGAGAGAGAAGGTTTTTTGCTCACTTGTGAGTGCTAATGTAGTCACTAAGTAAAATAATTACATGTACAGAGCATTCAGCCCCCCCCCCCCCCCCCCCCCCCCCCCCCAATCCAAATATGAACAGAAAAAAAATACATACGGAATGGTGCCGGGATGGTGTTTGTGACTTGACAGTTTTGTAGTTATATTTAACTGCTGTTTCATTAGAGCATGTATTTGGCCTATTTATTGTTACCTCCCCTTCCACGCATCAGAGCTGTGGGGAAGTGGGGCCAACCCACGTGTATAGAGGCTCGTAAGCATGCATGCTTCTTGCAAATGTGTGTCCTGCAAGGGACTGATTTTGGACAAGCAAGATAGATAATGCATCATTACACATGTACACTATTTGTAAAATAGGCTTAGAGGGTTTGTCTTGGGAAACTGAAATAAATTCTGCCTATTAATCCCATCACTGCTGAAAAAAAATTGGACACCGCCCATGTGCAAGAGGTATAGATCCTCATGAGCCCCCGCAGTTGCAGGGGCTCATGAGGATCTAAACCTCTTGCTGAAACCACTTCGTATCCATGTTCTTTGGGCAGTCTGAACTCCATGGTCTAGATTTAAAAGATTCAAAGATTTCAGACACACAAATCATGACCACTGGCATTGAAGGGGTTAACACAGCAACTTTTCAAGTTGATGTTCATATTTTCTTGTACGTTTGTAGGAGCAAAATGACCCCCTGAAGAACGATGCCATTGAGGAGGTGGATGACGCCTCCATGGAGGGACTAAAGGCCATGGGGGCTTTTGGACTTCAGGTGCCTCAGGATCTTGGTAAATAGAAATTGTATATTTGGTGTGTGGGTGATGAGTCTGAGTGCTTCCCCTGCTGCTCATTTGTGTGCTGGTCTGTGGTTTTGGATTCAGCCGGCATGGGGCATATATATATTCTCATCAGACCTGCAGCTGCAATGGTGCAGTGGAATTTATGCCTCTTGCCGGCGGCATATGTCCAGTGTCCTCATCAAAATTCTCCATTACAGGCATGAGATTCTATCCACCAGTTGGTGGATACCCGGCTTCTTTGAGGTCCTGGGGGACATCTTAGATGGTCTCAACAACACAGATTCAAGTTGATGAGAACTGTTCATAACAGCATAAGGCTTGCATTCTCACGAGCCGCTGCAGTCGTTCACAGGAGCTCGTGAAAAAACGTGCCTTTTGCAGGACTAGACTCGGTGAGAGATGTGGCTGTTCCTACTTAACTCCTTCATTGTCGGGGCAAGGCAAACGTTACATTGATGCAAGAGACATAGATCCTCGTGAGCCTCCCCTCCTCCCCCCCCCCCCCCTCCCCACACACACAGTCGCGGGGGCTCATGTCTCTTGTTAGTTCTATGTTCTTTATGTCTGGTCTCATTTAACGTGTTTTCTTCACGCAAATGTTGGTCCGTGCGCAGTGGTTTCCTACACAAAAGGTTTGATCACTGGCAGCGAAGGGGTTTCAGGTTCTGGCTTTTCAAGATCTCATGCCTGAGGTAACCTTTTAGCCCCAAGGTCCCATTTGGAGGTGTTGCCTAACGACCGTGTACCAGTTGCAGGAGATGGATTGATCATGATAATTCAAGGGTAGTGCCAGATTAGCTTGGCGCCTCAAGGCGCCAAGCTAATCTGGCACTACCCTTGAATTATTATGGTCAATCCATCTCCTGCTGTAGGGACTCGGGGCTAAATCATAAATGGGTTAATACGGCTGTTGCAAGGAAGCAGTGTGCCGTGGTGAGCTCAGCGCTTCATCTAAGTGGCCCTTATCTGCGTGCACTGCCCTGGGTTTCAAGAGTAACTCATCCTGTTTTGTTTTGATTTGCAGGCGGTCTTGGTCTGAACAACACCCAGTACGCACGCCTGGTGGAAATTGTCGGGGCGCACGACCTGGGTGTTGGGATCACTCTCGGGGCTCACCAGGTAAGGGGAGACAATGATGGTGCTCTGCGTACATGTTCAGAAATCAACACAGTCATTTTGTTTTTTGTTGTTTTTTTTTCAAGATAAAGCATGTCAGCGAAATATACTTTTGCTGAAATGACACGTGTACGTGCTCATCTGTGATTTTGGACCTTACGGCTTGACAGCCGTAAGGTCGAAAAATCACTGGCTGGCACGCTTGTTTTCAACTTATTTGGAGTTTAGTGACATGATTTTGATTATGTCAGTGTGTGTGTGTTTTTATTTTTTTAGCTTCATTATTTGTAAGATGTTTGTTACTTTCTTTCACAGTCCATTGGATTCAAGGGGATTCTACTCTTTGGCAACAAGGAACAGAAGGAGAAGTACTTGCCTGCCCTTGCTTCTGGAGAGCAGATGGCTGCTTTCTGTCTGACTGAACCCGCCAGTGGCTCGGACGCCAGCGTAAGTTCAGTTTTTACTGTACAGGTGTGATTTTAACAAATTTTGTGCGTGCAGCAACTGGTGTACACTTTACATTTTCGAAGGTTGTCGGAATCATCATGTCAAGAAGCGCTACAGACAGCTGAAGTGTTAACCCTCTTGTGTTTGCAGCCATGGATGCTGTTTGCAGTACTGAAACCTGCATACACAGTAGTGGTTAACCCTTTGGCTGTCAGTAGCGGTTTTTTTCATGATGATTCCGGCAGGAGTGTAAAAAAGGTTAAAAGTTTAATGGACTTTACCTACTTTTTTGTGCAGTCAATCCGAACGCGAGCTGTTCTTTCACCGGATGGAAAACACTACATCCTGAATGGCAGCAAAATCTGGATCAGCAATGGTGGGCTGGCTGAAATATTCACAGTTTTTGCTCAGGTGTGTCATGTTACACATGATTGATAGCCTTATTCTTATCGTGAACAGCCATGAATTTTGTCCTTGTGATAATCGTTTGCTTACATTTGCTTGTTTTTATGTTGGGCGACCATAGACAAATTTGCAAATCCGGTTGGACAAAAAGTATTTTGGAAAACAGAAAATAGAGGTTGAAAACCCTTTAAATTAGAAAACATGAAACATGACATTACGGATCAAAGATCGAAACGTCGTGTTTCATGTTTTCTAATTGAAAGGGTTTTCAACCTCTATTTTCTGTTTTCCTTTCACATAAAACCCTTGCGGCAACAGTTTTACTAAATAAAGTATTTTTAATTGAATTATGTCCCTGATACTCATTACTGTTGTTCGTCGTTTTTAGTTGTAGTAATTTAATTTTTGTACTTTTCAAATGTGCTAATATGTGTCCATATCCATGTCCATATATATGTCCATCTTTCCTTTCATGTATTCAAATGTTGAAACTGCTATGCTTCGTTACCTTTTTTCTTTCAGATGTGAAGTTAACCCTTTTAGCCCTGGGACCCTGCAGCAGGAGATGGATTGATCATGATAATTCAAGAGTAGTGCCAGATGAGCTTGGCGCCTTCAGGCGCCAAGCTCATCTGGCACTAACCTTGAATTATCATGATCAATCCATCTCCTACAACTGGTACATAGTCGTTAGGCAACGCCTCCAAAATTTGAGAAAATGGTAACTTGGGGCTAAAAGAGTTAACCCGTTTAACCCTTTGCATGTTGGTAGCGTTTTTTGTGGTGATGATTCCCATCGCGACAAGTAGCGCTACTGACATGCAAATGGTGAACCCCAAGACAGCATTTTCCAAATTTTGGAGAATCACTTGCTCAAATATCCTTGTTACCTTGCTTGATTATGTTTGTTGTTCAGACCCCAGCGACAGGCAAAGATGGTGAGACGAAGGACAAAGTAACAGCTTTCATTGTGGAGAGATCATTTGGCGGTGTCAGCCAGTGAGTGACTTTTTTTTTATTGTTTGCTGATTTCAGGAATTCATGTTGACTAAATGTACTGAAGAGATTTTGTACTTTTAATTATAAATATTCCAGGCTACTTCGAATAGAGCAAATTGCCACCAGAGGATCAAATTTTGGTTTTTGTTATATGGCGCAGTAATTACATAGAAAGAGTGTAGTCAGAAAAATACTTATCACATCTGAGTATTCTTGTAAGCGACGTGTACTGCGTATATTATTTCCATTATTTTCATCACTCTTGAAAAGTGCATCTTGCTTTGCCCACAAATTTTGTGACTGGTTATTTGCACATCACTGTCTTTAACCCTTGTCATCCTGATACACTTTTGCTGGAAATAAATTTGACTATGATAGTTCAAGGGTGGTGCCAGAACACGGCTATTCAAGGCCTCCCATTTAGTTTTGAGGCGTGCGCGTATGGCGCTGTAAGATAAGGAGCCGCGCAGCGTGTCGTCTCTGTTAATACTGCCGGCTGGCAGCACAGAGCTGAGCGCAATCTGTTACGGCTGTGCAACTATAGTCGCGCTATTCTTGTCACTGTTTTACTCGAGCACGCTATGCTATATCGCACCCCAGGATCTCCATAAACTTCGCCCAGGCGTGCGCCCTGGAGAGGTCACTCCAGTGACTGACCCAGCAAGCGCATATACCCATTGTCTTCCGAGACAGGATGCCAAACTATGTGTGTACACGCTCAGCGCTGACCGTGTGCCACACGGGATACATTTTAATGGCACCGGTCATTTACCGCATGTTGTTTAAGCTGTACAGAACATATGTTGTATTTAAGACATACACTTAAAAGCTAAGAAAATAAGCTTTCTGCAGACACTAGACATGCTTAGGAAAATGAATACAATACAATACAATAATACTTTATTAATCCCTCATGGGGAAATTCACATTTTTGCCACCACAGGTGCTGCTTACATTCGCTCACTCGCTCATTCCACAAATTACAATAACAGAGCTACACAATGGACAATGACTCGGACGGGTGAAGCCCGTCGCCAAGGCATCTAATGGCCAGCGCCAGTGGCCTCATTCCGACCCGAACCTCCCTGACAAAAACAGAATGCGAAGACAGCCCTATGTCTACTGAACACACTATTATAATGTTCTTTATTAAGTTCCTACTTGGCTAAAACTAGTACATAAAACAAGTTAACAACAGAAACAAAATACCCGCGTCGATACGGAGATGATCTCCGATCTAGGCAACATAAAACTGAACAACGGTCAAACAGCACCTGGGGGCCCGTCGCCGCCATAGTACAGCGCCGGTGTTTAGACAGTCGTCCGGCATAAACAGTCACCACCTTAATTATACTGAACTGACTTAACTAGTATATAACTTCATATTTATTTTAAAAACAAACATAGTAGAACTACATTATTAACGTGAAAGCATGGTTTCTAAAAAAGTACACACGCGGCTGTTCAGTAAGAAACACAGTCACTGCGTCTGGGAGGTGTCTGTCATTACATCATTCGGCTGGAATGTGGGGCCTGAAGCTTGCTGGTACTGGCTTCGTTGAGTGCACTAGGCTAGCGCAGGCCATGATGTTGAGCGTGTCGTGCCGGAAGAGCCACTCCTGAGATGAAATGATGAAAGGGGAGGAAAGCACGTTGGGTGTATTGCCACAGCATAGCGCGCGCTGTTCTTCTGAAATCCGCTTGGTACAACAAGAATCAGCGTGTATCAACTCCCAGCATAGCGGCACAGCGGAGAAAAATGTGAAATCCAATTAACAGTCACAGCACATCAAATTTACAAAAGTCATCAAAAAAGAAATACCGGTCGTGATGCAGCATTGCAGGGCCTGACATCGTATATCAAACGAAGGTACCAATGACTAGAATTCTGTCGGTGGCGACCATTTCTGCCGGAGCGGGCGGCCAGGAGGTGTTGCATGGCCGCCATCTTTTACTACATGCTTAGGAAAATGAAGATGAGCAATGCATGCATCAGACTAGAAGACAGGCAACCGGCGCGCAGTTTACCGTGAAGACGACGCAAATCTGTTGCAAATGACACGTCTTTCAACTGTTCTAACTCATGCAAAGTACTTTTGCGAAAATTATGGTTCAGGCCAGCGATCATCGTATACCGCTACTACGATAAGCACTACTCAAAATGTCAGATAGATTTACCTTGCGATCTCAGTGGGTCCTGAAATGGGATGATGCGTCATTGGTAATCCAGTGTTAGACATACAGAAAGTTCTTGGGTGAACGCCGTAATCTCCACACGTAGTTGATTTCGGAGGCAGTGAAAATGTTCGAAATAATTCACAGTTCATATGCAGGGTTAGCGGCAGTGTCAGTTGCACACTTTGTATAGGTGAAGTTGTCTTTAGCATTCCACTAAATCTTACAAAATCGGAAGCCGAGCAATCCACTATACTAACAAATCGGATGGGACACCCACAGTGAAAACTGAAACACTCTTACTGGTGATCAAATGGCTATTTTGACTAGTCGTAAATTAGATAAACACAGAACAGTGCAGGCTAAAATGTATCAGTCTCAAGACATTTTATTTCACAGAGAGACTGAGTCCTGCGTGTACTGACTTGAGTTACCGGCGGCTCTCTACACATTCCTTTTAGATGTTTGGCTTCTTCATCTGTACATACGTCAATACCATGAAAAGCAGAAAGATCGTAGTCTACATAATCAACGCACAGTTTAAAGTGTTAAAGTCCGTCTTTCCTTTGCCTTTTAATCACTCTGCACGACAAATCCTGCACAAACTACTCAATCGTTCCATGTGCTTTGAATAGGAATATTGTGTGTCAGACTCCATTCTAAATGTCGGCGAACTACACTCACATGCTGGTCTATAAAACTTTCTATAAAAAATCACAGGAAAATCTATCCAGTAAAAGAAAAGCACTTACTTGTAGCACTATGTTACACTAACACATATCACTCATTGAAAATCCAAACAAAAGTATTTTGAAAGCACAGTAAAGTTTTAAGGACAGCACAAATTTGGCACTCGGCCCTTATAAAATAGTAAGCATAAGGAAGGTCAACTATCAGGCGGTACCAGATGCCCATCGGAATGCGCTGTAACTAGGTCACCTCCCCACCTCATAAGCTAGCGCGGCACTCCCTAACTAAATGTGTTGGCTTGTAGAAGAACTGAACAGCCGTGAGAATAGCTTGGCGCCTGAGGCGCCAAGCTATTCTGGCACTACCCTTGAACTAAAATGGTTGATCTATCTCATAATCTGTAATGTAGCCTTCATAGGACAAAAAGCAAATTAAAAAAAAAAAATTCAGCCTCAGGATGTAATGGGTTAAGAGGCAGTTTATTTTTGTTCCCCCTCTCTCCTTTCCATTTGGTAGATATGTGTGTGCTGTTCTGTGATTTTACACCCAACGGCCCAAGGCCGTTGGGTCCAAAATCACAGAACAACACACACATGTTTGCCAAGTGTTAATGCATCTTCATGTATCAAGATATCACTGGTATGCTCGTCACATTAAAAATGTGCAGCGGACCACCTGAGAAAAAAATGGGAATCAAAGCATCCAACACAGCGGAGGTGTACTTTGAAGAGGTCAAGGTTCCCGTGGAGAATGTGCTGGGAGGTATGTTGCTTTTTTGTTTAGTAGTTTTAGTCTTCTGACTGCAACAAAGTACAATGAGTATGTAACATGCATCATTACAATATCCGTCATTACTGCGAGTTTGATATCAGTAAGGTGAGGAAAAACGACACGGAGATAATCGTATTACGTCCCACCAACCAGCAGCTGATTTTTGTCAGGCAGGCATTACAATAACGTTTGTATGTTCAGTCAGTTAATTATAAGCCATTACACCCTGAGGCTGAATTTTCCTTTTAATTTGCTAATTGTCCGGTGGAGGCTACATTACAGATTAGGAGATAAATCAACCGTTTCAGCCCAAGGGTGGTGCCAAAATAGCTTGGCTCCTGAGGCGCCAAGCTGTTCTGGCACCACCCTTGAACTGTCATAGTCAAATTTATTTTTTGGAATTGTCAGGATGAAAAGGGTTAATTTGTATGCTATTGATATTAACTTTTCTGTGATATGGTTAGTATGAGTCGGAATTTCTGCTGGCTCGTTTGCCTGCCTCATCTATGACATTGGCAATGTTGAGCGCAAACCGTTTATACAGACGGATTAATTGCATGATATTTTCATTTTGAAGTCACATTGGTGTGCTGGTCAATGATTTAGGAGCTTATTTCTGTAGGCGGTAAGGTCCAAAATCACAGACCAGCACACCTTTTTAAATCGTAACTGTTTTGTCTTTTGCAATGTTTGGTTTTCATAAAGTATATATTTTGTTTCACTTTTTAAAAATTTTCTTCGCAGGTGTGGGCGGAGGTTTCAAGGTGGCCATGAACATTTTGAACAATGGTCGTTTTGGAATGGCCGCCTGCTTGTCTGGCACCATGAAGTACTGCATTTACAAGGCTGTGAGTATGATTAACTCTCTCTCTCTCAATTTATTTATATTTTTACAACCGTATCGGCCCACACCCACTAACTCATTAATCCCTGGCCGGCTATGACAGGATGCGGATCGACCGTGATAGTTCACGGGTGGTGACAGAATAGCTTGGCGCTTGTAGGCGCCAAGCTATTCTGACACCACCCGTGAACTATCATGGTCGATCTGATTCCAGAACTAGCATAGACCTCTGAGCATACCCCCAAAATTAGATGAATTTTGTAAGTTAATAGACGATTATAGACGTTTTTCACATCATTTGACAAAATCAGTGGATTAACATGGACAAACGTGCGATATCTTATATTTGTCCAGGTTTAACCCATATCACACTGAGGCTAAGAAGCTTCAAATTTGTACACTACCATATTCAAGCTACATTATAGTACTTACAGATAAGGATATAGACCAATGGCTTTAGTTCAAGGGTGGTGCCAGAATAGCTTGGCGCCTAGAGGCGCCAAGCTATTCTGGCACTACCCTTGAACTATTTTAGTCCAACTTATTTCACACATTGGTGTATTCTGAATGATAAGGGTTAAACCACTGTTTTCACTGGGACTCGTGCAATTTTGCCCTGCTTCTGATTTCGGAACAATGTCTGTTTGGGCTGCTTCTCCCGGGGAAGAGAGTCTTCAATGCCATGAGTAAATAGCTTTATATTTGCTTTTGTGTACTTAACCCCTTACATCCTGAGGCTGATTATTTTTAAAATTTTGGCTTATTGTCCGATGAAGGCTACATTACAGATTAGGAGATAGATCAACCATTTTAGTTCAAGGATGGTGCCAGAAAAGCTTGGCGCCTGAGGCTATTGTGTGGGAATTATCACAGTCAAATTTATTTCAAGCAGTAGTGTATCAGTTATCACAGTCAAATTTATTTCAAGCAGTAGTGTATCAATTATCACAGTCAAATTTATTTCAAGCAGTAGTGTATCAATTATCACAGTCAAATTTATTTCAAGCAGTAGTGTATCAATTATCACAGTCAAATTTATTTCAAGCAGTAGTGTATCAGTTATCACAGTCAAATTTATTTCAAGCAGTAGTGTATCAGTTATCACAGTCAAATTTATTTCAAGAGTAGTGTATCAGGATGAAAAGGGTTAGTTGTTCTTCAGTTAGTTCCCTTCTTTCCTTTTATCTATATGTGGTTTCATGTCCGGAATTTTTCTTAATCTCAGAATGCGAGTTATGTGCAGATTCCTTTAACCCTTTTAGCCCCAAGTCCCTACAGCAGGAGACGGATTGACCATGATAATTCAAGGGTAGTGCCAGATTGGCTTGGTGCCTTCAGGCGCCAAGCCAATCTGGCACTACCCTTGAATTATCATGGTCAATCCATCTCTTGCAACTGGTACATAGGCATTAGGCAACACCTCCAAAAAAGTTTGAGAAATGGGACCTTAGGGCTAAAAGGGTTAAACTAAAAGTCTCATATACTCACATAAGATTTCAAGTGGATAGGATAAACTCGTCATTTAAACCTTGAGAGATTCTATTCAAGAAATACAGCTGCTACTTTGGTTTCAATGTCCTTTGTAATGTTTGGCAGGTGGAACACGCATCCAACAGGACACAGTTTGGTCGCAAAATTGATTCCTTTGGCGCCATTCAGGAAAAGATTGCTCGCATGGCGCTGTTGCAGTACGTCACAGAGGTAACTTCTCAAAATATTTTTCAATCCAGACATAGGAAACAAAAATGATATCATGTGCAGTTATTTGCCACCATTTACACACACCTTTACCTGCGCTCACACTTGTACAGGGTGTGCAGAACCAGTAGGTCATCCCAGAGGCCAGTGGCAAGAATGTGCTTAACCCATATCATGCTGAGGCTAAAAGCTTCAAATTTGTACACTGCCATATGCAAGCAACATTATAGTACTTACAAATAAGGATATAGACCAATGGCTTTAGTTTAAGGGTAGTGCCAGAATAGCTTGGCGCCTAGAGGCGCCAAGCTATTCTGGCACTACCCTTGAACTATTTTAGTCAAACTTATTTCATACACTGGTGTATTTCGAATGATAAGGGTTAAAGGTGAGGTTCAGTCTTTTTGTTCCATCCCGCACATATTTTTAGACCCAGCTAATACATTGGTGCTAAGATGGTCAAACCGTTCACTAACTTCTTCTTCTTCTTCTCGAACGAAGTCACACTTGGAGTTTGGCTCTCAAAATGAAATCTGTGGTCTTTTGTAGTGCCTCCACAGGCCCGTACAGTTTTCTCTTGTAGAGTGGCAGGCTTCGGCCATATTCACTGAGTTGGCGGAGTTTGAACTCCGTCAGCTCTGGGCCTATACAAGGCGCGCAGAGTCATATCGGCCAGTGCACACAGAACGTGAGATAGACTGCAGTCACAAGTGAATCCCTATCAGCGTGACGTAAGCATACACATGATCTTATTCTGTAGCAGATGATGCTGACAAATAACTGGATGATAAATTACATTCGACAGCCACACTCCATGTGCACCTGTGCAATCTGGCTGTGACAACTGCTGTTACGGAATACAGGTGCAGGCAGTGTGGCTCTCAAATGTTCCGGCTGGTTATTTGTATTGTCTGCTACAGGATAGGTTCCTGTGTACGCCTAGGTAAAGCTGCCGGACTTCTGTGTATCTCATGTCTCCACGGTGTGCAATAAACTACTCCAATGCTGATGCATGCCTTATAAAGGTCCCTGGCTGATGGGAGTTTAAACTCTGCAAACTCAGTTTGTGAGCTCAGGGCCCTAGCTGGACATTTTAAAAACACGTGCGGGACGAACTAGAAAGACTGAGTCTCAGCTTTAAATCCCATGCAAGGCACTAAGCAATGTGCTCCGCGGCAGCGGAGCACATTGCTTAGTGCCTTGCACAGGATTTAAGCGCACTCATGCATGCACCTGAGACCGGAGCCGTAGGGTCTAGAGTAGCGGACCACTTTTTTTCTCTCCTGAAATGAGCACGGACTGATGAGTTCATGATGTTTCAATTTGCAGTCTATGGCCTACATGCTGTCTGCCAACATGGACTCCGGGTCAGCCGAATTTCAGATTGAAGCGGCCATCAGCAAAATCTTTGCTTCAGTAAGTAATTTGACATAATAAGTGCCTGCACCCCCCTGGATTTCAACATTAACCCCATTGAGCTTGTAGCCACTGGTAATGAACAGAACCGGTGGACACATGCTCAGCAGGGTCAATGATTGAGACTTAGTCCTCGGTTAAAGTTGTGTTTATGTGGTTAATTTGGTACACGAGTCCTATTTGTTTTCACTGTAAAAAAATTTTAAAATGGCTTTTCACCATTACTTCACCAGTTCTGTTACAATTAACCCATTCCATCCTGAGGCTGATTTTTTAAAAAATTGCTCATTGTCCTGTGAAGGCTACATTACAAAATAGGAGGTAGATCAACCATTTTAGTTCAAGGGTGGTGCCAGAATAGCTTGGTGCCTGACGGCGAAAAGCTGTTCAGGCACCACCCTTGAACAATCTTAGTCAAATTTATTTCAAGCAGTAGTGTATCGGTGTGAAAAGGGCTGTCTTGTCTTGTTTTTAAGATTGTTTTATGTTCATTGTTCATCACAGGAGGCAGCCTGGTACTGCGCGGACGAGTCTATCCAGGTTCTTGGAGGCATGGGCTACATGAGGGTGGGTGTTTGAAATTTTGTAACATTTATTTTCGTGAACTTGTGTGCAATTAGTGTGCCTGTATCTGCAGGCGCAGTTAAGGCTGATCCTTTGCCAGCCAGAGGGTTAAATTCTCATGAGCCCCTGCAGTTGCAGAAAATTTAACTCTTGCTGGTAAGGATCTGTCTGCAACTGCAGGGGCTGGTGAGAATCTGTGCCTCTCATAGACTGCAGATCTGCTGAAGGTTACCCACTAACCAGACAGGTGAGGCGAGTCCTGGCAGAAACGGTACGCTTTCCAAGGGGAAATACTCCTTGTTGGACAGACGATCAGCGAGATCCCAAGACAATCATATGCACCCAAAATCCAAGGGATGTATATGACTGTCTTCTACTTTTTCTGTGTATTTTTCTGAGGGCTGGTGAGGAAGGGGCAGCCCAGTAAGCAAAGATCCACAGGCCCACGAGGGCCTCATTGGGCCCCTGTGGGTATGTGGACCTTTCCTACTGGGGAGGGGGCCTAACCTAATATCACAGATCAGTGTAATTTAAATTATACTCCCCACCCCCTCTCCACAGGAAAAAGGGGGAGGGGGGAGGGGGATAAACTGAATTGATTACTATTTTGTATTAGTAGTGTATAATAAACAATTTCCAGAAGTCAGAAGTAGATCAAAACCGCACGTCTGTTGAGGCAAACAGTGGATTAAAAGCCCAGACAAACGTGTGATACGCAATGTTTGTCACAGCTTTTAGTCCACTGTTTTAATCAAAGCACATGCACGTTTGACCCTGTGTTGATTTAGGAATGTCTGTTGATTGTGTTACATAGTTTGTTTTTTGTTTCAGGACTGTGGCATTGAAAGGGTCATGCGTGATCTTCGTATCTTCAGAATTTTTGAGGGAACCAATGACATCTTGAGGCTTTTTGTGGCGTTGACTGGTATCCAGGTCAGTAAACAGCAGATTCTGATGATTCAAAGTCAGCCTCGATGCATGATTTTTATTTGCTTGATTTGGTTTTGTGTAAACTCTAATCAGTGTAACTGGGAAACCTCACGTCTGACACACAATAGACACGGTATTTTCCAGTTACACAGATGATTAGCTATCAAGGAGGGAGTGTATGCATCTGGTTGAGTCACTGTATCATTAGTTTTGTTGTTGTTGAAATGTCTTTCACTCATTCTTTCATTCGAAACCTCACATCTGACACACATTTGATTAAAGTTACACAGATGATTAGCTATCAAGGAAGGAGTGTATTCATCTGTTTGAGTCACTGTATCATTCATTCATTCATGCATGCATGCATGCATTCAGCCAGCCATCCATCCATCCATCCATCCATCCATCCATCCATCCATTCATTCATTCATTGATTTCTTGTTGTTCTGTCATTATATGTTGGATACTTTGTGTTTCCAGTATGCAGGCAAGTCCCTGAGAGAGTTGCAGAAAGCCCTGTCCAACCCCCTGGCAAATGTCGGCGCACTGGTGGGGGCTGGCACAAAAAGAGCGAAGCGGTAAGTCCTGTCATCGTGCGTGAACGAGGTGTGTGATTAACCCCTTGAGTGCCGAGAAAACCTGGACCGTGCCCAACTGCAAGAGGTATAGATCCTCATGAGCCCCCGCAACTGCGGGGGCTCATGAGGATCTATGCCTCTTGCTGACACCAATTTTCATCCGTGACGGCTGGGGATCTTCGACGTTAAATTAACTATGATTTCGAAAACAGTCTGCGTCCACTGGCGGGGAGAGGGTTAATGCTCTGTCTGCTATGCAGTAATCGTCCGAATTCCCAAAATCTTTTGCCCTCCAATGCCACGTACTTTGGCGCCCATGTCGTCATTGTTTCCGTCATTGTAACTTTAAGCTTGCTTTCACCCTTATCATTCGGTATACACCAGTGTGTGAAATAGTTCAAGGCGCCTCTAGGCACCAAGCTATTCTGGCACCACCCTTGAACTAAAGCCGTTGGTCTATATCCTTATCTGTAAGTACTATAATGTAGCTTGCATAATTATGGCAGTGTACAAACTTGAAGCTTTCACTTTCAGCCTCAGTATGATATGACACAGATTGTCATTCTGGAATTGTACATTGAACGTCAAAGGTCCCCAGTCGTCAAAGGGACGTGGATACAAAATTGTTTCAGCGAGAGGCATAGATCCTCATGAGCCCTGCATCTGCGGGGACTCATGAGGATCTATACCTCATGCAGTAGTGTGGTGTTTGGTGAAGATGGCATTGACACAAAATCGTTTTCTGTCATTAACAGTTTGAGTGCAATGCTGGGATATGTGAATCATGGATAGACACGCTGACTAATGATTTAGAAAGTTGATAGGTTGCCTGTGTGTGATGTTGATTGATTGGTCAAATTATTTGTCCGCAGCATGGTGGGGATCGGTTCGGGGCTGTCTCTGGCCGAGCATGTTCATCCGGACTTGAGAGAATCGGCTGATCAGGTAAATAATTTTGTTTGTTTTGTTTGTGAATCTACGTGACCACTTCCAAGCATTTCATCGTGTCAAGACAAGGCAGCAAAGTCATTATAACGTAAGCGACCTCATTAACCCCTTCGCTGCCAGCACCGTGAGATGGCCTTAGGTGCCTGCGTGGCATTAAACTCACATAACGAACTAACTGTTTGAAGTTAGTGGATGCAGAGTTTGTTTCTGTGTTAATCCAAAACCAAATGTTCCCAGTCGTGCAAGTATCATGGGTACGAAGTGGTGCAACTTCGGGGGCTCATGAGGATCTTTTTCTCTTACCAGTTGGATCGTGTTCACTTTTCTCATTTAATCCCACACCCACATTTCACCTGACGACTATGTGCCAGTCGCAGGAGATGGATCGACCATGAGAATTCAAGGGTAGTGCCAGATTAGCTTGGCGCCTTCAGGCGCCAAGCTAATCTGGCACCACCCTTGAATTCTCATGGTCGATCCATCTCCTGCTGTAGTGCGTCAGGGCTAAATGGGCTACGTTCAGCTTGCTTTTTTTTTCCAGACTGTGAAAGCAGTGGAACAGTTCGGAGGCACTGTGGAAGACCTGCTCATCAAATTCAACAAGAAAATCATTGGTATGTAAATACGCTGCCAGTACAAAATTGCATTCTTCCGCCTGTCGACATTTTGACGGATCTCTCTCACAGTACCTTTCGGTCATGCTGTTTGTTTATCAGCCATCACGTACCCTCCGTTCCGCCAGTGAAAAACTCCAGTAAAATCCCGAAGCTTAATATGAAATGAAGACTGTCGGGGAGCGTTCTTTCACTCTTTTAGCCACAAGTGTGTGGAATTCGCTGCCAATTGAAATGCGGAATCAGCCCACATTATCTCAGTTCAAAGTTCAATTAAAGACTTTTCTTTTTTGTCAGGCTTTTAACATGCTGCTCACCGTTTTTTCCTAGCAAACTGCTAACTGCCTTTTATTCTGATTTTGGATCTTTTGTGACAGGGAAGTGGATGTAAGGTGTTGGGAAGGGATGGGGTGGTTTAAAGTAGTGTATAACTGTGCGTGTGTGTCTGAGAGAGAGTGTGCTGTTGTGCATGCGCAGAGTCCAGTGTTTTCCTGGAGAACAGCGCTATACAAGAGCTATTTATTATTATTATTTATTATTATTACTTACGCCACGGATCTGTTATTATGTTGAATTACTGGACATGTAACATAAGCGCTATCTCGTTTAGGACACGCAGACCATAAAGGTGACGGCCAAGCATGTAAAATGCAAAGAAAATCTCAGCCAAGAAAGAAAGACGCTTTGAAAGGACATGTACAATATAATTTATTAATATTTTCGAGTTAACTCTTAAACTCCCAGAACTAAATGACTTCCATTCTATCGAATTGTAGTCATTTAGTTCTGGGAGTTTAACCCTTATCATTCGGAATACAGCAGTGTGTGAAATAAGTTTGACTAAACTAGTTCAAGGGTGGTGCCAGAATAGCTTGGCGCCTCTAGGCGCCAAGCTATTCTGGCACCACCCTTGAACTAAAGCCATTGGTCTATATCCTTATCTGTAAGTACTATAATGTAGCTTGCATATGGCAGTGCACAAATTTGAAGCTTTAGCCTCAGGATGATATGGGTTAAGAGCTAAATGACATACAGACAAGAATACAAATTACAATGCTTTTCATATCTTTCTTATTAGAGAAGTGTACACTTTTCGCCTACCCAAAAAAATGTAAGTATTGCATTGTATTCTTGTCTTCATGTTCATTTTGAAGGAAAAAAAAATTGATTGGAAAATTTAATACATCATGTTGTACTTGCCCGTTCCAAGTGATTCTGGTGCTTTTTTTGTGTTTGGATTTTCTGTTTTAGGGCGTTGCAAACCAGTACTAGGACTTTCATTCTGTGCACCCCTACTTTTCTTACTCTTTCATCAAATGGTTTCATTTATGCTGCTACTGATAACTATTTCAGAAGAGGAGCTTTCAAAGAAGCAAGTGGACAACTTTGCAGTTGACATGTTGACTTTTGTATCCATTAAGTATATGCTTTATTTTTTTCCTTTTCCAGATGAGCAGTTTGTGTTGAAGCGAGTGGCAGACTCTGCCATCGATATTTACGCCATGGTGTCGGTCTTGTCCCGGGCGTCGCGGACAATAAAGCACAATCTGCACTCAGCGCAGCACGAAAAACTCATGTGCCAAGTCTGGTGTGATGAGGTAAGAAAATAGTCACTTCCGGTCAGCTAAAGGTTCCTTGCTACTTGTCAGTTCCACACCTACATACACACACCCACACCCACACCCACACCTCTCCTTGCGCATGCAGCCACTGGTACTGCAAATGCAAACAGCCCAGTCAGCTAAAATCTTCGTGCCCACAACGGCCATAATGGGCCCGTGCACAGCCGTGCACGGGCCCACTGTGGCCGTCGTAGACCTGAAGGCATTTTGCTACTGGGGAGTGCCAGTCGCTGAATGTACAAGGGGAGTAAAATTTCTTTCCATTTCCCGTTCTGGTTTAAAATTATTACTTATTTATTTGTTTCCTCAAAAACATTACCGATGACATGACTTTATGGAAGTGTCTACTTACTTGCTCAATTTTAGCCTAGAATCCGTTGTGTGCCAACACAACCCGGGAGGCACTCGGGGAACCTCTCGAGGGGCCGAGAGTAGTCTCCCGTTCCTGCCCTACCGGTTCCCGGTCATGTAGTAGACCAACCAGTCAGTCTACTTCGCTCGCGCGGATAAGACGTGTTTAGCCTAGCTCTCGGATGGTGACTTCTACCGGTCATCTTTCCTACGTTTGTTTTCGTACGCCCTCGTGTACTCCGCGGCCTTTCTTCCGTGCCTTCTGGCGGGTTACCGGCTTTGCTGTCCTCGTGGCCTGGTCTACCGCCCTTTCGCCTGTGCCGGCTCGCTCCGCTCCCCTCCACGTGGTGTGGCGCTGTTATGGTGGCCCCTGTCCCCGCTTCGTCTCGGAGGTAAGGTAGCGGTAGCTGCCCTCGACTGGCCCCCCGGCCGGGCGCCAGCCGTTTCACGGCTGCTCGTTTTACGGCTATCTCTGCGGCTCTCCCAACGCTTACCTTATCTTGTGCCCTCGTCGTTAACGCCTGGTTAGCATCTTGGCTCGGCGCCATTTTGTTCTTCGGCACGTGGTTTGCTTGTGCTATTCATTGCCGTCTTTACTCCCCCCCAACCCCTGCGATATAATCTGGCCCGCCATGTATGCCGGCAGAGCGCTGCCTTAGCAAGTTAGCGCCGCTTACTGTGTGGTACTACTGATATTGTACCTTTGTGCGCCCGGCGCATTTCTTCGCTGTGGAGCTGGTTGGCGCGGGGGTAAAAGGGTTCACTTCTCGAGTGAAGGGTACATGGTTCGTTTCCAGCTGGGGTCTTAATGGGTTCAGAACCTTTCAGTCCCCTCCTTGATATCTCCTCTGTGGGGGACGTTTACGTTAAGCCCTAAAGGGAAAGGGGGAGAATGACTTGGCCAACGGCCATACCACATTGTATACACCGGTTCTCGTCTGATCACCGAAGTTAAGCAACTTTGGGCTCGGTTAGTACTTGGATGGGTGACCGCCTGGGAACACCAAGTGCTGTTGGATACCTTGGTTATGTGGCAGCGCCTACGTTAGTGAGATAATAGTAATAATCATATAGTAACAAGCGCATTTTATAGACGCTTTTACCGGGGTTGGAGATCGGCTCATAGCACCGCTACTTCCTGGACCCTCGCGCACGCGCACGTGTACCACACGCATTAGCTCACACACTGCACGGCACACAGTTCGTTCACGGGGGGTTAAGGGGCTACTGCAGTTTGGAATTTCAAATTCTTGGTATTTGAAATGTGATTTAGTGCGCTACGCGGATTCTGCTCCCGGTGTGGCGTCTCCCTGTGGCCGACGGTTGACCATGCGGCGTGCTTCCCTGTGCCGGCTGCTCCTCGGACCCCCTTCGTGGATTCTGCATGTCCCGACCGGAGCAATGGTGGTCTCACCTGGAACCTTACCAGCGCAAGCTCCCACACCCAGCTGCCTCGTAGCCGGCCCTTAGGCCGTCCCCTGCCGCCTCACGTAGCAGCCGCTTCTTCCCGTCTCGGCCTTACGGAATGGATCTCTCGTCGGGGACTTGCTGGACCAGCTGACCACATGCTGACCACAGGACTGCCCCTGCTGCCAAGCCCGCTGATCCTTCCGGAGGATCTGTATGCCGGCAGAGCACCCGCCTCACTGAGCCCGGCCTGCAGCAGTGTGCCACGAGCCGTCCCACGTTGACTGGCCGTCCTTGCGTCGGGTAACCTCCGGCTCTGCTGACCACAGGACTGCCCCTGCTGCCACGCCCGCTGATCCTTCCGGAGGATCTGTATGCCGACAGAGCGCCCGCCTCACTGAGCCCGGCCTGCAGCGGTGGGCCACGAGCCATCCCTCGTTGACTGGCCGTCCTCACCTGTCTCTCCTCGATAAGCCCGCGGGCTCTTCCGAGGGGTCTGGTTACCGGCAGAGCGCCTGCCTCACTGAGCCCGGCCAGCAAACACGTCAGCCACAGCGTGCACGGTTCAGCCACGTTCCCGACTCCTCCCGTTCCACTGTCGGAAGGATCGGCCCGCTCTAGGGTCGCCTGGACGTCACGCTTCATGGCGCTCTCCCACCCCATCTTCGGTGCTCTCGCCTCGACGCTCTCGACTTCCCCTCGATGGCGCCCCGCCCGGGTTCGCTGCCATGGTTCGCCGGCCGTGGATCGTTCCCATCATCGCAGTCGCCCTACCCCCAGGACGGTCTTCCGCCGCGCGCCCGCCTCTGTCGCCTCGTCGCTGACGTTGTCCCTTCCTCGGCACTGCGCCCCCCCCCCCCCCCCCCCCCCCCGCCCCAGGGGAAGGTCGCCGCCTGCTGGACTCCGACCGTCGGGCCCTGGGATCCAGTCTCTTCTCCAGCCACCCGGCTTCACGCTTTGGCGGGATTCTTCTCCGCCCTCCTCCGGCTAGCCGCCCGTCGCGATCCTAGGCCTTGAGCGACGCCTGCCCGCCTCCTTCGCCCTCGATTTTCCGTCGCGGCGCCCCGCCTTCACGCCTGCTGTCGGATGCCTCCCGTCAGCTCTGCCCTCTCTGGACCGAGTTCCGAGTGACCCTCTTCTAGGCCTCCACCCTGCACGGAGAGGTCCCCTCCCTTCCGGGAAGCCGCCTCGGAGTTCGCTCGACGCCCCGGCCTGCTACAGCCGCCCTCTTCTGCTTCACGACTGTGCGGAACCACAACTTAGTGGAGAAGCGGACCAGGGCCCACTGAGTGCAGATCAACCATCCTGTGGCAGTTCCCGGCGTGGGGGCAAGTGATCTTAGCGCGCGCCACTTCAGGCAGAGTGAAAGAGCTATCCCTGGTCCTGGAGAGGAGTGCTCTTCCTTCCCTACTCTTTGTGTACTTGCCAACGGCCGCCTACCTGCGCACACCAGGGGATACGCTGGAAAGTCCCGGGAAGAGTTGGCGCCTCCTCGTCGTCCTCTTGGCGCTGTTCCAGTCGTTCTCGGCTTCCTTCCTTCAGATGGTTTCCTCCGGGGCCCGGAGAGCCGCCGTCCCGCCTGGAGACTTCACGGCCAGCCTGGACTTGTTCGTCGCGTTCGTCTGCACCAGGCCTCCACGGGTTCCTAGTCAACTCAGGCAAGTCGGACCTCGCTCCTTCGCGTTGCCTTGTCCTTTCGCATCTCTGCGCCCGGCCGCTTCGGCGGCTCCTCCGGCCTCTTTACGTCCCTCCTCAGGCGACCTGTCCGTCTTGGTACCCGGGTCCCCGTTATTCCGCCCCCACCTCCTGCGTTGGACGGGTGCTTCATGGCTTGCTTCGGGAGTCCCCCTGACCGCTCCACCTTCTTATCTCTCTCCCTGGGCGTCGATACAAGTCTTGCTGATTGGGTTTCCCACCTGCTACCGCGGTTCCTCATGACGTCCGGCCCCTGGCCTCCGGAGTTTGTGGACAAGCTCAGCATCGGTTCGGAGCTGCAAGCAGTCTGGCAAGTCCGCGTCGCGTGGTAGGAACAACTGCTCGTCTTCTTGACAACGCGACACTGGTGGGGTACTGCCTCGTACAGGGTGGGCTAATAATAATAATAATAATTACGGTATTTATAATGCGCTTATCTTATAATAATTATAACTCTAAGCGCGCACTCACAACTCGCACACGCATGCGCACGCTTAAGACAATGACTCACGTAACACAAATAGTGAAGATACATTACGACGGTCAGCTTGGGGTGGGGAGTGTGGTGATATAGTGCTAGAACTGTTGAAAGAGATCAGTTTTGAGGGCAAACTGGAAGGAGGAGAGTGAGTGTTTCTGACGGAGAGAGAGTGGGAGAGTGTTCCAGGTGGATGGACCGTATACTGAGAAAGAGCGGGGGCCGAAAGTGCTGAGTTTGGTGCGGGGGATGAGGAGGCGGAGAGGGTCAGAGGCGGAGCGGAGGGAGCGGGGAGGAGTGTAGGGGTGAAGTAAGTTGGAGAGATAGGCAGGAGCGTAGTTGTTCAGGGATTTGTAGCAGAGAGACAGAATCTTGTATTGGATGCGTTGGGGGATGGGGAGCCAGTGAAGGAGCTTGAGCAGGGGAGTGATGTGGTCGGATTTTTTCTTTCTGAGGACGAGGCGGGCAGCATTGTTCTGGACGCGCTGGAGAGTGAGAGTGGTGGAGTGAGGAAGGCCAGAAAGGAGAGAGTTGCAGTAGTCGATGCGAGATAAGATGAGAGAGACAGCGAGTTTGGTGGCAGCTTCGGTAGTGAGGTATTTTCTGATCTGACTGATGCGGCGGAGGTGGAAATAACATGCCTGGGCCGTGGCGGAGACGAAGCTGGTCATAGAAAGAGAGGAATCGAGGATAACGCCAAGGTTCTTGACCGAATCAGAGAGGGAGATGGGGGCGCTGTCGAGTTGAAGGTGGAGAGAGGGAGAGAGCTGGGAAAGTTTCTGGCGAGTGCCTACCAGCATGGCTTCCGTTTTGTCGTCGTTCAGTTTGAGCTTGTTTGCTGTCATCCAGTTTTTCACGTCCTCATAGCAGTCAGCCGTGCGAGTCAGTAGTGTCTGAGTGTTGTCGAGTTTGTCTTTGTCTAGTAGTTGTGAGTCGTCAGCGTAGAGGTGGTGGTGTATGTGGTGAGACTGGATGATGTTGGACAGGGGGGAGATGTAGAGTGTGAAAAGGACCGGGCCCAGGACGGACCCCTGTGGAACGCCGCAGGAGAGCCTGACTGGGTTGGAGGAGACGCCGTCGATGGTGACGGACTGCTGTCTGTCGGAGAGGTAGGAGAGAAACCAGGAGTGAGCAGAGTCAGTGATGCCAAATGAGTGGTGGAGGAGGATAGAGTGGTCTATGGTGTCGAAGGCGGCAGAGAGATCGAGTAGCGTAAGAAGGGAGATGTTGCCCGAGTCAGTGGAGAGAAGCAGGTCGTTTAGGATATGTAGAAGGGCAGTTTCAGTGCTGTGATGTTTGCGATAGGCAGACTGGAAGGGACTGAGGAGGTTGTTGTCGGCGAGGTGGAGGTTGAGTTGGTTGAGGACAACCTTCTCAAGAAGCTTGGACAGGAAAGAGAGATTGGAGACTGGGCGGTAGTTCTTGAGTTCGTTTGGGTCGAGGTTGTGTTTTTTGAGGAGAGGACGGACGATGGCGGACTTGAAGATATCGGGGACGGAGCCATTTTCTAGAGATGTGTTGATGATGTCGGTAATGAAGGGCAAAAGTTTTGGGAGGCCGTCCCGGTAGAGGGAAGCTGGGAGGGGGTCTAGTTCGCAGGTTTTGAAAGGCATGGACTTTATGGTCATGAGGACTTCATCCTGAGAGACGGGGCGGAAGGACGAGAGGGGAGTGCCGGAAAAGGGGGTGTCAGGGAGGCAAGGCGAAGAAGGCAGAGTGTCGAGTGTGTTGCGCAGAGTTTGGATTTTGTCGGAGAAATAGGAGGAAAAGGCGGACGGAAGTTCTTCTTTGCTGTGTGTGTTGGGAAGAGGAGAGTCTTTAGAAGTGCCTAGGAGTGTGTTCATGGTAGCGTAGAGGGTTTTGGAAGAAGTGGATTCCAGGATTTTGTTTTGAAGGTGTTTGCGTTTGGAGTCGGAGATCATTCTGCAGACTTTGGATCTGGTGGTTTGGAAGATCTCTCTGTGAACGGTGAGGTCGGATGAGCGCCAGCGGCGTTCCGCTTGTCGACGCTCGCGCTTGGCCTCGGCTATGTCATCAGTGAGCCAGGGGGAGGGGAGTCGGTTGGGTATGGAGCAGGTGGTGACAGGGGCATGGGTGTCTAGAAGTTTTCGAAGGGAGTAATCGAAATGGGATGCAAGATCGGGAGAGGAGGCGGGGTCCAAGAGAAGGTCGACAGCTTCGTCGAAAAAGTTCTCTCGGTTGACAGATTTTAGTTTGCGACGAGAGACAAAGAGCTTGGGCTTTTTCGGGGGAGGTAGGTTGAGGGCGACGAGAATAGCGAGGTGGTCGGAGGGAAGCACAGAGGAGGTGTCAAAGTCGAGGAAGAGTTGATCGGAGGTGCGGGTGATGATCCAGTCGAGGGTGTGGCCGAGTCGGTGGGTGGGTTTAGTGATGTGCTGTGTAAGATTGTGGTTAGAAAGTGACGTGCAAAGGCGTTTTGTGTCGGGGTGGTCGGGTTTGTCGAAGTGGAAGTTAAAATCACCAAGAAGGATGTGTTTTCCGGGTCGTGTGCTGTAGTGGTCGAGGAGGAGATCGAACTCGGTGAGGAACATGGAGTTTGTGAGTTTGTTTTGAGAGCTTGGAGGGGGGCGATAGATACATGAGAAGATGAGAGACTGGCCAGGGAGTGTTGCTACGGCCTCGACAGATTCAAAGGAGGGATGAGCAAAAGGGAGAGACTGAGAGAAGGAGAGGTGAGTTGAGAGACAGTCCCTGTAGATGATGGCAATGCCACCCCCTCTGGAAGCACGCGGGAAGGAGGCCAGGCGGTAGCCACTCGGAGTGACGCTGGCGATGATGGGTTCATCGCCAGCTGAGCGGAGCCACGTTTCGGTGATCACGACAACATCTAGGTCATTGTCTAGGATGAAATCTGAAATCACGTCGGCTTTGCCATCTTTGTGCTCAACCCTCCTGTGCTGCTCCTCTGCCGTCTGATGCGTTGATGCGAGGACCGCTACCTTTCTTCCTGGCCCGACACAGCCCCGGCCGTCAGAATGTCTTAGCCGTCTCACGCTCCCGACGCGGCCAGTCGCTACACATGGAAGGGGCCGTCCGCCAGGACACCTTCGGATTATCTGCACGCGATGGGAGACGCCATTGGTCGTTCTGTTCGCCGCGGTGGAGTTACCAGCTTCCCCTTGTCTCCCCGGTCCCAGACCCTATGGCCTGGACAGTCTTCGCTCTGTCCATCCCGTGGGATGGCCTCTCGTGTACCCGTACCCTCGGACAGTCCTCGTTCCCAAGGTCCTCCTCAGCTTCGGGGTGCATACGGTCGTCCTACGGCTCGTCCCATTCTCGTGGAACCGGTCCTGGACCTCCGACCTCCTCAGCCTTGCCATGGGCCCCCCACGGCTGCTTCCCGCACGATGCTCAAGCAACCGCGTCATCGCTGTTCCACCCGTGCCCGGAACGCCTACTCCTTCAGGCCTGGAGTTGTGCCGCAAGCCCTCGCCGCAAGAGGCGTCTCGAGTGCAGCAGTGGAAGCTTTCACTACAGCCCGTGGCGCCTGTATGGCATCGGCGACCTTACTTTTCTCTTAGGCCTGCTGCGTCCAGCGCCCTGTTCGCTCATTCCTCGCTGAGACCTTCCATGTGTACTGACTTGGCTGATTTCTGCCCGATTCGCACCCCTGTCTTGGCCCTCCTTGCGGATGTGACTCGTAAGATGTGCTTCCTGTGGGCGCTTGCCATGGCAGCCCGAGTTGGCGAGCTACACGCACGTTCGAGCGGATGGTTCCGTACTGCACCTTACGGACCCTGCCTTCATTGCCAAGACCAGGTCCCCCATGACCACGCCACAGTGGTTCACCTTGCGGCCGCTGAAAGGGGCGGACTTCCCCCAGGAGACCAGGCAACAAAGTCCTGTGCGAGCCCCTCTCGTGCTCCGACGCCGAACCAACGCCGTCCGGTGGGGACGCTCACGCCTCTCTCTGCCGTTAACGCCGGCAGAACTGACCCAACAGCCCAGGCGATCTCTTCCGGCCTACGCTGCACCCGGCGGTCCGCCTACCAGGACTGCTCCCCTCAGGGAGCTCATTCCTCTCGGACCCTGCCTCCCTTACCAAGGACAGGTCTCCTCTGACCGCGCCTCAGGTTTTCACCTTTCGGCTGCTCGGAAACATTGCCTTCCCCAGGAGACCAGGTAATGAGATCCCGTGCGCACCCTTTGCGTTGCCTGCGCCGATGCAAGCCATCCGGGGCGGATGCTCACGCCTCTTCCTACCTGGAGACCCGGCAGACAGGACATTACAGCCCAGACTATATTTTCCTGACTACGCTGGGTCATACCGTCCACCTAGCAGGACTTCTCCTCCTACGGAGCTAAGAGGCTTGGATTATGCGCACTCGAGGTACGGGCCTTGGCCACGAGCGTCGCGTTCGACTGGAACTGCGCGGTCCAAGACATCATGGCAACCATGCGCTCAGGGCAAAATCGACCCTCACCCGCTTCTACCTCCGGGATCTACCTCTGCTGGCTAGAACGGCTGACCACACGACGGCGCCCGCTGTCACGCCCGCTGATCCTTCCGCAGGGTCTGTTTGCCAGCAGAGTGCCCGCCTCACTGAGCCTGGCCTACAGCGGCGTGCCTCGAACCGTACCCAAGTGGCTGGTCTTGTTGTTGTGGCAGCCATGGGCTGGAGGACAGATTCGACCTTCGCCCGTTCTACCCCCGGGATCTGAAAGGCCAGCGAGACAATCTCGCTTTGATGGGAGTCACCGCCACTGCGCAACACTCCCTCCCGGAGCCATGGGCGCCGTATGTTCATACTTCGCTAAAATTGTCGGGAGGTTGCGACAGGGAGGACGGCACCAGTTACCCCTTCGGGGAGGTTTATACGCGGCACCCGCCTCCTTCTCGCAATTCTTCCATAAAGTCAATCCAGACCAAAAAGGTGACTGCCAAGCGTGTGAAATGCAAAGAAGTACCCAACGGAGAAAGAAACACGCTTAGAAAAAACGGTACAACACAATTTATTAATATTTTGGGTAAATACCCTTTGTCAAAATAGATAAACAAACAGAGACATTAGCCGCTACTTATCTCTGTTTGTTTGTCTATTTTGACAAAGGGTATTTACCCGAAATATTAATAAATTGTGTTGTACCGTTTTTTCTAAGCGTGTTTCTTTCTCCGTTGGGTACTTCTTTCCATAAAGTCATGTCATCGGTAATGTTTTTGAGGAAACAAATTCATTTTTCTCTAAAAGGTATTTTTTTGAAAAATACTTACCGATGACATGACTCGGAGGACCCTCCCACCTGCCCCGCTTGCCGCGGGTGAGCGAAGTATCTTGACTGGTTGGTCTACTACATGACCGGGAACCGGTAGGGCAGGAACGGGAGACTACTCTCGGCCCCTCGAGGGGTTCCCCGAGTGCCTCCCGGGTTGTGTTGGCACACAACGGATTCTAGGCTAAAATTGAGCAAGTAAGTAGACACTTCCATAAAGTCATGTCATCGGTAAGTATTTTTCGAAAAAATATCTTTTAGAGAAAAATGAATTTTGTTTGAATTTCTTCCAGGCCTCAGAAAGGATTATGCACAACCTTGCGGCAGCCAGCAGCGCAAAATCGCACAAGAACTTCGAGTCCCTCTCCAAAATTTCACAGGAGGTCGTCTTGCGCAATGGCGCCTTCCAGGTACACCCTCTCGGCTATTGATGATGGCTGTTGTGACAACATTTTGGCACAATGAACAATTTTAGGTGATGAGGTTGCTGTCATATCAGAAAAATAATGTGCAAAAGATTGGAGTAAATGGTTTTAACTATTTTCTTTATTGTACAAGGTTGAAGGATTCGATTTTTTTTGGTGCCCATCTGGGATCTGGACATAACAGCTGCAAGCTGCTGGGTCCAAACTCAAAGACCGACACATGTTGTTCTCGACACATGGTGGGTGATGTGTGTGAAACCCTGGCTTCGTATATATAAGGGCGAAATTACGATCTGCAGCTGTACAGTCCAATGTGTTAAAATAAGCCCACAAGAAAAGGCGCAGGTGCACGTAACCCTTTTAGCCCCAAGATCCCATTTCTCACATTTTGGAGGTGTTGCCTAATGACCGTACCAGTTGCAGGAGATGGATTGACCATGATAATTCAAGGGTAGCGCCAGATTAGCTTGGCGCCTTCAGGCGCCAAGCTAATCTGGCACTACCCTTGAATTATCATGGTCAATCCATCTTCAGCTGTAGGGACTCGGGGCTAAATGGGTTAATTGTGGTAGCAAGAGGCATAAATTCTCGTGAGCCCCTGCTACTGCAGGGTGTTCATGTGAATCTGTGTTTCTGACAGAAAGGAGATGAGTTACTGTTTTGATTGAAATGTTCATAGCAATAATTATGAAAATATTTTGCTTGTGAAGTGAAGTGTTTAAACATTCAGTATATCTGTACATTGTAAAACTGTACATTCTGAGCATGACAAAAACTGGTGTTATGAGTAGATTTTACTCCCAAGTTTTAATGTGGGATGATATGTAAATAACATGTAAATCCATTCCCTTGGGTGCTTTTCACCATTGAATGGTTCTCCCACAGAATCTCAAAGAAAAGAACATGTTAATTTGATGTTGAAAATTCAATTATTTGAGCTATATATATACGAGTTCAACTATTAAAAAAAAAAAGAAAATGCGAATTTGAAGGCGAAAATTGAACCATAGGTATTTGTTGATTTCATAAAAGAGGTGATTGTGTGTAATAGACAGGTTGTGAAAAATAAAGCCTGTGTGTGCGTTGGAGTCCATTTATACCACAAAACATATCAGATTGTTGTCGTTTGCCTGCTATGTAAGTGATTACATTGACATCGCATTGAAGAACATTATAATTATTGTCATTTTTTGTATTTTCTGGTATCATATCTCAGGGCTTGGATTTGTTAAGATGATCACGTTTTTCTTCCAGAGTGTGCTGGTCTGTGATCTTGGATCATACAGGCGGCAGACAACAGGTCTAAAATAACAGACCAGCGCACAAATATTGATTTCATTTTGCAGATAGCAGCGAGTGGTTTATTTAGACACTCTGCTCCAACCTCGCTCCCCCCCCCCCCCCCCTTCCCTTTGCATTCCAAAGTCATGTCTAACATTTTTAGTTATTACCATCCTAGTAAGCAAGGGCCCCTTGGGGTGCAGCGATTCAGTGCACTGTCATGGCCGATGACAGCCTAAGGACCTTTGGTGTCATGGATATTATTGCCATATTCGAAGTAAATGGCTGCAGGTGTGTGATTTTGGACGGTATGGCCTAGAGCCGTCGACTCCAAAATCACAGAATATAGGCACATCATTATTTATCTCCGTTTATATTAGTATTGTAATGATTTTCTCCTCTTTTTGTTTGCTTTGCTCACCATCGTGTTAGGCATGATCATGAAGGCCCGTTGAAAGAGCCAGCCAGTATATTGTTGGCTGTAAATATTCCATGGTTTTTTACTGATGAAGACTATTGGGATTTTGTTTTTAACCCATTTAGCCCCGAGTCCCTACAGCAGGAGATGGCTCAACCATGGTAATTCAAGGGTAGTGCCAGATTAGCTTGGCGCCTGAAGGCGCCAAGCTAATCTGGCACCACCCTTGAATTATCACGGTCCATCCCTCTCCTGCAACTGGTACATAGTCATTAGGCAACACCACCCAAATTTGAGAAATGGGACCTTGTGGCCGAAAGGGTTGTGTGCCAGTCTGTGATGTACTGCTCAAGCTAAGCCCGTTAAGACTGATATAGGCCAGTACATTTGATCCCTTCACTGCTGCTGGTGACACTGTTCTGTGGAAACAGACGTGCAGTTACCCATCTTTTCCACCGAGAGGTATTGTCAGGGGGCGGACAAGGGGCTTACAAAGAGGGGAAAACATTTGTCATGTTTATGCCCGTTGTCAGCAGTTTGCGATCATTCTGCATTGGTCGAGAATTCTTGGGGACCCATTTCAGCAGGATTAAACATGCCATTGACAGGCTCGTGTGAATATACTTGTTTGAAAAAGAAAGCATTTTGTGCACTGCATGCTTTAGACTCCTGACGTCATTTTTTCTCCAGAAGGTTTGAATGTAGGGTCGTCAAGCGAGAGTCGGATCCTTAGGCTTAACTCATTTAGCTCAGCCACCTTTGCAGTCACAAGATAATTGATCGACCATGATAGTTCAAGGGTGGTGCTGGAACAGCTTGGCGCCCATTGTTCTGGCACCACCCTTGAACTATCATGGCCGATCTGCGTCCCGGTTTGTAATGCAGTCTTCAGATGGCAGCTCCAAAATATGGGGAAGTCAACCTACAGCACAAAGGGTTAATTGTTATTGGAACATGTTGACCTCACGATTGTATTTATTATTCACAGTGTGTTGGCGCTCATTGCACGCAGGGTACAGTTTGTCACCTATGTTTGTTAACCCTTTTAGCCCCAAGGTCCTATTTTTCAAATGTTGGACTATGTACCAGTTGCAGGAGATGGGTTGACCATGATAATTCAAGGGTTGTGCCAGATTAGCTTGGCGCCTTCAGGCGCCAAGATAATCTGGCACTACCCTTGAATTATCATGGTCAACCTATCTCTTGCTGTAGGGATCCAGGGCTAAAAGGGTTAAACATCCACACAAAGATTAGATTTGTCTGCATGCAGATCTGTGATTTTGAACGTTACAGCTTAGACTTGTATGGCTTAGAGTCGTACGGCTTCAGGTCGTGAGGTCCAAAATCACAGAATGGTACATTTAAGCTGCACTTGGCTACTGCACATGAAAATTGCAGAGATTTGATTTCATCTTTGTTTATGAATCCAGGTCGCTTATCAATGAATCATGATAACTACTTGTTGGTGTCTTTGTGCATAATTAGCTCATGCATGGCGCCCCCCAGAATAACAGCTGCAAAAGTGTTGTATAGCCTTGCCGGTGGCAACACTATACGACACTTTTGCAGTTATTGATGCAGGGTGCCTGGAATGTGTCAGCATTTTAATTCACTTCTCTGGTTTTAGACATACTGTGATAGGAATGATTTTCTTCTCTTTTTGTTTGCTTTGCTCACCATCGTGTCGGGCATGATCATGAAGGCCCGTTGAAAGAGCCAGCCAGTGAATGGTGGCGACAGTTGCAGGAAGATGAAACAGTGGGCTCTATACACCTGTGAGCAAAAGACCTTCGGGCTGTATCAGCCATAGTTGGTCCGCGCACAGTTGTGAGCTGTTGAACTATGGCTGATACAGCCTGAGGACAGTTGATGGAATAGTGGACAAAATGCAGACTGGTCAGACTAGGGCACTACTGCATTCTTGGCGCTGTGTACGAAGCCTACTATATTTATGGCCAGTGATTTTATTTCAAATTTAATTTCTGTTTGTAAGTATCATTTTGAGACATCGCTTATTTCATTTGACTGTATTTATTATATATACAGCGAAATGTGCCCTACTTCTTTAATTTGGAACATATTCATCAATGTCAGATTTTGTTTCAGATCATGTTAAATTTATTTGAGAAAAGGCAGATTTTTCTTTCACGCGCTGTAAGTAACGCAAGAAATTTTATATGTTCTTGAAATACTGGGAAATGGGTTTGCATCGATCTGATTGGGCATGTTAAATAACTGCTTTGGGTGATGAACAAAGATGTTAATGGCACCAGAAATGTGTCTTAATTCATTCTTACCCCTCACAGCCCAGCATAGGAAGTTGCAACTAAATCAGCCATTTTCTTCGCTTGCACATGCATGTTAAAACATCTCAGGAATGTTATAAAAATTGTACATAATTCTGGCGAACAATATAATCTGTGAATCCATGACCGCTGATGCAAAGAATACTTGGATATACAAGCTGTTTTACCTGGCATGATCATATCTGTACAGCATCTTCAGTCAACTATTTTTGTGACCTTAGTCATCGAGCTAAACCCAGATGACGTTTTAGTCTGAGATTGTATGCGTGACCGATCTCAGTCAACAAGAGGCATTGATTCTCATGAGCCCCTGCATACGCAGGGGCTCATGAGAATCAATGCCTCTTGCGTGTGGCACGAGTATCTTTGTACAGTTTGTAGGATAGCGTTTGTAATGCGTCAACAAAGAAAGGCTTCACACAGTCTTTTCACGAGTGATATCTAAATGGGTCAATGCGAGCAATGCAATTTGTAACATACGTGAACCACCTGCCGCTGTAAACACGATCTCTTAATTTCATTGTGCATGCAGCTGCTGATGCTGCGAACAGTACCACTGTCAACAGCATCAGTCGCTGCATGCACAGAGAGGTTAATTTGTTAACCAAGAGAACAGTTGGGCACTATACTTGTGGCAGGCTGGAACTGGACTTTTTAATCTAGGAGAATGGGTATGTTTTCTCGTTATAAAAATCAACACCGTTTTTAAATTGTAGTGGTAGGTAATGTTTTGTGGTTTGCTAGTAGTGAAATCATGCAGGCATGTCGCAAGTACTGCTCTTTGTCGAGCGTGAAATAAACATTTCCGAGTGAGCGAGTCCTGTACTGCTTTTTTTGTGTTTGTGCATAAGTAGAATCTGTTCAGAGCAAAGTCCTGCTTTGCGAGAAAAAAACAGTGGTCATCAAAGATAGCTGCTCTCTCAAAAGATGTTTCGAAGGGCGAAACATGTCGCCTGTCATTAAAGACCATCATTTAAGCGGCTTAATTATGGTCTTTACCGACAGGTGATCATGAAAATGGTTGCTCAAAACAGGTTGTATCGCATCCATTTTTTAAAGTCCTTAACTTGATGTCTCTTGTTAGTTCCAAACTCTTTCTTGCCCATTTTTGCTCCCTTTTAACCCATTTAGCCCCAGGACCCTGCGCAAGGAGATGGATTGATCATGATAATTCAAGGGTCGTGCCAGATGAGCTTGGCGCCTTCAGGCGCCAAGCTCATCTGGCACTACCCTTGAATCATCATGATCAATCCATCTCCTACAACTGGTACATAGTCGTTGGGCAACACCTCCAAAATTTGAGAAAAGGGACCTTGGGGCTGAAAGGGTTAGTTTGCTTTCTAGAAGGAAATGTTGGTCAGTGCACTGCAGCTTCCAACGCAAAAGTTTGAACACTGGGAGCAAAGGGTTAACCCCCCTTCTGCATGCAGCCACCGGTATTCCGTGCAAAAGGGAAGTTTTTAACGCCGTCACAAACACTCTCCCACACATACACACACACAAATACCCACCATATGCATCTGCTTTTATTTTTTTTAAATGTCACTACAAATCAAGTACAGCTCTAATTGTTCAACAGAAAAGCAGTATACAATATGCAAATGACAATACAAAACCAAAGAAACAAACATGTTCTCTACAAATGAAAGTAAGCATACCTAACAAAAAGTGTTCACAACACAGCAGTTGCTGTATGACCTGATTAACAAACTGCAGCGTTTCTACAAAATATTTATGACGTTTACATGTCATGTTCACAAGAAATGGCTCGGAGAAAAATCTACAGTGAATAATTATAAAGATTCAAAATACGAATGGCACCCACGTAAAAATAGTTCAAAAAATCTGAATACGTAATCACATAAATGTTGAGATCGTTTATACTGCATGTATATCAAAGGTGGATCAGAAAATACACAATAACTTTCTCTACACTATTTATTTCACACTGCTCACAGACACCGGTGGAATAAATTCGTAATTGTGCAGATGGCATACAATTGAGCAACAAGAACAGGTAGGTGGTCCGTATGTTGAAAATCAAGCGTTCCAGATGCGTTTGGTGACAGAGCAAAAAATTGAAAAGACTGAGAACGGTCTATGGCAGGCCAAGCAAGAGACGTAGATTCTCATGAGCCCCTGCGGACGCAGGGGCTCATGAGAATTTACGCCTCTTGCAGATGGAAGAAGGGATGTTCTGTCTGAAACAACAAGCTGGAATTCAGCTTTCTTAGATTTTCAAAAGAGCTGAATCAGCCTCCAGTTCTGAGGACCGTCACCCACGCAGATGTTTCCCAATGATCTGAAGTCACGGAGATGTTTTCCATGCAAAACGAGCCAGCATTTATGACAATACACGACCAAACCAAACAACCCTCTTGTGCAGGAAACCACGGTTACTGTCAGCCCAATAACCTCTCAACTGCTGGGGCAAAGCGAACGCTACACATCTGCAAGAAACAAATCCTCATGAGCCGCCGCTGTCACAGAGGCTCATAAGGATTTATCAGGGCTCCCACTGGGGAAAAGCAAAAATCCCTGAAATTTTCGGGGGGGTGAGGGGGGGGGGGGGAGGGGGGTCAGGTGAGGTGGCAAAGCCACAAGTGTGTGTGTCTGCCCTGGAGACATGCCAATCTAGGGGGTTCCAGGGGCATGCCCCCTGGAATCTTGTTCATAAATTGGTTAACACATTCGATTGATTGTACATTGCTTAACGTCCCGACAGCAACAAGGCTTTCTCAGGACGTGCCTGCACTGCTTGTGAAAAAAAAAAAAACTAAACAGAACATTGAATGTATGTCGCCAGCCGGTCAAATACGTTAAATAAACCTAAAACATGGGGCCTAAATAAAGCTAAGACCATTTAACAACACACATCCAATATCAAGAGCTACAGGCAGTGCAGACAGTAGGGAGAGTTTTAAAAAGGCAAATACAGGTGAATGGATCTCGGGTAGACAGAAACACATGCCCCAGAATAGAGAGGAAAACTCACCCTGTGGGGCTGACCAGGGTGACCCTGGGAACTAAAAAGTACCTAACCCCACCCAAGTCCCCCAGGGCAGACCCGGGTGGGGTTTAACACATTCGAGACAGGGTGCATCCAGATATGCAGCTTTATGCCGCGCATCTGAATCCGGCACATCTCGAACGAGTTAAAATCTGTGCACCTTTGGAGGCAATCAGAGACTGAATTTTTTCTTCTTCTTGGAAATATATTTTGGGGGGTTATTCCCATATTTACATTTCTCGGAAATTCACAGAAAAGTGGGAGCCCTGATATATGTCTCTTGCAGATGGGCAGTGTTCGCCTTGCCTCGGCAGTTAAGGGGTTAAGCCCGTTTTATAACTCGACGGAACTTCCACGTCACGAACTCTGTTCAGAGTTGGGTTCTGACTTTGAACATCTTTGCTTGACTTGTTCTTGGAACCGTTCACTGGCTTCGGCTTCTTGTTATGCCTAAATCCATCATGTCTATTTTGGGTCCCAGCTGCATTGTGTTCTTCGCGTGAACATCTTTCAGTGTAATTGTGTGCAATCATTTAAGATACGAAATGTTTTACCACTGGCAGCAAAGGAGTTAAAGCAATCTGCTCCACAGCAGGCTTTGGTTGCTAAAATTTGTCCACATAACGTGTTTTCAATGTTTTCTATCCTTAACTAAAAAAAACTTTTCCACCTTTCTTTCACAATTGATGTGAGTGCACTCAAGGGTTTACCTAGTGCAGGATGAGTGAGACATGCAACTCACGCACAAGCTCAGCGTGCTGCATGTTGTGACAACATTGAGTCGCACGTCAATACTTAATAACTACGCATGGGCAATAAGCAAGACCTTAGCAACACACTCACATCAGCTCAGCATGCAGACAGAGAGGAGCATGGAATGGCAAGTAGCAGAGCAATAGAGGATCCTCTTACAAAGTGATGCTATGTATGACATTCTACTTTCATTATTTAACCCTTTTGTCCAGACTCACTGCAAGACATACTACGAACATTTATAGATGAGATATTGCAAATTATTCACCTTTAACTCAGTGAAGTAGTTTGCCTTAAATCCCGAGGCTGACTTTTTTACAATTTGCATACTGTCCAATGAAGGCTACATTGCAGATTATGATGATAGTTCAACCATTTTAGTTCAAGGGTGGTGCCAGAATAGCTTGGCGCCTCAAGGCGCCAAGCTATTCTGGCTTGGCGCCTCAAGGCGCTAAGCTATTCTGGCACCACCCTTGAACTGCAACAGTCAAATTTAGTTCACGCAATACTGTATCAGGATGGATCGGGCTAACAGTACCAGTGGCCGCACATACTCGTACAAACAACAAACTCGCACAAGCACCTGACAAAAATCACTCACTGAACACCGAGCAAATTATGAGTTCTTGCATGGGACCTTGATTGTAACCTGAAACAGACGAGAAAAGACAATAAACAATTCAGTATGTACGGTCTCATTCTGAGGATCAATGCTGGTATTAACTGAACAGCGAGAGGCGCAGATCCCCTGGAAAAGTGTAGGTCGGGGGCAAGAGCATAGATCTTTTTAACCCATTACATCCTGAGGCCGAGTTTGTAAAATATGCTTATTGTCCTATGAAGGCTACAGTACAGATTAGGAGATAGATCAACTGTTTTAGTTCAAGGGTGCTGCCAGAATAGCTTGGCGCCTGAGGCGCCAAGCTATTCGGGCAGCACCCTTGAACTATCAGTCAAATTTATTTCAAGCAATGGGTGTATCAGAATGATAAGGGTTAAGCCCTCGCAACTGCAGGGTATCCGGAGAATCTATACCCTCTTGCCATTGGGTGGTGTTCATTTTTTTTCCAACAGTGAAGTGGCTAAATAACACACTTTTTTCCCCAAAACTCAAACCCAACTTTTAAAAAAGACGCAAAAAGGAAAACGCTAGAAAAGAAAAGAAAAAACCCAAACAACAACCACCACTTTATGCACAGGAATTGTCTTATACCCGCAAGTCAACTCTGATTCCCCAATAAAACAAAAGAATTTAAAAAAAAAAATTAACAAAAGTAATGTCGTCCACTTACTGTTTTGATTTCCGTGTACTCCTGGAGGGCATACTCTCCCCTGAAATCAAAAGTCAATAAAGCATGACCAATTCTGCTGATTGTGCTGATTACAGGTATAATAAATCATGCATTTTAATTCAACGTCAGACTGACATATTCACAAATATTGACATCAGTCCAGTCACTTTAGTTGTAACCCATTTGATCCCAAGGCTGAATTTACACAAGTTTGGAGGAGTCGCCAAATGCCTACATACCAGTTGCAAAAGATGGATCAACCATGACAATTCAAGGGTAGTGCCAGATTAGCTTGGCGCCATAGCGCAAGCTAATCTGGCACTACCCTTAAATTATTATGGTCGATCCATCAACCGCTGTAGTGCCTCGAGACTGACTCGGTTAAACCATCAGCCGGCCTACATAAACGTGCGCACAGTCCTGATGAGTCATTTGAAATCTAGCCATCGGCCTGAAAGCATTGCGCTGAATGATATGCGGCTAAACCGAAGGAATTCCTTTGCGAACTGACCCTTTAAGTGGCATGCCAGTGACAATACATCCAGCTTATGCACAACAACAGAACCTATGATACTTCAATGGACGTTTATTTACGTAAGAAAAAGCGCAAGACGGGCCAAGAGCACAGACCCAGGAAGCACAAGACCATCAGGCCAAAACTGGCGACAAATGGCCTGCGCATGGCTGTGTGTGGGCCAACTGTTTCTGGCGTTAGCCAGATGACCTTTTCACACACTAGGAAACTGAGAACATTCAACCCCTTCCACAGTCACCAAACGCATATTTTGTGTCCAAAATCTTTGTTGACTCAACGACCAAAAGTTGAAACCGTCCAAGGGACATGGTAAAAAAAAAAACTGGTCTCACCAAGAGGCGCAGATCCTCATGAGACCCTGCAGTTGTGGGGGCTAATGAGGATCCGTGTCTCTTGCAGTCGGATCGTGCTCATATTTCTTGGCAGTGAAGGGGTTAAACGAAACACAACAAAATTTGCAAGATTTATTTAAACTATTCAGCCTTGATACACTGCAAGAGGACAGAGGGACAATGACAGTTCAAGGGTGGTGTCAGAACAGCTTGGCGCCCCCAGGCACCAAGCTATTCTGGCACCACCCTTGACCTGTCATAGTCAATCTAACCCCAGTCTGACATCAGACATCCACGTTTTGGGAAGTTAATAATAATAATTATGGTATTTATAATGCGCTTATCTTATAATAATTATAACTCTAAGCGCACACTCACAACTCGCACACGCATGCGCACGCTTAAGACAGTGACTCACGTACCACAAATAGTGAAAAAAAACAACAACATTACGACGGTCAGCTTGGGGTGGGGAGTGTGGTGATATAGTGCTAGAACTGTTGAAAGAGGTGAGTTTTGAGGGCGGACTGGAAGGAGGAGAGAGTGAGTTTCTGACAGAGAGAGAGTGGGAGAGTGTTCCAGGTGGATGGACCGTAGACAGAGAAGGAACGGGGGCCAAAAGTGCTGAGTTTGGTGCGGGGGATGAGGAGGCGGAGAGGGTCGGAGTGTAGGGGTGAAGTAAGGTGGAGAGATAGGTAGGAGCGTAGTTGTTCAGGGATTTGTAGCAGAGAGACAGAATCTTGTATTGGATGCGTTGGGGGATGGGGAGCCAGTGAAGGAGCTTGAGCAGGGGAGTGATGTGGTCGGATTTTTTCTTTCTGAGGACAGCATTGTTCTAGACGAGCTGGAGAGTGAGAGTGGTAGAGTGAGGAAGGCCGAAAGGAGAGAGTTGCAGTAGTCGATGCGAGATAGGATGAGAGAGACAGCGAGTTTGGTGGCAGCTTCGGTAGTGAGGTATTTTCTGATCTGACCAATGCGGCGGAGGTGGAAATAACATGCCTGGGCCGTGGCGGAGACGAAGCTGGTCATGGAAAGAGAGGAATCGAGGATAACGCCGAGGTTCTTGACCGAATCAGAGAGGGAGATGGGGGTGCTGTCGAGTTGAAGGTGGAGAGAGGGAGGGAGCTTGGAAAGTTTCTGGCGAGTGCCTACCAGCATGGCTTCCGTTTTGTCGTCATTCAGTTTGAGCTTGTTTGCCGTCATCCAGTTTTTCACGTCTTCGTAGCAGTCAGCCGTGCGAGTCAGTAGTGACTGAGTGTTGTCGAGTTTGTCTTCGTCTAGTAGTTGTGAGTCGTCAGCGTAGATGTGGTGAGACTGGATGATGTTGGACAGGGGAGAGGTGTAGAGTGTGAAAAGAACCGGGCCCAGGACGGACCCCTGAGGAACGCCGCAGGAGAGCCTGACTGGGTTGGAGAAGACGCCGTCGATGGTGACGGACTGCTGTCTGTCGGAGAGGTAGGAGAGAAACCAGGAGTGAGCAGAGTCAGTGATGCCAAAGGAGTGGTGAAGGCGGTGGAGGAGGATAGAGTGGTCTATAGTGTCGAAGGCGGCGGAGAGATCGAGGAGCGTAAGAAGGGAGATGTTGCCCGAGTCGGTGGAGAGAAGCAGGTCGTTTAAGATATGTAGAAGGGCCGTTTCAGTGCTGTGATGTTTGCGATAGGCAGACTGGAAGGGACTGAAGAGGTCGACGTTGTCGGCGAGGTGGAGGTTGAGCTGGTTGAGGACAACCTTCTCAAGAAGCTTGGACAGGAACGAGAGATTGGAGACTGGGCGGTAGTTCTTGAGTTCATTTGGGTCGAGGTTGTGTTTTTTTGTGGAGAGGACGGACAATGGCGGACTTGAAGATATTGGGGACGGAGCCATTCTCTAGAGATGTGTTGATGATGTCGGTGATGAAGGGCAAAAGTTTTGGAAGGCCGTCCTGGTAGAGAGAAGCTGGGAGGGGGTCTAGTTCGCAGGTTTTGAAAGGCATGGACTTTATGGTCTTGAGGACTTCATCCTGAGAGACGGGGCGGAAGGACGAGAGGGGAGTGCCGGAAAAGGGGGGGTCAGGAAAGAAAGGCGGAGAATGCAGATTGTCGAGTGTGTTGCGCAGTTTGGATTTTGTCGGAGAAATAGGTGGAAAAAGCGGAAGGGAGTTCTTCTTTGCTGTGTGTGTTGGGAAGAGAAGAGTCTTTCGAAGTGCCTAGGAGTGTGTTCATGGTAGCGTAGAGGGTTTTGGATGAAGTGGATTCCAGGATTTTGTTTTGAAGATGTTTACGTTTGGAGTCGGAGATCATTCTGCAGACTTTGGATCTGGTGGTTTGGAAGATCTGTCTGAACGGTGAGGTCAGATGAGCGCCAGCGGCGTTACGCTTGTCGGCGCTCGCGCTTGGCCTCAGCTATGTCGTCAGCGAGCCAGGGGGAGGGGAGTCGGTTGGGTATGGAGCGGTTGTACTTAGCGCTCAGTGTCTCAAGTTTGCTTTTAGCCAAGCTGAAAAACGGAAAAAATTATAATGATAAATAAAAAAGACTCACAGCTCCCTGCCGTGCCCAGACTGTTTGAAACCACCAAAAGGGGTCTGGGGTGTCAGGATGTCGTAGCAGTTAATCCTGAAAAAAAGTCAAACATTTATCAAAAAACATGTTAGCACGCAGTCCGCACAAAAACCCATAACACACAGCTCGTCTTAGGTATATTTCGTTTGTTAGACCGGCTGGCAACATAACTGGATGCTCTAGGTGGGTTTTTTTCTTCCCACCTGCAGCGCAGCTGCCTAGGAGTTAGTCTTTACTGCAGTCATAACATTAACTTAATCCCTTTAGCCCTAATGCACTACAGTAGGAGACGGATGAACCTTGACAATTCAAGGGTAGTGCCAGATCAGCTTGGCACCTGATGGTGCCAAGCTGATCTGGCACTACCTTTGAATAAACATGGTCAATCCAGCTCCTGCAACTGGTACACAATCATTAGGCGATGCCTCCAAAATTGCAGTTTGCGGGATTTAATGGGCTAACCCTTTTAGCCCCAAGGTCCCATTTCTCAAATTTTGGAGGTATGGCTTAACAACTATGCACCAGTTGTAGGAGATGGATTGATCATGATAATTCAAGGGTAGCGCCAGATGAGCTTGGCGCCTAAGGGCGCCAAGCTCATCTGGTGCTACCCTTGAATTATGATCAATCCATCTCCTGCTGCAGGGTCCTGTGGCTTAAAGGGTTAAGCAAAGTACCAGCAAGCAAACCCTTGACATTAATAACAGCCGGCGCAAAGCAGTATCTGCCAGAGGCACAGATTCTCGTGAGCCCCTTCAGCTGCAGGGGCTGAAAAGAATCTTTTTGCCTCTGGCAGATGTAAATGCCTGACTGACATGAACTTCAAGAGAGCCGGGCACTAACACTCGTCTGTTGTGTCAGACTGCAGTAGCTTAGGCAGAAAATCTCACAAGCAAGTAATTAAGTTAGTTATTTGGGTTTAACGCCAAGCAGGCAACTAAGGCCATCTCATGGCGGGAAGGGTAAAAATCTGGTCAGCCAGACTAAAAGAAAGGTCTTAAGACATGATGTAAATATACCTTAAAAATATGTCAGGCTAAAATGTCGCACAGGTCTTTAAAGAAAACGTCGGAAGACTCTCAAAAAGGTCAAAATAATAGAAACATCATAATCTATAAACGCTCAAATCTTAAGTAATTAAAAGGAGGAGGTGGAGTCCTTCACCTATCTCAGGAACATCATAGACAAAAAAGGCGGCACTGATGCAGATGTCAGAGCACGAATCGGTAAATTTAGCCTTTATTTCCTCAAAAACATTACCGATGACATGACTGATAGGAAATGTCTACTTGCTCACAATTTTAGCCTAGGAACCCCTTGTGCCCCTGCACAACCCGGGAGGCACTCGGGGAACCCCCAGAGGGGCCGAGAGTTGTCTCCCGTGCCTGCCCATCCGGTTCCGAGTCATGCTTACTCAGTTTAGTCTACGTAGCTCGTCTAGTGCAGACGTGTTTTGCTAGCCTCTGGCCTTTGCTGTCACGCGACCGGTTTGGAACCCTTCTTGGACTGTGTTGGGCCTGCTTCGCTTGCGGGCTCTTGCCTTGGGCCTCTGCTGTGTTGTCTTCTTGGTTCAACAGCTGCGTTTTTCGCCTCTGCCAACAGCTGCCTTTTTCGCCTCTGCTCCCCTTTCGGCTCGCCTCCTTTCCCGCCTTCGGCGCTGTGCGGTATGGAGGTGTCGTCCCCCGTCCCGGTTGCTGCGGAGAGTTGCCAAGTGCGGACCTGCACCCTCTGCGGCGACTTCTAGTGGCCAACGGACAACCATGAGGTATGCCTTCCCTTCTCTGGCTGCGCCTCGGACCGCTCCTGTGATCTCTGCTCCACGTGGCCGGAACTAAAGTGGTCGCAACTTTGGAGTTTCTACAGGCGGGACCGACCGTCCCCGGTAAGTAACCCTCCCGTCCGGGCGCCCCTCGTTGGACCAGGAGCTGGGACCAAGCTTGTCCGTACGGACCCGTTGGATCAGACGCCACTTCAAATGCATACACCCAGCACTGTTCAGACAAGTGACCCCTCTGCGCGGACTCACAGTGCTGTCCTTCCTGAGCCCAGCCTAAGGGGACGTGATTCGCGCCGCCCCTTGTCCGCTGTCAGTTCTCGCGCGTCTCTCACGCCCGCGGACTCCTATGAGGAGTCCATATGCCGGCAGGGAGCCCGCCATTTTGCGCCTGGCTCTCAGAGACGTAGTGCTACGTGACCAAGGACGCCGGACCCTATGACTTCCTCCTACTCTCGGCGATCTCGCTCTTCGTTGGATTCTCGTCGTTGGCACCGTCACTCGCGTCGGACGCCCAGCAGCCCCCCCTCGGGCGGGCCCTTCTTCGGCACGTTTCTCCGCGCGCTTCCGGCGGGCTTTGCCTCATCGCTCTTCCCGTTGTCTGTCGGTTTCCCCTAGGCGCCGCCCCGCTCGGAACCCTCGCCGGGATTCCCGTCTTTCCCGCCCTCGTAGCCGCTCTCCTTGCTCCGCCCGGCCTCTCGCCCCTCGGGAGCCTCCCCGGTCTCGCCGCAGTAGCCCTCTTGCCGCGCGTCCGGTGTGGTCTTCCCCTAGCGTCCCTCTTCCCCTCTGCCCCCCCCCCCCCCCCCCCCCCCCCCCCCCCCCCGGGACGAGGACGCCTCGAGTCTGCTTGCCGAGGATTCCGCCTCTGCTCTTCTCGGCCCTGGTAGCCGGTTTACGGCTTCCCTTCCTCCTTTTCGGACCTCTCGGACCCTTCCCCGCTGGTTTCGACTACGCGCTCGGCTACCCTGCTTGCTTTGGATGAGGCCGCCCGCATCGTGTCTGCCCCCCTTCCAGCGGAGGCTTGCCCTCCGTCCCCCCCGCTCAAGTGCAAGGTCTCTGCCTTCGTCGATGCTGGCCGGCAGGCAAAGAAGTTCAAGTCTCTCCCTCAAGTCAGCCACCTGGTTTCGGCGACATGTGGGACGCCTTCTCCGCGCACCTCCTCGCTGCCCCGAGGGAGCACCAGTTTTTCTCCGACCGTCGATGGCGACCCGGCCTCGATATCGCCTTCCGGCAAGAGTGGTCTGCGGGTCATTCCCAGTCTTTCATCTGCCCCCTCCCCCCAGTGGACCTGGCGGCTATTCTGCAGGCTGGCGGTCTCTCTCTCCTAAGACGCTCCTTTCCTCGCGGTTTAGATTCCACGGCGGCCCTGGTTCGTAACACCCTCGCCTGCTCGGGCTTCCTCGAGCTAGTCACCCGAACTGTCGTGCAACGGATAGAGGACGCCTGGCATCCTTCCTTCACTCCCCTGTTCGGAGATCTTCTCGCCCTTGCGGAGGTGGCCAACCGTGCGGCGTATCACTCGTCCGTCAACGCCATGGCGGCTTCCTCCAATTGTGACCTTATGCGTCGGGACGCTGTCCTGCGGGCCTGCTGTGCTATGCCTTCGGACCTGCGGAATCAGCTGCAGCGTGCCCCCCTTGGTGGACCGCTCTTTTTCGTGGACACCTGGTCTTCAGTGAAGACAGCGAACTCCGATTGGTGGCCTGGCAAGTCTGCTCCCCCTCGCTTTCGCCCTTCCCGCAAGGCTCCGGGGTTGTGCCCTGCGGGGCTCCGGACCCCCAACGTCCTCAGACCCCCTGCCTCCTCGAGGCCCCCGCCGCCGCCCCGCCTTCGGTCGACCCAGTCAGGTTAGCGCCTTTGCCCGCGCCCGGTCCCGCCCTGCCCGTCACCCTGGGCGCAGGCGGGCCCTCCGACTCCCTCGCCCCTCCGCCCCCGCCAGCCGTCCTGGGTCCTCCAGTCGGCAGGAGGCTTGCCCGGTTCAGCGAAGAGTGGCTCTCACTGTTCCCAGACGACCCCTGGATCCGGACCACCATCTCCAACGGCCTTCGGATTTCGTTCCGCTCTCCTCCTCCGCTGCGCCGGTCTTCGCTGTGGACCTCCGTGCCTTCCGACCCGTTGAAGTCCAGCGCTCTGCACGCCGAGGTCTCTGCTCTTCTGCAGAAATCTGCCACGGAGGTGGTCGGACGTCACGACTCACCGGCCTTCAACAGCCGCCTCTTCCTGGTCCCCAAGCCGGGCGGCAAGTGGCGTCCTATCATCGACCTTTCCACGCTCAACACCTTCATTTCGGCTCCCTACTTCCGCATGGAGACCGCCCGGGCCCTCAGGGCCGCGGTCCAGCCGTGGGACTTCGCCGTCAGCTTGGATTTGTCAGACGCTTACTTGCATGTGCCCATTCACCCCGCCTCCAGGAAGTACCTGCGCTTCGCCTGCGACGAGGTAGTTTACCAGTTCTGGGCTCTCCCGTTTGGTCTCAACCTCAGCCCGTGGGTGTTCTGTCGCCTGATGGACGCGGTAGTGGCCAAGGCGCGACAGTCGTCATCCAGCCCTACGTCCAGTTACCTCGACGACCTTCTCCTCCGCAATCAGTCTGCGACCGTTCTTTCCGCGGACAGAGACGCTCTGATTCGGCTGTTGGCGCACCTGGGGTTTCTGCTCAACCGAGGCAAATCCGATCTTACACCCAGTCGCCGTTTTGTCCACCTCGGCATGGACTTCGCGACCAATCTGAACCTGATACGTCTGTCGGAACAGCGGATTCAGAGGTTGGCTTCCTTATCCAGCGACCTTTACCAGCTAGACGCAGCCCCCGCCAGGACCTGGCTACAGCTGTTCGGAACTATGAACGCGGCTGCAGAACTCCTTCCTCTAGGGCATCTCTACTATCGGCCTTTGCAGCTGCACCTCCTCTTTCACTGGCGCCCGTCCTCCGCTGACCTGGCAGCCTTGGTACCGGTCACTCTGCTTATTCGCCCCCATCTGTCTCGTTGGATGGATCCGGCTTGGCTGGCTTCCGGGGTCCCCCTGGCGTCTCCCCCTCCGCGGCTTTCCCTGTGTGTCGACGCGAGCCTCTCCGGCTGGGGTGCCCACCTGCTGCCGGACTTCAGAACAACGTCGGGGACCTGGCCTCCAGAGATGTCTGCGCGTCACATCAACTGGTTGGAGCTTCAGGCCATTTGGCAAGCCCTCATCTTCTGGGAAACGAGTCTGCGGCACCAAGAGCTTTTGGTCCTTTCCGACAACGTGACCATGGTAGCTTACATTCAGAAGCAAGGTGGCACTCATTCTCCCGACCTGTGCATGCTCGTCTACCGACTGATGCTCTGGTGCCAGGCCCGCGGCATTTCCCTTCGAGCGAGACACATTCCTGGTCACCTGAACGTCCTGGCCGACTCGCTCTCGCGTCGCGGCCAACTGTTACACACGGAGTGGACTCTTTGTCGGGATCTGTTCCAGATGATCTGTGCACATTGGGAGACCCCTCTGGTCGACTTGTTTGCCACGAGATGGAACCACCAGCTTCCCCTCTTTGTCTCCCCGGTCCCGGACCCCCTGGCCTGGGCAGTCGACGCACTCTCCATCCCCTGGGACGGTTTCATCGCGTACGCCTTTCCCCCGATGGTCCTTGTCCCCAAAGTCCTCCTCAAGCTCCGGGGATGCAACGCGGTCGTCCTTCTGGTCGCCCCGTTTTCTTGGAACCGGTCATGGACCACCGACCTCCTCAGCCTCGCCACGGGACCTCCCTTACAGTTCCCCACGCCGCGGACGATGCTCAAGCAGACTTGACAGGCCCTGTTCCACCCGTGCCCGGAGTGCCTCCTCCTTCACGTCTGGAGGTTGTGCGGCATGCCCTCGCCGCTAGAGGCTTCTCGAGTACAGCAGTGGAAGCAATCTCTTCAGCCCGCAGACCCTCTACATGCAGCGTCTATGAGGGAAAGTGGCGAGTCCTGTGCGCCTGCTGTGAGGACCACCGTCTCCACCCCATCGAATTGACTCATCCCCAGTTAGCCGACTTTTTGCTCTGGCTCTTCGGAGACCAGGGATTGGCCCCTATCACCATCAAGGGGTACCTATCATTGATCGCCGACACCTTGGCCGCCCGGACCCCGGCGCCTGTAAAGACATCGCCGACCTTATGTCGCACTTCGAGTTGCAACGTCCGGTACTCCACTCTCTCGTTCCGCGCTGGGACCTGCCCTGGGTCCTGATGTGGCTTAACTCGGCCAGATTTGAACCTCTGCCGTTGCCCCGCATCGCGGACGTGACTCGTAAGACCTGCTTCCTTTTGGCCCTTGCCACGGCGGCCCGAGTCAGCGAGCTCCACGCGCTCTCAGCGCGTCCTGCCTGCCTGCAGTTTTGTGCGGATGGCTCTGTGCAGCTTCTTGGACTCGGCTGGCCAGACGGGATGCCGTCGATAGACACAGCATTGGGCGCTCGCGAGGCGTGGCAGTGCTGTGGTTTCTTCGCGTCGACCCGCGCGCGCGGTGGTTGCGGGATCGCTATACAAGTCTAGTCTAATTCCATGGCAGACTAGCATCTAGCTGTGCGCGGTTTAGTGGCGCGGGGAGGCCGCTATCGCATGTGTGTGTTTATCTGTGTCAGTGTGTGCAAGTGTATGTGTGTGCACGCGCGCATCCCTACGTGCTTGCGCGCGCGTGTGTGTGTGTGTGTGCGAGTGTGTGTGTGCGTGTGTGCGTGTGTGTGTGTGTGTGTGTGTGTGTGTGTGTGTGTGTGTGTGTGTGTGTGTGTGTGTGTGTGTGTGTGTGTGTGTGTGTGTGTGTGTGTGTGTGTGTGTGTGTGTATGCCTGTTTATGTTTGTTGGAGTGAGCCGCCGTGTTGGTTTTTATGATGAGAACAATAGCGGTTTTATGTACAAAATCCATTATACTTTTTATATTTGCTGTAGTATAGTTTTAAGCGAAAGAATGTATGTGTACATGATATACTGATGTGTGTGTATGTGTGTGTCAGTGTGTGTGTCGTGTGTGTGTGTGTGTGTGTGTGTGTGTGTGTGTGTGTGTGTGTGTGTGTGTGTGTGTGGAGGGTTGTGCAGGCTTGGCTTGGCGCCTGTAGGCTACAAGCTAATCTGGCACAAGCCTGTGCACGCGGCAATTGCACACCGGCGCGCGTGTGTGTGTGTGTACGTTATTTTGTTTTGTAGTGTGTAGCAAGGACAAGAATGAAAACAGGTCTGCGCACCTATTCTTTTATCCTTGGAAAATAAAGTTTCATTTCATTTCATTTCATTTCATTTCTTCCGGACTCCGCTTTCCTTGCCAAGACCAGGTCTCCTCTGACTGCGCCACAAGTGATCTCACTACGGCCGCTGCGTGGGACCGACTTCCCCCGGGAGACCAGGCAACAAGATCCCGTGTGCGCCTTGCGCGTGTACCTATGCAGAACCAAAGCCGTCCGACGAGGACGCTTGCGCCTCTTCCTGCCTCTCAGGCCCGGCAGAAATGACATTACCGCCCAGACGATATCTTCCTGGCTAAGCTGGGTCATTCGGTCCGCCTATCAAGATCTCTCCCCTCAGGGAGCAAAGAGGCTCAAGATACGCGCGCACGAGGTCATGGCCAAGAGTCTTGCTTTCGACCGGAACTGCGCTGTCAAAGACATCGTTGCGGCCGTTGGCTGGCAAGCAGAATCGACATTCACCCGCTTCTACCTATGGGATCTGGCAGGCCAGCGAGACAACCTCGCTCTGGTGGGGGACATCACGGCGGCGCAACACTCCCTCCCGGCGCCACAAGCGCCGTAGGTACGCAACTTAGCTAAAATTGTCGGGAGTTTGCAACTGGGAGGATGACTCTGCAGGGCCCCTTGAGGGCGTTGGGGTAGCGGCACCCTCCTCCTACTCGCAATTCTTCCTATCAGTCATGTCATCGGTAATGTTTTTGAGGAAATAAATGCATTTTTCTCTAAAAGGTATTTTTTCGAAAAATACTTACCGATGACATGACTCGGAGGACCCTCCCACCTGCCCCGCTTGCCGCTGGTGAGCTAAGTATCCTAAACTGAGTAAGCATGACTCGGAACCGGATGGGCAGGCACGGGAGACAACTCTCGGCCCCTCTGGGGGTTCCCCGAGTGCCTCCCGGGTTGTGCAGGGGCACAACGGGTTCCTAGGCTAAAATTGTGAGTAAGTAGACACTTCCTTGTTGCAAACCTTTACAACAAGGCCACTAGCACAGTCTGCTTCAACGGCAAAAAAGGAACCTGGTTTAGGACTACAGTTGGAGTCAGACAAGGCTGTTTGCTCTCACCTACTCTTTTCAACCTCTTCCTGGAAAGAATCATGACGGACGCTCTGAAAGATCGTGAAGGAACTGTCAGTATTGGAGGCAGAACAATCACGAACTTGCGCTTTGCGGACGACATTGATGGTCTTGCAGAAACAGAGAAGGAGCTAGCTCAGCTGGTGGAAAAGCTGGATAGTACAGCCATTGCATATGGGATGGAAATCAGTGCAGAGAAGACCAAACTGATGACCAATAACGCCAGTGGCATTGGCACTGAAATCATGGTTGGAGGCCAAAAACTGGAAACAGTTAAGAAATTCAAATACCTAGGAGCCATTGTGACAGATGAGGGATCAAAACCAGAAATACTGTCCAGGATTGCGCAGACAATAATAATAATAATAATAATGAGTACTTGTATAGCGCAACAACAGCACTGACAAGATTGAAGACCATATGGAAGGACAGAAACATCACACTCTGCTCCAAGATCAGACTGATGCGCTCCTTAGTCATCTCAGTGTTCTTGTATGCCTGCGAGTCATGGACCCTCACAGTTGACCTTGAAAGGAGGATACAAGCCACTGAAATGAGATGTTTTCGAAGGCTGCTTGGCATCTCATACAGAGATCACATCACAAACGAGGAAGTGGGAAGCAGAATCAGGCAAGCCATCGGGCCCTATGAAGACTTATTAGCCATTGTGAGAAAATGCAAACTGAAGTGGTATGGGCATCACGCGCTCAGCAGGGCTTGCCAAAACAATCCTGCAAGGCACTGTGCAAGGAGGACGAAGGAGAGGAAGACAGAGGAAAAGATGGGAGGACAATATCTCAGAGTGGACAGGACTGAAGCTGGGCGATACGCTGAGAATAGCAGAGAACAGAACAATGAACAATGAACAATGAACAATGAACCTTTATTTTCCAACGGTAGAAGTTATTGGTAACAGGACCAGTTTTCAAACTTGCCGTTGCTACATCTACTACATAAGTGACATAGACATGTAAACATACACATACCACACACTGCTGCATGCACTGCTACATTCGCTCACGCACGCACGCACCACGCACATACACACACACATACCCACACACGCACTCAGGTACGCACGCATGCACATCGCAACCCGCGCATGCACGCACACACACACACACACACACACACACACATGTACACCGCAATTCAGTACGCATGCACACACGCACGAACACTCACACACACACACACACACACACACTTACACACGCACGCACTCAGGCACATACGCACAAAAACAAACACACGCTCTCGGACACGCACTCCAGACATACCTACCCGCATACGCGTACGCACAAAAGTATAAAATGAGTAAAAATACAAAGTAAAGCAATAAACAAAGAATCATTAAGTACATTAAAGTTCATACAGCAAGGGCAAAGGAGAGGAATGGAGGGAGCTGGTTGCCAAGTCATCAGTGGTGCCCCAACGGTCGGCAAGACTACGGGATATAGATAGATAGACACTTCCTATCAGTCATGTCATCGGCAAGTATTTTTGGAAAAAATACCTTTTAGAGAAAAATGCATTTCTCTAGTTGAAGAAAGTGTGGAGTTCCAGAGAGCTGTCACAACACACCAAAGTCTGGATTTTCAACTCCAACGTAAAAGCAGTTCTCCTATATGGAGCAGACTTGGAGGTTGACAAAAACCACAGTCAACAGAGTACAGATCTTCATAAACAGTTGCCTTAGAAGAATTTTGAAAATCCACTGGCCAGAGAAGATCAGCAACATCAGACTCTGGGAGAGAACAGGGCAGATAACAGCAGAGAATGAAATTGGGCGAAGAAGATGGGGATGGATTGGTCACAGTCTGAGAAAGCCAGCTTCCAGTATCACTAGGCAGGCATTGTCATGGAACCCCCAGGGAAAGAGGAAAAGAGGCAGGCCGAGAAACACCTGGCGTCGAGACCTCCAAGCAGACATCAAGAGACTGGGAACCACCTGGAGTAAAATCAAAGGAGAAGCACAGGAAAGGAGTCGCTGGAGGTCTCTCGTCGACGGCCTATACCCGGGGAGGGGTGACAGGCGTAAGTAAGTAATTAAAATGGAAAATGTGTGGTCCAGACTGCTGCTGCTATAAACTGTGGACATAGCAAAATCTTGCTGTTTTTATATGAACAACAAACCAAGGGGAATTACTGTTTTATATGAAGCCTGTTATAAGCAAGCGATTTACATAGAGTGTGGTAGGGACCTCTGAGAAAGTGTTGTTTATGTTATCTCATTCTGCCCGTGACACACCACCGCAAGATATGGCTTGACCTCGAGGCGCCAAGCTATTCTGCCACCACCCGTGAACTATCATGGTCGATCTGTCTCCTGAATTGTAATGCAGTCCTCAGAAGATAACTCCAAAATGTGGGGATTTTGTACCTCGGGCACAATGAGTTAAATATGACTTTGGTATAAGCAAAGTAGACTATATGCATGTCCGACTTGTTACATCTGACCTTGTCATAGCCAAAGTTGACTAAATAATCAGAACTGATATAGTTTTGCGTTCATATTGCCCTGAAAAAGATGTAAGGTTGTGAACTCGCCAGACGCTGCCAGCCTGCAGGGTGTTCGCCAGGGTCAAGGCCTTGTTGATGTCATTGGTGATGACGCCCGCTGCCAGGCCGTAAGACGTGCGATTGGCTCGCTCCGTCACCTCCGCGAGGTCCTTGAACTTAATGATGCTTTGGACAGGGCCGAAGATCTATAATGGAAAAAAAAAAAAAAAAAAGGTTTACCCCTTCGCTCGTACAGCCACTGCTACTGTGAACGATACAGGTGGATGCATGCACAAGGGGGTTAAACCTCAACACCCGAAAGAAAAAGTGAGTACCACCCAATGCTAGGCGCTCGGTGATGTTAAATTAACCCATTTAGCCCCGACACACTATAGCAGGAGAAGGGTTGACCATGATAATTCAAGAGTAGTACCAGATCAGCTTGGCGCCTGATGGTGCCAAGCTAAACTGGCACTGCCCTTGAATTATCATGGTCAATCCGGTTCCTGCAACTGGTATGTAGTCGTCTAGTGACACCTCCAAAATTTGGGAAATACAGCCATGGGGTTAAATGACTTTAACTCATTCGAGACGTGCCACCTCCAGATACGCGGCATAAGCCGCGTATCCGGAGGCTGCACATCGCGAACAAGTTAAAACACAATCTACGACTTCTGGCAAGGAAGGGGTTAAGTGTTCAGCGGTTTGCTCACACCACCCCATACTACTCCCCCCACCCCTTAACCCTGTCATTCAATTTTCCTGAACCATGACTATCTCTCTCTCTCTCTCTCTCTCTCTCTGTCTGTGTGTGTCTGTGTGTGTCTGTGTCTGTGTGTGTGTGTGTGTGTGTGTGTGTGTGTGTGTGTGTGTGTGTGTGTGTGTGTGTGTGAGTGGATGCTATTTTGGATATGTACTTCTGAAAGATAATACCGGTTGTCAAAGCCCTAGTGTGAACACTGACTATATGAATGCCTAAGCTTCAGCTGCCGCACTGGGACTGCACATGCATCATATTGACATGTTGCATGGTCATCACTTTAAAGGGTCCAGTCTCAAATGTGGACCTTCAGACACAGCTGCAGCACAGATAGCGCCATGCTTTCACGCTGGCGGCTCAGAACCAAATGATGCGCCAGCACTGCAGGTGCATTCATAAACGCCAGTCAATGGTACAAGAAAGTGCCTTTAAACCCTTCACTGTCAGTGATCATGAATTGCACGTCTGAAGCCACAGATCACCAATGGACATAGAAAAACACAGATTAAAATTTAATGGGACCCAAACTAAAGACTAAGAAAAGAACACAGGACTAAGACACATAAACAGTGGTTTATCCTTTAGTGCAATCATTTATAAACAGTGCAATCCTTTAGAGACCAGCTAACCAGACGGCTAAAAACAACAGACAACTGACTGGCACATGATCTCAAAACTCTTCCGCAAATATTATCAGGGCCCACTGCTTTCTAAACATTTAGTTTGCTAAAAAGCTTCTCGACTGCCTTGCTGTATTTAGTTGATTTTAGACAAGTGATTATATTGTGTTTTATCTGGTGGTGAACATGACGTATTGGGATTTTTGTTACCGTTTGTTTATCCACTAATTATTTTACTAAGATAGATTTTAATTATGCAGCTTATGTAATAACGTGTAAAAATGTAGTGAGATGTTTGTATAATAAATGGTGAGGGTTAGGATTAGGTTAAAATACACGTATTATGCATGCATGTGTAGAGGTGGGTGTGAATGTGTAAGTGCCGCTCAGTTCAGTTCATAAGATGTTTATGTGTGAGATGTGTAAGAGTTATGTGTAATGATTTTGTAGTGTATATTTATGTCCATTTGGAATTTGTAGCTGTGTAAGTGCAGGGAGAAAGTGTTTATAATTATGTTATGTTTTCATGTCTTGTTTGTACTATTTGTTATAAATGTACCACAAACGAATTCTCTTTTCGAGATAATAAAGTACTCTTATTCTTAAATCCTCATGAGCCTCCGCAATGCGGGGGCTCATGAGGGTTTATGTCTCTTGCATATGAGTAGCGTCTGCCTTGCCCTGACATCTATGGTGTTAAAAGTGTTAACTCAAACTTATAAGTTCAGTAATAAATTAAGCAAAGCTACACCGGACTGAAGAGATGTTACCTCCTCCTTTGCAATGCGCATATCGTCCGTGACCTCAGAGAACACTGTAGGTCGCAGGAAATAACCTCTGTCCCCGACTTTAACGCCCCCTGTCTGGAGTTTTGCCCCCTGCTCCTCTCCTGACTTGCAGTAGCCCAGAACTTTCTGGAACTGCTCCTGGTCAATCTGAAGAAAATAAAATATAAAATAAAATAACAATGTTGGTTCTATGATTTACGGTAAGGTCTAAACTCACAGGTAGATTACATCTCAACGTCTTACTGTACACAAAAATGGCAATAATAATAATAATGAAGATTTACATGGCACTTAACCTCCTAATGAGCTCTAGGTGCCTAACAATGACTAAATAAATGTGAAAAATTATCATGGACAATCAAAGGTCAGTTTACCATAAAAACACGCACACAGACACACGTGCACAAACACACACACACATGCATGCACACAGGTGACAGGAATCAGTTATTACCAATCAGAACGCCAGACTTACCAAAGGTCCCTGCATGCTCAAGGCATCGTATGGGTCACCCACGGTGCGGTTCTCTGCCAAAGCCTTGGCTTTTTCCACAAACTTGTCGTACACTGGCTCCTCCACAAACGTCCGTGACCCTGCACAGCAGTTCTGTCCATGGTTGGCCATGATGGCTCCGTGGGCCCATGTTGCTGCCTCATCAACTAAAACATTGACAATAAATGTTGGCAATTTAGTTCGTCATTTAACCCCCTCATGAATGCAATCATCATGACCCCCCTAACCCCCGCCCCCGTTTTTTGATATTTCGGCGACTGGTGAAAGTTTTTGGCCATTGAAAGCAAGGTGTAGCGTCGGGAGGCCTTTTGTGTCAGGCTGAAGGTCCCAAACAAATAGTTGGAACCGCCCCTGAGGTAACTGTTCCGCCCCTGGTGTGTGTGTGTGTGTGTTTTCAAAAGCCCAAGTAGCGTACACAGGTGATTTGATGGGGGAAATGTTAACAATCTACGATACCGTACACATTGAATATTAAACGCGCCATAGTTTAACGTGCTCCTGACTAAAATCATCACAAACGTTGTCTCATGCATATGGCTGTTTGGGCTTACTGGACGGTCTGCTCGGCCGTTGGCCCACTACTTGGGATATTTGAAAACGGGCTAAATGCCTTAACAGTACGGAGAGTTTCAGGAAAAAGGGGGTTAACCTTTTTAGCCCCGACAGACTACAGCAAGAAGGATCTACCACGATAATTCAAGGGTAGTGCCAGATTAGCTTGGTGCCATAAGGCGCCAAGCTAATCTGGCACTACCCTTGAGTAATAATGGCTGATCTATCTCCAGGGTTGGAAGATTTAACGATATAACGATTTAACAAATTAAATTTTTGGTCAAAGAAAATTTAACGCGTTAATGTTTTTAAAAAGTTAAAGAAAATTTAACGCATTAAAAAATAAAAGTAACGATTATCGATTTCTTTCATTAAAAATTTCGTTGCTTCAGTTCGTTTTCCGCCACGAACAACAAGTGCCTATGCGCAAAGCCGGTTTGACCCAGTTGCAGCCGGTTTGAGGCGGTTTGGAGGATCTATGCCTCTGAGTGAAAAACTTAACGGATCCCCTTTGCTTTAGAAAATCACGAGCGTAGATTATCCCAGCAATAGGCATAGATCCTCACAAGCCCCCGCAGTTGCGGGGGCTCATGAGGATCTATGCCTCTTTCAGTTGGGTGGTTTTTGTTTTAGGAGTAAAAAGGCAGATGGTACAGCAACGATTGGACAGGTGAAAAACTTAAGGGGATTCACTTTGCTTGAGCAAAACAAGAGCGCAGATTATCCCAGCAAGAGGCATAGATCCTCATCAGCCCCCGCAGTTGCGGGGGCTCATGAGGATCTATGCCTCTTGCAGTTGGGTGGTTTTCGTTTCAGGAGTGAGAAGGCAGATGGTACAGCAACAATTGGACAGCAGAGATGAAAACCTGAATGGGTGCATGCATACATTTTTAATAGTAGTAGGCATAGATCGTCATTATCCCACCAACCCCCCACCCCCCCACCCAAGACTGCTGGGGTTTTTGAGGATCTATAGCTCTTGCAGATGAGTGGATTTGTCAGCAGCGCGAAATAAGATCAAACAAGCCTGAATTGTTCCATTTTTAGCGCATGACTTTTTCTTGCGCTGTGCAGTTTTCCAAGGTTTTTTTTTCTTTCTTCCCCCTTCTCATAACTATTGCACGTATCTGGGCAGATAGTGTTTTAGATAGTGGGTAGAGAAGGAAATCTGGTGGCGGGTCACTTTTCAACTGCATGCCACTTATTTTGTCTGAGCTGAGCAATAAATGATCATTCATGTATTTAACGCAAATTTATTTCATTAAAAAGAAAAATTAAAGAAAATTTATTTCTTTAATTTTCAAAAAAAAGTAAAGAAAATTTATTTCTTTAACCTTTTACCAGAATTAAAGAAAAGTTATTTCATTAAAGAAAAAAAGTAATGAATATCAACCCTGTCCATCTCACACTAAAAGCGCACAGTCATTAGCTGACAACTCCAAACTTTGTGAAATGTGGTCGTGGGGTTAAATGGGTTAATTCTGTTTATTTCATGACCCTCAAGTCAAGCCAAATATTCTGTTTGTCTCTTGTCTAGTTCAGTCCAGTTATTGTCTCTAGCATCGCAGCAGACTTCACGTGAACACATTCAAGACATGCAGTATTCAGATATGCAGCTAGAAACATGCATCTTGATGCTGCGCGTCTTGAAAAAGTTAATGGGCCTGCAGCAGCCTTTGTTGGCCCAGGCACAGCAGTGCACAGGCCAGTGAAGGCCAAAGTTTGCCAAGAAGCTTTCGCTCACTGGGCTGTGGGGGAGAACTGAATACAGAAAGTAATCAGTCACCTGAAACATTTTACAACATGAATTTTTTTTATTTAACCCCCCAACTGCTGGGGCAAGGTGAACCCTACTCAGCTGCAAGAGACATAAACCCTCATGAGCCCCCGCGAAGGCGGGGGCTCATGAGGATTTATGTCACTTGTTAGTCTTATATTCTTTACACATATTTTTTGTTCCGCTGATATCCGTTTCCTTGTGCGAATGTCCGTCAGTGTTTAGTGGTTTCAGACGCAAAAATCTGCAATCATTTGCAGCGACGGGGTCAACACGTGTGAAAGGTATGGAGACTTACGATCAGCATCCGCGAAAATGATGAGTGGCGACTTGCCACCGAGCTCTAGGGAAACCCTCTTCAGATTGCTGCGCCCGGCTGCCTGCATGATCAGTTTCCCCACCTGTCAGAAAATAATTTGTAAACAAACAAACAACACTGGCCTCTACATCATTCGATCACCACCAACATCCTGCCATTCTCACCGACAGATGGCCTTAGTAGTCAGTTTTTTAAGCCGCAATAACTATATCCAAACTACGAATGTTATCCATTACGTCACTGAGCTGCAAGGTCAAAACGTAGCCCGACCATAATAGTTCAAGGGTGCTGCCAGACTAGCTTGTTGCAAAAAAGGCGCCAAGCTATTCTGGCACCATCCTTGAACTATCATGGTTAACTCTTTTAGCCCCACAGGTGCTTTTCCCAAATTTTGGACTAAACGACTACGTACCTGTTGCAGGAGGTGGATTGGTCGTGATAATTCAAAGGTAGTGCCAGATGAGCTTGGCGCCTTCAGGCGCCAAGCTAATCTGGCAATACCCTTGAATTATCATGGTCACTCCATCTCCTGCTGCAGGGTCCTGGGGCTGAATGGGTTAATACATATCTTGTTATAGAGTGTCAGTGCCAAGAAAATGTGAACACCACCCAACTGGAAGAGGTATAGATCCTCATGAGCCCCCTGCAGTCGCGGGGGGCTCGTGAGGATCTTTGACTCTTGCTGACACCACTTTGGGACAGCTACGGGGTTTTTTGGTGGCTAAATTAACGAACATTACAAAAAAACAGTCTGCGTCAACTGCCGCTGAATGGTTTAACCAGTTATAGAACCAATCTCCTATGACTCCTCAGCCTGGGGAGAGGGATGCAAATGCTTAGATCTAAGCTGGGTTGTCGGGAAGAGAACTGTGACATTGTATGACAGCAAGGTTCTCTTCCTTTCAACCACCTGTACTACTTTTCAACCTTTTATTTCTCATAGTCACAGACGTAAATACGAGCAACAAAAGGCTCAAAACTGTGCAACCCCTGACTTTCAAACCGTTTGTTTGACACAGATGTAAACATATGACCAACACAAGGCACAGATGATTTACCTCTGTGGACCCAGTGAAGCACACCTTATCCACATCCATGTGTTCTGAAATGGCTGCTCCAGCCGTGGGGCCGTAACCAGGGACGATGTTCACCACACCCGGTGGGAAACCAGCCTAGAAAAACATCACATCTAACACTTTTAGCCCCAGATCCATACAGCAGGAGATGGCCTGACCATGATTATTCAAGGGTAGTGCCAGATTAGCTTGGCGCCTGAAGGCTTGAATTATCATGGTCAACCCATCTCCTGCAACTGGTACGTAGTCGTTAGGCAACACCTCCAAAATTTGAGAAATGGGACCTTGGGGCTAAAAGGATTAAAGGAGACAGACCAATCAACATAGAAGGGTGAAAGCAGGGTCAGAGGTACTGCGCAACATACATTTCCACATCCCAGCATTTCCCCCGAGTCTCAAAGCAGAGATCAAATGTGACTGCTGGAATCGTTCAGAGAAAACCAATGATACCTTAACAGAGATAGATCTAACCATGAAAGATCTATTTTCACTCAAAACAGTTTCTGGTTCGAGTCTAAGACACTATAATCCATCGCCACTTCAACCCTTTGGATGTCAGTAGCCGTTTTTGTTGCAATGATTTTGACTTTAAATCTTTGGCTGTTGGTAGCGGTTCTTGTTGCGATGATTCCTGCTGGAATCATCGCAACAAAAACCGCTACTGACAGCCAAAGGGTTAATATTAATTTTAAAATGCTGATGGGTCACACAATCACATCACACGCCTGCAATATCTGTGAGAACACACGACAGTCTAGGACACGGACATAATTATACAGAGTATGAGAAAGGACCTGCATGCAGACACACACACACACACCCCACCCATCGCAAATCTTTACTGCCTTCCTGATTTTTAGTCAATACCTTACCAGACACACACACTTTAACTGGATGGCAAAGTCAGACTTCACTCTTTGGGCTGCTGGTAGCACTTTTTGTCGCTATGATTCCTGCAGGAATCATCACGACAAAAAGTGCTACCAACGGCAAAAGGGTTAGTTAGACGGCAGAACCTTTCCCACAGCCACAAAAAAAAGACAATTAAGATCAGACCGAAAAAAGAGTTAGGATATGTGCAAACCCTTTTAGCTGCGAGACCCTGCAGCATGAGATGGATTGATCATGATAATTCAAGGGTAGCGCCAGATGAGCTTGGTGCCTGAAGGCGCCCAACTCATCTGGCTCTACCCTTGAATTATCACGGTCAATCCATCTCCTACAACTGGTACACAGTCGTTAGGCAGCACCTCCAACATTTGAGAAATGGGACCTTGGGGCTAAATGGGTTGACAGCTGTGCTGGTCTATGAGTTTGGACCTTATGGTCCAAGGCAGCAATCCAAAATCACAGATTGGCACACAAATTCTTTCCTACAAATTTGTGAACACGCCTCTTTGAGAAGCGATGCACAGTAGAGAGCAGAGAGAGGGGTTTGCTCCGCAGGCTTCAGCACCACAGTGTTGCCACACGCCAGGGCTGGTCCCAGTTTCCACGCTACCATCATGATGGGGTAGTTCCACTGGCAAACAGAGGGGAAACACTGTACACATTGCAGTAACACAACAACATGACAAATGTGTGTATTAATCTTCACACTGTCATTTCATAACACATCCCCACCCAAACCCCCACCACCTCCCCCCAAAAAAGGAAGTGTATCAATGACCTCATCTCTAGCGAGTGTGCATTTAACCTTTATCAAATGTGAATCTCAATGCTTTGACAAACACATTGCTAAATTCAGGCACAGAGGGATGTTTCGGGCAATTAAGTCAAACTGATTCGACGAGAAGTACAGAAGAGAAACAGATGCTCACAGACAGACTGCAGAGTAAAAACAATAAGCCAGCTTCAAGCGCGTGTAAATATTACTTGTGCTGGTCAGTTATAAGTGTACTGCCCTGTGTTGCTGTGACCCCTCCCCCCCCCCCCCCCCCCAACCCCTGTTGTTTAACCATTTGGCTGGTGGTAGCAGTTTTTGTTGCGATGATTCCTGCAGGCATCATCGCAACAAAAAACACTATGGTCAGCCAAAGGGTTAACAGATTTTCCAATAATTCTGGTCTAGCGATGTCCAAGCATCAACCATGATAGTAACTAACCCTCTGCGTGTCGGTAGCGGTTTTTGTCGCGATGATTCCTGTAGGAATCATCGCAACGCATTGTCGATCCCTATTTAAATTTTGTGTTACATGAATTCTGTCATGGCTGAAAGGGTTAACTTACTGGGATAATCTGACCACATACTCCCACTGGCTCATGGCGCGTGTAGGTGAAGAAGGTTCCATCTGCAAAGCAACAAAACGGACGGTTGAAGATGACAATTTGCGACAGGAGGAAGCAGACGGGTAACAACTAAGATTACATCAGCATTCACATGTATGTGAGCTGGTCTATAATTCTGGATCATACTGCTTTAGTTCATTTAACACCAAGACCGAATTTTGGATGTGTCACCTAACAACTTAGCACCAGCCACAGGAGATGGATCGAACATGATAATTGAATTGAATAAACTTTATTGTCCATTAAACAACAAGCATAAAATGGAAAATATTGTTTGGCTCACAGATACATAAAACACACACGTAAGACATAATGACTTAAACTAAGAGAATACTAAAGATAATACGAAAACATATGAAAACATATTGAAACATATTGTGGATTTGGCAGCCGCAAACACACACACACTCACACACATCACTCATATATCACACTGGCTAGTATCACAGGTATTGCGCGAGGAAAGCCCATACAAGCACCGTATTTTAAAATATCACTCTGTAGTATCAGTCATAAATGATTTCAGGAACAAAGAAGAAGAAGTCATAAATGATCAAAAATGATAAAAGACTTCCGTTATTAAATCCAGTGTGTAAACTGTCCACATATCATTGCTCTCATAAACACTGCTGCTTAGATGACTCGTAATATCATAATCACATATGCTATAATATAATATCATCAGGCACCAAGCTAATCTGGCACTACCCATGAATTATCATGGTCGATCCCTGCTGTAGTGTGTCTGGGACATGGTGGATTTTAGCCATAAAGTCTAAAATCCCACAACAGCACATGGATAAGGCGTTTGAAACACTGGCGTTTCCCTCTCGCACATGTGGAGTCTAACCAGTGAAAGGGATGTCACTGAAGGACTGTCAAAAACTGGTCGCCTGAGACAGGCAGTCTTGTTAGCACATTTAACCCCCGAGTCCCTACAGCAGGAGATTGATTTACCTTGATAATTCAAGGGTGGTGCCAGAATAGCTTGGCGCCTTCAGGTGCCAAGCTAATCTGGCAATACCCTTGAATTATCATGGTCAATCCACCTCCTGCAGCTGGTACATATAGTCGTTAAGTAACACTTCCAAAATTCAGTCTTGGTGCTGCATGAGTTAAAGCAGTATGATCCATAATTATAGACCAGCACACATACATGTGAATGCTGATGTAATTGGGAAATGCACCCGTGGGGCTAAAAAGGGTTAAACAAGGGCATCTAAGCAAAAAAGAAAAAAAAGACCATAGAACCAAAATGAGTGGTTTGCTCATCTCAACAAGTTTGAATGTAATTCATAAAGTATTTCATGGCCACAGGCTCAATAAAGCGGGCACCAAAAATCACAGCAGATGTTGCCGGCATGATTGATTTTAATAGTGCATGAACTGTTTGTCTAGCACAGTATGTAACTGAATGGATAATGGAGTAATTTCTAATTAGGCAACGACGGGTTCAACACCTGTTGCATACCACATGTTACAATATTATTAATTTAAACATGGTGCATGCACGGTGTCCTGACTGTGTTTTATTGGCGTGCACAAACTCAGAGTTTTGTAATGTTTTACATGTGGTATGCAATACATGTTGAAGCCGTCGTTCTCTAATCAGAAATTACCCCGTTATCCATTTAATTACATACTGTGCTAGTTAAACTGTTCATGCACTATTACAATCTATCAAGCCGGCAACATCTGCTGTGATTTTTGGTGTCTGCTTTATTGAGCTTGTGGTCATGAAGTACATTCAAACCTGTCGAGATGACACCATGTCTGAGCAAACCACTCATTTTGGTTCTATGATCTTTCTATTTTTTGGCTTAGATGACCTTGCAATTGCCACATTTCTTTTGCGATAAATGAAGATAAGTAGCGACTGATCCCTCTATTTTCAAAAAGGGTATGTACCTGAAATATTAATAAATTGTGTTGTAATGGTATTTTCTAAGCGTGTCTCTTTATCCGTTGGGTACTTCTTTGGTCCCTGACATAGATTTAGTTCCACTGAAGTGACTTGTATCACTTGCTTTACAAAAGAATGGGTGCACCCACACCCAAGATGTACTACAGATCGTGTTCAATGGGTGCACTCACACCCATGACATACCGAGGTCATGGTCCTACATTAACCCATGAAGCCCTGACACAGTATGACAAGATATGGATCGACAATGATATTTCAAGGGTGTGTCAGAATAGCTTGGCGCCTTAAGGCACCAAGCTATTCTTACACCACCCTTGAACTATCATGGTCAATCTCAGAGGATATCTCCCAAATTTGATTTCTTCCTTAATGGAGTTAAGAGCATGGCTGCACTCACACCCATGATGTATAAATTTGGAGTATTTCACAACTTCAACAATACCACAGTGCATAGGTATCATGGCATTATGGCAATCTTTAGCCAAGCTGAAAACGTCATAAGTGTACACACCAACAGGAATGGTCTTTCCGTGTATTTTGTCACACCAGCCAGCAAAGTAGCGGAAAACACCAACCGTAGCTCGCACATCTTCTACTGCATCAAAAAACGTTTTTCCGTTGTCCAAGGTTTCAATGTTCTGTAAGACGAACAAAACAAACCACAAAAAAGTTTTGTTAGTTTCACTGCACCTGTGGAGAGCTTTTATCTCACTCTTTTCATTCTGATCACTATTGCTTGAGATAAAACTATCGGAGATTTTCATGTTTACATACATACACACCCCGCTTCACACCAAAAGTACGTTCAGCAGCAAAGTTTAGCGTAACCAAAGAAGTCATTTCTCTCTGGTTACTTTAGTAGTCCGGTTTTTAGATCTGCCCGCCTAAGTCGTCAGCCTAAGTGGTCATGGGCATGCTATATTGAATTTGCCACAACCATCCTAAAAAGTCTCTTCTATAAATATAAGAGACTTAACTAACCTTTGCAGAATCAAAAGCACATCGGTGTCCTTTGCCTACTATTTCATTGAAGAATTTTAAAGTCTTTTGAGGCAAACAGTCACACACCTCTTTCACTGCAATACTCTGACAATCTGTAGACAATGCCGCTGGTCCTGCAGACTGCATTTGCCAGGCAATGTCAGGAAAGATCTTATATTACGTAATAAGTCTATTATGTATTTAGTATTCTGCTGTCAGTCATGTTTGCTATGATCCTGGTCGGAAGACTTCTTCTCGCTAGGAGGCAATCATTTTTCAGTTACCATTCATTAGCTTCATTTCTTGTATGAAATTAATGGAGGAATGAAGTAAGATAATTATTGGTAGCAGTGGTTTGCTACATGGACCGTTGTAGGCCTTGAAGAAGTCAAATTAACCCATTACATACTGAGGCTGATTTTGTAAATTTGCTTATTGTCCTATGAAGGCTGCATTTCAGATTAGGAGATAGATCAACTGTTTTAGTTCAAGGGTGGTGCCAGAACAGCTTGGCGCCAGAGGCGCCAAGCTATTCTGGCATCACCCTTGAACTATCAGTCAAATTTTATTTCAAGCAATGGGTGTATCAGAATGATAAGGGTTAACCCTTTGTAGGTCGGTAGCAGTTTTAGTAGATGATTCCAGACATCGCGACTAAAACTGCTACTAACACGCAAAGGGTTAACCACTGTACCCCTCAGGCCTTCAGCCGTTGGGGTACAAGGCAGGTTACTTTGACCCCCCATGGTATACAAGCATCCATGTAGCAAACCTCTGTAACTAATAACCTGTACCGCGCCGCCAAGAACAAGTGGTCTCAAAAGTGTCACCTGTCATTGACCCATTCAACACCAAGGCTGCATTTCACAAATTTTAGAGGTGTCACCTAATGACTAAGTACATGTTGCAGGAGATGGATGGACCAGGAAAATTCAAGGGTAGTGCTAGATTAGCTTGGCGCCATCAGGCGCCAAGCTAATCTGGTTCTACCCTTGAATTATCATGGTCCGTCCATCTCCTGCTGTAGTGCTTTTGGGCTGAACAGGTTAATGACCATTTAGGTGTTGATAATCGTGGTCACTTGAGGTTTTGCAGCAATTCAAATGAGCACATCAAATCATACAATTAACGAGACTGCAAGTGTCAAGAATCAAAACAGCACACTATCAATGCTTAACCCTTTTTATCCTGACACACCCACTGCTTGAAATAAATTTCACCGATATTTCCAGGGTGGTGCCAGTATAGCTTGGCACCTGAGGCACTAAGCTGTTCTGGCACCGCCCTTGAACTAAAAAGTGCATTTATTTCCTAATCTGTACTGTAGTTTTCATAGGACAATAAGCAAATTTTACAAAATCAGCCTCAGGATGTAATGGGTTAAGATTACAATGCTTTTAAACATGAGTTATCTCAGCAACCATACACCATTTGTAGTACAAAATGAAACACCACCACCACTACACACAGTTGTGAACATACTGAAATATATTCCAGGTCTCTGGCAATGAGGTCTGCAAACTTATTGATGAGTTGTCCCCTCTTGGAGGCGTCCATTGTTCTCCATGGCGACCCAAAGCTAAAAGCTGCTCGGGCTGCCACCACCGCTGCGTCCACATCAGCCTGAAAAAGGAACCGACACACTGGGCCACAAGGTCAAGATCCTAAACCTGGGAGAACTTAGTCCTCTGAGGAGTACACCACAGTACAAAAGACAGATCGGCCATTATAATGCAGTTTAAGGGTGGTGTTCCTTTGTTTTTACGTTTTCTTGCTGAATACAAACACCGAGTCCTAACCCTTTCCCCCCCACCTGGGTCTGCCCTTGGGGACTTGGGTGGAGTCAACTACTGTTTAGTTCCCAGGGTCACCCTGGTCAGCCTCACAGGGTGGTTTTCCCCTCTATTCTGGGACACGTGTTTCTGTCAACCCTTGGCCCATTCAACTGTATTTTCCTTTTTAAAACTCTCCCTACTGTCTGCACCGACTGTAGCTCTTGATATTGGATGTGTGTTGCTAAATGGTCTTAGTTTTATTTAGCGCATTAGACCGTCTGGCAACGTATGTTCAATATTCTGTTTAGGTTTTTTTCACAAGCAGTGCAGGCACGTCCTGAGAAAGTCTTGTTGCTGTCGGGACATTAAGCAATGTGCAACCAACCAACCTAACCCCTCCACTGTCAGTGGACACAGACTGTGCTTCTGAAAACTGTTTTCAATTCAATGGCAAAGAAATCTAACTGTCCAAAGAACATGGATACAAAATGGTGTCAGCAAGAGGCATAGATCCTCATGAGCCCCCGCATCAGCGGGGGCTCACGAGATCTATGTCTCTTGCAGTTGCAGTTGGATTGTGTTCATTTTTTCTCAGGTTAACCCTTTTAGCCCCAATGTCCCATTTCTCAAATGTTGGAGGTGTTGCCTAATAACTATGAACCAGTTGAAGGTGCCAAGCTAATCTGGCACTACCCTTGAATTATCATGGTCAATCTCCTGCTGTAGGGACTTGGGGCTAAATGGGTTAAAGACAAAATTCTCAAACACAGGAGCTGTTTTCTGAAGACGAGATCTACAGTTCAGGAGACATAGACCATGGCAGCTCAAGGGTGATACGAGAATAGTTTGTGGTGCCCAGCACCAAGCTATTCTGGCACCATCCTTTGACCGTCGTTGATCAATAACCTGTTATTTGCTTCATCCTGATACACTAATGCTTGAAATAATTTGACTATGATAGTTCAAGGGTGGTACCAGAATGTGGCGCCTGAGGTGCCAAGCTATTCTGGCATCACCCTTGAACTAAAATGGTTGATTTATCTCCTAAACTGTAATGTAGTCATCATAGGACAATAAGCAAATTTTAAAAAAAATCAGCCTCAGGATTTAATTCAATTCAATAACTTTATTGTGTCAGTCTGGCCGACAAAATTTTCTTTCGTTTGGATCACATGCGTGCATACGGTTATGAGTTAGAAATGGCAAATCATTTGGGGTGGAGCTATGTGTGTGTGTGTGTGTGTGTGTATGTGTGTGTGTGAAGGAGGTGGTGGGGGGGGGGGGGGGGGGGGGGGGGGGGAAGGCGGAGATATAGGGAGAACAAGCTGTTACATGCACTTCAAACCTAGGCTCGTAAAATCATTACAAGCTGTTTCTCAAACATCCTGGCCCCCTCAATATATCTAAAGACAATAAGCCATTGCACGCAGCCAGCTCAAATTAATACATTGAAAACATAATCTGAGCTTGCTGCCTGCAACTTATGTTCTTGTTGATTGATGTGGGTGATAATACTAACCCATGTCATTGCATGCAGCATGCTCAAATTTAAAAAAAAAGTTTTTTATAGCCGACTTCACTTATGACAAGGTCAGATATAACAAGTCAGATATAACATTTTTTATCGGAAATACCCACTACACTCTTTTTATATCAATTTCTCCCTTACAACAAACTCTTTACATCCTGATACACTCTGATACGAGATAAATTTGACCACGATAGTTCAAGTTTGGGGCAGAACAGCTTGACGCCCCTGCTGGCACCAAATTTGAACTACCAGGGTCAGTTTATCATCAGAGCTGAACTGTAGCCTTCATAGGACAACTCACTAATCTGAAGAAGAAAAAAAAATCAGCCTCAGGATGTAATGGGTTAACACTCAATAAGTGCAGGTCAACCGGCATTTTTATTACATCTGTAATGACTCTTGTTGCGTAACCCTTTCACTGCCAATCAAAGCAGATTATTAGTTCAATGCGAAGGAGCCCCAGCCATCCCAGGAACATGGACTCAAAGCGGCATCAGCAAGAGGCATAGATTTATACCTGCAATTGCATGACCTCACGAGGACCTCTGCTTTTTGCATTTGGGTGCTTTTTGTTGCGGCCTGGCAGCAAACGCGTTAATATTTAGCTTGCTGCTTGCAGCAGCTCATAAGGTTTTACGCCGCTTATTGAACATTTTTTACCTTGTCAGCTTCCTGTATATTGCAGATGACTTCTTCTGTTGCTGGATTGATGACTGGGAACGTCTTTCCACTAGCTGAATTTCTCCACTCATTGTTGATAAAAAGCTGTAAGATATAAACAGTTGTATACGGTGCTTTGTGTGCATTTATACATTGCCTTGTGACTACACTGCTTTGTCACAAATTACTCCCCCCCCCCCCCCCACCCCCCCCCCCCCTTCTTGTGCAAGAAATTGTGAGGCATGCTGAACCACACTGGAACTGCACACGGGTTTAGACGTCCGCCTGAACATGAAAACCGCAAAACGAAGTGTACAATAATAATAACAATACCGGTATTATATAGGCGCTTTTTCTCAATTTTTGGGTGAATCGACTCAAAGCGCCCGCGAACTGAAACCCAACACACACACTCACGTGACAGATACGGATTTACACCGAAGACAAACACAGCACAAGACAGACGAGACCCTATGTCTCTCTCTCTCTCACACACGTCTGCATCCATGCTACATTGGTCGTCTCCTCGACTGCTGCGCGAGGGAGAAAACAGTGTGCATGCATGCGTGAAATCGACAGCGTGAAAACGAAAGTGGCAAGTGCGAGTCATTGATGCAGCAACGGCCCGGACGATAACATGCACAGAACACTTTATTTTTATTTTATCTCACCTGGGTGTACTTGACTTTAGTGTCGGGCTTTCCCACTGGGTCAGACATGGTGTAGTCAGCTGATCTCGTCTCGACGACGTGCGGCAGATGTGTGCGAGCTCTGCACTCGGACTCTGGCACAGTGGTGCGTCTTGCTACCAAAACGCAGTCTTTTGTTTTTGCGACAAGTTTAATGAAAGAATACTGTCCATAATTTCACAATCTAAACTTATTTTCTGTTAAAATGGGCTGAGGATAATATAATTTTATTAAATGCATTTTATGTGCACCTTGCCAGGTTTTACGACATTATACCAATCTTTGTCAAGTAGCACGGCTTCTTGGTGGTCTGTCTTTTTACCCAAATGAATACTATAAAAATCACGACACTGTCAATGCGGTGTACGTGTGTCTGGGCATGTGTGCTGGTGTATCCGTCTTTGTGGGCATTGTGTATACTTGTGTGCTCGTAGGAAGAGGGGGGGGGGGGGGGAGGGGGTCGGGCGGGCGGGGGTAACTTTTTGTTGATCCAAATGAATAGCATTTAGGCTAAATTCAGTGTAAGAATGTCAGTAAAGTGGTACATTTTGCACTGAGTTTGCTAGTTTGACTGATCACACAGGTATAATTGTCAGTCGGGTACTAAGTGTCTGCAAGTATTGCTCTTGAGTGACCGAAATATACATTTGAGTGAATGTTTCATGCACTGTTCGTTTTATTTTCTTGGTTCAGTTGAACATTCTTGGGACAACCACCCTTTCAACCTTTGCAAGTCAGTCAGTGGTCTTTGATGACAGATAATCTCAAGGGTAGTGCCAGATTAGCTGGCGGGGGGGGGGGGCGGAGGGGGGGGGGAATTGGCGCGTGCTTCCAGGGTCCGAAAAAATCGAACAGCGGGGTAAAAGCGGGGCAGGGGGGTTCTCGGACCATGTTGTAGCCTGGTAGAGAATGATTTTTTTTTTTTTTAGGCTTAAGGGGGGTGAGGGTGGGGTGGGTGGGTGGGTGGGTGTTAGTACCAAAGCGCCACCCTGGATCCGGCCCTGCCCTGAGTCCCTACAGCAGGACATTGATTGACCATGATAATTCAAGGGTAGTGCCAGATTAGTTTGGCGCTTAAAGGCGCCAAGCTAATCTGGCACTACCCTTGAATTATCATGGTCAATCCATCTCCTGCAACTGTACATATTTATTAGGCAACAGTACCTCCAAAATTTAGGGAAATGGGACCTTGGGGCTAAAAGGGTTAAATAGACCATCATACAAGTGGCTACGGCCACTTAAATGACGGTGTTGAAAAACAGGTAATCTCTTATAAGATGGTCACTAAAAACAGGTACTGCGGCTGTATCAAATCTATTGTTTGAACCCATTGTGTATGGCATTATTGATGGGTGAATGCATAAGGGAATTACGTTTAACATTCCATCATGAGGATGAAATTAACAATTTTTTTAATTGTTGAGGTTTACATCACAGTTCTAGAGACAGATTGATCATGATAGTTCAGTTCAGTGGCGGATCAGTTACCTCACGGGGAGGGGGGGGGGACGTTAGACCTTGCTTCATGGGCCGAAAAATCCTTGCATCCTGGTGGGGAGGGGGATGTTCCACAACCCCTGTAACCCCTCCCCCCCCCCCTCCGATCCACCCCTGTAGTTCAATCTAGTCTGACACCATCACTGAACTACTATCATGGTTGATCCACATCCTGTTGAAGCAAATGTCACATCGTTACAATTTAGACACTGTCTTGAACACTCTCACACACATACTGCTGCACACACAAAAACGTATTTATCATTGTCTGTCACGGTTGGAGACCGTTTCGCGTAGTAGTAGTCGAAAGTACCGTAGGCACCGTCGGTCAGGTAGGGACTAGGATTTGTTGTGAGTCATGGCAGAGTCGGATGAATGTTTTGTGTGTTGCACGCGCGGGGCACGGAATTAACACGCAGTGGCGTGGTCACGGTCGAGAGTTCTCGGCATTAGTTTAGTTAGCAGCTGTACTCGGCGGGACCAGGTCGTCCCTATTTGCTGGCTGTTGGAAGTCAGTGCGCGCGCTAACCGTGGGTGTTGGCGACACAGCGCCGATTCGGTCGCCGGGTCGTTGGAGGCCGGGGACTGGGGTTAGTCTTGCCTGCGGGTGGCGGCGTTTGCTTTGAGTCTCAGAGGAGGTAAATGCACAAGACCCTGCGTGCGTTCGTTATGTTTGTTAGAATTGTTATGTGCGTACTATGTGTTAGACGAGGTAGCGGGGGAGGGGGTAGGGCGGGGTTAAGGGAGTTGTTGCATAGGGGTATTTGAGTTGTGAATCATGTTAGGTTGATTTGTGCATGGTTGGTGGTTGAATTGTGTGCCTTATTGGTTACTATGGTAACTGTGGAATGCATGGGAGGTTCACGAGCAGTGGTGCAAGAATTTGACAACACGTGTCGAGGGGTGTAGGTCAAGCGCCCGCCACACGGAAATTGTTAGTGCTTTTGTAAACCAGGCAGGGTGGGCTTTGGAGGGGAGGTATTGGGACCCACCGGATACGTTACTTATGCTGCCGTTTAGGCTCATTTGTTTGCTTTATACTGTTCCGGGGCTCGGACCAGACGGAGGGCTGACCTGGGCCAACCACGCTTCGCCGGGCCAGGGTCGGCGTGGGACGGCACGCACGGTTGCCTACAACGTCACGTCCGCCGGACCGCTATCGCCGGCAGTCCCAGAGCACGGAAGCGCGTTAAAGGGCAAGGGATCAAGACCGAAGAAGGGCTAGCGAGGGGAGCCGGATGGGAAGGAGGAGCCGCCAGCGCGCATCTTACCACAGTGGTCTCGCCCTTATTCACTTATCCTCCTCCCACTGCCCTGTCTTGGTGTATATTTTTCTCTTATAATTATTATGAACTGTGCGGTAGACGGCGCGAGAGAGTCGTGCATGTACAATCGAGTGTTGGACTGTCGTAGTGGACGGCGCCAGAGACATGTGTATGGCCGGGATAATTATGTTGTGAACAGTTTAGTGGATGGCGCTAGAGACTTTTGAATTGTTACTTGTGTGTGTGTGTGTGTGTGTGTGTGTGTTTCATTGTGGTTGTTGTGAGTGCGGCATCCGCCTCGTGCGAGGAATCGCTTAGCTCCTCTGCTCGGCGGAAGTGTTAATCTGTTCTCAGTTAGTGGTATCGGGGGTTGAACGAAGGGGGTAGGGAACTTTGAAGGCAACAAAGTGTATGTGTACTCGTATAAGAATCGTTTGTGTTGCATGTGCTGAATTGCGACCCGTCTTGAAGCAAGACACGGGCTCTTTATCTTTCTCTCGTCTGACCTCGTCTGTCATTCTGCCTCTTTCATCTTCTTCTCGTCTATCATTCCCTAGTCGTGACATTGTCATACAATTTCATTCGACCTTTGAAATTTATTTGAGGAAAAGACAGTATATAATAATGATATGGAAGTGATAAACAACCAACATAACCCTAAGTCTCAAGAGCGTGACTGAACCACATAATTAATCCAGAATTTGTGACCTTGACCTATCCAACATGTCACTGAAATGAGCAAGTGTTCAAGTGTAAAGGGTTTGGTTTTGTGTATGTGAAATTCATGTTTCTTCAAAATGTATGCATTTTCACTCTTTTGTAAACCTCTCGCAACCCTTGACGTTTGCGAGGGATCAGTCAAATTACAGAAATGTGTAGAAAGGTCATATCACCAGCCTCCTCTGTGCAAAATTTTAAAGTATCTAACAATGCTTATGAGAAGTAAAATTTTACAACAAAAATAAAACAATTTTTACACATTTGCTGATATGTTCTGACCCTTGACCTTTCCGAAGTTTAGGCAAAATAGTATGAGGTATAACTGTCACAAGATTGGGTTTGAAGTTGTGAATATTATTTGAGAACAAAGAAAACTTTTGTAAGAACATTTCAATTTTTCACCTATTTCTTAATCTCTTGTGACCTTTGACTCAATCCTGAGGCTCATCCAAATGGGTATGCATAAGAAGGTATTACCAAGTTTACATTTGAAGTTGTGAATATTATATATATATAATATATATATATATATATATATATATATATATATATATATATATATATATATATATATATATATATATATATATATATATATATATAATTTTTTTTTTTGGGGGGGTGGGTGGGAGAGAAAGTCAAAATTTCCTGATCCCTGTGACCTTGACCTTTGATAGAGGTCACTTAAATTTGTACATATGTTTGAAAAGGTCTTGCCACAAAATGCTCTTGGGCCAATTTTGACGACTGTGATTTAAAGGCCCTAAGCGTTCCTGGAGCATTGTGAACATTGCATAAAATGTTTGACAACTATCAACACCTCATACATTGTATATATATATATATATGTATATATATGTATATATATATAGAGAGAGAGAGAGAGGGAGAGAGGGGGTGGGAGAGAGAGGGGGAGAGGGGAGGGGGGGAGAGAGGGGAGGGGGGGGGGAGAGAGTCATAATGCCTCCCAACGAGTGGCTATGGTTATCATTTCATTCATTACCGCATGATTACATCACTTCGTGTCCGTTTACCGCTGAAGCGTATGCGCCGCTCAACTCCAACAAGTGAGTGAGTATAATTGCTTTACATCCCGCAAGCGACAAAGGCCTTCTCAGGACGTGCCTGCGCTAAATGAAGAAAGAACAGCAAGAAGCGCAGACAGGAGGGAGAATTTCAAAAGTAAAATACAGACGAATGGACCAGAAAGAAATACAAACCCCCAAAAGAGTAGAACCCACCTTGCAGGGGTTAGACAAGGTCACCCTAGGAACTAAAAAGTAGACAACCCCACCAAGGTCCCCTAGGGCAGACCCGGTGGGGCAACTCCAACAAGCGACAGAGCCGAGGTAGAAGCTATTTATAGCTGCAAACTCCAGGTCCTCGCTCAAAACGGAAAGTAGCTGGTGATCCGACATAATGGCCTTCGTGGGGTAATATCACACTCAGGTGTCATAATTAATCTGTCCGTACTCGTGAAACATGCAGTTATGCCCGGAAATCAATGTAACAGGTTTGTCGTGATCACCGTGGACGCATAGTTATTTTAACCCTTTTCATCCCGATACACTGCTGCATGAAATTACCTGCATGAGCTTGACTGTTGGTGAAGCCAGTATACTTTTCAAACGCTGTGTTCGTGACCTTGGTGTTCTTTTGGACTCTACTTTGTCTATACATCACCACATCCCTTCCTCCTGTAGAGCAGTCCTTTTATTTCCAGCTGAAGAAAATCAGCTCTTGAAGACCTTTCCCGACTCAGTCTGGCACCACTCAGATTGTGTCTTCACTGATTTTGATTGATTATTGTATTTGTTTGCTGGCCTGCCATCTGAAGAACTGGCTCGACTATAGAATATTAAACAGTGCAGCTCAGTCGTGTCATTTTTCAGAAATAAAAAAAGACCATGTGTCATCCTTGTTCTACCAACTTCACTGGCTTCCCATCCAATCTGGAATTGAGTACAAGGTAGCTACTTTCGCCTTCCGTCATTTCGATGGTACACTGCCTCCCTACCTATCCAGTATGTTAACTACTTATCAAGCTTCCCGCAGCTTATGTTCTAGCAGTGAAAAACTTTTGAAAGTACCGAAAATAAATACAAAGTCCTTTGGTCAAAGGTCCTTTTGTTTCCAGACCCCAGTCATTTGGAATTCGCTTCCGAAGCACATTCGTGATGCCCCCAGTCATTTTTTTTCAAAAGTCAGCTTAAAACGCATCTTTTCCAATCTCACTACTCTGTCTTACCAAATTCCAGTCTCTTTTCTGTTTTACAATAACATCATGATGACCCTGTGTCAGTTCTTGTTGCAAAGGTTGTTTGTGCTTTGGGTGTGTTATGTGCTGTTAATTTTTGAATTTGTATTGTAATATTTGTATTTTGTGTCTTGATTTGTGTTTGTCGTTTTGATTTGTATTGTACAACACTTAGAGCCTGCACTGCAGGGAGTTTGCGCTTTATTTATATAATTATTATTTTATAATATAATTATTATTAAGTTTACTAATATTGTTCAAAGGTGGTGCCAGAATAGCTTGGCGCCTAAGGTGCCAAGCTATTCTGGCACCACCCTTGGGCTAAAATGGTTAATCTAGCTCATATTCTGTAATGTAACCTTATAGGGCAATAAGCAATCCTCAGGATGTAATGGGTTAAATAGTCTGAGAAAATGCCAATGTTAAAGTTGATAACAGACGACGGCGGCGGCCAGACAACCACTGGACCATTGCATAAACGGCGTACACACACTTTCGCCCGCACAAATACAACACACACGCAACCAGCACAGACTTTAATATTCAAGCGAAAAATTCTACATTTCGTGCACTCCACTTTCTCAACTTCCATATTGCTTTATCACGGACGAGTGACAGCCTGAAAGGAGAGAATGATCGTGCCGGTAAATCGTCAGGTCACTGTATGTCGAGTTCAACTGTTTCAGAAATAAACCAACCTTCTCTAAGGAATCGAACACCGATGAAGAAGCATGTGCATAGAAGATAGTTTGAAAATCGTCAAGTAAAACAGACACATCTGGTTTGCTTCATATAGTTTTCCGCCGTGAGATGGCCTTAGTCGCCTGCTCGGCGTTAAACTTACTAACTTTGAGTAGTTTCAAACACAATTGCGTTACTTACACCTATAGCGTCCACACTCGAAAATAACAGAATTGCATCGGCGCGTCCTACCTTCGACTACTGCAGTTATGCGTACGTATGAATGTGCGTGGTTAGTGTCGTTTTAGCGTGGTGCCAGTATACTAGGGACACTTACACCCCACGCTAGGCTGGCGCTGTCCTTTATCTCATTCAGCCCCGACACACCACAGCAAGTCATGGTTCGAGTATGATGGTTCAAGGGTGGTGACAAATTGCTTGGCGCCCATGAGCACCAAGCTATTCTGGTACCACTCTTGAACTATTATGCTCGATCTGTCTCTAGAATTGTAATACAGGCCTTCAGATGGCAACTTCAAAATGTGTGATTTCGGTCCTCAGCTAGAATGTGTTAAGTAAGCAACTTTCTAGTAGGTCAATGCTTTTACTGGTCAGAGTGTAGTAGGAACTCATTTTACACACCAACTGGAAACAAGATGGGATGAACCATAACCCACAAAGTCCCTTCTATATGAGAGCTGTCTTCGCTGTCAAGGGTCTCTACCTTTTGTCTTTGACTTGATTCTGATGTTGAAATATCTCCTTCTGAAAAAAACCCACCCGGGTCTGCCCTGGGGGACTTGGGTGGGGTTAGGTATTTTTTAGTTCCCAGGGTCACCCTGGTCAGCCCCACAGCCTGGGTGGGTTTTTCTCTCTATTCTGGGGCATGTGTTTCTGTCTACCCTTTGTCCATTCACCTGTATTTGCCTTTTTTAAACTCTCCCTACTGTCTGCACTGCCTGTAACTCTTGATATTGGATGTGTGTTGCTAAATGGTCTTAGCTTTATTTAGGCCCCATGTGTTAGGTTTATTTAACGTATTTGACCGGCTGGCGACATACATTCAATGTTCTGTTTATTTTTTATTTTTTCGGAAGCAGTGCAGGCACGTCCTGAGAAAGCCTTGTTGCTGTCGGGACGTTAAGCAATGTACAATCAATCAATCCTTCTGAAAAAGTCTCGCAAGTGTGCCAATGCGTCATAGTAAACTCTAGAAGGGGCGCGCGTAGTGCATAGGCGTCATTGGTTTGTCAAACGTCATTTGTCACGCATTTTTTGTTGGGTTTTTTTTTTTTTTACGTAATTTTAGATTTAACGTGATATTAGAGATTCGCTTTCGCTTCAAGACTTGGGAAAATGGTGACAATCTCTAATTTCACGGTATAATTTCAGTCTTGATATAATTTGTGTGAAATCAGGTTGACTTTACAGGGCTACATGCTATACTAAGTACTCCTGCGTGCTCTTCTAAAAGCGCGTCGATGTGTGTGTATGCGTGTCTGTGCGTGCATGAGCACGCTGCAAACATCCCCAAGAGGCATAGATGTTTATGCGCCGTCCGGGCACTTGAGGATCTATGCGGCCTCTTGGAGATGCGCGCATGTGTCATTGGTTTGTCAAACGTAATGTGTCATAACTGTTACGTGGTTGAGTCGTAGTCGTAGTATGATAAACACACCAGACGCAAGCACGTAAGGTTCTTTTTAAATAAACCTCATTCCGCAGCTGCAACCCGTGGCACGTGGCTTAAGGATGTAGACAATACTGGAGTAACAGTTCCAACAATATTTTAATTCAGCGATGCGATCTCCACAAAATGCAATTCCAAATGCACAAACACTGATACAAAGTCTCTTCTGCAATGTCCACACTGCGGCACAAAGTTTCTCATACAGCGTCTCTCACAATGTACACCCTATACGGGCCACGTACCTACGATAAACTGCGTGTCTCTACCACTGACGATGCAAGACAATGTACATCCGCGCTTCCCAGCACCAATCTTTTATAGTGCACCAATTTCTAGAATAATCCAGGAAAATCACCCAACGCAACAAATCAAAATAATCTACGCAACTGAAACTCACAAATATCAACAAAGAAAAACTTTTCCAGAATCACTACAATAGGCTACAAAAAAATTGACTGCTCATTTCAGCTCCAAATTCTTGGTAAAATGACATCTCACAAAAGTACGAAAGGCAGTCCACGACCCAGCCGGAATCTTCCAGAACTCTCACGATATTTCACAACACACAAGAAAACGGCTGATCGCTTCACGCGCACAGAAAACAACTTGTGACCATAAGAGCGGCTTTACACTTTGATACCGAATTTCAAAAGGTTGCCGACGCTTTGATGTTACACACACGAGGTCACTAGACAGAGCGCGATTTTGCTCTAAAGTTCTAGTATATTCTCATCGTAACTACACGGTACAAAAATCGACTGCTTTTCTCTGTGTGACTTCGCTAGAAACTTCCGGAACAAACCTAGCATAATAACAAAGCAAATTCCGCTCTACGCGCGAATAATAGAAAATCCCACCGAAAAGGTACGTGAATCGTAACCATGACAGCTGAAATAAATATCGGATCGTTTCCTACGATTAACACATGTATGCTCTCACAGGACAACACAACCACAATCGTAACAATAACGTATTTTTTTGTTTTTACGTAATTTTATATTTAACTTGATATGCGTTTCGCTTTCGCTTCAAGACACACACATACATACATACGCACATACATACGCACATACGGCGCTTCCCGCCAAATGTACGTTTAGCAGCGAGGTTAGGTTTAGCCTGCCTGCCTATGACATCATGGACTTGCTATTAAATTCTCCTCACCGCGACCCGTCCTTAAAAGTCCCTTCTATAAATAGAAGGGACTTGAAAAAAGACACAGCAAGCCACTGAATAACATTTGTTTTCAAAATAATTTCTTTGCCATTGTTTTGGTCGTTTTGTCTTCTCACATTTGGCGTTCGTTTTGTTTGTGCATCGTGCTTTACGCTCGCTCGCGTGCAAACCTCGAAATGACTTTGTTTTGAGAAGACTTGTTGGTATTTTATCCACTGTCACCCTAACTGTGTTATTGGATACTTGTGTTACCATGTTTTCTCCGAACGGTAAATACGGGGCGCAAAGCCTGTCATTTGTACCAGGTTTACTCCAGATAATTGTATTCGTTATGATCGACCCTGTGGAAGATTTCAGAATGATACCGAAAGCTGGCGGCAGTCTGACGACTGATTTTGTGTCTGGAAATTTCGGCAGATGGGACATACCCTCCGAAGTCAAAACTCAGTTGTTACAGAGGTAATGTGCGCCGAAAAAAAAAATGTTGCATTTGGACGTCGCTTGCGCCACCCTTGGGACACCCCGGGCAAGCACTAGTGTACGTGAGAAGTGACTGTTAGTCTGTCGTCTAGGGGCACAGTGTCCACATGTCCCCATTTGGTGCAGTAATACACGACCATCTGCTTACACGTGTTTCTTGATCTTCAGATGAGTGTGTTCTTTCTGGCTCTTCCTACCCCACTTGAATTCGTCGTAACCACTTTTATTTTCTTCTTTTATTTTCTTCCCTACGTCGCACGACCAGTCACTGTAGCGAAAACCGTACTATTGTGACCTCGCTACAAAAACCCTTGTAGCGGCAAATGGCGGACTTTTTGTAACCCTCTTTCTAACGTGACTTGGATGCCAGTTTTGTTATATAAAAGATAATCAAAACGTTCTAAAGTACAGAGTTACTTAGTGTTGTTCGAAACAACAGGCACACTATTGGAGACGGCAACGTCATGAAAGTTTTTAAATTACGTCATACATCTGTTATGCATTATGTATATTCTTTTGACGTCAGTCATGTCTGGCGTGATCCAGGTCGGAAGATTTCTTCTTGATTTCTTTTACAAAACAAGAAAGGCAAAGCCATTATGGCTCACGTGTATGACCTAGTTACATATGTGTGACCTTTGTGACAATAAGTAAAGACTGGCTTTTGCACGAGCAAATCCATGTTTTGTGAAAATGTAAGCATTTTTCACTTATATGTCAAACCACTCCCCCCCCCCCCCCCCCCCCCCCCCCTGTACTCTTGGCCTTTGCAATGAGTCGACTAAATTAAGATGCATAGGAAGGTTTTATCATCAGCTACCGCTGTGCCAAATTTTATTTAACAATTTTCAAAAATGATGATAATACCTACAATTTTATAAAACATTTGCATTTTACACACATTTTCCGGCCTCTTGTGACCCTTGACTTTTCCGAGGGGTCATCCAAATTAGTATACATAGATAGGTCTTACCATCAGGAATCTATGTACCAAATGTGGGTTTGAAGTTGTGAATAATAATTGAGAACAAACATCTTTTGTCAAAATATGGCTATTTTAGACCTATTTCCTGAGCTCTTGTGACCCTGACCTTTCACGGGGGTCAACCAAATTATTATGCGCAGGAAGGTCTTTCCATCAGGCATCTCTGTAGCAAGTGTGGGTTTGAAGTTGTGAATAGTATTATATTTGCGAAAAAAACATCTTTTGTCAAAATATGGCTATTTTGGCCCTATTTTCTGCGCTTTTGTGACCCTTGACCTTTCCGAGGGATCATCCAAATTAGTACGCATAGAAAGGTCTTACCATCAGGTGTCTTTGTACCAAGTTTGGGTTTGAAGTTGTGAATAGTATTTGAGAAAAATATATTATGTCAAAATATAGCTATTTTTGGACTATTTCCTCATCCCCTCTGACCTTGACCTTGTGAGAGGTCACTCAAATTGGTATGATTAGAAAGGTCTTGTCACAAAGTATCATTGGACGAAGTTTGAAGACTGTGGCTTGAATATTCTCCGAGAAAATGCCAACGTTAAAGTTTACCACGGTCGACGGACAACGGCGGACTATGGACGGACGCCGGACGGACGACCACTGGCCCAGAGCATAGACTCACTTTTGCTTTGCACGTGAGCCCAAAAGTAGCGGAGGAATGAAAACAAATACATTATTGGTAGCAAGGGCTTGCTGCACGGACCTCTGTAGGCTTGAGGGAGATCAAAGGAACCATTTAATGGTTCTTTTGACCTCCCTCAGGCTACAAGGGTCCGTGCAGTAAACCCTTGCTGCCAATCATCGTACAGTGTACACTGGGCTACACTGAGTGACCTTGCCAAAAGTCGCCTGCAAACTTTCAAATGTGTCGGCCACTTTTAAACCTCTCAAAGAGTCATAAAATTCCATTGCTCAAAATTTTGATTTGAGAGCTCCTTGACAGAAAGACAACCTTCGACCGGTTGCGAACTCTCTGAGCTGTTTGTCTGGAGCTCAAGAACTATCAGGAAAATAAAAAATGACGTCAGCACTTAAGAAAAGTGTAACCCATTTAGCCCCAAGGTCCCCTTTCTCAAATTTTGGAGGTGTTGCCTAATGACTATATACCAGTTGCAGATGATGGATTGACCATGATAATTCAAGAGTAGTGCCAGATTAGCTTAGCGCCTTCAATTCAAGGTAGTGCCAGATTAGCTTGGTACCTTCAGGCGCCAAGCTAATATGGCACGACCCTTGAATTATCATGGTCAATCTATCTCCTGCTGTAGGGACTCGGCGTTAAATGGGTTAATGATGCTTGAGTAATTACGTTTTGATAAGGTACTACCACACCTTGGCCTTCTAAGGACTTTCAGAACACACCTCGGTTACACAGGGCAGAACCAGAAAACGACATAGATGTTTCCACAGTACGAGGTCTTACCAAAGAAGTACCCAACGGAGAAAGAAACACGCTTAGAAAAGACGGGTACAACACAATTGTGTTGTACCCGTCTTTCCTAAGCGTGTTTCTTTCTCCGTTGGGTACTTCTTTGCATATTACACGCTTGGCAGTCACCTTTTTGGTCTGGATTGAGGTCTTACCAGCCCGGACCTGGACAGGTCCAAGATATTGTAGGCAGCTGTTAATGCTCCTGGTGGCAGCTGCGTCCTACATAGGACGGACGGGCATCACTGGTCCTCATCCATCTCCTTAATCTCTCTCGTGTTGGCTCCAAGCGCCACACCCTGGCAAACCACCTCAGCTGGTGGGCTAAACCACGTGAGGGGGTGGTGTTCACATTGCACCACTAGGCGGATGAGCTGTTTCTGACCGCCAACGGCTAGAGGACGGAGGAGATCAGGTTGGATCCAACGGCCAAATGTGGGGGACTAAACCCTTCAAATCAGGAGTGGAGTCCCGAAGGCAGACAGTTGCCTGTATTCACGCACTGTTCTGGTAGCTCCTGCAGCCAAACTGGTGCCAAACGTACTGCTTTGCATTCCTTTGGATACATCAGCGAGGCCGAGAGGGGGATCTTGACGACTGGGCACCCCATGATCTCCATACACTTTGCCCAGGCTTGCGCCCTGGAGAGGTCACTCCAGTGACTGACCCAGCAAGCGCATATACTCCATTGTCTTCCGAGACAGGATGCCAAAACAAAAAAACAAAACAAAACGGAAGGTTGCGCCTTACTTTAAATTGCTAACGCAAGTGAGCCAAAAGTTAACATTGACTATAACTGAGTGTTGTCAACACACAAATTGCACCGACTGTTTTTACAAAACATTTATGGCACATACTAAACATTGATCATAAACGACGCCAAAAGGGTTGACTGCCAGCGCATCGGAAGTAAATGAGGAAAATCTCCCAGATATCATGTAAACATATTCTAATCCTGAGAATTTCAGTATGCAACTGATAGGTCTGTTTTAGGTTTTATTGGTTAGGATAGAGTACCACAGTTACTCCCAACCTGATTTTATGATGCTGTGATGCATTTAGGGGCCACAGTGGCTAAATCTGCTGCCCTATCCCCATTTTACCAGTACGCAAAGGAACGCAAAATGATCATAACAATTGCTTATGTCATACTCCTCTGTTTAAATATTGATGTCAGTTTTCTTAACAAAGTATGCATATTGAGCATCAAAATTTGATCATTTCATTAATTTCAACGTGACCCATCAATTTAATTGTAATTCATTTTAGTTAAGGCGTTTTTAACAGGGGCTGCCGCTGAAGCTTCTACCAGCACATTCAGCAGTCTTGTCAATCTCAGGGAAGGTGTACCTCAGGGAGATGTTGTGTCTGATGCTGTTCTTGGTCTACATTAATGACATTAGTGCAGCAGTACCAAGTTTCGTCTCGAACATCCTCCATGCGGATGACTTTGCAGTGTGGAGTGCAGCAGAACATAAAGAAATAGCATCCTGCAGAATCCAGGATGCTGCCAATAGTCAGCAGCTGGACTGAAAGATGGCCACTCAAACTGAGCTAGACCATCTCTTTCAATTGGATGGAAGAGATCGCCTTGAAACTGGAGACCTTCCAGTACTAAAGACAAATAGGCCAACTTTACTGGCAACAAATAAATTACTGGATTCACGTGGAGGCCTCACATTGAAGCCATGGAAGCTAGAGCTGCGAAAAAAGGCTCTGACCGGAAGAAACTGGTATTACAGCATCCTGGCGCAAACAAACACCAGCTCGGTCAGACCAGTAGTGCGGTACCAAGATACATCGACAACATGAAACACTGCCTGCTAAAGCAAAAAAGCCAGGCTTGAGAAGATGCAGAACATGGTTCAATCTCATGATGCAGTGACATTCTTAGAGCCATCTGGAGCACACCAATTTTGTGTGTATAAAATGGTGCCAAACATCGCACACCAACAACACGTTCTTTTAGCCTGTTTATTCTGGCTTGGCCGTATACACAAGGTTTTATGACACAGGTCTAGATTTTGTTTTGTCATTCATTCCCTTAAGTGTATTTCGAACACATTTTTGCTTGCAACAAGCCAGGTACTGTTCTCGTCAGCGGACCAACCTGACCACACTGGTGATATACACCGAACCTTTCTTTTGTTGTGACGGTTCTGTGGATTTCTATTTGTTAGTGTCACTCTTTCTTGTTTTTCCGATCCATTGCGTTGTTAGGGGTGCTCGTGGCACTTTTTGTTGGTTTTTAATATAAACCAGAAAGATGCCTAAAGCATTTGAGGGTTAAGCATTAGGTCTTGTTTTAACCTGCTGTTTCCCTTCCTCGCTTTTGTTGTTGGGTTTATATGTTTCATTGCGTGTTCGTTTCTTAGGGCGGCTTGTTTGCCATTGCGCTGTGGTTGAGCGCTGGACTGCTTATTTGCGCACGGCGGGTCGTCACTTTATACCCGTTGCGCGGTCCAGTGTGAAACACTGGCGAGATTTCTGGTTGGTGTTCGATGATTAGTGGGTTCCCCCCACTTTTCCGCGCCTCGCGCGGCCACCCCGGGCACCGCGCGGCCAGATCTGGTTCCGACCGCTCCGAGCCTGTCTCCCTGCAGAAATAATCATAAACATCAATGCATCTGTGGCCTTACCGAGACAAATAAAATATAGATGAGAGTGTGGCCCTGCAGGAGGAGGCCTGACTGCTCCAGTGTCCCTACAGAGAAAGAGGAAAACATACGTATAGTGGTCCCTGCAAAAAATAAAACGGCATAGATGCACAGGGGTACCTGCGGGAAATGCAAGGATCTTCATTTGTCCCTGCTGACAAATAAAAAACATGCAGAAACAAAGGCATAGATCCTCACGTGTTCCTGCAGACAAAAAGAAACATTCATGCCGAGACATAGATGTGTCCCTGCAAGAACAAAAGAAACAAGGGAGGCATACATGCACTAGATACATAGATGCTCACGGGTCCCTGCGGAGAAATGTAGAGATATTCAAGTGCGAGTCCCTGTAGAGAGAAGGAAAGCACAATTATTACAAACATGCACTGCTGAAACTTACATAGGCATATATGTATCTGTTGGTTCGGTTTTAAGTTCTTACATTTTTATTGTTTTTCGTTCACCCCATGATCAGTTTTTGGACAGCATCGTTTTGTCCCTTCTCGGGAAGTTGTGTGGTCCTGAAAAGGACCTTTTGTTGTTGATAGTCCTGAGAAGGACTTTTTTGTTTGGGGTCTTTAGAGTTTCGCTTTTTTTGCGAATGGAGCCCATGTTCGGGTGTCTGGTTTGTGGAGCTTGTCCACATACCTTTGTTTTTTCAAGCTCTCCTCTTGCACTGCTGTAAGCATTTGGAGTTCCAGCCGTTTGAGAGCTTCGTTTGACAGTTTTCTCGTTGCTTCCCTGTGGATTGCGCTAAGTTCGTTGGGCCGCTCGTCTATCTTCGACTTTGCGAACGCAAGCAAAGAGGTCAGTGAAGCGTCTTTTAGCTCTTTCAACTTATAGTTGAGTTGTTGGTCGTACTCGGCTTTTTTCCTGTCCCTGTTGAACGAGGCTCTTGACTTAAAGTTTACCTCCACTGTGGCCGCTGAGCGGCCGAATTTTCTCTCATATTCAATGCCGCTGTGTATTGTGATCCAACTGAAGCGATTCTAGTATGTTGGATGCAGGCGCTCCCAGAACTCTTGTGTTGGGTCCGTCTCTGTTGCCGTGGAAGTGACTGGAGCCACTGGAACACAAAACAGCACACATGATGAAGAGACTTACTAAACACAGACAGCACTGGAGACTACAGGCGCAGACCAAGAACCGTCAGAAAAGCCCAAGTCTGAACCGCCTGCTAAGGGTTAAAACTGACGTCCTGCAACCAAGCCCAAACATGCGTGAAGAGCTCCCTTCAGATACCTGGACATCTCGAAAGAGCCGCCTTCCAGACAACATAAACGATGTTCCAGGACTCTTTGCCAAAGGTCGCGGCACTGCACAAAGCCATCTCCCTGGAGATTATGCACAAGCGCTACCCTCACAGCAGCTGTGCTCACATCTACACAGGCGGGTCCGCACAAGACGCCATGCGGAATGAAGGAAGTGGCGTGTGCATCTATTGTGCAGACCGCACTACTACCTCCCTCTCCTTACCAGCTGGCGGCAGCAGCTCCAACTATCGTACAGATCTGCAGGTGCTCAACACAGCAGCAGAGCACTAGCTAGGGTAAGGCAGCAGCTTGTTCCACTGATCTCCTCAACAGGAAGCTTTAAGATAGACTAGATGTCATGTCCACAAAATGGTGCTGCATTGGATTCCAGTGCATTCTGGAGTAGCTGGAAATGGAGAGGCCGACAGCCTGACCAAAGCAGGCGCCAGACTACCTCAAGACCACAACCGCTTGTAAAGAAACCAAGACACTACAGCAACAAAGTGATTGGCAACAGCAAAATGGCGGCTGCAGCCTGTGGGCAGACGACATCAACAAGCTGAACAGGGAGAACCAGGCCACAATCTTTCACCTATGCACTGATCACTCTGGACTCGCCTCGTGAGACTGGGTCATGCGGAAACAGCCCTATGCGAATGTAGCGTAGAAAATCAGCCTCCTTAGCACATTCTCCAGACCTGTCCATGCAGAGAAGCGGTTCGCTGGCAATTCTGACCATAAGACACGCCATTGTACACAAAACTATGAAAACCTGCTGCCGACCCCTTGACAGCTCGCTCATTGGCAGCCAGAACAATATAAGATTTAAAGACGGCCATTAAGGAATTGAACGCTGCAGAAGAAGAAGGCAAAAAATGGGGGTGGAAGTGATGATCTCGTGGTGGATATATGGAAACTAAGTATTTTGATAACATTGTTTAGGCGGTTAGGAACCATGGAACTTTATTACGCATATTCATATTTACACATTTCTAGACGAAAATAAATAAAAAGAAAAGGGGAGACCTTACTAGACCCGCCTTACGCTAGGTAAAATATCACCTAAAAGAACAGCCAGTTAAAAATAGTTACAATTAAATTTATGGGTCACATTGAAATTAATGAAATGATCACAATTTTTTATGCTCAATATGCATTCTTTGTTATGAAAACTGGCAACAAAAATATTTAAAGGGAGGAGTATGACAAGCAATTGTTATGATCATTTTGTGTTCCTTTGAGTACTGGTAAAATGGGGGTAGGGCAGTAGATTTAGCCACTGTGGCTCCTAAACGCATCACAGCATCATAAAATCAGGTAGGGAGTAACTGTGGTACTCTATCCTAACCAATAAAACCTAAAAAGACCTATCAGGTGTAGACAGACCATGAATTTACCGTAAAAGATGCCGACTTTGCTTATTTTCTTGCACTTTATGATCACATTATTGAATCCTAATAGGTAAAGAGAGGTCAACATGAAATGGAATAATTTTAGTATGTCACGACACGGGTTTTTTTCGTCTATTTTTGTAGGGGATTAAGTTTAGAGGGGTAACAGGATTTAGTCACCGGGTAGCGTTAGCATAGGTGTCTAGTATTTGGCCTGTACACGTGTATTTGCTGCCGTGCGAGAGTTTGCAGGTCGGCGTAACACGGGATCGCTCAGTCTAAACACTATCGGGTGGTACTTGTTTCACGTGAATTATTACCGCTCGATTTACTGAGCGTTTTTTTGCAATACGTACGATAACGGAATTTTTAGACAGTCGCATTCCAGCTGTGAACGAGAACAGTCGTCTTTTCAACGTAGTCTGAGGGGGGTTTGTGCGGACGTGGTTTTCCATTAGCCACCAGCCTCAAGTAGCTGTGTCGTCCCTCTGTGACGGCCCTATGAGATGGCCCTGGTCGAGCCCGGGAGCCGGTGTCCTAAGACAAGAAAGAAGAGCTGCAACGACTTTACCCCTGGCTTGTCTTGTCCTTGTTTGTCTTCGTCCTAGCCGGGGCGTCTTCACGGATGGCAGTAAGTACACGCAACAATTCTTTAGTGGCCATTTGCTCGGGGGGTTTGTTTGTGTTTGCTTGTTCTGTTATTATTATTATTTAGGCTAGTGTATTGGGGGGCAGAGAATAGAAGAGAATAGAATGTAGAAGTGAATGCTATCTGAGGTATTTTGTAATATTTAGAGCATCTAGCGGCGGATTAGTTATTGGGATTTAACGCTGAGCAGGCGACTAAGGCCATCTCACTATTTAGCGTCGGAGTGTAAATATCAGAAGTGAGTCATGTAGTGACGTGTAAATAAGTATTTTGATGTTGAATTTATCGTTGTGGGAGAGAGGTGAAGGGAATATGTTGAGGTTGAATTTATTGTTGCGGGAGAGTGGTGAAGGGAGTATAAGAGACGGCATTTGAAGTTGCGGGAAGGGTGAAGTGATTATCTTGTGGATTTTTTTGTTAGTTATTTATATGTGTATTTTTGCACCTGTGTTTTAGTCCATCCTTAAATCCAAAGAACTAACCGGCTAAGTCTGCCACCGTGCTGTGGTGCTGAGAGTGGAAGCTGACTGTGTCACTCCGCCTTGTGGGGCTACAACGCCGGACCTGGGTGCTGTTGCGAGTGTCGTGGCACGCCCGTGTTTAGTCAGGTCGGGTCGTCCCTTTTAGTTATTTCTAAGCTATTTAAGTGCAGTTTTGCTATAATCTCGTAAAGAACGTTGTGAGATTTATTTCATCTCCTCGTAGTGACTATGTTGTGAGAGGAGCTTTGTCACGGCGACGGAAAGTTTTTGAGATATTGTATTATTTAAAAGCAGCCTGTGTTACGGGGAGGGCCTTGTCGCGGAAGCAAGAGCGTCGAGCTGGTCTGAGCTTAACGCTTGTGCTTCCCCGGCGAGAAGGTCCAGTGACGTGAAATATATTGAGTTTATTCAAATGTCAGTCTTGTTAGATTAAGGATATTTGCTCCATTTGTATATGTGATATTGTTTATTCTGAAACGTGCTAGTTAAAGGAGCCTTGTGCTGTGAATGCCTAGTTTGCGAAAGCATTAGGTTAATTCGAACTCGTCGTTCGTGCTCCCGCTGAGGAGTTTCAGTAGCTTACGAACTACATTCACTTTTTTCGATCTTCATTTATGTTTTAGTAGGCATATTTGGGTCATCATATATATGATATTGTGCTATTTTTACTGTGTTATTTAAGGAGCCACGTGCTGTGAGGGACTCTCCACGGAAGCAAAGGCGTTGGTCTAACTGGCGTTAGCACTTGACGTTTGTGCTTCCGTCGGGGTCCTGTGGCTTAAGATTTAGGCTTTTCAGTTTCAGTTTTCTTTTATATTTTTATTAAGGATATTTGTTATCATATTAATTTTCCCAACCTTTTGTAGTAGGGATATTTAGTTTAGTATATATCTTGTTGTTATTTTGTATTGTGTATAACAGATATTCGCTCTTCCGACAGCTGCCTTCTCTTCCCACTGGCATCAGCGAACGATTGATGAAGCTCCGTTTACCCATCTCCCACACCCGACATGTCACTATCATCAGTGCCTATGCTGCGACACTAACCGACGCCGATGACGACAAGGAGGCGTTCTATGACAGCCTCGACTCCCTCCTGAAGTCTACTCCTGCAAGTGACAAACTCATCGTGCTTGGTGACTTCAATGCTCGAGTTGGGCGCAAATGTGAATGCTGGGAAGGAGTGATGGGCCCACGCGGGCTGCGCAAGATGAACAGCAATGGCCTGCTGCTGCTGCTGCTGCTGCTGCTGCTGACATTGTGCGCTGAGAATGGACTCGCCACCACCAACACCCTCTTCAGGCTGGCTAATAAGTACAAGACAACATCGATGCATCCCAGGTCCAAGCAGTGCCATCTCATAGGCTATGTCATTGTCCGCCAGCGGGATACTCGTGATGTCAGAATCACCAGAGCCATGTGAGGAGCCGAGTGCTGGACCGACCATCGGCTGGTGCGGTCTGTCCTCAACCTGCACATTGTACCAGCACACAGGAAGAGGCCGAAGCTCACCGGACCTTCATTCAACCTGGCCAAGCTGAAGTGCCCGCACGTCAAGGAAAACTTCCAGTCCGACCTTGATGACCTGCTAACTGCCCATGGACCGTTGACTGGCAACCCAACTGAAATGTGGAACCAGTTCAAGGGGATGGTGACGGAGTCTGCCAAAGACGTGCTTGGACCCAAACAGAGAGTACACCAGGATTGGTTTGATGAGAACAATGAAGAGATCAACAAGCTACTGGAGCAAAAGCGCAGTGACTTCATCGAGTGGCAGAACGACATCAACTCCTTGTCCAAGAAAGACCGCTTCAAACACCTCCAGAGAAAAGCCCATAGAGAGCTCAGCAACATGCAGGACACCTGGTGGGACGGCAAAGCAAAAGAACTTGAACACTTCGCTGAATCCAGCAACTCCAAGGAGTTTTTCAGCGCTATGAAAGCTGTCTACAGCCCTGCCAAACCCAGCACAACCCCTCTCTTTTCCGCCAACGGCTTCACCTTGCTAAAGGACAAAGGCAGCATCACTGAGCGCTGGAGAGAACACTTCTCAAATCTGCTGAACCTGCCTTCCACCGTCGATCCCGCGGCCCTGGACATGATTCCCCATAAGCCGACACTGGATGACCTTGACCTCCCGCCAACCCTGGACGAGGTCAAGAAAGTGATCAACCAGACTAGCTCCGGCAAGGCTGCAGGCATGGACGGCATCCCCGCAGAGCTCTTCAAGGCAGCTGGACCTGAGACCCTTGATGCCTTCCTCAACATTCTGACATGCATCTGGGCAGAGGAGAACATGCCACAGGAATTTAGAGATGCTCCAATCGTCTCCCTGTTCAAGAACAAGGGCAGCAAAGCAGACTGTGCCAATTACCGAGGGATCTCACTCTTGTCCATTGCTGGCAAGATCCTTGTGAGAGTCATCCTCAACCGCCTGATAGCTCTGTCTCTGAGGAAGCACTCCCAGAGGCTCAATGCGGCTTCAGACCCGGCCGCAGCACAGTCGACATGGTCTTCTCTGTGAGACAGGTCCAGGAGAAATGCATTGAGCAGCACATGGACCTCTATGCTGTCTTCATAGGTCTGACCAAAGCATTCGACACCGTAAACAGAGAAGCACTTTGGGTCATCCTCGCAAAGCTCGGCTGCCCCAGAAAGTTCACCAACATCATCCGCCTCTTCCATGATGGAATGGTAGGAGTTGTCCAGTCAAACGGCGACACATCCGCACCCTTCGACATTTCCAACGGTGTGAAACAAGGCTGTGTTCTTGCCCCCGTGATGTTTAACCTGTTCTTCACGTGTGTCCTGACCCATGCAGTACGCGACCTTGAGAAGGGAGTGTACCTGAAGTACAGACTACCACCACTACCATAGGACCACTACCATCGAGAGACTGATCCTTGAGGCGCTGTTTGCCGATGACTGTGCGCTGATGGCGCACACGGAGTCTGACCTCCAGACCATCGTCAACAGGTTCTCAGAGCCTCTCGACTGTTTGGCCTCACCATCAGTCTCAGCAAGACCGAGGTCCTGCACCAACCGGCCTCAGACACAATAGCCCCCCCCCCTCCCCCCACCCAAAGTGTACATCGAAGGCACCGAGCTGAAGACTGTCGACCAGTTCAGGTACCTTGGGAGCATCATCTCTTCTGACGGTACTATCGACAAGGAAATCGCTGCTGGCATCAGCAAAGCCAGCCAAACCCTGGGTCGCCTGCGCACTCGTGTGTTGAATAACAACAACGTCAAGCTTTCCACCAAGATCAAAGTCATGGACGCTGTACAGAATGCACCTCAAGCAGCTTGAACATTTCCACATGAGATCCCTGCGCTCACTCATGGGCATCAAATGGCAAGACAAGGTGACAAACATGGAAGTCCTGGACAATGCTGGCTTAGTGAGTGTTGAAGCCTTGATCTTATAGACACAACTCCGCTGGACAGGTCATGTCATACGCATGGATGATTCTCGCATGCCACGCCAACTCCTGTATGGTGCACTCTCAAAAGGCCACAGGAAGCAAGGACGGCCAAAGAAACGCTTCAAAGTCTGCATAAGAGACAGCCTCAAGCACTGCGTCTTCCCGGTAAAGGAACTTGAAGCACAAGCACAAGACAGATCCGGCTGGCGTGCCGCCACCAGGAAAGCCTGCACACAATCGGCGCGAACGGATCACCAGTGCCAGAGCTCGCAGAAAGACAGCGTCGACTCTCCCCACAGCTACGTTCCAGTGCCCCCATTGCCCTCGCAGGTGTGACTCCAGGATTGGCTTGGCCAGCCACACCCACACCCACAAATAGAAGTCATGCACAATGACATCATCGGTTACGATGGTCTACCCATTAGTCAACAGATATTGGGGGTGGGGAGTTTGGACTGTGAGTGAGAATAGTTGGTTTGTTGTTAGGGTTATATTTAATAAATGTCATCGTCATTGTTCCTCTGGTGTTTGTGTTAGATTTGTGTTAGTGTGGGTTGGGTGTATCTCGAGTGGCAGCACTCATAGCTTGCACCCCGGAAGCGGGGTCGTGACATAGTAATTTTTTCTAATTAATTTTGTTTATTTTTACAACTTGGGGGTAGGGATGCAAAATCAACCACTGTGGCACTCGCAGTGATCATAGAATCACCTAGTCGAGTTTATAATAATTGTGACATCCTGTTTTAATGATGTAAGCCTGAAAATGGACTTCCAGTGCTATAGAAAATGTCTGATGGCATCTGACACATTATTTTTGTCTTTTTTTTTTTTGCGATTTTGCGGAAATGGCCGTTTACTGGGTGCACAAATACCTTCACTGTGAGGCAGAGATTCAGTATTTTTTCATTCTGTTTTTTTTTTTTTTTGTGTGCAGAGGACGCAGAAGGTGTGCCTTAACATAATATTGTCTGATTTGGGCTTCTGGGATGAATTCTGATTTATTTAGAGAAAAATGTTTCTCAACCTCATTTTAGCATCCAGGAAGAGCGTGAATGGGGATACCCTTGCGACATCGGCTATATCTCTATCTCTGGTGTGTTCCTAAGGATTTTCGGGGAACATGGCTTAAACATCTCAGGACATACTAAGGTATACATTGAAACCCATCTTATTGAGTACTGGGGGGTGGGGGGGGGGGTGCACGGTAGACCCTGCTAGCTTAGGACTACCTGAGTATATCTTTCGGGTAGTCTCCATCGTGCGTCGGCTGGAGACCCGCCGACAAATGCACTTTCCCTTGTTGGGCTCGGTGGTGGGCGGGGACCCCCGGGGGATGAATATCTATCATACTATATGGAAACCACAAAAATAAAACTGGCACCAACTGAAGCGGCACATAGCCGCCGACGTTGTCCTTAATCCGACTGAAGAAGCGACGCCTCGGGCGTCGGCCGTCTGGCCTCGCTTCCTCATTGTCCATAGCAAAGTTAAAGAGAAGCCTGTTTTCAAGCTGCACCTTTTTCTGGTGGGGGAGACCCTCGGGAGCCGTGTTAGCAGGCCTGAGGCCCAGGTCTCAGGTCTGGTGACTTGCTGGTAAAGTGCCGTATCCGGGCACACTCCAGCGGCCCACTGAGGCTCTCTTTCATCGGAGACACTCCAGTGGAGGTCACACCCCACAAAACGATGAATTCTTCTAGAGGAGTGATTAAAGATCAAGCATTGGCAGAATTGTCGCCCCCACCCCTCCTACTACCATCTGGGGAGGTTACTACTCCTTGAAAGTGAAAAAGTACGTCCCTCTCCCCCTCCGGTGCTTTAAGTGCCAAAAGTATGGGCAGAAGACATGCCGCCAGGCAGAGGCTTCTTGCGCCCGTTGCACTAAGCCCGGACACTCTGCTGAGTCCTGCACAGCCACCCCCCTGTGTGTAAATTGCCAGGGGGGCGCATATGGCTTCGGACAAGAAATGGCGACTTTGGATATCCGAGTGCAGCCGTCTCCTTTGAGGACTCTCGCAGAGCTAACCTTAAGGACAGGCGGGCCACTCTTTTCGGCTTGGACTATGTAAAGCATGGCGCTGTAAATGACTGACCAGCGGACTCTGTGCTGGGCGGGCCACTCTTTTCGGCTTGGACTATGTAAAGTGGAAGCCAGAAGGCGAGAGAAGAGTTGGGGGCCAAGGGAGACCTGGTGACGATCAGCGTGGCCAGTCAGGCTTCTCTGGCCTCCAAACTCTACTCTTGCCATCTGGTTTCCGGTCTCGGGCCGGCGTCTCTTGTCACATTGTACATGATAGAGACATAGTTGGTATAGATCCTCATAAGCCCCCGCAGTTGCTTGCTGACACAACATTGTATCCATGTTCCTTGCACGGCTGGGCTTCTTTGGTGAACAAGTAAAATTAACACAGACTTCACACCACCATCTTTGGTGTACAAGTAACATTAACAAAAACTTGTTACTAACAAAAACTTCACAAAACTATCTTTGGTGTACAAGTAACGTTAACACAGACTTCACACCACCATCTTTGGTGTACAAGTAACATTAACAAAGACTTCACACCACCATCTTTGGTGTACGAGTAACATTAACAAAAACTTCACACCACCATCTTGGTGTACGAGTAACATTAACAAAAACTTCACACCACCATCTTTGGTGTGCAAGTAACATTAACACAGACTTCACACCACCATCTTTAGTGTACAAGTAACATTAACACAGACTTCACACCACCACCTTTGGTGTACAAGTAACATTAACAAAAACTTCACAAAACCATCTTTGGTGTACAATTAACATTAACAAAAACTGCACACCACCACCTTTTGTGTACAAGTAACATTAACAAAGACTTCACACCACCGTCTTTGGTGTATGCATAACATTAACAAAGACTTCACACCACCATCTTTGGTGTGCAAGTAACATTTTGACTTAATAATAATAATGAGTACTTGTATAGCGCCTAACCTCAGATTAGAGCTCTAGGCGCTTAACAAAAACTAATGTACAAAAAATAACTAATTACAAAAATGGAATTTACAAAAAGTACAAAAACAAAATACAACGCACTCTGTAAACAAGCTATAAAGTCACCATTCAAAAGTGCTACGCTCATGGACTCATACTGGCATTGACACACACACCCACACACACACTACTTCTATAAATAGATAGAGATGACTTTAACATGACAGGTGTGTGACAAAGTCATTTGTAGCTGACAGAAAACATATGGGTCTTTAGGGCACGCTTGAATGCCTCTCTCGAATCCACGTATCTCAGTTCGCGTGGGAGATCATTCCAAACAACTGGGCTCTGGTATCTGAATGACCTCTCACCAAACGACTTTGTTTTGACAAGAGGGATACGTAAAACTCGAGAGTCGGCAGCAGAGCGCAAATTCTGTCTCAAGGGCGTATACAGCTGGAGAAGAGAGGCAAGGTAGTGTGGGCAGAAACAGGTAATACAACTGTGAGTCATGCATGAAATTTTGTACTGAATCCTAGCTGTAACAGGTAACCAGTGTAGGGCAGACAGATGGGGTGTGATATGATCTGATCTAGGGACTCTAAGAATCAACCTGGCAGCTGAGTTTTGAATTTTCTGGAGTTTGCCAATCAGACACTGGGAACAGCCAGCCAAAAGAGCATTGCAATAGTCTAATTTAGACAAAACAAAAGCGCAGACAAGTACTTTAGTTGCTTCAGGTGTCAGATAGTGGCGGACTGAAGCAATACACACCATCTTCACACCACCATCTTTGGTGTACAAGTAACATTAGCACAGTCTTCACACCACCATCTTTGGTGTACGAATAACATTAACACAACCTTCACACCACCATCTGTGGTGTACGAGTAACATTAACAAAAACTTCACACCACCATCTTCGGTGTACGAGTAGCATTAACAAAGACATCACACCACCATCTGTGGTGTACGAGTAACATTAACAAAGACTTCACAATAACCATCTTTGGTGTACAAGTAACATTAACACAGACTTCACATCACCAACCCGTGCCTGTGGTCAGGAAGACCAAACAGCTGAACATATTCGCCAGAGATGCCCCCTACTGGACGATGAAAGAAAAGAAGTGTGGCCGTCGCCAACTCCACTGCAGACCAAACTCTATGGCAGTCGAGAAGACCTGGAGAAAACGACGTCATTCACCGCTGGTGCTGGATTGACCGTATAGCCCACTGCGAACGACAAGAAGAAGAAAAAGAAGAAGACTTCACACCAATATCTTTGGTGTACAAGTGACATTAATACAGACTTCACATCACCATCTTTGGTGTACCAGGATCATTAACAAAGACTTCACACCACCATCTTTGGTGTACACGTAATATTAACACAAACTTCACACCACCATCTTTGGTGTACAAGTAATATTAACACGGACATCTTATCACCATCTTTGGTGTACAAGTAACATTAACACAGACCTGACACCATCATCTTTGGTGTACAAGTAACAGTAACACAGAATTCACACCATCATCTTTGGTGTACAAGTAACATTAACAAAGACTTAACACCAACATCTTTGGTGTACCGGTAACATTAACAAAGACTTCACACCAACATCTTTGGTGTACAAGTAATATTAACACACACTTCATCCACTATCTTTGGTGTACAAGTAACATTAACACATTGTGCATGATAAAGACATAGTTGATATAGATCCTCATAAGCCCCCGCAGTTGATTGCTGTCACTTGCTGACCCTACTTTGTACCCATGTTTCTTGCACAGCAGGGCTTCTTTGGTGAACAAGTAACAATAACAAAAACTTCACACGACCATCTTTGGTGTGCAAGTAACATTAACACAGACTTCACACCAACATCGTTGGTATACAAGTAACATTAACACAAACTTCAGATCACCATCTCTGGTTTACAAATAACATTAACACAGATTTCACACCACCATCGTTATTGTACAAGTAACATTATTAAAGACTTTACACCACCATCTTTGCAGTACATGTAACATTAACACAGACTTCACACCAACATCGTTGGTATACAAGTAACATTAACACAAACTTCAGACCACCATCTCTGGTTTACAAATAACATTAACACAGATTTCACACCACCATCGTTATTGTACAAGTAGCATTATTAAAGACTTTACACCACCATCTTTGCAGTACAAGTAACATTAACACAGACTTCACACCACCATCTTTGGTGTACAAGTATCATTACCAAAGACTTAACACCACCATCTTTGGTGTACAAGTAACATTAACAAAGACTTCACACCACCATCTTTGGTGTACAAGTAACATTAATACAGACTTCACACCACCATCTTTGGTGTACCGGCAACATTAACAAAGACTTCACATCACCATCTTTTGTGTACAAATAACATTACCACAGACTTCACACCACCATCTTTGGTGTACAAGTAACAATAACACAGACTTCACACCATCATCTTTCGTGTACAATTAACATTAACAAAAACTTCACACCGCCATCTTCGGTGTACAAGTAACATTAACACAGACTTCACACCACCATCTTTGGTGTACAAGTAACATTAACACAGACTTCCCACCACCATCTTTGGTGTACAAGTAACATTAACACAAACATCAGACTACCATCTTTGGTTTACAAATAACACTAACCCAGACTTCACACCACCATCTTTATTGTACATGTAACATTAACAAAGACTTCACACCACCATCTTGTGTGTACAAGTAACATTAACACAGATTTTACACCGCCATCATTGGTTCACAAGTAACATTAACAAAGACTTCACACCACCATCTTTGGTGTACAAGTAATATTAACAAAGACTTCATACCACCATCTTTGGTGTACAAGTAACATTAACAAAGACTTCACACCACCATCGTTATTGTACAAGTAACATTAACAAAGGCTTCACACCACCATCTATGGAGTACAAGTAAAATCAACAAAGACTTCACACAACCATCTTTGGTGTACAAGTACAATTAGCAACGACTTCACACCAAGATTTTGGTGTACAGGTAACATTAACAAAGACTTCACACCACCATCTTTGGTGTACGAGTAACATTAGCAAAGACTTCACAGCACCATCTTTGGAGTATAAATAACATTAACAAAGATTTCCCACTACCATCTTTGTTGTACAAGTAACATTAACAAAGACTTTGCACCACCATGCATGGTGTACAAATTACATAAACGACTTCACACCACCCTATTTGCTGTACAAATAACATTAACAAAGACTTCATACCACCATGTTTGGTGTACAAGTAACATTAACAAAGACTTCACACCACCATCTTTGGTGTACAAGTAACATTAACAAAGATTTTGCACCACCATCATTGGTGTACAAGTAACATTAACAAAGACTTTACCCAACCATGTTTGAAGTACAAGTAACATTAACAAAGACTTCACACCACCATCTTTGGTGTACAAGTAACATTAACAAAGACTTCACACCACCATCTTTGTTTTCCAAGTAACCATAACAACGACTTCTCGCCTCCATCTTTGGTGTACAAGTAACATATACAATGACTTCACACCACCATCTTTGGGGAACAAGTAAAATTAACAAAGACTTCACACCACCATCTTTAGTGTACAAGTGCCATTAACATAGACTTCACACCTCCATCTTTGATGTACATGTAACATTAAAAAAGATTTCCAACAACCATCTTCGGTGTACAAGTATCATTAATAAAGACTTCGCACCAACATCTTTAGTGTACAAGTAACATTAACAAAGACTTCACAAAACCATATTTGGTGTACAAGTAACTGTAACGCACGCAGACTCGCCCACAGTCGCACGTACAGACTCTCGCACAACAGACGCATACACCGCCACTGACTCAGACGGGCGCATTCATGCGGTAAAACTCAACACACGGGCTCCCTTTCTAAAGTGACTTTTATACACGATAAATATACAAAAAACGCTCACAACTATCAAGCTATATACATCACTCCTTTCCCCACACCCAGCATCCACATCACATACACATCACACACTATCTCGGCCAGGCTAGGCTTTAGTTTCACACTGTCTCCAACCTGTTTGATGTTATTGCCTGGTTACGTTGGTCCTTCTCACGTCTAGGCGTGAAAGTCCTCCGTTGTACGCTTCTTCCTGCCGTCCTGTCTCTTTGGCACGGACGTCCTCGTACTCGTACTCGTACTGTAGCGCAGTTCTCGCTTTGACTCGGGTGTCTCGGTCCCGGTCGCTTCACTCTGAGTGACGAGCTGGAGGGGTGATGACCTCACGTTAGGTCTGGTGACTCGACGTCTCGGCGTCCGTCGCTCCCTCTTTACAAGCACTCTGAATACGACAACAAAAGTCCCAACGTAACACTTGCTAAACACACAACATATTGGATCAATGAGAAACGTCACGTAACCTGGCTGATACAAATAACTCACACGTTCATTCACACACACACACACGTGCTTCATAAACTGTCTACTTCCGTAACACCCCCATATCTCTGTCACTATCTTGAAACAGACTATAGCCTAACACTCTTGCTATCCACTACTCTATACACTGGAAAAGACTATGCTTAACCAACCGCGTACTACCTTCATAGCGACTTAAGCATACACACCTTACATTCTTTTAGTTATCTATCTCGGTAAATAACTGTATACGAAAAACACCGGTTACTTCAATGAATTCTAAACCAACATAACTGAACCAAAACCCGTCAACACTACACAACCAAATTACTCTTACCAAAGCATACCGTCTTTAACTAAGCAACTATCAATACTACATATATAGAAACATACCTGAATTCTAGGCTTCAGAGTCTTGGAATACGGGCTATGTATCTCAAACACATCCGTTTCATACAACAAGAAAGCCCGTACTGACGCATTTACTGCTCCGCCAGACAGCTTCCGCCTAGAACTCACTATAACAGAACTCACTAAAAACTCCCGTGTTAACCATGTCTTAAAGATTCCACGTGGTCAGCAGGCCCCACGGACTATCGGCACAAACAAACCGTTAACAAAAACCGTACCGTACTAACCCTAATGTGTGAGCACTATGCACGAGCATAGAGCTTCATCACAGTAACATTAACTAAGACTACACACCACCATCTTTGGTGTACAAGTAACATTATTAGATTAACAAAGACTTCACACCACCATGTTTGGAGTACAAGTAACATTAACAAAAACTTCACACCACCATCTTTAGTGTACAAGTAACATTAACAAAGACTTCACACCACCATCTTTGGTGTACACGTAACATTAACAATGACTTCACACCACCATCTTTGGGGAACAAGTAAAATTAACAAAGACTTCACACCTCCATCTATGGTGTACAAGTAACATTAACAAAGACTTCCCAATACCATCTTTGGTGTACAAGTATCATAAACAAAGACTTCGCACCACCATCTTTGGTGTACAAGTAACATTAACAAAGACTTCACAAAATATGTTTGGTGTACAAGTAACATTAACAAAGACTTCACACCACCATCTTTGGTGTGCAGGTAACATTAACAAAGACTTCACACCACCATTTTTGTAGTACAAGTAACAATAACAAAGACTTTACATGACCATCAGTCTTTGGTGTACAAGTAACATTAACAAAGTTTTCACACCACCATCTTTGGTGTACAAGTAACATTAACAAAGACTTCACACCACCATATTTGGTGTACAAGTAACATTAACAAAGACTTCACACCACCATGTTTTGTCTACAAGTAACATTAACAATGGCGTCACACAACTATCTGCATCCACTGATAGTGAAGGGGTGAATGTCTACGCCAGAAGAGGGAAGGCGGACAGAAGGTGCGAGTTGGGAGGGGGTGGTGGGGGTGGGGGGGGGGATATGGCTACTCGTCAACTTTGCAGTACAACCTGAACACTGCTCTGTTCAGAGATACTGCATTAAAGTCACGTTTGATATACCGAAAAATGTTTAAGGGACTTCTAGAAAACACGCCTAATAGTATATATATATATATATTTGTATCCCCATGTCTGTCAGCCCAACACACACGACCTAGCTCTTGTACAAACGGACACTTTGCCACTTATTTGTCCTTGTATTGCCTTGCGTGTATGTGTACCATATTATGTCCATCCTAGTCGCCGCCGAGTAGCGCAATGAGTGTGACTGTGACTCAGGCTACTTCCGTTTCTGCACTAATTTGGCACAATCTCGCTTTTCACACAAATGAACAAAGAAAGAAACACGGTTTGAAAGGACGAGCAGTGTTTATTTCCACACATATCACCTCACAGGTAATAAACACGTATGTTAAAGGTCTGCTGGTCTAATAAATCTCACGCTGAGAGGCAAATCATTGTTATTTTCGCAGAGTTTACAGTCAGCAATGCAAGTTGCAAAGTTTCACAGTCACCAACGACCCATTAAAGCCCTGCACGCCAGTGTTCACGCTTCATTTCACTGCAGCTTTCCAGGTGAACGGCTCGCTACGTGCTGCCGCCGATACTGAAGTCTGCTGCAGTGAATTGAAGCGCGAGCACGGGTGTGCCATGTTTTATTGGGTCGCTGGGCACTGTAAAACGGTTACTTGCAGAGCAGACTGTGTGTCCTCTGCTTAACCCTTTTAGCCCCAAGGTCCCATTTCTCAAATTTTGGAGGTGTTGCCTAACAGCAATTTACCAGTTGCAGGAGATGGCTTGACCATGACAATTCAAAGGTAGTGCCAGATTAGCTTGGCGCCAGAAGTCGCCATGCTAATCTGGCTCTACCCTTGAATTATCATGGTCAAGCCATCTCCTGCTGTAGGGATCCGGGGCTAAAGTGTTAAAATGCTTTTGTTTTTTGAGGAGGTCGTTAGAACAGCAGACATTTAAATCACTGGAACTAAAGCTGTATGAGTTTTGCACACTGGAGTCAGGAAGCAAGTCATTAATGACCCTTGGAGTATGGTCTTCCGGCCTAATAGTGATAGCATTCCTCATATCACACTTCAAAACAGACTTCAGCCGTTGACTGGTTTCAGTCACCTGACATGTTCATTTGCATGTCGGGAAAATGTGAGATGCAAATCTGTTCCCATCAGACGATTTTTGCCTTATACATGTAGAACCGCAGTACTGAATGCACAGCCTCCATATTATGCAGGTGCTGACGATGGAGGATCTGTGTCTCTTGTTGGCTCTAGCTGTCCTCTATGTTGTTATGTTTATACAGAATGCATCGTACGATCTTTTGCCCACCATGATATAAGGACATGCTCAGCCTGGGAGAGGCAGTGACTTGACGACTGACTGCCGGGCCTAGTTTCTTCTGGATGTTGTCGTGGCATCCAGCTAAAGTACTTTGAATGTACATCCACCTAGAGTACTGTACTGTGAGTGTACATCCAGCTAGAGTACTGTACTGTGACTGTACATCCAGCTAGAGTACTGTACTGTGACTGTACATCCAGCTAGAGTACTGTACTTTGAATGTACATCCAGCTAGAGTACTGTACTTTGAATGGTCCAACAGCGGCGTCTCACTGACAACTAACAGTAGTATGTCTTCAAAATCAAAACTAGAAAAAAATGTATTCATAGTTTTGTTGAAGAGAGTTATTTTTTTAAACTCATAGCAAAATTCCATATCTACCCAACATCTGCAGGAAAACGACAAACTTATGTTTGAGCTCTGTGTTTGTGAGGCCTGTCGTGTCTACAAGCGTACAGGTGTTGTTAACCAAATAGTGACGATGTGGGGGGGGGTGCGCTGTGTGTGACTGTACACGTGCTGTCCGTGTGGCTGGTCACTGGTGTGGCTGGCAAGGGCGATACTCTTTCCCACCCCACGTTACACACACACACTCGGTACGTGACCTCAACCTCAATACACGGCGGGATCGCTGTATCCAACCCAAAATGATGTATAGAGACTACACATACTGTGGCGACGGTTACTGTCGGTGTCAACATGAAGCTGCTGACTGTTCGGGACACTACGGTGAACTGACGTATATTCCAGTACTTCCCCGCGGCGTTTCCAGTCTCAATTTTACCAGGAACGAACTAACCGCTATACACGACGATTTCTTTCACAACGTCACCAACGTCCTCACTCTGTATCTTGGATTAAATCACTTGTCGTACATCAGTGCTGGAGCTTTTCGATTTCTGGTGAATCTGACAGAACTGTGGTTGGAAATTAACGAGCTGACCTACAAAGCGCTGGATCCTGTGTTGTCAGTCACCACACTCACACTACTGGATCTTACATACAACCCGCTTAGCGCGCTACCTGACGGACTGTTTCACAACTACTCCCTACCTCACCTGCACACATTGTGTCTGCGTCATGTGCGGGTTACCAGTCTCAACATGTCGGTCTTTAAGCCACTTATAAAGCTGAGCTACCTGGACCTCTCCGCTAACCACCTGAGAGAGGACACGTTAATTCCAGATGTTTTGCCACAGTTAAATAGTTTGTTGCTGGTGTTAAATTCCTTTGAACACTTCCCAGAAACATGTACGAATTTTGGTCCATCAATGCCAAATCTAACGTTGCTGGAAATGTCGCATAATTTATTGATTAGTTTTCCAATAAAACCTGTGTGCTTACCACGCTTGGAAATATTTTTTTGTTTGGCTTGTACTGTACAGGATATACCAACAAATGAGTTTCGTACTGAGTGGTATCCATCGTTAACTTACGTTTATCTCAGCAGCAGCAGCCAAGGACAATTAATGACAGAGATAGAGAAGTACGCCTTCAATAACACCATGCTGACAACTGTCGTTCTTACGGATAGCGGGCTCGACTTCTCTAAAGATTCCATCCACCCGGACTGTTTCGCTGGTTGTCCCAGTCTGCAGAGACTGGTCCTGTCTGGTAACGATCTTAGCCGAGTCAGCAAGCACAAACTACAGCGCTTGTTTAACCATCATCGATTAAATTATCTGAATCCAAAGTCCACTAACATTGGTCACATAAGTGCTCAGATGTTTACAAACATCCCAAACTTGGTCTATCTTTGGCTGGATTCGAACAAACTGACTGACATACCGGACGGTGTCTTCAACAACTTAGGACGCCTAGTGTGGCTGGATCTGTCTGCCAACCTGATTTCCGTCGTCAGAGAAACCGCCTTCATCCCAACCACACGTCAGCGTCTGCAGCACGTGGACCTTGGCGACAATCCTTTCCAGTGTGACTGTGATCTGAGGTGGTTCCGACAGTGGGTGGACAAGTACCCTGATCTCTTTACCTGTGATGAATCGTACTTGGCATTACATCTTTGTACAACCTACACCTGTGACAACCTGGTCAATACCACAGTTCGGTCCTTCTACGTGGCTGACCAAGCCTGTCTGTGGAGTCCTGCCGTGTCCAAGTTTATCATAGCCACTGCTATCCTGTTTATGCTGCCACTAATTGCGAGCGCCGTACTATATCGCTACCGCTGGCACATCCGCCTGGTGTGGTACGAGGCGGTCCGAGGCCGGGGGGACAGATGGCGCCGTCTGCAGGAGCAGGACTTCCGATACGACGTCTTTGTTTGCTACGACAGCGAGGATTTGGACTGGGTGAGCGCGCATTTGATGCCGGAACTGGAGGAGAGGATGGGGCTTAAGCTGTGAATACATTCACGTGACTTTTCTCTGGGCGTTCCCATCGTGGAGAACATTGAAGAGAGCGTGGAGACCAGCAAGAAAATCATAATGTTGTTCTCCAAGAATTTCGCAGACAGCCACTGGTGTCAGTTCGAGCTACGGCTGTGCCTCACTCACGTGCTGGAACATGGTGACGCGCTGATTGTGGTTCTATTGGAGGACATCCCGTCACGTGACCTCACGCCCGCCATGATGGCGGTGATGAAAACCGTGACCTACATCGAGTGGGAAGATGATCCAGAAGCTAGAGCCTCGTTTTGGGGCCGTATTCGGCTGGCACTGCACGAAATCGTAGTTTGACACGACTGGCCTGCCGGTATCCCAGGACGCAAGATAGATACGACCGGTCTGCCGATATCCCTGGAAACAAGATAGACACGACTGACCTGTCGATATCCCGGGGCACAAGATAGACACGACAGGCCTGCGGGTATCGCAGGACACAAGATAGGCCCGGAACACAAGATACAGACAAGATAGACACGACTGGCCTGCGGGTATCGCAGGAAACAAGATAGTCACGACTGGCCTTCCGGTATCCTGGGACACAAGATAGACAAAACTGGCCTGCCGGTATCCCTGGAAACAAGATAGACACAACTGGCCTGCCGGTATCCCAAAATACAAGATAGACACGACTGGCCTGCCGGTATCCCAGGACACAAGAGTTCACCGAGACAACGTCAGCCACACTGAGTTGCCCGGCGTACATTTGTGCTCGGGCCAACTGCGGCCGATATGGGCTTGCTGGGATTCTGCGGCATGGATCCCTTGACAACCGTGCTCTGTTTCCTTCACACGTTCCTTCCCGTGAAATTGTTTCTACCAACGGAGCTAGACTGACAAGGACCTGTAACAAGTGCTATGGTTTACAGTAGGACGCATGATGTCACGTGCACAGACAGGTTTGGGAACACCAAGCCCAATTGGTGTCCTGGTCTGTGAATTTGAAGCTTGCGGCCTAGAACAGTAAGGACCAATTTCACAGACCAGCTTACTGTGCCGGACATTTGACGTGGATTCGTTTGCTGGATTGTAAAACCTACCACTGACCTCAAACCGTGTCCACCAAATGAGTGGCCACCGTTTGAACTGCTCTGCTGCCGCCCGTGCTTCTAGTAGTCGTTCAAGTGTTCGCACAATGAGTATACTGGTCTGTGATTTTGACATTTTGCATCGAAGCTGTAAGGCTCGAAATCACAGAGCAGCACACGTGACATTAGAGACGTGCTGTACTCAAAGTGTGGAAAAAATGTGGACAGTTATATACTGGCGAGCAAACGAAATGCCACTTCATTCGAATATTCGGAAACACTTCAGTGTTTCCGATGACGCGAATGATGTCGCATTTCTTTTGCTCGCCAGTATACATGTAAGACTATGCTGTGCCGCCCTTTTCCCAACTTGATTGTCTCCTGGCGGGGAAACTTGGCCTGACCTTTCCCGGCGGGGTTGAGGCGTCCAGTCGGCACAGAATCAGCGCCACGCCACCTGTCTTGTACACCCTGTGATTAACAGCAGCTGGAGCGTGCACACTACAAATGCAAGAGGCATAGATCCTCATGAGCCCCCAAGTACGCGATTGCGGGGACTCATTACAATTTATACCACTTGCAGCAGTCTCAGTGTTTCTTTGTGTCTTTCCGTGTCAAGTTGAAGTCTCAAGGAAGTTGAATGATACCGTGACAGGAGGATGGAAAAATCCCGAGTGAAAAGCTTGAGTGACAAATATTTGGATTTTGCGTCAGAAAAGAATTTGTGAAATTTTCATGCAGGACAAGGGCGGATATGGTAGGGGGAGGGCGGGAGGGGTGTGTGTGGAGGGGTGCTAGAGCGTTTCAGGTATCCCCCCCCCCACCCCCGCCCAAAAATACTTTGCCCTTTAATCGGAGTTTTGACACACACACCCGCCCCCCCCCCCTCCCTTCCACCCTTTGTGCCAACCTCCCCTGCTTTTTTTGGGAAGTGATATTTAAGTCCCTCACCCCCACCCCTCTGCTCTTCGATGTTTTGGTCAGTGGCGATAATACTCGGACACCTGCTGACTAAGGGTTAAGCATCCAAAACGAAAATGTGGAGCCGTCCTAGTAGGAGGTGCTTGATGTGTGGTAATAATGTATGTAATTGGGTATTGCCCAAGTATTGGTGTAAAAACCGTAATCACATTGAGCTCAGTAGGTCCTACGTCACTTGATGTAGCGGTATGGTCCAAGTCTTGGTGTAAAAACCTTACTCACATAGAGCACTGTAGGACTGATGTAGCGGTATGGCCCAAGTCTTGGTGTAAAAACTTTAGTCACATAAAGCACTGTAGGACTGATGTAGCGGTATGGCCCAAGTCTTGGTGTAAAAACCTTAATCACATAGAGCACTGTAGGACTGATGTAGCGGTATGGCCCAAGTCTTGGTGTAAAAACCTTAATCACATAGAGCACTGTAGGACTGATGTAGCGGTATGGCCCAAGTCTTGGTGTAAAAACCTTAATCACATAGAGCACTGTAGGACTGATGTAGCGGTATGGTCCAAGACTTGGTGTAAAAACCTTACTCACGTAGAGCACTGTAGGACTGATGTTGCGGTGTGGCCCAAGTCTTGGTGTAAAAACCTTGCTCACATAGAGCACTGTAGGACTGATGTAGCGGTATGGCGGAAGTCTTGGTGTACAAATCTGTCACAGTAGAGCGCTGGCCACTACGTCAGTCACTTGATGCTTATTCTGACGCATGCTGAATAGTGTCCAAGACGCATTGTGCAGTGTGAGAACAATTCAAAATGGCGTATATTGGCTTATTTTAACAATCGTTGTGTTGTATATAGCTGTCAGTTACTGTCAGGAAGTTTAACCTCTTGACTGCAGAGGAAAGGTGAACAAGTTTGAACTGCAAGAGATATAGATCACTATGGGCCCCCGCAGTTGTGGTGACCGATGAGGATCTCTGCCTGTTGCTGACACCATTGTGTATCCCTGTTCCTTGTACAGCTGGGGCTCTTTAACGTTGAATGAACACAGATTTTATAGAGGCAATCTGTGTCTACTGTCAGTGAAGGGGTGAAGTAAAGTACAGGTCAACACTGGACTGTTTATTATTTACTTGGTTTGTTTGTAGCATACACACCCTTGGTCCATTCACCTGTATTTTCACCTATCTCTCCAACTTACTTTATCCCTACACTCCTTCCCGCTCCCTCCGCTCCGCCTCCGAACCTCTCCGCCTCCTCATCCCCCGCATCAAACTCAGCACTTTCGGCCCCCGCTCCTTCTCCGTCTACGGTCCATCCACCTGGAACACTCTCCCACTCTCTCTCCGTCAGAAACACACTCTCTCCTCCTTCCAGTCCGCCCTCAAAACTCACCTCTTTCAACAGCTCTAGTGGCACCACACTCCCCACCCCACGCTGACTGTCGTAATAATTATATTTCACTATTTGTGGTACGTACGTCATTGTCTAAAGCGTGCGCATGCGCGAGTTGTGAGTGCGCGCTTAGAGTTATAATTATTATAAGATAAGCGCATTATAAATACCGTAATTATTATTATTATTATTTTCCTTTTTAAACTCTCCTTACTCAGTTCTGTACTGTCTGCTTCGCCTGTAGCTCTTGATATTGGATGTGTGTTGCCTGTAGCTCTTGATATTGGATGTGTGTTGCCTGTAGCTCTTGATATTGGATGTGTGTTGCCTGTAGCTCTTGATATTGGATGTGTGTTGCCTGTAGCTCTTGATATTGGATGTGTGTTTCCTGTAGCTCTAGATAGTGGATGTGTGTTGCTAAATGGTCTGCTGCACCAGAGAGATGATGAGTTATGTGTTTGCGGTTAATATTAAATTTTATGATATCATTTCCTGTACATAAATCGTAATAATAATAATTTTCTACTCTTTTTGTAAACTATGGTACGATACACTAGGATGAAGGTGCAGCTTAGTTTTTTTTTTTTTTAGCGTATTAGACCGGCTGGCGACATACATTCAATATTCTGTTTAGTTTTTATCACAAGCAGTGCAGGCACAGCCTGAGAAAGTCTTGTTGCTGTCGGGACGTTAAGCAATGTACAACCAACCAACCAATCCATCTGGTTGAACATTGGTTTTCGTCTTGTTGCGGCATCCGAACAGACTGATTGAACATTGGTTTTGTCTTGAATATGACATGTATTAATATTATTTTCCTGTAAGCAAGTAGATAGAGATATACAGAGATCTGTCACTTGCGTGTCACTGCACGTGACATGCTCAACAACCCAGTGCGCGAAGGCCATCGGGCCAACGTCGGCCGCCGTTGGCCCGCGCACGGTCATGCGCGGGCCAACGACGCCGATGTCGGCCCGATGGCATTTTGCGCATTGGGAATGTGCCACGCCTCCTGTGGAGGACAATCGAGATATTAGGATTGAGTGCCGCTGTACCGCTGTACTGTATATTATTCATTGTGTTTGTCTGTATCATACACACGTTACTTCCATGACAGCGGACCTTCAATCGCTTGTGGTTCAGGCGTGATCAATTTAACATCCGCTGTTGCTGACTGGACCTTTATCCATGATCTTGGACGCGTGGGTCTCTTGTAGTTGAAAGTCAGGCAGATTTCACAAACACAGTCTGTGTCCGTCGGCAGTGAAGGGGTTAATACTAATGATCAAAATGTTTGCGTCCAGAAACATCACAGAAATTGACCATTTTGTTGAAGGCTAAATTTTCACTTTTCCAGCTACATGACGCCGAATACTGCTTGCGCTTGTTCCATGCTGCTGATACGAACCTGGCGCGGAGTTTGGTGGTCCTCCGAGGCCCGGTACCCAATGCGCAAAAGGCCATCGGGCCGACGTCGCCCGCCGTTGGACCGCGCACGGCAGTGCGCGGGCCAACGGCGGCCGATGTCGACCCGATGACCTTTGCGCACTGGGTACGCACAAATTCATGACGTCATGTGAAAGATCTGTATTGAAAGAACATGTTTTGAGCATCCCTCCTTTTTTGGAGAGAAACAAGCTGTATTGAAAACAGCCGTGCGGTCATGTGCTTTGTGTGTGTTTTTTCCCTTTTGTATAATATATATTTTTGTTTTTCCTTTTGCAATTGTAATTGTGACCGGGTACACCCAGTTCTCATAACCTGGGCCGACCCACCTGATGTAATTATTTTAATTTTTTTTTTTTGTTTTGCAGCAAGAAGTTAACAATTTTTACATGTTTGCAAAATATGTTTTATATTGTTTTTATTCAGTGGTTTTCCTTCGATGTAAGGTTGCGTAAGGTATTGCTTTCAGTGATGCCTGCGTTGGTTCGACCCCTCCGGCTTACTTCTAGGGTACTGGGATTTCAGCGTCTGTTCAGGGGACGCAACCGCGTCAGCCGCCTCGCTGCTTTGTTTAGCGTGAGTGGGTTTTACATGGGGTTTAACTTCACAGCAGACTGCTTGAAGGTTTTGTTCCGGGATGTTCCCCGGACAAAATCTTCAATTTCTTGAGAGAATGCAATATTTTTAACAAAATCTGAGCATTCATAGACTATGTGACTTTCCTTATTTTGCCCTTTTTGAGAGTCTGTAGACGTTTCTTTTAACGACTTGTGCGACATTTTAGCCTGACATATTTTAAAGGTATATTTACATCATGTCTGAAGATCTTTCTTTTAGTCTGGCTGATCAGATTTTTACTCATCCCGCCGTGAGATGGCCTTAGTTGCCTGCTCGTCGTTAAACCCCAAGAACTAACTAACTTTACATGGGGTTTAACTTGTGTCAACTTTTGGCTTCGCATTTTAAGTCAGATATCTCCTCAATGTCTGCACTGATTGTTTTAAACCAATATCCATAAGAACCAGCATGATAGACACTTTCCTTTTGTAACTTACTTCTAGTCCGATCGATTTTGGTTTAAGTACTGTTTTGCACCTTTTGCTTCGTCCAAGTCCATGGAAAAAAGTCCTTTAAAAATTCATAATTAAATCAAGTAAATGTTTGCACTAGTAAAAGTACATTTGCGGCTCTTTCATTAGCAGCAAACCGCAAGTTTCTAGGTCCTGTAGAACAGAAGCTATAGTCAGACAACCAAGTGTAAAAAATCACAGATTTCAGCTTTTCCGTTCCAAAAGCAGCTAATTTGGAAACGGACGCCGGTCAGAATCACTCAACCGTTGCTCTATGCCAGACTGCATTCTTATTTAGACTGCCGGGTTTCCCTCGCGGGGGCTGCTACGACGACACAACTATGACTGAAGTAGCAACAATGTCGACTCCCTTTTAGCTCTCTAAGTAGATGTATATATTTTTGCATTCTTTCTCTTGAACTTTGTTGATTATTGATGAATTTGATGCCTGATTTATATATGTGCCTTGATACATGTTTTGCCTTGGAGTTAGGAGTAAGTTGCTGAAGTTGTAATTGTTGAGAGTGCCTTCACAGCAACATTGTAGCCAATTTTTGGCAGCTGGAACTTTGTGTAACTTTTTTTGCGATAGTGGATTTTGGTGATGTCTAGTTTTGTTACTTCTCCTACTTTTTCATCATTTGGCTTCCGATTTAGATCAGAATTTTGTGACAGAATTAGTTGGGGCAAAACAGCATGAAGGTAACATGTACTCTGATTATATGCTTCTGCTTTTGGATAGCTTTGGTTTTCTTGAACAATGAGATTGATTACCATTTGCTCCAGTGATGCTAAATTATTTTGGCGTCGTTGTAGGACTTGAAATGTTAAGATGTTGCCTTGTCTGACATGCACGGATTGTTTTGCGGGATAAGCTTTTATGTTCCTCGCTATCCTCCTCACATTGCCATGTACTGTTATACACTCGTTTTAATTAGATTGTGTAGGATTGCCCATGTAGGCTTTCATGTCCCTCCTATCTTCCTCACTTTGACATGCGTAGCTTTTAGCCGAATAGTGCCGCGTACACCATGGGCTGTGACGCTGTTAGCGTGACGTCACACTTATCTATATTTAGTACGCGCAGCCATTCTGTTTCTGCTTGGCGTCTGCTTCCGGTTGTCTTCTTTACATTTAGAAGTCCCCCCCCCCCCCCACCTCCCCCCTCCTTTTAATTGTGTTTTCATTGGCTGGGCCTGCCCCTACTCAACATAAGTTACCCTTTTAGATTCTTTGGCTTTTAGTGAGAAGAATAGATACTTAATAATCTTTGCCTTTTCACACTTGTGACATCGTTGATACGGGGAGTAGTTTTTCACTCAGTTTTGCCCTAGGCCTGTGGAAGCGGCTTTTGACTCGAGGGCATTCTATAAGTACTAAGATTCTTCGAGAAGCCTATCGCCAGCAAAGCCAAATAGAAACAATTATATCATTTTTTTAAATGAACTTTTGTCATGCTCATGGCATGTCTATGCTCTCCCTCTTTCTGCCCCCTCCCACTGTTCGTGCTGATTGACACGTTAACTAGACTGACAGAGTCGATGAGTTATATCACTGTTGTGCTGGTCTGTGATTTTGTGTCATACGGCCTAGAGTCGTTCGGTCCGGAATCGCAGATAAACACATGAGCTTGCCCACCAGACTAGTTACTTTGACGTCGTACTGATCTGCGATTCGGCATCTTGCGCCTGGTGTCGTGGGGTCACAATTGCAGATGAATGCACTCCGACCACCAGGTCTTGTGGGAACTTTGTGGTGCTGGTCTGTGATTTTGCATCCCGCGGCCTAGTGTCGCGTGGTCCGGGATCGCAGATCAACACAATGCACTTCTGTGGGCAAGTAATTTATTATGGTGCATAAGATCCCCCTTCTCTTTTTGTTTCTGTGAGGATGTTCTCACATTGTCTTGCTGACTACGCATGCACATACTATGAACTTACTAGGTCTGATAAGCTCTATGGCTTTTGGATGATGAAGGTTAGCTGACAGGTTAGTCTAGAATTATTATGTGTTACACATGCACCTAGGTCACATGTGTATTCTGCCTCCCCATCCTACAGTAGTTCAGACCCATGCTGTTTGTGTTTGTGTTGTCACTATGTGTGGATGTATGTGACTGAGGAGTCGCGCTAGTGTGTATGAGCGTGTGGATGTCACTCCATATTCATCAGTACCCAAGGTTGCCTGAGAGTGTGTAACTGAGCTGGTATAGCGTATGTATGAGAGTGTTGTCATTGCATATGACTGTATGGGGAATGAATGCTAATAAATCTTTGGACGTTTGTGCGGTGTCTAGTATTATGTTCCTTATTGCATGCTCTTTTGATTCAGCTCTCTGATTTAGTATTGATATTCCATTTACTGCTTACTCATAGTTTGGATGGTCGCGCATACAGTATAACAGTCCATTATTTACCTTGATGTTTTCTTTTGTGTTGATTTACACTTTTATATTTTAATTTTGCGTTGATTTGTTGATTTATTTGATTTCGATACTTTGATTTTTGATACTTCACATGATGACATGCTAGGTTTATATAAAAGTTTATTTGACTTTGACATTTAAGATGATATTGCTTGATATTGATAGTTATTCTGCTGATATACTGCCATGGGTAACTCTAGACATTCTTTGATGTTACATATGAGAGTTATGATGATTTCTAATGTTGCGCCATTGTTTTATTCATAGGCGCTGTTTTCTTCAGTTGCTTTACCTCAATAAAGACATGGCACTGCGACCCCTGTTCTTTCGACGTTCTTGCATCCCTCATTTCTTGACCTGTGACCATCTTGCCTGTCTACCCGGTTACATAATGTTTTTCTACTCTTGCATTGTTAACGTTGATGAAGGTGCAGCATTCAATATCCTGTTTTCTCACGTTGTTCACACTGCAGTACAGGCACGTCCTGAGCAAGTCTTTGTCAGTTACTGTCGCCATGTTTAACCCTTTCACTGCCCAGAACAAGTGAACACCTTCCAGCTGCAAGACATAGATCATCATGAGCCCCTGCAGTTGTGGTGACTGATGAGGATCTCTGCCTGTTGCTGACACCATTGTGTATCCCTGTTCTTTGTACAGCTGGGGCTCTTTAACGTTGAATGAACACAGCTTTTATAGAGGCAATCTGCGTCTACTGTCAGTGAAGGGGTGAAGTAAAGTATAGGTCAACACTGCACCGCTGTACTGTATATTAGTCACTTGGTGTTTTGTGTACATATTATACACACGTTATTTCTATAACCAGATCTCCAGTCGAGTATGGTTCAGGCGTGATCAATTTAACAAATTGCTTTTTAATTTCCTGCCTGGACCCTGTCTGTCACAACTCACAACTCTTGCAGTCAGTTGTAGCAGACATGGTGGAGTCGGGCAATCACAGACTGGAGTAGAGACATGTTTTTTACGGTGTGTTTCAGTGTACAGAAACTCCCAACATAAACAGAAACACGCTTAGAAAGGACAAGGACAACACAATTAGTTTATTAAATCATTTAGCCCCGACGCCCTACAGGCGGCAGGTGATGGATCGACCATGATAATTCAAGGGTAGGATCAGATAGTATGGCTCCATTAGACACCAAGGCACTACTCTTCGAATTATCGTAGTCGATCCATCTCCTGCGCCTGGTACATTGTCGTTTGGTGACACATCCAAATTATGGAAAAACAGTCATGGGGTTAATAACTCTGTTGGACTTGTCTTTTCAAAGCGTGTTTCTCGACAACACATTTGTATACTCCAGCCTTTACAGGAAACCAGTCATCGTGACTCCATATTTTAACTTCCGGACTAAATATCATGTGGTGTAAATAGCGTATTAGCATCCGCCATTTGCTGGTTTTAGTCACCTGTTATGTACATTATTGGTATACCTCGCTCTGTATAGGGTGTAAATGTACCCAGTGTAAATATTCCCAACTTTGTTGTATCCAGTCAGTTCGGTGTTCAACTCATCTAGTCTTGCGCTCGATCACGTGTAGGCATTTAGATCAAGGTTTGACATGAGCCTAAATAGTCTGACAGATCCTCAGGAGTCCATGAATCCAGAGCAATCATCAGGAGCTCCTGCAAACTGCGCACATACAATCTGAGAACCAAATTCTTTCAACTTCAAATGAGACCATATGCAGAAACATCCTCAGGAGCCCATAGTACATTCATTTTCAGCGAGCATCAGCAGTCAGTCACAGGTGGAGGCACGGACCTTTATTACTGGATGGCTGTCTGCTCTCGCTCTCTCTCATACCTCCTTACCGCGAGTGAGGAAAAAGGTCAAACTTCAAGGCCAAGGGACTCCGAACTTCCGTTTTCAGTTTAAACATGGCTACGCAGTTCAATGTTGACGAGATCCTTGAGGTAAATCCCAGCGTTTTATAATACAACTACTTATTTTACGAACGAAAGATCTGTAGAATCATTAACTTTAATTGTAACTAAGACATTTCCTGTTTTTCTTGAGGAAGTTTTTTATTTATTTATTTTTTTTAACGACCCAAACTGACGAGTGGTAACAGTTTGTTGCAGAGCGGTCGGGAATGCAATGCTTATCGATTGACGGACTTTCAAAATGACTGAGAAATGTAATTAGAGATGTGAAATATGCAGATAGCCCAATGAAATAAAGTAGAGACTTATTGTTCATGTGTTACTTTTGTCCAGAGTGAAGTCATGTGTGGTGAACCGGTTTCAGATGAGGCAAATCAGAAGAGTCCACTGACAGAGGTGAGCTTTGGTATCGATATCTTGCCATACGAGTGAGAAAGAGCCAGGTGATAATTGAGAGAAAAAAAGAGTGACTGTAATAATTTAACTATTTGTAGATTCCAGGTGTGTGTAAAAACAATAATAATTAAACAAAAGAAGGAAAAATGTGCTTTCTGCAAAAAGGAGACCCTCCTCCTCCCTCCATTTCTACATACACATGTTTTTAACATGTTAAAATAATGGATCACCAAATTGTATTAAATCAGGACCAATCCAACCGCTGTGTGTAGGTGCATTTGTAATACTAAATTGTGACCACTTATGTTTCAGCTCAACATGCAAGACATAGACCGCGCATGTTGGTTCCTGGCTAACAACTGTATATCGAACAATGCAAAGGAATTTTTCAAAACTGCATCTAGTAAGTACAGTGGAATGTATGCATTTTTACACCCAAATGGACGAGCCAATGTAATTGTCAATACATAGAAGAGTTTTAATGTGCCAGCTACCCATTTCCTTCCCTATCTTGATATTTGAAAAGAAGCGTATGCTTGGAAATAAAATGTAATACATTACCATTAGTATTGCGCATGATAGTGATGTTTCCTGGTTATTATGGCTGGTTTGTTTGTTTTATGTGTTTGAGTTAAGTGATGTGTTGATCAATTCAGGATTACTATGATTTGGAGATGAACATCTGTGTGGTGGTGGGAATTTTTTTTGTTATTGTAATGTGATGTGTGTGCTTGAGTCAAATGTTTAAGTGCAATAAATATGTATAAATATTTGTATAATATGTATAAATGTTTAAGTGCATTAAATATGTGCTACACTGACACATCTTACTTTAACTTGTAATTTATTTTAGGATCAAGTGTTTTGGAAAAGACCGCATTTTTGAACACATGTCTGGTTGCAAGGAGCAAGTTTCCAACCACAGCAAGGGAGAAGGCATGGACAAAATTCAATGCGGCTTACCAAGACCACATGTTATCTGTCACATCTTTGACCGGATCTGTTCAAGCGTCGATGTGGCTGTGCCTCCAACTGTTTCAACAGTTGCTAGATGACAACTACCCAATCTCATCTGTGCAGTCAGAAGATGCTGCACTCCATGATTTAGATGTCCCGCTCTCAGATGATATGAAAGATATCATCTACCATTGTGCAGAAATTGAAACAGAGGTATCTGCATTTGAAAGACAGTGCGCAGAAAGAGGAGAGGCTGCAGTGCCTGAGGAAGTTCAGCCAAGAGGAAGACCAAGCAAGTGTACTGACATCAGCCCTTAACCGAGGAGGATTGATTTTCCTTAGACAAACACCAAAAGAATTCTTTGTCCTTTTGGAGAAGAAAGTGTGCCTCCTGTTCAGCAAGAATGAGAGCAGCTCCAGTCAGAATTTCAGCACTATGTGCTGCCAAGATCAAAACATTTTGTCAGCATACACAGAGATGACGTCTGATTGCGACGTTGGTGATGAAAGCAAGGAGGCTGTATGTTTATCTATCATGCAGCTTTTCTTCAAAATTCGAATACATCATGAATGCAAGAAGTACATGGAGAAAGTGAAGTCGACAACCGCTGTGTCCGCCAAAGGCCTGAGGAAAGGTCTTAAACTAGAGCCTTCGAAGAAATAGGCTGAATCTTTTGTGAAACCATGCATGTATTCACTTGGTAATTTACTACTACTACTACTACTACTACTGTTTTATCATGTATTGGAATTCCATCTGGTGAAATAATGAGCTCTAGCCTTGAATTTAGCCTTGATGGCATACCTGACTGTGCCAATATTATGTTCTTTTATAATACAGTAGTAATACTAGTATTACACACTTTCTCGCGACTGTGCCAATATTTAATGTTAAATTATCCCTCTTGGTTTGTTTTATACTTTGATGCATTAATATAATAGTAACATCAACTGATCTTGGGGTATTACAAACTCAGCCCTAGTCTTGATGTACATATGACTGCGACAGTATTGTTCTTTCGTATTACCAACTCGGTCTAGTCTTGGGTCTAGTTTTCATGTATACATGACAGACAATATCCACAAATTATGTGATTTTTTTTTCTTGAACAATTTTGTTGGAAAATAAACAGTGGTAATGTCAACCAATGTATTTTTATGTTTATATTGCATGATGAGAAATGACACACACACATACACAAAAGACCAACATCTGCTTACAGACAGGGCATTTATTTCACAAACGTCTCATAGAATATATCTTCCTTGATTACCATAAATGTACATGTTCGCTAATTTTAAAAAAATCTTCAACTAGGTAATACAATAAAATGCATATTCACATTCACCATTATTTTTTTTAAAGCAAATGTTATCATGAAGTGTCGCATTTTAATCCATAGTTGAACATTTGTCTATGAAGATTTAAAAAAAAAATGGCATACACAAAAAAACTGCTTGCGAGTTTGAAACTCGATCAGTGCAGGTGTAATACTTTTTGGTAGTGACAATATCTTCACACGTCAAAATGAAGTTGCAACGTTGCATAATGTTAATGATCATGACACTGATACAACCAAAATCTGCTTAAAGTCTACTTTTGTTTTCACAAACATCTCGTACAATATGCTTGCTGTTTTTCAATCAACATAGATGTACGTTATATAATTTTTTTTAAATGTCTGTTATCACGAAGTGTCACATTTTTATTCAATTAGTCAAAGAATAATTAAACACTCAAACCATTTAAAAATATTTCTAGATAACCACACACATTTACAATCCTATTTAGCTGTGGCCCGTTTCAGTTGTACACACAAACCAACACGTCTCTCTACTCACCATTAAAAAAATGTTAATAAATAAATATAAAAACAAAACAAAAACCACAAATAATATTGCTAATAATAAAAATAATAAATGACAATCTTTATTAGCGAGGGAACGAACCACGATCCTTATTTAAACTTTAACCTTTAACTTTAAACTCTAACGCAAAGATGCCACCGGAAGTAACTTATCCCTTGTCTGCAAGTTTGACCTTAGGCCCATACTATTTCGACCTTGACCCCAAGACAGCCATCCAGTAATAAAGGTCCGTGGGTGGAGGTAATCAAAGATTTTTTTTTCTGTCAAGAGTTCGTGCCCCTGACTCGCTAGAAACTTCATTGGCCCTCGGCGCATGAAATTTTTGCAAACAAACAAAACCGTCAATTCCCTCGCACTGTGGCCAGTTCACTCCTAATGATCGCAGGAACATCTGTACAGTGAGAGATCCTCAGGAGCACATTACCCCAAGTGATTCAGGACACTGACTTGCAAACTGAGAGTTCCTCGTCATCCCGTGAATGATCTGAGAGGACTTGTCCTTCTATGAACTTTTGCAAATAGATCATACTGCACAGGCTTATGAGGATCTTTCAGTTTGCAGGGACTCCTGAAGATATATCAGAGTTCATTGGGTTCTGAGGATCTACCACTGATGCCGCATTGCTGGGTTAGGTCGAGTTGATTTCCTAACATGGTCGAGTTTGACACTGAACGAGTTGTTAATAGAGCATAGCTAACTAAAATCGCTGGGTACATTTGCACTGTGTACTGTTTCACGTTGTACAAGACGAGGTATACCAACTCTGCCTGACTGGTTGTCCGCCCGGAAGTGGAGTAAGTGGATTTTAAGAAAGCGTTTGACAGGGTGTGGCATGCAGCCCTTTGGTCCACCATGAAGCTATACAACATAAATGAGAACCTGATCAAAGTCATAGGAAACCTTTACAACAAGGCCACTAGCGCAGTCTGCTTCAACGGCAAAATAGGAAACTGGTTTAGGACTACAGTCGGAGTCAGACAAGGCTGCTTGATCTCACCTACTCTTTTCAATATATAATCCTGGAGAGAATCATGACAGACGCTCTGAAAGATCATGAAGGAACTGTCAGTATTGGAGGCAGAACAATCACGAACTTGCGCTTTGCGGACGACATTGATGGCCTTGCAGGAACAGAGAAGGAGCTAGCTCAGCTGGTGGAGGAGCTGGACAGTGCAGCCATTGCGTATGGGATGGAAATCAGTGCAGAGAAGACCAAACTGATGACAAATAACACCAGTGGCATTGGCACTGACGTCATTATTGGAAGCCGAAAGCAAGAAACAGTTAAGAAATTCAAATACTTAGGAGCCATTGTGACAGATGAGGGATCAAAACCAGAAATACTGTCCAGGATTGCGCAGACAACAACAGCACTGACAACATTGAAGACCATATGGAAGGACAGAAACATCACTGTCTGCTCCAAGATCAGACTGATGCGCTCCTTAGTTATCTCAGTATTCTTGTATGCCTGCGAGTCATGGACCCTCACAGCAGACCTTGAAAGGAGGATACAAGCCACTGAAATGAGATGTTTTCGAAGGCTGCTTGGCATTTCATACAGAGATCACACCACGAACAGGAAGTGGGAAGCAGAATCAGGCAAGCCATCGGGCCCTATGAAGACCTATTAGCCATTGTGAAAAAACGTAAACTGAAGTGGTATGGGCATGTCACGCGTTCAGCAGGGCTTGCCAAAACAATCCTGCAAGGCACTGTGCAAGGAGGACGAAGGAGAGGAAGACAGAGGAAAAGATGGGAGGACAAGATCTCAGAGTGGACTGGACTGAGGCTGGGTGATACGCTAAGAATGGCAGAGAACAGAGAGGAATGGAGGGAGCTGGTTGCCAAGTCATCAGTGGTGCCCCAACGGTCGGCAAGACTACGGGATATAGATCGATCGATAGATAGATAGATAGATAGATAGATAGATAGATAGATAGATAGATAGATAGATAGATAGATAGATAGATAGATAGATAGATAGATAGATAGATAGATAGATAGATAGATAGATAGATAGATAGATAGATAGATAGATAGATAGATAGATAGATAGATAGATATCGAATTATGAGAACTGATGCTAATGTTTCCATATTTATCTGCTCGAAACACTAAGTTTATCGTGCACTGCTTGTTACAATACGGACGCGTGCCTCCACATCCGGCATCCGGATGTAGTTTCCGGTGACGTGCGTTATGGCTAGCGTCTGTATGTAACTACCGGACTCGCCGGGCAGCTCTAATCAAGATAACGGGCCGGCTCTCCGGAACTATTACTATATGGGAAATGGATGGCATCTAATTAACAGGACCGTCGGCACGCGGGGACGCCCTAATCACGTAACGGGACCGGCCTTAAACGAGGGGCTGGCCCTAAGTGGGAAGATGATTGATAAGGGCAAGGGTATATACATACTGGGGGACACAACGAGAGAAAAAGAGACACAACGAGAGAGAGAGAGAGAGACGGAGACGGAACACAACGAGAGGAGAGTGAGAGAGATGGACGAAAGTAGAAGAGAGAGCGACTAGTGAGAGAACGAACGAATTGTAGTCTGTGGTTGGTCTTGCCCAACCCCAGACAATGCTCTTTAGACTGAAATAAACACGAGAGAAAACCACCACTGGACTTCAGTTGTTTTACGTGTCCATAGTGCAACACGTAACAACCAATTTTGATGCCGCGTAACCATGATGTCAGAACGGGTTTAGCAGAACCATCGCAGGATGTCAGAACGGGTTTAGCAGAACCATCGCAGGATGTCAGAACGAGATGGAAGACAAAACAATTGCAGATTCCAGAACGAGATGGAAGACAGAACTGTCGCAGAGGATGGCAGAACGACGCTACGTCAAAAGAACGACGCCGCCGAGAACTGAAGACGCAACGATCAGAGGCAGGCAGAAGATCGTGAAACGAGACTGAGAAGGAGCCGACCGCCGACGAAACGACCTCGGGCCACAACCACCGTCACCAACGCTGGACAAATAGGTGAGTGACCTTTTTGTGTCATTGCTACAGTTTTGAAGGGCCAGCAATATTTTGTATTTGTAGTGAAAATGGCAGAATAATCTGTAGGAAGACCACACCCATTTAACCCGGTGTTGGCCGCATTAGGCAATCAGATAGAAGGGATGTCATCCGCTGTTAATGCGCAATCCATTTCACAGTTGATCCCCACCTTCAATGGAGATAAGAAAAAGTTTGCAGAATGGATGAAAAAAAAAAAATGCTGCACTTGTGAATATAGTTGAGAGGAAACCCTTGATCGCATATCAGGCGAGTAGTGGGTCGGTGAGCGACTTTATTGGTCGGTTTATTCAAACCAACGGGAGCAATAGTTGGGAAGAACTGAAAAAAACAGCTAACGGTCCGATTCGGAGAGTTCAGGGACGAACAGCATGCGCTGGCCCTCCTACAGAGAGCCCGACAGGGGAAGGATGAAAGCGTTTCCCTGTTCGCACTAGAAAGACTGATATCGTTAGGGGAGGAAGCTTTCCCTGACGAGGATGGTCCAATCAAAGACAGGCAACTGATAGCCTGCTTTATAGACGGACTTACGCATGACTACTTAAAATGAAAGTCATGCAAGAAGCGCCAGCTACGTTAGAGCGAGCCATAAGCATAGCCGTAACAGAACATAATTTTCGGCAAATGTTTGATCTTAGAGTGAAACAGAAAAGTACTGTGACCAAATCCACAGTAGACCAGTATCGCAGGGAAGAACCCATGGAAGTGGATCACTCTAGTGATAGGGGGTGTTTTCGATGCGGTTCACCACGCCACAAGGCACGCGATTGCAAGGCTAGGCGGATCAACGCAGTCGGCGGTCAGTAAAAGTCGTCTTTGTCACAGCAAAGGTATCAATCAACACGCGCGGTGTTGGCGATGCGGGGGTTACGGCCACTGACAAAGAGAATGTAGGGCTAGGATAGGACAGGAGCGACAGGGAAACTAGAACGTTCTGCACCACGAGAAGCCGGTGAGCAGAACGGGGGAAACAGTAGATCCTTTAGCATCAACTTAGCGGGGAGTCCAAAATGCATAGTCTTTAAGGTAGGAAGTCAAAAGTTTAGAAGTCTCATAGATACGGGGGCGGAAGTATCGTTGATTAGCAAGAAGTCGTATGAAAAATTGCAGGACAAGCCAAGGCTAGAGAAAAGAAGTGTATCGCTACAGTCAGTCAGTGGGGAAGCGTTAGGAGTTGTGGGCAGTATTGAACTGGACTTCAAAATTGAAAAGCAGTCGTTCAAACATCGTTTTTATGTAGTGAAAGAGATGAATAGAAATTCCATTTTGGGAAACGATTGGCTCGATAGGAACGGAGCACGCATTTATTTTGATTTGAGAAAGGTTAGGGTCGGGAATGCGTATGTACCTTACGAACAAGACATGCACATATCTTCGTTAGTCAGAGTACACAAGACAAAAGTGTTGAAACCACATACAGCGGAGATTTGTCAGGTTAGAATAAAGAGTACACAGTACTTCAGTAAAGAAGAATGCTTAGAAGTCTCTGCGACAGATAGGGGGTTTGTTGCAGAAGAGCCAGGACTATCTGTGACGAGCGGGGTAGTGAGAAACAAAGGTAGGACATTTCCTTTGTTCGTTGTGAATCACACCAACAAAACGTTCAGGCTAAAAAGGGGATATGTGGTAGGCAGGGCAAACAGCGTAAGTGAGGTAGAGTCAGTGTCTAACAGAATGGAAGAACGAGAAGTCGCTTCCATTGATCTGACGGAAATCGATGCGCCTGACGCAATCAGGTCCACAGTCACTAAACTGGTATCGGAGCATTCCGATTTGTTCGCGAGTAGCGATCTGGACTTAGGGCGCACCAACACTGTCAAAATGAGCGAAGACACTGGAGATCACGCTCCAATAAGGGTGAAACCTTACCGCGAGAGATAGATAAATGGGGGATCCCAAACCAATACATTCAATAAAGCCGCATCCGTCGCTAATTTACGCTATTTTTAATAACAAAATTCAGTTATCCCATTACACTCTCGTTATTTCTGAATCAACCCTTTAATTTTTAAAAAATGATGAGCATGACGGATGCGACTCTATTGAATTTATTATTTTGGGATCCCCCATTTATCTATCTCTTTATCTCTATCAAGTGATGTCAATCGAAACTTAATACTTATTAACAAGTTGCAACTAACTTCTAGGAACCTACATAGGTAACCTTTAAGTGAGTTGCCATAAGAACTTATTAATTACTTACCCTAAGTTCTTACAACAACTTGACTTAAGTCACAACTTACTCGATCAGTTTTATCAAGATACAAGGACAATAAAAAAACTTTTTTTTTCTCAGTAGTACTCTGGCGGTGGTGCAGATGGCGTCAAATGAGCAGGCATAAAAGGCATGACATCTCTTTGTGAAGAGTATTTCAGAATTAATGAATGATTACCAAAACTGATCTTTACTTGCCTAACAGTCCGTAAACTTTTTTCATAGTTTCTTCTACGCCTATTTTCTTTCCTTCCTCTAAAAAAGATTGCTTTAGCTCTTCAACATTTACAGCCTGACTACGCATCTTATTCTGTATTTCAGATTTTTGTTGTTTATAGTTAGCCAAATCATCCTGGACTCTCTTAAATTCGTTATCGTCAATTTCATTATTTTCCAAAGATTTACTAATAATAAGTTTCATACTCGTCAGCTTAGCTGCTGCGAGCGTACTCAAGACTTCATGCTTCTGCAACTTCATATAAAATCTTTTGTTAATAGCTTCCATACCAAAGCATGCTAGACTTGTGACAAGACCAATACCTTCAACAGCAATTCCTACGACACTTCCCACCCCCGTTGCAAACAGAGTTATACCTCCTACAGATAATCCGGCCGAAACCACCCCCATGGTCATTGATGTGTTGTGTAAAGAATTGAAAACCGTTTTATATCGTCTTTTACATCGAGAGTATTTTGCTTGTTCTTCTTCCAAATATTTTAATGCTTCTGTAATAGTTATTAAACGAAATGAATCTGCCTTTAATGTTTTATCAGATTGTATTTGAGGATACAATGGTGGCATTTTTTATGGCAAATATTTTTTTAATCTTCTATTTTATTTTGCAACTCTTCAAATGTATACAATTTGCTAGCGTAATAAAACGAAACAAGATCTATGTGTTCCAGGTTTATGAAATTTAGATAAACTAGAGTTGTTTTATCAATCATTACTTTAACGGCAGGGACACTACTCGAAACTTCAAAATCTGTATTGATTTTTCTAATAGCAATAACAACCTTTGTTGACTCTGCTACTGTGGTATCCCATGTAAGTTTGATTCCCTGGGCGATATCTGCTTCTTTCGCAGCTTCCACAGATCTCATGAGAATTTCAAAAACTATTGTCGCTTCTCTATCTATGGTAAAATTTGCTGGTACGAACGAAATAGAAGTATCTGTTCTACCCTTTCTATTTGTTAGAAGATACCTTCGTTTCCCATACTCTTGAAGTTTTAGTTTTTCTCTGCTATTGGTTTCTGCGGAATAGCTTGGCACAAGACTTACAAACGTTGGCTCAGAGTTAACAACTTTTTTAAATACTAGGGCACCTTCATCAGTAAAATAAACATAAGGACTGATAAAAACAAACTTTATGTCCCATACAATGGGAACAGGAGCAAGCGAAACAGGGGTAGGAATAATTACCCATTTATTACCAACATATTTTAAACTGTATAACACATTACTTACTGGAGTAGGAACAGTAACATCACGAAGTTGACTAAGTTTAGGAAACTGTCTCTCATCTTCAATTGCCTTTCGTTTGTACAACCCAACGGACACAAGTTCAAGGCCATACACTTCTCCTACCTCGCCTTCTTTTTCGAAATCTTGCACGTCAGCTAAATCTTTTAACTCTACTGACGGACATGAAACTGGAATAATTTTTGTCTTCGGGCCGCCACTCATTTTTTTATCAAAAATAAAACTATTTAACTTCTAAAACAACAGTAAAATCATGCATTACAACTGGTTTTTCATCTTGATTAGTTACATATAAGCTCAGTGACTCAAAGAAACTGGAACCTAATTTTTTAAACTGTAAATTAGGAAATCTAATAACTTCAATTTCACAATACGGAGCAGTTCCAGTTGGTAAACATCTCAACAAATCTGAAGGCTTTCCATTATATATATTTTCAGTCGTGTTTAGTTCTTTTAAATAAACATTTAGCACTGTGTGTACTGACAAATGAACAGGATATATTCCAGTTATTTTAGTTACATCTTCTGTATAATACCATCCACTAGTACCATTATCTGCAAAACTCATTACCCAATTTATGGGCATTGTATTTCTATCTATTAAACCAAGCAAATATGCAAGTTCACTTGAAAATACTGGTATACTACCTGTAGGAACTTCTAATTCAACAAGTAAGTTAGCCTGATTTAAAGTTGCTTTAATTTTAAATATATTTTGAAACCAGTTAGCTAATGTACAAAAGTCATAATACCCAGATGGTATAAAGTGTGTATTTTTGTCTACACCACTATTACCAGAATTTGCATAAACAGCATAAAAACTTGTATCATCCGTTACATTAAACCACTTTACTGTGTAGAACATTTCATGGATAGCTACAGCCTTGCTACCATCACGATTATCAATCCCATTAGTTAACCACACTGGTTTGCTCGTGTCAAGATTTGTTAAGGTTATAAACATTTTTATTATCACATAAAAAAAGCACAATGGAATTTAAATCACCAACAATTGCCATTGTAAACGCGTTTCAATTTAACGTGGATGCCAAGTATAATGTTGCACCAACTTATGACCAGAAAATAATTCAACTAAATCAGCTTGATATTGCTGTAAGCGAACAAGATTTATTTCAAGTCAAAGTACCGAATCCGTTTGATCATTACCTAAACCCTCCAATAACAGACGATGCTACTGCAAGAAAGTGGTCCTCAAGTCCATTACAGATGTTTCAAAACCAACTTAACTTTGCTATACTATGCTCAACTACAGGCTGTGGCGTTTCTTTTACAGACCATTTGAATCACCCAAACAAACTGATTAAGTCTGTCTATCGTTTCCACATGTATTACCAGCTTAGAAGAATACTATCAGAACTGCATACACCATTACCAACTGAATCCAGTTTTAATCAGTTTAATAATCCCATGGATATGAAAGCATTTGAACGGATCTGTAATGAATTTAACATAAGCACTAAGTATGACTTCACACAAAAACTTGATGATCACAATGGTATGGGTACATTATATTATGCTATGAGTCACAGACAATATCAGAAAGATTATTGGCCTCCCTACTCCTCATTTTCATCAAAATCAGAAGTCTGGTTAGGATCAATTGAACAGAAACAATCTAAGGCATGGTCAACATTTATTTTAGACAAGAGTGATGGTTTTACTCAAGCAGGAGTTGAACGCATTAATGAGTCTATCAGAACGTATGTGTGGTGTATTCTAGGTGCACAATCACTAACAAAATCTAATATTTTGAATGGAAGTGGAAAGTTTGAAGCACAAAAACAGTTTTTAGCAAATTTAGAAGATTCTATTAACTCAGTTGTTGATCTCCCATCTAGCATACAACGCTACCAAGACGTTCTCAGATATGCTAGATCAAAAGTTGACTTTGTAGTTGGTATTGGGTCATACATGTTGCCTTCTGATCTTCAACTACAAATTGGAGTAATAACAAATTATAATAATGAAATAGTTGTTGCAGGGAGTAATCAGAAATTAGGACTTAATCAATCTGTAAACTTGAGTCCAACAACCTCTCACATACAACCAGTAACACCACCAGTAACATCAGTAACACAAATATCAACACCACCACCTGAACAGATAGTAAAACCAGTAATGTCAATAACAGCCCAAGCATCGGCACAGACACCTGAACCGGCACCAGTACAGTCAGTAACAGGCCAAGAAAAAACACATGAGTCAGAGAGAACTGCATTGGTAATAGGCCTTACTGGATTAGGAATATTACTTCTTTACCTGTTTCATTAAGTATCCTATAATTAACCCTCCTACTGTTACCAAAAATATCCATACATGCTCTGCCATAAACCCTACTACCTTTGCTGTAGTACTAATAAGCCAACTGACAACACTACCTATAATACCTGGTAAAGCATCTGCTGCTTTTACAGCTAATTTTTTAAGCAAGTCTGATATGTGAGACAACTGTTTTTTTACCCACGTCTGTAAATCTTTTGGGTCTGATGGAGTTGGAGGAGCTGGAGGTGCTGGACTACTACCACCACCTGTTACAGCTAACACTACAGTACTAATAATAAATCCAAGAGCTGTAATTAAACTGGCAATTGTGATACCCTGTTCTCTGAAAAGTGTTTTAAGTCTCTCAGCCAGAGTAGTGTCTTCGTGAAGTATTTTTTGAATAGTTTCTCTAATTCTGTTGACCTGTGTTTTCAGTTTTTGTCTACCATTATCAACTAATTCTAACCTAGCATCTCTTTCTATATACAAATTTTTTAATCTTTCTTGTATTCTTTCTTTTATTTCAATGTCATAATTCCCATTGTCTGCAGTAGCCAGTTTCTCTTTTTCTTTTTCAATGTGTTTATCAAGCTCACTAAGTTTGACTACGTTATTTACCATCTCACCCCTTGTTGACTGTAGTGCTTTATCCAACGCAGCTATCTCACGCAATGTAAAAGAAGAGTCACCTATTTGAAAAGGAGGGTCATCAATTGTTTTTATAGCCTCATTTATAAATGATGTTTCTTGTATTGTCTTGTCTACTATTTCTGGTAGTTTTGTTTTATCAGCCATATCAATCTCTTGCTCAGTCGGTAATTTTGATTGCGAATCATTTAGAATGGTAGCAGCTCGAGGTGGTATCCTTCTTTCACCAACACCAAGTTGGCGCAAGGCACTAACACCACCTTCACCTTTGATTGTACCTAAAGCTCTAAAACTACTAGGGTTGTTTTTCTTAGTTAATAGTATTTTACCTTTGTCAACAGTTTTTAAATATAAATGTCCTTTTTCATATTCAAACTGATTAGGATCTATTTGATATGGACGCTCACCAACACTATCATAAAACGAGTTAACTTTACTTTGTAAAAGTTCGTGATACATACTAGAACTAGTTACCATTCCAGTCATATCTGTGATACTGGTATCTGAGACATTCATGTCATCCATTTTAAACTCTTCATGATTAAATCCTCCCGCTGCCATTGTTTTTATTAATTTATTATTTTTTATTGTGCATAATAAAAATGACACAGTCTTACGGATCAAAGTTAGACCCATACAGAAAACTACGTGAGCCCCTGGGTGTTAAGGGCATTCGACAATCGATAGTCATCACAAACAATCCAAGTACCATAGACCAGAACCAAACACTTACAATCAAGTTTCCAAACCTAGGACCCAGTGACGTTATTGTTCCTGGCACTGCACGCCTAGCATTTAATATTGAACTATCATCAGACGCAGACGTAAACAGAACACTGGTTGACAATCTTGGCAGAGCAATTGTTAGAACTATTAAAGTAAAACTTGAAGGACAGGAAGTGTTTAGTCTTGATGACTCAGATGTATTCTACTGTTACAAAGACCTTTGGCTCACAAGAGAAGAACGAGAAGACCGTATTTATCAAGGCATACAATCTGATAATGTTTGTAAAATTCGAATCAATGCTGGAGATAAAGTAACTACTGGGGTACCAAAGGAAGTTATAATGGCTGAAACATATGGATCCAGATTCTACATTCCACTTGAGTTTGAAATCCTCACAGCTCATCTGCCTTATTATCAAGGAGCACTGAATGACCGTCTGAGCTTTGAACTAACTTTCAATGACTACTCCAAAGTTATTAAATCATCTGCCACAGATGCAACATACAAGATCTCTAACATTTCCTTGGAATATGAAATTGTCACACATATTGAACTAGCCAGACTCATACAAAATCAGTATCAGTCAAGACTACCAATTTATTATGACAGGGTGATTAGACATAGTTTAATACCCAAAGACAAGAGTGACCCGATGTGGAACATAAACTTAAACACACCTGCTAGGTCACTGAAAGGTATTCTTATGTTGTTTGTTGAACCAGCAGATCCATATAAACGGGATTCAGAAAAATTCTACAATCCTAAGATTACACATTTGTCCTGCACAATCGAAGGCCGCCCTAATCAAGTGTACGCTTCAGGAATGTTACCTTATCAACACTACGATGAGATCACAAAGTATTTTGCGGGTGGAAGGATTAGAGATAAACCAGAAAACATTGCATGCAAAGATCTACATCTGTTTGATGTTAGGATCGGACAATACCTTACAAACAAATATGCACTGTGGCTAGATCTTCGTAGTACAGATGACGACTACCTTCATGGGTCAGGACGAACTGTCGAGAACGGTAGTGATGGGATTACAATTCAGATACAAAAGAAGGTTGAAACTGCTGCAGCCATAAACATATATTTGTACCTGATATATGACGCACAGTGGGCAGATGTTCACATCTGCACGGGACATAGATGACCCCGCCCTCCACGAGTCGCCTGCTGCCTTGCAGGCCTGGCCGCTTGGCTGCGGAAAGGCTAAGGGAGGAAACCCCTGACATCAAAGCCCCCGTGTCTCCGGGGAAGGCTTTTGAGCCAGAGACTAGGACAAGGACAGTCTGATATAAAACCTACGACCCGAGGACCTCGATGCCATCGTCCCAGCTTGCTAGGCCATGGCAGAAGAACCAAGGGTTTAAAGGGTGGGGCCAGTACTGCGCACACTGCACTCCACCAAAAAGCTCCACCGCGCAGGCTTTAGGAAACGTCCACGGACCATGACACTGACCATTCCAAGTCCTGTAGCGATGGGCGAGGGGCGAAACGGCAGGTGAAAGATGTCACTGGAAGCCGCAGTCTCAAACCTGCATGCAGGCGGTTCAGGATATTGGTCGCCTGATGTTGACCTGGGGATGACAACATCACTCGGCACACCCTGAACGACCAAGCAGCCTTCTCTAGGGACAGCACTGCTTGCTCCATACGGAGAGGGGCCTAGAAAAGGTGGCCTAACCAAAGCTCGTCCCCTCGCAACCCCAGTTGGCTAGCCGCGGTCAACGGGCATCTTCTCCTGCGGTCTAAAAACAAAAAAGAATAACGGATCTACTCTCATGACGACCACGACCGGACTCAACGTAGCATGCTGGAACGTCCGAACCATGCTCGACAAAGCAGACAGCGGACGCCCTGAACGTCGCTCCGCCCTCATTGCCCATGAATTGCGGAGGTTAAACATCGACATCGCCGCACTCAGCGAAGTACGCCTTCCGGACGAAGGCAGCCTCCAAGAACTTGGTGCTGGGTACACCCTCTACTGGTCAGGCAGGCCTGCATCAGAAAGACGGCTCTCAGGCGTGGGTTTCATGGTCAAGACATCCATTGCGACTAAGCTGGAAAACCTACCAACGGGCCACTCAGACCGCATCATGTCCATGCGCCTCCCACTGAGACACCAGCAACACGTCACCCTTCTCAGTGTGTACTCCCCAACCCTCCTGGCAGAGCCTGCTGAAAAGGACAAGTTTTACACTGACCTGCGCAGCCTCCTACAGAGTACCCCAGCAGACGACAAAGTCATCATCCTTGGCGACTTCAACGCCAGAGTGGGCCAGGACTCTGAAGCCTGGAAAGGAGTCCTCGGCAAGCATGGCGTGGGAAACTGCAATGACAATGGCCGCCTACTGTTGGAGTTCTGTGCGGAGCAGCAACTGGTCATCACCAACACTACTTTTCAGCAAAAGGACAGTCGAAAGACCACCTGGATGCATCCTCGCTCCAAACACTGGCACCTTATCGACTATGTCCTAGTGCGGCAGAGGGACCGCAGTGACGTCCTCCTCACCAGAGTGATGCCCAGCGCAGAGTGCCACACTGACCACCGCCTTGTCCGCTGCAAACTCAGGCTCCACTTCAAGCCAAAACCCAAGAAATGGGGGCCCCCCAAGAAAAAGCTTGATGTTGCCAGACTTCAGCGTGACGATGTGAAAGCTGCCTTTCAGACAGATTTACAGCGCAGGCTCAAAGACACAGCAGACCCAGTAGACTCCTCCCCTGAAACACTTTGGGAACAACTAAAAACTGCTATTGCAAAATCCTCTGCAGAAGTCTTGGGTTTCGCCAGAAAGAAGAACAAAGACTGGTTTGACGAAAACGATGTAGAGATCCAGGAACACCTAGCAAAAATAAGAGCCGCCCATCAGGCTCACCTAGCCCAGCCTTCCTGCCCTGTGAAGAAGTCTGCCTTCCGCCTCGTCTGCAGCAGTCTCCAGCGCAAGCTCAGAGATCTCCAGAATGAGTGGTGGACCAGACTTGCACAGAGGACCCAGCTTTGCGCTGACAATGGTGACTACAGGGGTTTCTACGAAGCACTGAAAGCAGTGTATGGCCCCAGGCACCTGGTACAAAGTCCCCTGCGAAGCGCGAACGGCCAGGCACTCCTCACAGATAATACCTCCATCTTGAACCGCTGGTCGGAATACTTTCAGAGCCTCTTCAGCGCTGAGCGCACTGTTCAAGAAGCAGTCGTCCTACAAATCCCACACCTCCCAGTAAAGGTTGAATTGGACGAACCGCCCACCGCTGAAGAGACCCTCACAGCCATCCACCAGCTCAAGAGTGGCAAAGCAGCAGGCATTGATGGAATACCGCCAGAGATCTGGAAACATGGAGGCACAGCACTGCACAACAAGCTCCATGACCTCTTTCTCTGCTGCTGGGAGGAAGGAACACTACCAAAAGATCCCCGTGATGCAGTCGTTATCACCCTGTACAAGAACAAAGGCGAGAAGTCTGACTGTTCCAACTATCGGGGAATTACCCTGCTGTCCATTGCTGGGAAAATCCTTGCAAGGCTGCTCCTGAATCGGCTGGTACCTGCCATCGCTGAAGACCAACTCCCAGAGGGCCAGTGTGGCTTCAGAGCAAACAGGAGCACCACCGATATGGTCTTTGTGCTGAGACAGCTACAGGAGAAGTGCCGCGAGCAGAACAAAGGGCTGTATGTAACATTTGTCGACTTAACAAAAGCGTTCGACACTGTGAGCAGGCAAGGCATGTGGCAGATCCTGGAGCGACTTGGCTGTCCCCCAAAGTTCCTCAACATGATTGTCCAGCTACACGAGGACCAGCAAGGCCAGGTCAGACTCAACAATGACCTCTCAGAACCATTCCCTATTCTCAACGGTGTAAAGCAGGGCTGCGTGCTGGCACCGACCCTCTTCACCATCTTTTTTAGCATGATGTTGAAGCAGGCCACAGTGGACCTCGATGATGACGATGCAGTGTACATCAGGTATCGTCTCGATGGCAGCCTGTTCAACCTCAGACGACTGCAAGCCCACACGAAAACCCTAGACCAACTGATTCGTGAGCTGCTTTTTGCTGATGATGCTGCCCTCGTTGCACACACAGAGAGAGCCCTGCAGCGCATCACGTCTTGCTTCGCAGATGCTGCCCAGCTCTTTGGACTCGAGGTCAGTCTTAAAAAGACAGAGGTCCTCCATCAGCCGGCACCCAAGACAGTGTACCGCCCTCCTCACATCACCATCGGCGAGTCTGAACTAAAGTCAGTGCACCAGTTTACTTACCTTGGCTGCATTATCACGTCGGACGCCAAGCTGGACAAGGAGCTTGACAGCAGGCTGGCAAAAGCGAACAGCGCTTTCGGGCGACTTTTCAAGCGGGTGTGGCACAATCAACAGCTGAAAACAGGCACCAAGATCAGCGTGTACAGAGCTGTGGTCCTCACCACCTTGCTGTATGGTTCCGAGTCCTGGGCCCTCTACCGCAGCCAACTACGACTCCTCGAACGCTTCCACCAGCGCTGCCTGCGAACCATCCTGGGCATTCACTGGAGTGACTATGTCACCAACGTCGAGGTCCTTGAACAGGCTGAAACTGTGAGCATCGAGGCTTTGCTGCTGCGGACACAGCTCCGCTGGGCGGGGCATGTCTCCAGGATGGAGGATCATCGCCTACCAAAGATCACCCTGTTCGGCGAGCTTGCTACTGGACACCGTGACAGAGGGGCACCAAAGAAGAGATACAAAGACTGTCTCAAGAAGTCACTTAGTGCCTGCCAAATCGACCACCACCAGTGGTCTTCGCTTGCTGCGGACCGTGACACCTGGCGCTCCACCATTTACAAGGCAGCTGTCTCCTTTGAGGACTCTCGCAGAGCTAGCCTTAAGGACAAGCGGCTCAGGAGAAAAAACAGAGATGCCGCAGCTCAGAACCCTGGCCATACCTTCCCCTGCAGCCACTGCGGTCGAACCTGCCTGTCTCGGATTGGCCTCCGCAGCCACGAACAAGCCTGCAGACGTCGTGGGCAACTCCTATAAAATCTTCGTTCGCGAAGTCAAGCCAAGTAGTAGTAGTAGTAGTAGTAGTATGACGCACAACTCAATATTGCAGAAAGCAGACTAAGTGGACACATATATTAAAATTATATTGTGTATTAAAATGAACCTGAGCTTAATGACACTCGACCCACACTGTGGATTGTTTTGTGGTGCCACAGGGTGTGGGAAAACTGAATTTGTACTTAACCTCTTACAAACAAGATACATACACCACTTTGAAAACATTGTAATATTTTGTCCAACAATAAAACACAATAAAGCTTATCACAACCGTTTTTTTATTTGGACTGATCATAACATTTACTTAGTTGACCCTGAGAAAAAACTGAATGACTACCTACAATATTTTTTACAAGCAATTTGAAGGACAGCCAACATTGTTTATTGTTGATGACTGTTCTGCAGAGAAAGATATTGTCAAAAAGAGAAATACTTTAGCAGAACTTGCCTTCAGTGGCAGACACGCAAACATCAGTGTTTGGATTCTCACTCAGAAATATAATGCTGTACTAAAAGATTTTCGTGAACAGTTAAAGTTTATCTGTTTGTTTTACTGTAAGGACCGTGACAGCTTTGAAGACTGTCTCAGAGAAAACGATGTCATTCCCAACAAACACGAACGAGACATAGTGAAAAACAAACTGAAATCAACTAAGCATCTAAAGCTTATCTTAAAGACAGATCAGCCCACTGGGTATGGGTTAATTTAGCCTTTTGTTTTGTCCATAAAAATGATGGACAGACAAAGCGGGCAAGCATTTGATATCACACAGAGCTTCAGAGGTGTTGTGCGTTTTAATGACTTAAAAAAACAAGTTAAACACCCTTTGATAAAACTCAACACCAACAAAAATATACATGGTATATAATGTAACTTTTATATATTCTAATAGACCACCACGCTATAATTACAAGACTGTTGATCTTAAGACACAAGATTTTATAGTTTATGATGCTAACTGTGACTGGTTTGAGAGTATGTGTTTACACATATTTTACCAAATAAGTAAACAATATGATTATATTGAATTTGTTACTGTCAATAAAGTGATATTACACCTGCAGCATGAGCACAAGACCTTAAGACACATACCATGAAAGTGGATGATTTGTTGGAATTACAGTCAATAAAGAGCTATTACACATGGTGTGATTTTATATTTATTATTTTGACGGACAAATAAAAAAGATGGACAACCGACAAAGATTAAGAAACGTGTTTCACACAACTGACTTACCTATATATAATATTTACAATGTCTATGAATCAATAGAAAGATCTTTTTTAGTCATACAAAATAACCTTCTTTCTGATAGTGTAAAGATTCAGATTGTTGCAAAAATAGAATTTGTCAGAGATGTTGGTAAAGTTATTGTAACATATATCTCGACAAGGCAGCACACAGTTAATTCGAGAAGAGAACTAGAGAAAGTGTTTAGAGAAAGATTGTTACCAGACTTCCATGAAGCAATTGACAGAGCAGAAATGCAAGGGTCTGGCTGGCACGAAGGCCTTGTACATGAACTACAACTGAAGCAGTCAAGATATCATCCTATACTAGGTAAATCATGGATACCACTTCCAACTGAGGTTGCAAACAAAAAGGCTGTAGTCAATATTCAAAACAATGATAATTTATGTTTTATGTGGTGTGTGCTTGCTAAACTTCATTTTGTAAAAGCAAAACCTGATCGTGTATCTAACTATACCAAATTTGTAAACGAACTCAACTTCAGTGGCATTGAGTTCCCTGTTAAAATAGAGGACATAGACTTGTTTGAAAAACTAAATCCTGGTATATCTGTGAATGTGTATGTGTGGGATAATGAGTCTGAGAACAAGTTACAACCGATTAGAGTATCACCACTTGCCCCAACCTATGGTCAATCAGAAGATAAGCATATTGATATGTTACTAATAAGCTCAGGTGATAACTTTCACTACACAATTATTAGGAGTATGTCACGTCTATTTCACAATCATGTAACAAAACACAAGTGTAAACAGGAAGTTTGTAAAAAATGTTTACAGAGGTTTTCTTCTATTGCAGTAGCACACAAACATGTTTTAAATTGTAGGTCAGCTGATGACGTACAAACAGTACTTAAGTATCCAGATCCTGGTAGTCAAGTGTATTTTAAGAACTATGGGAATCAGCAAAAGCTGCCGTTTGTAGTGTATGCAGATTTTGAATCACTCGTTGTTCCGTATGACGGTCCTGTTCCAGAGTCATTACCAAAGACTATAAAACTAAGTGACCAAGTGGTGTGTTCTTTTGGATACATTCTTGTTAGGTCAGATGGTCAGCATACAGAACCTGTTATCTATAGGGGTGAAAATGCAGCAGCTGAGTTTTTAACAGAAATGAGACATCTGTATATTCAGGTAGTAAAGTATTTGGAAAACTGTCAGATGCCTTTGGTAATGACAGAAGAAGACAAACAGAATTTTGATGCAGCAGTGATGTGTTGGATTTGTGAACAACCTTTAGGAGGTGATAAAGTTTGTGACCATGATCACATAACTGGACGTTACAGAGGTGCCGCACATAACAAATGTAACTTGTTTTTAAAAATAGATCCTAAGACATATAAGTTACCAATCTTTTTTCACAATCTGAAGGGATATGATTCACACATTATCATGCAGGCTGTAGACGAGTCTTACAAAAAAATTAGTTGCATTGCCCAGACAACAGAGAAATACTTGACTTTTAGATTAGATAAATTAGCATTTTATGACTCTATGCAACATCTGTCTTTAGGGTTGGCTAGTCTGGCAGAAGGACTGAGTGAGTATCCAATAACAAGTAAATATTTTGAGCCAGAATTGATTAAGAAAGGAGTCTATCCATATGAGTACATCAGTGACTGGGTAGTTTTTGAAGAAAGGAGTCTTCCACCAAAAGAAAATTTTTATTCTACACTAATTGGTAAAGGTATTTCTGACTCTGAATACCAACATGCACTTGATGCATGGGATAAGTTAGGGTGTCAGACAATTGGTGATTACCACGATCAGTACTTAAAGGCTGATGTCTGTTTGCTAGCAGACGTATTTGAAAGTTACCGTGAAAAGGGTTTGTTACACTACAAGCTTGACCCTGCTTGCTACATCACTAGTCCTGGCATGACATGGGATGCATTTTTGAAATCCAGTAAGATATTTATAGACCTGTTGTCTGATCGTACGATGGGTGAAATGGTGGAACGTGGATTGAGAGGTGGTATTAGTCTAGCAGCAAACAATTATGGCAAGGCCAACAACAAATATCTTGACGACTTTGACCCGTCAAAGCCAATGTCATTTATTACATACTTGGATGCTAATAATTTGTATGGATTCGCGATGTGTGAATTGTTGCCATTAAAAAACTTTTGTTTGTATGATTTGTCACAGTATGGCATAAAAAAATTAACAAAATATATTTTGGATCGAGGTCAAAATGATGAAAAGGGTTGGATCTTTGAAGTAGACCTGGAGTACCCACACCGCCTACATGATTACCATAATGATTATCCATTAGCAGTTGAGAAACTGAGTTTAACGGGGAAAAAAGAAGACACCAAACTTGTGCCAAATCTGAATGACAAATTCAATTACGTTTGTCACTATCGCTTGTTACAGTTTTACATCAGACACGGGTTAGTACTAAAGAAAGTTCATAGAGGAATTCAATTTGACCAAAGTGCTTTTATGAAAGATTACATAATGAAGAACACAACATTGCATGCAAGAGATGGTAACACTGCATTTGACAAAGACTTCTTTAAGCTTATGAACAATGCCTGTTTTGGTAAGACGATGGAAAATCCTCATCACCGCAAAGATGTGAGACTGGTCACAACTGAATCGGGCGCAATTAAACTTACAAGTAAGCCTCAGTACACAGGGTATAAAGAATTTCATCCATCATTGTATGCAGTGTCACTCAAAAAAAAGATTGTTAAACTGGATAAGCCAGTATTTATAGGTATGGCTATTCTGGAGTTGTCAAAATTATTAATGCTTGAATTTTATTATGATTACTTCAAACCAAAGTATCCTGAGTGTCGTCTGCTATACACTGACACTGACTCTATGATCATTGATGTGTGTACTGAAGACTTTTATGAAGACATGAAAACAGAGTTACACATGTATGACACGTCTGACTATCCTAAAGACCATCCATTGTTTAGCACACAAAACAAGAAAGTGCCTGGTAAGTTTAAGGATGAACTGAATGGTGTGCCAATAGTTGAGTACGTTGGACTGAGATCAAAAATGTATTCTATACTGCACCAGAAGGGTAGTCAGTCAAAAGCCAAAGGAATTAAAAAAACAGCAATAAAAAATAAAGACATTCGTCATGAACATTATAAGCAAGTGTTAGATGGTGCATTAATGCCTGATTATCCAAACAAGACACTAAGATCAAACAAACATAATATTGAAATGATTCAAACATATAAAAAGTCTCTAGCAGTTGGGGATACAAAAAGAGTGTTTCACACTAAGGAAAAAGCTTATGCACCAGGTCATTACAGGCTCAAGTTATCTGAAAAAATAGCTGATGAACTGTTTGATGAACTAATTGATGAATTGAAATTGTTAAAAATGAGTAACAGTGTCTGTGGGAATAATCTGTAATTCTTCTCTAACAAATGCCCTCTGGGGTGCAGGCTCATACAGATAATATATTGTTGCATTAGCTGAAGGAACTATTTTTTTTATATTATGAACAGATGTAGACCAAATTGGATCAGTTGCCCTACGTCTAACGTCATTTTCAGCTTCACCAGGTTGATACAAATATCTTACCTGTTTTGTAAACAAGCTAGTGTCTGGAGGTGTTGTTGTTGTTTTTATTTCTGACGGTATTGTTTTCAATTTAATAGCATCAACAGGTTTAGGGTGACCATCATTATTCATTGCTTTTATCACAGACGGTAATCTTTTAACCCACTCAGTGTTACGTGTGTCATGCATGAGTTCCTTAGAATACTGATAGCTAAAAAGTCTCTCTGATAATTGTTTATTGAAATTTTCTACAATAGCCTGTGATCTATGCAAGCCTGGAATACCGCGTCTAACCAGTACGCCATGCTTTGCAAATAATTGATTAACAGCCCCTTTAAATTCACTCCCATCATCAACCTGCACAAGCCTAGGGTATTTTAAAGGACCTCGACTATATATTTTTGATAATGCAGTGGCCACTGTTACAGCTTTTTTGTCAGTTATGGGTTCTGCATCCTTATACCTTGAAGCTATGTCAACAACAGTTAATGCATACTTGTATCGTTTCTTTCTTATTGTGTCATGCGGAAGAAACAGAAGGTCCATTTGGTGTGTGTCATTTGGGGTAGTGTTTTCAAAATGGGGTCTTGTTATTTTTCTTGGAGCAGGAAGATATATTTGCCAAATTGCCTGTTTTTTAAGCCACTGTTTTATTTGGTTGACATCTCCACCCACAGCAGCATGTAATTTTTTTACTGCAGTATTCCCTTTCCAGTAGCCAATTGGAGAGTAATATATTTTTGATAGTTTAGCGTCTGCCATTTTTTCTAGCAATATAAACTCCTGTAAAATATACTAATGTCATTCCTACTAAAACAAATATTATTTCTCCATTTCTTTGTTCTAGGCTTGGTTGGTAGTAGTCACTAAGTTTTGGTTGTGGAATAGACATGTCTTCACCAGTTACAAGATAGTATTCTTTGATCGCGTCATCAACATTTGAAAATGTATGCTGTGCGTGACCCTCAAGTTTTAGTTTTTCATTAATAAAATCAAGTTTCTCAATTCTTTGCTTCTCGTAATCTTGTTGAGCTTGAGCTAGTTTTTCAGATGCCTCATTGTGGCGCTTCATTTCTTCTGCTGATTCTTCTTTACTCACTTTTGAAAAGAAATAGTTTGACCCACTGAAAGCTAATGCGTTAATAACTGCACCGCCAATCATAACAGCTATAGTTGCCATATTTTTATTTACATAGAAATATTTTCTGGAATAATTCCTTGCTTAACTAGAAAATCTTTTGTTGCAATCGAAGCTGTTATAACAACTACTAGCTTAGCACTGTCTTCAAAGTCTAATTTACTAAGGTCTGCTGATTTCATTTTGAGAAGACTTTTTCCCAACATAGAATAAGCTACTGCTAGTCCACTTATTACAGCAGAGTGATAGACAAGGTTCATTAAGTTCTTTGTGTCGCTCATTTTCTTATACCATAAAAATTTAAATAATAAATTTATTTACTGCATGTAAAATGGGTCCAAAGGTTTTGGAACTGCTGGTAATGTGGCGACTTCTTCTTTTATTTTTGGAGTGTCTGATTTTTTGGTCACTGTACGAGTGTTTGGTTTATATTTTTTATATAATTTGTAACCTACGTAACCAAATCCGACAACAAATCCAGCAACTATATATTTTGTTGTTTGAGGGTTAGACTTAGTTGTTTGTTTCTCACTTTTATAAGTAAGTGTCGGCTCTGACGGTATTGACACTGGTTCTGTTGATGGTGGATCAGTTATATTATTTTGTTCTTTTTGAATCTGTAATTTTTTTTGCCTATTCCATTCAGCTAATCTTTTTCCAGCATCAACCCTGCCTTGACTTTTAGTCTTAGTCACCGTTTGTACCTCTGTCAAAACTGGAGTCATCTTGTTCTCCTCCATTTGATACTTCTTTTTCTTCTGCAGTAAAATTTATTTTTGATAAATCGATATAACTACTAGTTACCATCAAAGTTACGGCAGGAGCAAGGTAATTGCCAAACTTATAAAACATGTTACATGCTAATCTACCAATCGAACTAGAAACTATGGGGTTGTTTTCTAGATCATGAGAAAGGCTTTCAGTGTCTATCGGTATGAAGTGATTAACAGCTTTTGTGTATAAAAATATAAGAGATCGACTCAAATCGCGTGTCATTAGTGAAGCAATATGGTTCTCATATTTAGCATGAAGCTTGATTAGTTCATCGGCAGTTAAAGACTCTATGTCTTCTGCCATGTATTGTTTTCCTAAATAAGTTTTTGACTTACCAGAAACAATAACGGAGAGAAGTCTCTGTTTCTTAGAGTCTAAGTCTTTATTTTCCACAGCATTGATATCATTGAGAAGAAGTAATTCGTCTTGATTCATTTTATAATTTAATATAATAAAAAACATTAATTATTTAATGATTATAATAAAACGTCTTATTAAATGATAATTGTATTGATGATAAAGAGATAGATAAATGGGGGATCCCAAAATAATAAATTCAATAGAGTCGCATCCGTCATGCTCATCATTTTTTAAAAATTAAAGGGTTGATTCAGAAATAACGAGAGTGTAATGGGATAACTGAATTTTGTTATTAAAAATAGCGTAAATTAGCGACGGATGCGGCTTTATTGAATGTATTGGTTTGGGATCCCCCATTTATCTATCTCTACCGCGTTCCCTTGCAGGATAGAGAGATAGTAGACAAAGCAGTAGATGATATGTTAGCGGCAGGGATCATCAGAAGATCAATGTCGCCATGGTCTTTCAGTTTAGTAGTAGTGACCTGACCAAAAAAGATGGTTCAAAGAGGTTGTGCGTTGACTTTCGAAAGCTAAACGAGATTACTAAGAAGTCGTCGTATCCACTACCGCTCATAGACGATATTTTGTCCTTGCTGGGGAAGGCAAAATATTTCACAAGGTTAGATATGAAATCGAGATACTGGCAGGTAGAGATGGCGGATCAAGAGAGTAGTGAGAAAACGGCTTTCGCTTGTCACAAGGGACTTTTTGAGTTTGCAGTCATGCCGTTTGGACTTTGCCAGGCACCCAGTGTGTTCATGCTGTTGATGAACACAGTGTTGATGGGGTTAGAAGCATTTTGTTCGGCATATATGGATGATATTCTTATCTTTTCAGAAACAAAGCAACAGCATTATCAGCACATAAAAGATGTGTTCGGTAGGCTCAGACAACATAAACTCAAGTTAAAACTGAAGAAATGTCAGTTCTTCGCCGAGGAAACACAGTACTTAGGGTTTGTGATAGGGAAGGAAGGAGTCAAACCAGACCCAGAAAAGGTGTCAGCAATTCGGACATTGCCGACTCCAACATGTATAAGGGAGTGTCGCAGTGTCATTGGAATGATGTCATACTATTGCAGGTTCATACCCAACTTTTCTGAGATAGCCGAACCCATCATCAACTTGACAAGGAAATTTGCCAGATTCAAATGGTCTGATCAGTGTCAACAGGCGTTAGATTTTCTCAAACAAAGTTTGTCAGTAGTTCCTTTGTTGGTATATCCGGACATGAGACGTCCATTGATTGTACCACGGATGCTAGTGACGCATGTATCGGGGCGTGTCTGACGCAAGAAAGTGAGGACAGCACAGGACTCAAGACAGAAAAGCCTATTTACTTTCTGTCCCATAGGTTGAGCCAGAGCCAGAAGAAGTGGTTTACCATAGAAAAGGAAGCATTTGCAATCCATTATGCATTACAGAAGTTAGACCACTATTTGCACAATGCGCAATTCGTTGTTCGCACAGATCACAAAGCGTTGAAGTATCTCTTAGAGTCACCCATGCAGAATAAGAAGATTCAGATGTGGGCGCTAGGGATCGCAGGGTACAACTGCACTATAGAGTACATTCCAGGGCCACAGAATGTGTTGGCAGATTTGTTGTCTAGAGTGCCGCAAACAGACGGAAAGGAGTTAGCATCAGAAGAGATGAAAGAAACAGTTACAGAAGTGAGCGACAATGCGTTCCAGATAGGGGTGATTAATTCTAGTCAGTTTAGACAAAAGCAGTTTGCAAGTTGTCAGACGGATGATCCGAGAGAAACTTTAGAAAAAGTAGAGGTGACAGGGTTCGATATTATCACGGAGCAAGACAAGGATCCAGACATTGTTAAGTTGAAAGATCAGCTACTGAACGAGGAAGCACCGGCCAGTGTAAAAAGGAGGTATTTGTTCATAGAAGATGTTTTGTATTTCTTGTCGAATATTGATGACGATCCAGTAGCGAGATTAGTGGTGCCATCCCATTTGGTGGAGCATGTCGTAAACCAGTATCATGACGGAAATGGGCACATGGGCCTTGACAAGACTTACGACACCATCAAACAGAAGTATTTTTGGCCAAACATGTACAGGGGGGGGGTGAACGAATACATAGGCGGTTGCATTACCTGTCAGCAAAGGGTTTTGCAGAAACAGAAAGCCCCAGTGCAGGAAATGGACGTTCCTCCATATCCTTTTGCGAAGGTTAGTGTAGACATACAGGGTCTATTCCCTACTAGTTTGTCTGGGAACAAGTACATTTTAGGGTTTGTTTGCCATTACAGTGGATATCCAGAGTGCTTTCCAGCACCAGATAAGTCGGCAGAAACTGTTGCTCAAATTCTGATGGATGAGATAATTCCTCGACACGGCTGTCCTTTGCAGGTGGTTACTGACAATGGCACAGAAAATGTCAATCGGATCATGAGGGAGGTTCTCAGTGAACTAAACATAGATCATGTCTTGACGAGCTATTATCATCCACAGTCTAACGCTAAGGTAGAAAGATTTCATCGTACCATGAATGATATCATGTCGAAGAAAATACAGGAAGATATCCAAACATGGGATTTGCACATCAATCATGCGTTGTCGGCATACAGAGTTAGCGTTTCAGAAACGACTCAGTGCTCTCCATTCTTTCTACTGTATAACAGAGATCCAGTGTTACCATTGATATAACATACTGAGGCCTAGACGGAAATATGTCGGAGAGGACCTGCATAAGGTAGCCTTAGAACAACAGCACAAATTGTTCACCCAGGTGCACCAAAGGATAAAGAAATCACAGAAGCGGGGGACAAAATATGCAAACAGACAGGTCAAAAGTGACGAAATCAAAGTCGGGGACCCAATGTACTATAAGAATAATCAAAGGAAAAACAAGCTAGACAGCAAATGGAAACCTTACTATAGAGTGGTCGAGCAAACAACCCCAGTAACGTACAGGATTAGAAACCAGTTGACTGGTGAAGTAGTAAAAGTGCATGCAGAGCACATAAGACTCGCCAGATTAGATGAGTGGCCTAAACCCTCAGCGGAAACAATTAGGCCCCTTAGAAAGACCTAAGAAAAGATCTTAGAAAGACCCCTTAGAAAGACTAATTATGCGATCGCACCGAAGACAGCTCTTCCAGTGACAGCGAAGATGTAGGCGACTTACTCTCAAGAGAAAGTTGGATCAAAAGACAGTGTAGGGAACGTGAGAACTCGTCTTCAGAAGACGACATACCTCTCATGGAGTTAGCAAAAAGGGTTAGACGCCAGAAGAGGAGACAAACAGTCGAAGCAGAATCGGCTGATGTTAGCTCGGGCGAAGGCACATCAGATAACTCTGATGATGATAGGATAAAGCATGTGGACGCAATCCTGCCCAAGTCTAGGAGTAAAGGGGTAAGGCGGTTATTAAAGGCTATAGGAGATCTACTTTAGGCTTCATTTAAAATACAACTCTCAAGTGGTATTGAGAGAGGATCAATCGGGAGATCGTGCTGGTAATGCGGTTTTGGGTGTATGAATATACAACTACGGATGTAAATTACATTTTGCAGACGTGCAAGATGAGGTTCGTCCTCTGTCTCATGATATTGGGTTTAGCAGATAACGTTTATAATTTATTAGTAATGGCAGTAATTATGCCAATTTTAGGCGAAATAGTGGGAGTAGCCCGATATTTTGATTTGTTAAAAGCTGGCCCTTTATCGAGACTTAGGCGAGGACATAGTGGGGTCACTCGACCTACACTGGACCCGGGATCTGTGGCTACAACTGTGGCGGACGACAATGACGACTACGGAGCAAGTGCCTCCGCACTGATGAAGGAAGACAGGGTGGAACTGAAGACGACATCGCCAGTCGTGAAATTCTACCCGGCCTTGAAATGAGGCGACCTACGAGGTGGAGGAATTATGTTGGGACTGTGAGCGCAACGGTGCCCATGAGAGACGAACAATTTCAGTGTTGACAATGAACTTTTTCTCTTATGTTATATGTATTTGGATGGAATAGTTGTTGTTATAATTGGATAAGATATCACGCACCGATTTGAATTGTATTTTGATTGTGTAATGATGTGTAATTATATTGTTATTATGTCCCGAAGTGTAAACCCCCTGAGCAAGAAAGAAAAATAATCCTGAACGGGATGTATTTTTCTCGGGTTAGGGAGGAATGTTACACTACGGACGCGTGCCTCCACATCCGGCATCCGGTGACGTGCGTTATGGCTAGTGTCTGTATGTAACTACCGGACTCGCCGGGCAGCCCTAATCAAGATAATGGGCCGGCCCTCCGGAACTATTACTATATGGGAAATGGATGGCATCTAATTAACAGGACCGTCGGCACATAGGGAGGGGGGGGGGGACGCCCTAATCACGTAACGGAACCGGCCCTAAACGAGGGGCTGGCCCTAAGTGGGAAGATGATTGATAAGGGCAAGGGTATATACATACTGGGGGACACAACGAGAGAAAAAGAGACACAACGAGAGATAGAGACGGAGACGGAACACAACGAGAGGAGAGTGAGAGAGATGGACGAAAGTAGAAGAGAGAGCGACTAGTGAGAGAACGACCGAATTGTAGTCTGTGGTTGGGGTCTTGCCCAACCCCAGACAATGCTCTTTAGACTGAAATAAAAACGAGAGAAAACCACCACTGGACTTCAGTTGTTTTACGTGTCCATAGTGCAACATGCTACTCATAAGCTGTCCGGGGCCATCTGTCTTAGTCCCGCCTGGGCTGGCTTTAAACATGTTGACATGTCCTTTTTTTCGTGGAAGCATCCGGATATGTTGGCAGCGTGTGTTTCCTTCTGATTGAAGATTTCTTTGGGTCCACTTGGGTGTTTCCGTCTGTGAAGGTTCACATTTTCCTGTACGCAGATAGAGAGAGAGAAACGCTACAACTTGTTTTAAACCGCCTTTTCCCCAGAAAAAGTGAGACATGTATTAACCCATTGTGTCTGAAGGTAGAAATCCTTAAATTTTGGAGTTGTCTTTTGAACATTTGTCGTTTTGTTTATTAATGATTTATACACACACACACACAAACACACAAACACACACACACACACACACACACACACACACACGCACACGCATACACACAAGCTCGTGCAAACACATACACACGCACACACACACGCACGCACGCACGCACACACAAACACAATCACACACACACACACACACACACACACACACACACATACACACACACACACACATACGTGCGTGCTCTTATATAGAATAGTAATTGTGGACATTGATCCCTGTCCTAAAATTTGTCAGCGTGTCCACGAACTTTCGGTTTCCCCCAGCGCGCGACAGCTGACCCCAAACGTTGTCTACTGAAGAATCGGGCCGCGGGGGCCACTATGGCTAGGGCTGGCCATTCCAGAGTCAACTGGACCAACGGGGCGCAGAGGAGGGTGCCATCTTGTTTGTGCGAACCTACCACGTGTTTTCGCTCCCAGTGTTTTGGTGGTTTTTCGTTGGATGTACTGTGTTTCGTGTGCTGAAAGTCTGCTGAGTATCGTATAAGAGTGCGCTGATGAGGATTGTATGCTTGTGTTTCGTCGGATCTGGTTGCTGTTTGAGTGGTATCGTATTGAATTGTGTCTGTCATTTGAATTTTGTTTACGTCGCCATTTTGCTTCTTCCGCAGCGTGGGTTTTCGCCCGGTCTCTCCGCCGCCCTGTTTTCATGTGCTGCGCGCTAGTGTGTGAAGTGTTTACTGTGTGAGTCTGTTTGCCACCCGCGGTTGCATCTGTTGCTTGGTTGTTGTAAACTCGTTTGTGTTCCTACCGTTCTATAGTTTTACGTGTGCTCTCCGGTCGACACCTCGCCCTCCCCACTTTCGGCGCCATTGCACGATCTCGCCGCTGACCGACCGGAAATCAGGTCGCTCTCCTACCACACTGCTCACACACACACACACCGGCACACACACACACACACACACACACACACACACACACACACACACACACACACACACACTTACTCACACACACACACACACACACACACACACACCCTACTGAACCTTCTTATCGTCTTCCTCTTTCTTGTCCTCACAAACAATCATGCTCATCAGATACACACGCCAACAACTGCTATCTCTACGTCGCCACGCCACCTACTGCGCCGCCGGTTCCGCTGACAGTGTTGCAGATGCCTTACGCGGCATCCGATCGCGAAAGAGAGGCCGCAGGGGCGGAATTAGCAAAAGGCGGGACTCACCACAACAAACACAACCACACACTTCTTCCCCTTTTCCTATGCCTTTCCACTCCTTCCGCCTCCTCCCCCCCCCCCCCCGCCCGCCTTCTCGATTTCTCCACCTCCCTTCTTCTCTCATTTCTTTTCCTCTCTTCCTCATCTACCGCTCCTCGCTCTCCTCGACCGCCCCCTTCCACCCCGCCCTCCTCCCCCTTCCTCCCCTCACCCCCTCCTCCTTCGCCTGCTTTTTCCTCCTCGCCCCCTCTCCCCCCCTTTCTCATCCCCTTCGCCCTCCCCCTCCCTCTACCTCAGCTTTTCCTACTCATCTTCCTCCTCCTCCCTCCTCCCCTCCTCACCCTCCTCTCGCATCCTCTTTCTTGCCTGGTTCTTCTTCCCCGTCTTTTCCTCCTCCCCACTCTCCCCCTCCTTCCCCCCTCCATCCTCTTTCCCCCCAACCCACCCTCCTCTTCCTTTGTCCTCTTCTTCGTCCGTTTATTCTCCCTGTTCCTCTTCTGGCACATCCAATCTAAAACTGTGTCTGTTCAATGCACAGTCTGTCTGCAAAGATAGCAAAGCCGACGTGATTACAGATTTCATTCTAGACAATGACCTAGATGTTGTCGTGATCACCGAAACGTGGCTCCGCTCAGCTGGCGATGAACCCATCATCGCCAGCGTCACTCCGAGTGGCTACCGCCTGTCCTCCTTCCCGCGTGCTTTCAGAGGGGGTGGCATTGCCATCATCTACAGGGACTGTCTTTCTGCTCACTTCTCCTTCTCTCAGTCTCTACCTTTTGCTCATCCCTCCTTTGAATCTGTCGAGGCCGTAGCAACACTCCCTGGCCAGTCCCTCATCTTCTCATGTATATATCGCCCCCCTCCAAGCTCTCAAAACAAACTCACAAACTCCATGTTCGTCACCGAGTTCGACCTCCTCCTCGACCACTACAGCACACGACCCGGAAAACACATCCTTCTTGGCGACTTCAACTTCCACTTCGACAAACCCGACCACCCTGACACAAAACGCCTTTGCACGTCACTTTTAAACCACAATCTTACACAACACATCACTAAACCCACCCACCCACCGACTTGGCCACACCCTCGACTGGATCATCATCCGCACCTCTGATCAACTCTTCCTCGACTCTGACACCTCTTCTGTGCTTCCCTCTGACCACCTCGCTATTCTCGTCGCCCTCAACCTACCTCCCCCGAAAAAACCCAAGCTCTTTGTCTCTCGTCGCAAACTAAAATCTGTCAACCGAGAGAGCTTCTTCGACGAAGCTGTTGACCTTCTCTTGGACCCCGCCGCCTCTCCTGATCTTGCATCCCATTTCGATTCCTCCCTTCGAAAACTTCTAGACATCCACGCCCCTGTCACCACCTGCTCCATACCCAACCGACTCCCCTCCCCCTGGCTCACTGACGACATAGCTGATGCCAAGCGCGAGCGCCGACGAGCGGAACGCCGCTGGCGCTCATCCGACCTCACCGTTCACAGACAGATCTTCCAAACCACCAGATCCAAAGTCTGCAGAATGATCTCCGACTCCAAACGTAAACATCTTCAAAACAAAATCCTAGAATCCACTTCATCCAAAATCCTCTACGCTACGATGAACACACTCCTAGGCACTTCTAAAGACTCTCCTCTTCCCAACACACATAGCAAAGAAGAACTCCCGTCCGCTTTTTCCACCTATTTCTCCGACAAAATCCAAACTCTGCGCAACACACTCGACACTCTGCCTTCTCCGCCTTGCCTTCCTGACCCCCCCCCCCCCTTTTCCGGCACTCCCCTCTCGTCCTTCCGCCCCGTCTCTCAGGATGAAGTCCTCAAGACCATAAAGTCCATGACTTTCCAAACCTTCGAACTAGACCCCCTCCCAGCTTCTCTCTACCGGGACGGCCTTCCAAAACTTTTGCCCTTCATCACCGACATTATCAACACATCTCTAGAAAATGGCTCCGTCCCCGATATCTTCAAGTCCGCCATTGTCCGTCCTCTCCTCAAAAAACACAACCTCGACCCAAACGATCTCAAGAACTACCGCCCAGTCTCCAATCTCTCTTTCCTGTCCAAGCTTCTTGAGAAGGTTGTCCTCAACCAGCTCAACCTCCACCTCGCCGACAACAACCTCCTCAGTCCCTTCCAGTCTGCCTATCGCAAACATCACAGCACTGAAACAGCCCTTCTACATATCCTAAACGACCTGCTTATCTCCACCGACTCGGGCAACATCTCCCTTCTTACGCTACTCGATCTCTCCGTCGCCTTCGACACCATAGACCACTCTATCCTCCTCCATCGCCTTCACCACTCCTTTGGCATCACTGACTCTGCTCACTCCTGGTTTCTCTCCTACCTCTCCGACAGACAGCAATCAGTCACCATCGACGGCGTCTCCTCCAACCCAGTCAGGCTCTCCTGCGGCGTTCCACAGGGGTCCGTCCTGGGTCCGGTCCTTTTCACACTCTACACCTCTCCCCTGTCCAACATCATCCAGTCTCACCACATACACCACCACCTCTACGCTGACGACTGACAACTACTAGACAAAGACAAACTCGACAACACTCAGACACTACTGACTCGCACGGCTGACTGCTACGAAGACGTGAAAAACTGGATGACAGCAAACAAGCTCAAACTGAACGACGACAAAACGGAAGCCATGCTGGTAGGCACTCGCCAGAAACTTTCCCAGCTCCCCCCTTCTCTCCACCTTCAACTCGACAGCACCCCCATCTCCCTCTCTGACTCGGTCAAGAACCTCGGTGTTATCCTCGATTCCTCTCTTTCCATGACCAGCTTCGTCTCCGCCACGGCCCAGGCATGTTATTTTCACCTCCGCCGCATCCGTCAGATCAGAAAATACCTCACTACCGAAGCTGCCACCAAACTCGCTGTCTCTCTCATCTTATCTCGCATCGACTACTGCAACTCTCTCCTTTCCGGCCTTCCTCACTCTACCACTCTCACTCTTCAGCGCGTCCAGAACAATGCTGCCCGCCTCGTCCTCAGAAAGAAAAAATCCGACCACATCACTCCCCTGCTCAAGCTTCTTCACTGGCTCCCCATCCCCCAACGCATCCAATACAAGATTATGTCTCTCTGCTACAAATCCCTGAACAACTACGCTCTTACCTATCTCTCCAACTTACTTCACCCCTACACTCCTTCCCGCTCCCTCCGCTCCGCCTCCGACCCTCTCCGCCTCCTCGTCCCCCGCACCAAACTCAGCACTTTCGGCCCCCGCTCCTTCTCCATCTACGGTCCATCCACCTGGAACACCCTCCCACTCTCTCTCCGTCAGACACACTCTCTCTCCTCCTTCCAGTCCGCCCTCAAAACTCACCTCTTTCAACAGTTCTAGCACTATATCACCACCCCCACCCCCACCCCAAGCTGACCGTCGTAATGTACTTTCACTATTTGTGGTACGTGAGTCATTGTCTAAAGCGTGCGCATGCGTGTGCGAGTTGTGAGTGCGCGCTTAAGTTATAATTATTATAAGATAAGCGCATTATAAATACCGTAATTATTATTATTATTATTAGTAGACGAGTAGTGTAGTTGGAATTCTGTAATTAGTTAAGCTTGGTTTTACAAGTTTCCGGATTTTGACTGTATTGTGCACAGAAGATTTCTCCCCCCATTTTATATTACGCTTTGTTCCTTTACATATTTGATTCTTAGTGGTTTGTCGATATGTCAGACATTCATTTATTGACTGGTTCCCAAATTTATAGTAGCGATGACAGTCCGTCAGTCTCGAACAGTAATGTTAGGAGGTTTTTTTATACCTATTACGAGAATTTGTAGTGTGGCTATAGAGCCATGGTTTGATGTGTGTGTCATCACTAGTCATTTTATACCAATTAAGAATATATTTTTCTTCCAATCCGTGCTTTGATTACTTCATCTTTTCTTTTGATGCTGTTGTAATGATTGTACACTTTGATTATGCTGATCTTTCTTGAATAAGTACTTTGAATTTTAGCCTCACTCTCAGTTGTTGATAGCGAGAGACAGGTCGCGTGTCTGAGAATAACAGTGTGATTGTGCCTGTGCCTGTGCCTGTTTATGAACCGATGAGTGTACGTTTAGTTATGTGTGTGCAGAGTGTGAGATATGAGTGTGTGAATGTCACAGTGAGCTCCGGCGCAGCATCCCGCGACCGGAACAGGTGGTGTCATATTTTCTGTCACGGAAACTTTAGCGCTCACAGCAGTATTTTATTTTTTACAGACACTTGTTAAATCAAAGTTTACAATCACGTTCTACGTGTAACGTTCTCCGCTGATTTAACCCCCTCTAGAGCCGGCGTTGCACACTTCACATACAGACACACGCGCCCGAGAACATACACACACGCACACTCACACACTCGCACGTAAACACACCATCAGACACACACACACACACACACACACACACACACACACATGCACATGCACGTACATGCGCGCGCACACACACGCACACATACACACACATGGCGGAAAAGTTGTATGTGTGAAAACAGCGGCATCATTTCTTGACGAAGGTCACAGGAAGAGTTCATTCTCGTAGTGAGACTCCACGGATCAAGATGAGTGAATTAATTCTACTTTTTGGCGGAACATTTTTATTTATTTATTTATTTATTTATTTATTTATTTTACTACTGCTAAGAAAACGGCTGGTGACAATCAAAGCGAATACGTCCTGAGAATCGTAGAAGGTAGGAATTCAGTGTGTTTTTTGTCGTTTTTGTGCAGGATATGTCTCAATAACGCGACTTGACTGCATGCTGGATTCTCAGATATGACGTCGGCCGCCGTTGGCCCGCGCACAGTCGTGCGCGGCCAATGGCGGTCGATGTCAGCCCGATGGCCTTTTGAACATTTGGCTGGTACTATTTACTACCACCCGTGTTTAGGAGTAATACGGCAAGGATCATCCCGCGCCTGTCACGTACGCGCTCTGCAAGCTGTGGTAATCAGTTACCTCTCGGGGAGGGGGGTAGGGGGGGGGTGCAGAGAGAGGGAAGAAGGGGGTTCCAACATTTTGTTTGGGACCTTAACTCATTGTGTCCCAGGTACCGAATCCCCACATTTTGGAGTTGTCCTCTGAGGACTGCATTACAATTCAGGAGACCGATCGACCATGACAGTTCTAGGGTGGTGCCAGAATAGCTTAATGCCTATAGGCGCCAAGCTATTCTGGTACCACCTTTGAACTATCATGGTCGTAGGCGGCAAGCTATTCTGGCACCATCCTTGAACTATCATGGTCGTAGGCGCCAAGTTATTCTGGCACCACCCGTGAACTATCATGGTCGAGCCATATCTGGCTGTGATGTTTCAGGACTGGATGAGTTAAACCTGACACAAATTAAAAATGCCTCCAGACGCACAAGCTTGCTTCAACTTGACAAAAGTTAAATGCGGAAAGGGGGAGGGGGGGGGAGGCGCACCTAGTGTGTGGAGAACATCGTGCACCTCCTCACCGCACTTCCAAATATCGAAAAGCAGGCCGGGGGAAGAGGGGAGAAAATTTTGGTGGAGTGGAGGGGCGTGGGGTTGGGGGGGGGGGTGGTGTGAGGGGCGGGGGGTGGGGGTGGGGGGGGGGTCTGGTTCCGGAACTCTGGAACCCCCCTCCCGAGACTCCCCTCCTCTCCCGGCAAGTACATTCTTCTAGATAGTGACGTATTTGGCGTTCTCTTGCATTTTAAAATTGTTTCCCAGCTCTAAAATTGACAAACCAGACTGCTTTCGACCAATGGCTTGGTTTTGCACAGTTTCAGTGGGGCGTGACATAAGAGCCGTGATTAAAAATCGACAGAACGACATACGTTTTCTTTCTCCACTTTCAACTGTGCACCAGATTTGTCATTTTGGGGTTGAAAAACGTATGCAGCTGAGCACTGCTGCAGAAAAATGTCAAGAGGTACGTGCCGCACTAAAAGCACGTTCTTCAATAACGGCTGCGGTGTGCACCTGACCGAAAAACGTTTTTCCTAATGCTAGCCATCAATCAGGTGTCATTCGTGTTTTTGTAAAGCACATATGTGCCCAATTATCACAAAATTACATGTGTGTAGTTTCTTTTTTATGCCGGGCAGTATATAACCTTGTGTGTATGTGTGCCATATTTCGTCAATTGGGCCCTGCCGAGTGACGCGATTAGTGTGTCAGGCAACATCAGTGCCTGTGTACTAATTTGGCGCAATCTCGCTTTTCACAAATATGGACAAGAAAGAAATACGCTTTGAAAGGACAAGCATAAATAAATTGTGTGTTCATCCTTTATAACCGTGCTTCTTTCTTTTTGTGCATTTCTTTCCAAACATCGCGGCGCGAGGATGTTAAAGGTCATGCTGGTCTAATGACCTCAAGCTCTGAGAGGGGGAAAAGTTTTTAGGGTTTTGTTTTGGCAGTCAACAATACAAGTTACACAGTTTCACAGACACCAGCAACACAAAAGAAACTGCACCCCAGTGCTCACGCTTCACTGCATCCTGCCTAGGTGAACAAACTACTGTGCGCGCTTTTCTTTTTGTTTTTTCTCAAAACCTGTTACTACTGTAAAGAGAAAAAAAGAGAAGAAGTTTGTTTTCACCTGTGTTACCTTTGTGGTTGTGTTATTCCGCCTTTGAGAACATGTGTGTGTTAATCATAGGAAAGATCCGATATTCATTTGAGTTATTTTGAATATGAATTATGTACCTTTTCAGTAGTTTGACCTACATTAGACTGGAAGGTTCGAGCAGGGTCGCGATCTTTCTAGTGACCTCAGATATGACGTCAAAGTTGTCCGCAACTTTTCGTAATATTGTATCAAAGGCGCTTAGATGGTATTGGAAATTTGTATTATTTCTAGAGCATTATTTTTCATGAATATTAATACGTTTTAGTTACGTTATCTTTTCTGATTGGTTGTGTTGTGAGAAATTGCTGGATTATTCTGGAAATCTGTAATATTATCTAAGAGCGTGTTAGGAAATATGTGTGTACATTGTTAAAGAGGCGCAGTGTGTCAAAAGTGTTGATGCATTGTAGAGGAGACAGTGTATCAGTATTGGTGCATTTGTGGATGCATTGTGTGGAGATCGCATCGCTACAATAAAATATTGTTGGAACTGTTACTCCAGTGTGGTCTACAACCTTATGCCACGTCTGACGAGTTGCAGCTGAGTGAAGTTTGTTTTTTACAAGAACCCTACGTGCGTGCGTCTGGTGTGACTGTATCATACTACGACTACGACTACCACGTAACAACCTGGGCAGCTGACTAAAGCGCGACCACTGGCGTGCCGGGTCAAGTCAGTTGCACTAGTGCAGCGATTCGCATGTATGTTTGCTGCTGTCTGTTCTCCGTTCCTTTGCTCTTAGGAAAAGAAATTTCGAGAAACGTGGGCATTATGACTTGTTCATGTAGCAGCATGAGCATATTTTGCGTTTTCATTGTAACAAATGCAAGTAGCCAGATTATATATTCTTGATCTGCAAGGTCTTTTTGGAATGGAAAGTATATCAAGCAAAACTGATGAATATTAATCTGCTTGTTATACAGTATATCATGTGTCGAAAAAATGGAAAACATTTTAGAATGGTGTGGATACATAGCATCAGCTGGCAGCTGGCAGTGAAAAGTAGCGTGAACTGACTGATTTCTACTTAGTTCCCCCCTTGCACTAAATGTGGTCGAGTTTTATTTGTGTCGCTTTGGGCTGTAACACATTGTAACTTGCGGAGTAGAGTAAACGCCGCAAAATTGAAATGATTTTGATTCTCTATGCTTGAGGTTATTCCCAATGCGCAAAAGGCCATCGGGCCGACGTCGGACCAGATCAGCAGACCTTCAAAACGATTGAACTAAGGCTATCTGACTTGTGCTCACTTGAGTCAGGAAGGAAGTCATTGGTGACTCTTGGATTTTAGTGTACTTTGTAATGATGATAGCATTGTTTTATCATATTTCAATCATATGTCAGCCATTGGTTGTCACGTGACATGTTCAATTGCAAATCGGGAAGTTGTGAGATGCAAATATGTTCCCAACAGACGATCAACGCAGGCGAAGAACCGCAATACTGAATGCACAGGCAAAATGCCCAACATCTGCATAAGCCTCCTCCTTAAGGGGGGGGGGGCTCATGAGGATCTGTGCCTCTTGCTAGCTCCAGTTACCTTCTATGTGGTTATGTTTATACATAATGCATCGTACGCTCTTTTGCCCACCATGATATAAGGGCATGCTCAGCCTGGGTGAGGCAGTGACTTGACGACTGACTGCCGGGCCTGGTGTGTTCTGGATGTTGTCGTGGCATCCAGCTAGAGTACTGTACTTTGACTGTACATCCAGTTAGAGTACTGTACTTTGAATGTACATAGCTAGAGTACTGTACGTTGAATGTACATCCAGCTAGAGTACTGTACTTTGAATGGTGCAACAGCGGCGTCTCACTGACAACCAACAGTAGTATGTCTTCAAAATCAAAACTATAAAAAATATGTATTCATGATTTTGTTGAAGAAAGTCTGGTTCTTTTAAAAACTCATAACAAAACTCCCTATCTACGCAACATCTACAGCAAACTGACAAACTTGTGTGTTTGAGCTCTGTGTTTGTGAGGCCCGGCGTGTCTACAAGTGTACAGGTGTTAACCAAATAGTGACGATGTGGGGGGGGGGGGGGGTGGCGTGTGTGACTGTACACGTGCTGTCCCCGTGTGGCTGGTCACTGGTGTGGCTGGTAATGACGTTACTCGTTCCCACCCCACGTTACACACACACTGGCCACATGACCTCAACCTCAATACACGGTGGGAAGAGATGACTAGGGACTGCGTTCCACCCGAAATGATTTATAATGACTACACATCCTGTGGCGATGGTTACTGTCGGTGTCAACATGAAGCTGCTGACTGTTCGGGACACTACGGTAAGCTGGCGTATATTCCAGCACTTCCTCGCGGCATTTCCAGTCTCAATTTTACCGAGAACAGACTTAGAGCTATCAAGAAAGACAATTTTTTTTCACAACGTCACCAACATCCTTACTCTGGATCTTGGAGTTAATCACTTGTCGTACATCAGTCCTGGAGCTTTCCGACGGCTGGTGAATCTGAGAGAGCTGTGGCTGAGAAATAACAAGCTGACCTACAAAGCGCTAGATCCTGTGTTGTCAGTCACCACACTCACACTACTGGATCTTACAATCAACCCGCTGAGCGCGCTACCTGACGGACTGTTTCACAACTCCTCCCTGCCTCACCTGGACACACTGTGTCTGCGTCATGTGGGATTTCCAGTCTCAGCATGTCGGTCTTTAAGCCACTTATGAAGCTGAGCTACCTGGACCTTGGCGTTAACCACCTGTCCGAGGAGTCGTTAATTCCAGACGTTTTGCCACAGTTAAATAGTTTGCTGCTGAAGTCAAATTCCTTTCAAATGCTCCCACAAACATGTTCGATTTTTCAGCCATCAATGCCAAATCTGACACGGCTGGATATGTCAGAGAATATAATGATTAGTCTTCTAGCACCTGTGTGCTTACCACGCCTGGAAATGTTTAGTTGTTTAGCTTGTGCTATAACGGGCATACCGACCAATGCGTTTCGTACACAGTGGTATCCATCGTTAACTCACGTTTATCTCGGTAGCAGCCGCCAAGGACAATACATGACCGAGATAGAGAAGTACGCCTTCAATAACAAAATCAGTGCTGCAATTTGTCTCTCTTCCAAATAGCGGGCTCGACTTCTCCACAGATGCCATCCATCCGGACTGCTTCGCTGGTTGTCCCAGTCTGCAGGCATTGTTGTTGTATGGTAACAATTTTAACGGAATCAGCGAGCACAAAGTACAGCGCTTGTTTAACATTAGTCGATTATTTGCTCTGAATCTAAAGTCCACGAACATTGGTCACATGAGTGCCCAGATGTTTTCAAACGTCCCAACCTTGATCGGGCTTTGGCTGGATTCGAACAAGCTGACTGGTATACCGGAGGATGTCTTTAAAAAGTTAGGACGACTAAAGTGGCTGGATCTGTCAGCCAACAGGATTTCCGTCGTAAGGAAAACCGCCTTCAGCCCAGCCACACGTCAGCGTCTGCAGCACGTGGACCTTGGCAACAATCCTTTCCACTGTGACTGTGAGCTGAGGTGGTTCCGACAGTGGCTGGACAAGTACCCTTATCTCTTTACCTGTAATAAAGCCCTCGTGTCATTACATCCATGTACAACCTACACATGTGACAATCTGGTCAACACCACAGTTCAGTCCTTCTACGTGGCCGACCAAGTCTGTCTGTGGAGTCCTGCCGTGTCCAAGTTTATCATAGCCACTATTATCCTGTTGATGTTGCCACTGACTGCGGGCACTGTAATCTACCGCTACCGCTGGCACATCCGCCTGATGTGGTACGAGGCGGCCCGGGGCCGGGGGGGACAGATGGCGCCGTCTACAGGAGCAAGACTTCCGATACGACGTCTTTGTGGGCTTCGAAAGCGCAGACCTGGAGTGAGTGCGCGAGCACCTGATGCCGGAACTGGAGGAGAGGCTGGGGCTTAAGCTGTGCATTCATTCACGTGACTTTACGCTGGGCGCCCCCATCGTGGAGAACATTGAAGAAAGCGTGGAGACCAGCAAGAAAATCATGATGTTGTTTTCCAAAAATTTCGCAGACAACCACTGGTGTCAGTTCGAGCTACAGCTGTGCCTCACTCACGTGCTGAAACATGGTGACGCGCTGCTCGTGGTTCTATTGGAGGACATTCAATCACGTGACCTAACGCCCGCCATGATGGCCGTAATGAAGACCTTGACCTACATCGAGTGGGACGATGATCCAGAAGCTAGAGCCTCGTTCTGGGGCCGTATTCGGCTGGCACTGAACGAAATCTTAGTTTGACACGACTGGCCTGCCGGTATCCCAGGAGACAAGATAGACACGACTCGCCTGCTGGTATCCCAGGAAACAACGTAGACACGACGGGCATGCCGGTATCCCAGGACACAAGATAGACACGACTGATCTGTCGGTATCGCAGGACACAAGATAGACACGACTGGCCTGCCGGTATCCCAGGACACAAGAGTTCACCGGGCCGACGTCGGCCAAAGTTGGCCGGCACACATTTGTGCGCGGGCCAACTGCGGCCGATGTGGGCTTGCTGGGATTCTGCTGCATCGATCCCTTGACAACCATGCTCTGTTTCGTTCACACGTTCCTTCCCGAGAAATTGCTTCTGCCAACGGAGCTAGACTGACAAGGGACCTGTAACGTGCTATGGTTTACAGTAGGACGCATGATGTCACGTGCACAGACAGGTTTGGGAACACCAAGCCCTATTTGTGTGCTGGTCTGTGAGTTTGAATTTTGCGGCCTAGAACAGTAAGTACCAAAATCACCCCAGCTTACTGTGCCGGACATTTGACGTGGATTCGTTTGTAGGATTGTAAATCCCACCAATGACCTCAAATTGCGTCCACCACAAAAGACCGTTTGAACTGAGTGGCCACCGTTTGAACTACTCTGCAGCCGCCCGTGTTTCCAAATTGTGTATACTGGTCTGTAATTTTGATCCTTTCGCATCGAAGCTATAAGGCCTGAAATCACAGAGCAGCAAACGTGACATTAGAGGCGTGCTGTACACAAAGTGTGTGGGGAAAATATGGACAGTGGTATAATGGCGAGCAAAAGAAATGCGACATCAACACTTCAGTGTTTCCGATGACGCGAATGATGTCGCATTTCTTTTGCTCGCCAGTATAATGTACAGGCTATGCTGTGCCGCCCTTTTCCCAACTTGATTGTCTCGTTGGCCTGACCTTTCCCGACGGGGTTGAGGCGTCCAGTCGGCACAGAATCAGCGTCACGCCATCTGTCTTGTACACTATGTGATGAACAGCAGCTGGAGCGTGCACACTGCAAATGCAAGAGGCATAGATCCTCATGAGCCCCCGCAATTGCGGGGGCTCGTGAGGATCTATACCACTTGCAGCAGGATAAGTCTCAGAGTGTAGATTGTGTCTTTCCGTGTGAAGTTGAAGTATCAAGTAAGTTGAATGATACATGAGGATGGAAAAAATTAATACAGATCGAAAAGCTTGAGTGAGAAATATTTGGCTTTTGAGTCCGAAATGAATTTATCGAAAATTTCATGTTGGATCTGGTCGGGGTGGGGAGTGGGGGGGGGGGGGTGGAGGGGACCTAGAGCGGTTCCGTTCCCCCCCCCCCTCCTCCCGCCTCAAAATACTTTGTCCTTTTTCAGAATTTTCACCCCAAACCCTCACCCCATCCACTGTGCCTACTTCCCTGCTAATTTTCGGAATGATACTTAAGTGCCCCACCCCCTCCCCCTGCTTTTTGATGTTTTGGTCAGTGGCGATAATGCTCGAACACCTGCTGACTATGGATTAAGGATCCCAAACAAAATGGTGGTGCCGCCCCTGCAGGAGGTGCGTGATGTGTGTTAATAACGATGTAGCGGGCCACTGTGGGATCTATAGGCCGTTTGACATCGGAGCTAACAACGTTTTTTGCCAAATATCTGTTCATTTTCTGTACTTCTTTAAGAAGAAATATCATTTAGTGCCAATTGACCTAATATGGAAGATTTTTAGTATTGAACTTCTATGATTTGTCGATTTTACTGTACGGTCGTACAAATTTGGTGAACTTGAAGACGAGAACAAACCATTTTCAATACCCTCAAAAGTACCCGGCAGATTTTAATATCGAGGTCAAACATGCAGACTTTGTGTACGCCTGCGCTGTTTCAGGTGTGACTAAACTTGGCCAATTTACGTTAAAATGGATCTTTCTTGTGCTGGGCTTAATATATCTGGGACACATTCAGGGATGTAAAATCAGCCATTTCATAAATAAATTCCCAATTTTTATGACTGTACAGCAAAATCGACACTTTGTTCAAGTTCCTTATAAGTATATCGTATTATGTCAACTGTGACTGAATGATATGTGTTTTAAGATTGATTATAAAAAAAAAAGTGGTTCTTTGCGGAGATATTTGCGATAAACGTTGTGCGCTCCGATGTCAAACGAGCATTACGTCACTGACGCAAGCTAAGTAGTGTCCAAGACTCATTGTGCAGTGTGAGAACAAATCAAAATGGCGTATATTGGCTTGTTTTAACAATCGTTGTGTTGTTTATAGCTTAATATGTATGCGGCGCGTCCATGTCCGTGTTCTGCCCCACGGTCAAGTTTTATTTCTATAGGCGATCCAGAGGCACAGCAACCGTAGCACTGCTCCCCCCCCCCCTCTTCCCCACCCCACCCCTCCACCACATTCCAAATAAAAATTAGAGGGAAAGGAGATGGGAATTTTTTTTTAATAAACATTATCCATAATTGTAAAAATGGATAATATATTTTGGATAAAAAAAGCATGTCTGTTTGTGTTCAAATATTTCTAGGCTGGAAAGAAAGACGTCAGGCACCCCCCCCCTCCCCCTACCCCCGATCCTCCCTTAAACCACCACCCCCCCCCCCTTCCCGAAATGAGAAATATCTTCGTATTCTACTGAGGCCTACTGTTGTATTCCTCCACCCGAGTCTGTCTCGGCCCCGGGGGGGGGGGGGGGGGGGAATACAACAGTGAACTACTTTTTATTTCTCAGGGGCTTGAAGGTGCAGCACTCAATGTCCTGTTTCATGTTTTTCCCAACTCCAGCACAGGCATGTCCTGAATAAGTCTTTGTCAGTTACTGTCAGGATGTTTAACCCCTTCACTGCCGAGAACAAGTGAACACCTTCCAGCTGCAAGACACATAGATCATCATGAGCCCCGCAGTTGTGGTGACTGATGAGGATCTCTGCCTGTTGCTGACACCATTGTGTATCCCTGTTCCTTGTACAGCTGGGGCTCTTTAACGTTGAATGAACACAGATTTTATAGAGGCGATCTGCGTCTACTGTCAGTGAAGGGGTGAAGTAAAGTACAGGTCAACACTGCACCGCTGTACTGTATATTAGTCACTTGGTGTTTTGTGTACATATTATACACACGATTTCTATAACCAGATCTTCAGTCGAGTATGGTTCAGGCGTGATCAATTTAACATCCGCTTTTCAATTTCCTGCCTTGCAGTCAGTTGTAGCAGACATGGCCGAGTCGGGCAATCACAGACTGGCGTAGACACATGTGTTTTCACGGTGTGTTTCAGTGTACAGAAACTCCCAACATAAACAGAAACACGCTTAGAAAGGACAAGTACAACACAATTAGTTTATGTCACTCATTTAGCCCCGAAGCCCTACAGCAGTTGATAGATCGACCATGATAATTTAAGGGTAGTGCCAGATTAGCTTGGCGCCAAGCTAATTTGCCACTACCCTTAAATTATCACAGTCGCTCCATCTCCCGCATCTGGTACGTTGTCGTTAGGTGACACATCCAAATTATGGAAAAACCGGTCGTGGGATTATATAGGTTAATAAACTCTGTTGGACTTGTCTTTTCAAAGCGTGTTTCTTTCTATGTTAGGATTTTCTTTGAACTGTTTACGTTTGGCAGTCCCCGTATTGGTCTGGATGTCAGTGTACAGTACTGTTTTAGTCATTGTCAACAAGCTGCATTACCAGGGAACAGAACAGAAGACCTGAATACTGTATAGTCCGTGTGCTCTAAGCTTGACTCGTGCTTTTCCCAATTAACTTTTGAACAAGACATGTTTTTCGACAAAACTAAGAACAAAAGGTGACCCCCAAACTTGGTCCTAATTTATTAAAAAAAAAAATATTTGGCCTTAAACTCAACGGTTTAGCCACTACCCTCGGGAGATGGTGGAGATGGCCTACTTCAAAGTTGAAATTGATACCCTGTGCAGTCCTCAGTGACCTCTGACCTGTATCACTGATGCTGAAACTGTGACAGGCTATGCACGGATCAGACGCCTTGCAAGACCATGGCATTTAATATTCACCATGGGAGACGTGGAGTTTACAGGAATAAATATGTCAGTGTCACTGACTGGGCTCAGAGTGGAGCTCGATTAGGGTATATTTTAGCAGGTTTAATTGGGTCATGTAGAAAATTTCCCGAGGGCAGGGGCTCAACCATTGTTTGCATGATTTGCTCAAACGAACTATATATAGGCTAGTCATTGGTACACATCGTGACAACACATTTCTTTACTCCAGCCCTGACAGGAAACCAGTCATCATTACTCCATGTTTTAACTTCGGGACTTGTTCGTTGAGTCCGATTTAGTGTCCCACTGGCACAAAAATGATCGGGGACTACAACTTCGGGACTAAATATCGTGTGGTTTATATAGTGTATTATCATTCGCCATTTGCTGGTTTTAATCACGTGTTATGTACAACATTGGTAGACTTCGCTCTGTATAGGGTGTAACTATACCCAGTGCAAATAATTATTTCCAACTTTGTTGTACCCAGTCAGTTCGGTGTAGTTTAACCCATCTAGTCTTGCGCTCGATCACGTACAGTCATTTAGATCAAGGTTTGATGTGAGCAATATAGGATCTCTCAGTTTGCATGGGCTCTGGCTGAGGATTTGTCAGGGCTTATTTGATTCTGACCATCTGTCACTGAGACTGCATAGGATCATGCCTGTCTTGGGTCAAGTCCTAACATGGACGAGATCGCCGTGTACATACAAATCCGTCTGTTACATTGATTTCCGAGCATAACTACATGTTTCACTCACAGGCCGATTAATTAAAACACCTCCACAAAACAGCCCCACAAAGGCCGTTATATCAGATCACCAGATACTTTCTGTTTTGCGCGAGGACCTGGAGTTTGGAGCTACACCTCGATTTTACCTCGGCTCTGTTGCTTCTTGTAAAACGGACACAAAGTGATGTAATCACGCAGTTATGAATGAAATAAAACGTAGCTACTCGTTAACACTTTAAAAAAAGAAAGTCATTTCTTCATATTCGTCAAACAGTTTTATGGCAATGTTGAGAATGCTCCGGGAGCGCTTAGAACCTTTAAAGCCGAACTAATGAAAAACGCTTGTTACATTTGCACTGTGTACTGTTTCACCCTGTACAGGACGAGGTATACAAACTCAGCCTGACTGCTTGTCCGCCCGGAAGCGGAGTAATTGTGAATGATACCTAGTGATCGACTGATGAGAACTGATGATAATGTTCCCTATTTATCTGCTCCAAGCACTAGGTTTATCATGCACTACTACTTATAAGCTGCCTGGGTCCATCTGTCTCAGTCCCGCCGTACAGCCTGGGCTGGCTCTAAACATGTCCACGTGTCCCCTTTTTTCGTGGAAGCATCCGGACATGTTGGCAGCGTGTGTTTCCTTCTGATTGAAGATTTCTTTGGGTCCACTTGGGTGTTTCCGTCCGTGAATGTTCACATTTTCCTGTAAGCTGATAGAAGGCGAAAAATACTACAACCTTTTTTCAGCTACCGCCGTTTTGCAAGACAAAATGTGAGGCATGTATTAACCCATTCTGCCTCAAGGTCGAAATTCACAAATTTTGAGTTGTTTTCTGAAGTCTGTTACAACTCAGGACTGAGACAGATCGACCGTGATAGTTTAATCGTGGTGTCAAAATAGCTTGGCGCCTATAGGCGCCACGCAATTTTGGCACCATCCTTGAACTATGTTGGTCGATTCATACTTTGATGCGGTGTGTCAGGACTAAATGAGTTAACAGTCAGGTGCTCTTTCAAGAGAAGTCTGGAAGGCAAAACATGTAGATCACTGTAGCCAGGTCATGATGGTCGTTAATAACAGGTGCCCTCTCAAGAGAAGTCTGGAAGGTAAAACATGTAGGTCGCTGTAGCCAGGTCATGATGGTCGTTAATGACAGGTGGTATATCATGAGGATGGTCGCTCAACACAGGTTTCGCTGTAACACCATCACTCCTCAATTTGAGGGACATCTGGAGCCGATCTGTGTCAGCAAGTGACAGTCTCATGAGCCCTTGCAGCTGTAGTGGTTGATGAGAATGTACATCTGTTGCCAGATGGAAGGGCCTGGGTGAAGGACTGTAACGTGCTTCACGTGACGTGTTGTACACGTAGCCTGTCAGCTGGTTTCTCACTGACGCACCCTGACAGTCCTTACATATATCGCGAAACCGGTAATTGAAGGCCTCGTTGATGAGTTTGTGTACATTTGTCCTTTTGTTTATTAATGTTGTACACACACACATGCACACACACACACACACACACACACACACACACACACACACACACACACACACGGCACACACTCACACACTCACACTCACACACACACACTCACACACACACACAAACCACCACCACCACACACCACACACACCACACACACACGCCACTAACACCACACACACACACACCACACACACACGTGCCTGCACCTAGTGTATAGAATAGTAATTTTGGACGTTGATTCCTGTCCTAAAATGTGTCAGCGTGTTCACGAACTTTCGGTTTCCCCCAATGCGTGCACTGAAGATTTCTGCCCTCAGGTTTTAATACGTTTTGTTCCTTTACATATTTGATTCTTAGTGGTCTGTCGATATGTCAGACATTCATTTATTGACTGGTTCCCAAATTTATAGTAGCGATGACAGTCCGTTAGTCTCGAACAGTAACTGATGTTAGGATGTTTTGTACCTTTATGAGAATTTGTGGTGTGTTGTAGAGCCATGTAGTTTGATGTGTGTGCCATTACCAGTCATTTTATACCAACTAAGAATATTATCGCTCTTCCAATCCGTGCTTTGATTATTTCATCTCATCTTTTGATGCTGTTGTAATGATTGTACACTTTATTTATGCTGAACTTTCTTGAATAAGTACTTGGAATTTTAACCTCACTCTCAGTTGTTGATAGCGACAGACAGGTCGCGTGTCTGAGAATTTCAGTATGATTGTGAGTGTGCCTGTTTATGAACCGATGAGTGCACGTTTATCCATGTGTGTGCGGAGTGCGAGATGTGAGTGTGATTGTGTGAGCGTGCCTGTTTATGAACCGATGAGTGCACGTTTATCCATGTGTGTGCGGAGTGCGAGATGTGAGTGTGATTGTGAGCGTGCCTGTTTATGAACCGATGAGTGCACGTTTATCCATGTGTGTGCGGAGTGCGAGATGTGAGTGTGTAAATGTGAGCTCCGGCGCAGCATCCCGCGACCGAAACAGGTGGTGTCATATTTTATGTCACGGAAACTTTAGCCCTCACAGCAGTATTTTATTTTTTTACAGACACTTGTTGAATCAAAGGCGGTTTACAATCACGTTCTACATGTAACGTTCTCTGATTTAACCCCTTAGAGCCGGCGTTACACACTTCACATACAGACACACGCGCCCGAGAACATACACAAACACGTGCGCACGCACACACACACACACACACACACACACTCACACACACACACACACACACACACACACACACAAGAGAAAGGAAGTATGAGTCCCGATAGACAATGAATTCAATAGAGCCGCATAAGTCATTAATTTACATCATTTTTTAATATCAAAATGTTGACCCCAATTTTACCCCCGTTAATTCCGAATCAACCCTTTGATTTTAAAAAACTGACAAGCATGACTGATGCGGCCTTATTGATCTGATTATCTATCGGGACTCATACTTCCTTTCTCTATAACTATTGTCTCTGTCAATACCTAATCATTTACCTGATCAAGTGATGCCAAGTGAAACTTAATACTTATTAACAAGTTGCAACTAACTTTTAGGAACCTGCAGAGGTAACCTTTAAGTGTGTTGCCATAAGAACTTATTAATTACTTACCCTAAGTTCTTACAAGTACTTACCCTAAGTTCTTACAAGTACTTACCCTAAGTTCTTACAACAACTTGACTCAAGTCCCAAGACACTGAGACAGATTTATCAAGATACAAGGACAATAAAAAAACTTTTTTTTCTCAGTAATACTCAGGTGGTGGTGCTGATGGGGTTAAATAATCAGGCACAAGTGGTGTAAATGACATGTCATCTCTCTGCGAAGCATATGACAAAAATATTGATTGATTACCAAATCTGATTTTTATTTGTTTAAAAGATTGTGTAGTTTTTCTGTGGTTTCCTGTACCCCTATCCTTTTTCCCTCTGCTAAAAAACTGGCCTTAAGTTCTTCAACATTCACAGGAGATTGACTACGCATTTTATTCTGTATTTCAGATTTCTGTTTCTTGTAATTATTTAAATCATCCTGGACTCTCTTAAATTCCTCGTCATCAATAAAATTATCGTTCAATGCCTTACTGATAATAAGTTTCATACTGCTCAGCTTTGCACCAGCAAGCGTACTCAATGCTTCATGTTTCTGTAATTTCGTGTGAAACCTCTTGTTTAAGGCTTCCAAACCAAAGCAAGCCAGGCATGTAGCAACGCTAACACCCTCAACTGCTATTCCAGCCAAACTCCCAATTCCTGTGGTGAACAGAACAATACCCCCTACAGAACATGAAGCTGAAACTGCACCAATAGCCATAGAAGTGTTTTGAACAGAATTAAATACTGACTTATACCTCCTTTTGCACCGTGAGTACTTAGCCTCTTCTCCTTCCAAATATTTCAAAGCTTCTGTAATATTATTTAATCTGAATGCATCTGCCTGTAATGTTTTATCTGAAGCAATTGGCATATGTGGATCAGGCGCAAGCGTTGTTTTAGTCATCACATTTGTTTCAGTCGGATCAAGCGTTGGTAGTTGCGGATAGAAGTTTACCATTTTTTTTATTGACAAATATTTTTTTTTAATTTAATCAGCAATTACATTTTGCAACTCTTCAAAAGTATACAATTTGCTGGCATAATAAAATGCAACAAGATCAATGTGTTCAAGGTTTATGTAAGTTAGACGAACAAAAGTTGTTTTGTCGACCACCACCTTGACAGCTGGAACACTGCTCGAAACATTAATAACATCATTATTTTTTGTAATAGCAATAAAAACCTTTGATGATTCTGTTACTGTTTCATCCCATGTAAGTTTAATCCCCTGCGCAATTTGAGCCTCTTTAGCAGTAGTTACTGATTTCATGATAATTTCAAATACTATTGTCGCTTCTCTAGCCACGACTAAGCTTGCTGGCATAAACACAACAGAGGTATCTGATCTACCCTTTCTAGTTGTAAGAAGATACCGCCGTCTCTCATAATTTTCAACTTTCAGTTTTTCTCTGCTATTGTTGTCTGGGGCAAAGCTTGGAACAAGACTTACAATAAGCGGCCCCGAGTTAACAACCTTCCTAAACACTAAGGCGCCTTCGTCATCAGTGTATACATAAGGACTAATAAATTCCAACTTTATGTCCCAGTCAATTGTTGGAGGTGGTGCAGGCACAGGTGAAACAACCCACTTACTACCCACATGTATTAAGTTGTAAGGCGCATTATTTACAGGTGGAGTAGGTACAGTAACATCACGAAGCTGACCAAGTTTAGGAATCTGTTTTTCACCGTCTTTCATGTCGACAATTACTTTCCTCTTGTACATGCCATTTGAATCAAGTTCAAAACCATATATTTCTCCAATTTCTCCTTCCTTCTCAAAATCCTGTACGTCTGCCAAATCTTTCAATTCTGTTACTGGACATGCAACTGGTATGATTCTCGACTTTGGACCACCACTCATTTTTTATAAACAAAAATAAAATTATTTAATTTCCAACACAACACTAAAATCATGCATAAGAACTGGTTTGTCATCCTGATTAGTTACAGATATACTCAGTGACTCAAAGAAACTAGAACCTAATTTCTTAAACTGCAAATTAGGAAATCTAACAACTACACTTTCACAATACGGTGCAGTTCCAGTTGGTAAGCATCTCAACAAAGTTGAAGGCTTTCCATTGTGAACATTCTCAGATGTGTTTAGTTCTTTCAAATAAACATTTAGTACTGTGTGTACTGACAAATTGACAGGGCGTTTTCCAGTTATTTTAAGTTTTTTAATCTTCATTGTTATAATACCAGACATAGCTTCATCTAAATTATCTGTTCTCCACCAATCTTCGTCAATATAAAATCCAAGTAAATATGCAAATTTATCTGAGATCCTTAACCAATTTTGTGTCAAAAATTCTAATGTAACAAGTAGGTTAGCTGGATTTAAAGTTGCTTTAATTTTAAATTTACTTTGAAACCATTCAGCTATAGTACAAAAGTCATAATACCCAGGTGGTATAGCTTCAGTCTTACCATCAAAAATTACTTTATTATATATATCATCTGTTACATTAAACCATTTTACTGTATAGAACATTTCATGGATAGCTGCAGCCTTGCTACCATCACGATTATCAATCCCATTAGTTAACCACACTGGTTTGCTTGTGTCAAGATTTGTTAAGGTAATAAACATTTTTATTATCTCATATAAAAAAAGATGGAATTTAAATCACCAACCATTACCACTACAAACGCATTTCAATTTAATGTGAATGCCAAATATAATGTTGCACCTACTTATGAACAGAAAATAATTCAACTAAATCAACTCGACATAGCTGTGTCTGTACAAGATCTATTCCAAGGCAAAGTACCAAATCCATTTGACCATTACCTAAACCCTCCAATAACAGATGACTCAACTGCAAGAAAGTGGTCCTCAAGTCCACTACAGATGTTTCAAAACCAACTCAACTTTGCAATACTATGCTCAACTACAGGCTGTGGTGTTTCATTTACAGACCATTTGAATCACTCAAACAAACTGATTAGATCTGTGTATCGTTTCCATGTTTATTACCAGCTTAGACGTATTCTGTCAGAACTGCATACACCATTACCCACTGAATCCAGTTTCAACAGGTATAACAACCCCATGGATATGAAAGCATTTGAACGCATCTGTAATGAATTTAACATTAACCCTGGCACTAAGTATGACTTTACACAAAAACTTGATGATCACCATGGCATGGGTACATTGTATTACGCTATGAGTCACAGACAATACCCTCAAGATTACTACCCTGGTTACACTTCATTCTCATCAAAATCACAAGTCTGGTTAGGTTCAATAGAACAGAAGCAGTCTAACGCCTGGACCACATTTATTTTAGACAAAAGTGACGGGTTTACTCAAGCAGGAGTCGAGCGCGTCAATGAGTCTATCAGAACATATGTCTGGTGTTTACTAGGAGCACAATCACTAACAAAATCAAACATTTTGAATGGAAGTGGCAAATTTGAAGCACAAAAACAGTTTCTTGCAAATCTTGAAGATTCAATCAATTCAACAGTAGATCTCCCATCAAGCATACAGCGCTATCAAGACGTTCTCAGATATGCCAGATCAAAAGTTGACTTTGTAGTTGGCATTGGGTTATACATGTTACCATCTGATCTTCAACTCCAAATGGGAACAATAACAAATTATAATAATGAAATCATTGTTGCAGGTGTTGGTCAAAAACTCGGTCTCAATCAATCTGTAAACTTGGGGGCCACAACCACACACGTACAGTCATTAAAATCATTACAGACGGTAACACCCCCGGCCCCGCCCCCGGCCCCGACCCCGGCACTCATACAACCAGTACAGTCAACACCAACCCCTGACACACATGAGTCAGAGAGAACTGCATTGGTAATAGGTCTAACAGGATTAGGGGTTTTACTTCTTTATCTGTTTCATTAAATAACCCACCATCAACCCTCCTACTGTAACCAAAAAGACCCACACATGCTCTGCCATAAACCCTACTGCCTTTGCCGCTGTACTAATCAGCCAACTGACAACAGTGCCTATAATGCCAGGCAAAGCGTCCACTGCTTTCAGAGCCAATTTTTTAAGCAGGTCTGATATGTGAGACAACTGTTTCTTTACCCACGTCTGTAAATCTTTTGGATCTGTGGGAGCCGGGGGGCCCGGGGTTGGTGGGCCCGGGGTTGGTGGTGCACCCCCACTAACCCCAGCACCAGAGACAGCCAACACAACAGTACTTATAATAAACCCAAGAGCTGTAATTAAACTAGCAATTGTAATACCCTGCTCTCTGAAAAGTGTTTTAAGTCTCTCAGCCAGAGTAGTGTCTTCGTGAAGTATTTTCTGAATAGTTTCTCTAATTCTGTTGACCTGTGATTTCAGTTTTTCCCTCCCAATACTAATTGTTTCTAACCGTCCTGATCTTTCTATCTGCAAATCATTTAATCTGTGTTGGATTCTTTCTTTCATTTCTGTGTCAAGATTCCCATTGTCTGCTGTAGCCAGTTTCTCTTTTTCACGTTCTATGTGTTTATCAAGCTCACCCAGTTTGGCAAGATTATTAACCATCTCACCTCTTATTGTCTGCAGTGATTTATCCAATCCCATAATCTCCCTCATTGACAAAGGTGGGTCGTCTATTGTTTTCATAGCATCATTTAATTGACCTTCAGTAAATGAAGTTTCTTGTATCGCAGTGTTTGCTATTTCTGGTAGGCTTGTTACTGGTGCCATTTCAATCTCTTGCCCTGTTGGCAACTTTGTTTGCGTGTCGTGAAGAACACTAGCCAGTCTTGGCGTGACAGGAGACCCACCAATACCAAGTTGACGCAAGGCACCAACACCACCTTCATTTTTTATTGTACTTAAAGCCCTAAACCTACTAGGGTCTTTTTTGTTAGTCAATAGTACTTTTCCTTTGTCAACAGTATTTAAATATAAATGACCCTTGCCATCAAGTTCAAACTGATTAGGGTCTACGTTGTCTGGGCGGCCACCAACATGATCATAAAATGAGTTCACTTTGGTTTCTAAAAGTTCGTGACGTAAACTGTAAATATTTCTTGTACCAGTCATATCTGTCATATCTGTTGTATTACCAAAATCATACGTGTCATCCATTCCAAAATCTTCATGATTAAATCCTCCTGCTGCCATTGTTTTATTAATTTATTATTTTTTATTGTGCATAATAAAAATGACACAGTCTTACGGATCAAAGTTAGACCCATACAGAAAACTACGTGAGCCTCTGGGTGTTAAGGGCATAAGACAATCAATCGTCATCACGAACAATCCAAGTACAATAGACCAGAATCAAACACTTACAGTCAAGTTTCCAAACCTAGGTCCCAGTGACGTTATTGTTCCTAGCACTGCACGCCTTGCTTTTAATATTGAACTATCATCAGATGCAGATGTAAACAGAACACTGGTTGACAATCTTGGCAGAGCAATTGTTAGGACTATTAAAGTAAAACTTGAAGGACAGGAAGTGTTTAGTCTTGACGACTCAGATGTATTTTACTGTTACAAGGATCTTTGGCTCACAAGAGAAGAACGAGAAGACCGTGTTTACCAAGGCATACAGTCTGATAACGTTGGTAAACTTCGAATCAATGCCGGAGACAAAACAACTACTGGGGTACCAAAGGAAGTTATTATAGCTGAAACATATGGAACCAGATTCTACATTCCACTTGAGTTTGAAATCCTCACAGCTCATTTGCCTTATTATCAAGGGGCACTGAATGACCGTCTGAGTTTTGAACTAACTTTCAATGACTACTCCAAAGTTATAAAATCATCTGCCACAGATGCAACATATAAGATCTCTAACATTTCCTTGGAATATGAAATTGTCACACATATTGAACTAGCCAGACTCATACAAAATCAGTACCAGTCAAGACTTCCAATTTATTATGACAGGGTGATTAGACATAGTTTAATACCCAAAGACAAAAGCGACCCAATGTGGAACATAAACTTGAACACGCCTGCCAGGTCACTGAAAGGTATTCTTATGTTGTTTGTTGAACCGGTGAGTCCATACAAAAGAGATTCAGAAAAATTCTACAATCCTAAGATTACACATTTGTCCTGCACAATCGAAGGCCGCCCTAATCAAGTGTACACGTCAGGAATGTTACCTTATCAACACTATGACGAAACCACAAAGTATTTTGCAGGAGGAAGGATTAGAGATAAACCTGCAAACATTGCGTGCAAAGATCTACATCTGTATGATGTTAGGATCGGACAATACCTTACAAACAAGTATGCACTGTGGCTAGACCTTCGTAGTACAGATGATGATTACCTTCATGGGTCAGGACGAACTGTCGAGAATGGTAGTGATGGGATTACAATTCAGATACAAAAGAAGGTTGAAACTGCTGCAGCCATTAACATATATTTGTACCTGATATATGACGCACAACTCAATATTGCAGAAAGCAGACTAAGTGGACACATATATTAAAATTATATTGTGTATTAAAATGAACCTGAGCTTGATGACCCTTGACCCACACTGTGGATTGTTTTGTGGTGCCACAGGGTGTGGGAAAACTGAATTTGTACTTAACCTCTTACAAACAAGATACATACACCACTTTGAAAACATTGTAATATTTTGTCCTACAATCAAACACAACAAAGCTTATCACAACCGTTTATTCATTTGGACTGACAGCAACATATACTTAGTCGACCCTGAGAAAAAACTGAATGACTACCTACAATATTTTTACAAGCAATTTGAAGGACAGCCAACATTGTTTATTGTTGATGACTGTTCTGCAGAGAAAGACATTGTCAAGAAGAGAAACACATTAGCAGAACTTGCTTTCAGTGGCAGACACGCAAATGTCAGTGTATGGATTCTCACTCAGAAATATAATGCTGTACTGAAAGATTTTCGAGAACAGTTAAAGTTTATCTGTTTGTTTTACTGCAAGGACCGTGACAGCTTTGAAGACTGTCTCAGAGAAAACGATGTCATACCAAATAAACATGAACGAGATGATGTAAAAAATAAACTGAAATCAACTAAGCATCTAAAGCTCATTTTAAAGACAGATCAGCCCACAGGGTATGGGTTAGTAAATTGATGTAAATTAATTTATTCTTTTGTTTGTCCAATAAAAATGACAGACGGACAAATCATACAGGTGCTTGATCTCACACACCTTTTCAAAGATGTTATGCACTTTACTGACTTAATAACATCACCCAAACAGACTTACATAAGCCTTTCAGCACCATCAGAAATATATGTTACATATAGTGTGACTTTGGATTATGTCGATGAGCATCCAAATGTGGAGCACATGACAGTTGATTTAAAGACACCTACTTTTAAAGTTGATGATACCAACTATGGTTGGTTAGGGGAAGTTTGTTATAGCATATTTAAACAACTACGCAAACTAAATGTTTATATTGACAGTGTTACAGTTAATAAAGTGGTATTACACAAGGTGAGCCAGCAGAGTTAACGTTAATATTTTTTATTTATTATTTTGTCAGTCAAATAAAAATGACGGACAATTCACAAAGCCCTGGCCCATCAAACCCTGGCTCATCTGGCCTACGTAACGTGTTTCACACAACAAACTTACCCATATCCAATACTAATAATGTTTACGAATCAATAGAAAACTCTTTTTCTGTCATACAACAAAATCTTCTCACAGGCAGTGTGAAGATTCAAATTGTTGCAAAAATCGAATTCACTAGGGTGGACGGTGAGGTGATTGTTTCGTACATATCAACAAGACAACACACTGTTAACACAAGAAGAGAACTGAGGAACGTGTTTAGAGACAGACTATTACCAGACTTTCTACAAGCAATTGACAGTGCAAGAATGAAGGGGTCTGGTTGGCACGAAGGACATGTTCATGAACTACAACTAAAGCAGTCTAGGTATCATCCTATATTAGGTAAAGCATGGTTACCACTGCCAACAGAAGTAGTAAACAAGAAGGCTGTCGTCAACATACAGAACAATGACAACTATTGTTTCATGTGGTGTGTGCTTGCTAAACTACACTTTATAAAAATAAAACCTGAACGTGTATCTAACTACATCAAATTTGTAAACGAACTTGATTTTAGTGGCATTGAGTTCCCTGTTAAAATAGAGGACATAGACTTGTTTGAAAAATTAAATCCTGGCATATCTGTAAATGTGTTTGTGTGGGATAATGTGTCTGTTGACAAGTTACAACCCATTAGAGTATCAACACTGGCACCAACCTATGGTCAGTCAGAAAATAAGCATGTTGACATGTTGCTAATCGGCGATGACAATAACTTTCACTACACAATTATTAGGAATATGTCACGTCTAATTCATAATCATACAACAAAACACAAGGGCAAACAGGAATTTTGTAATAGATGTTTACAAAGATTTTCTTCTATTGCAGTGGCACATAAACATGTTCTGCACTGTAGGTCAGCTGATGACATTCAAACTGTACTTAAGTATCCAGAGCCTGGTAGTCAAGTGTATTTTAAGAACTATGGGAATCAGCAAAAGTTGCCGTTTGTAGTGTACGCTGATTTCGAATCACTGGTTGTTCCGTATGAAGGTCCTGTTCCAGAGTCATTACCAAAGACTATAAAATTGAGTGACCAAGTGGTGTGTTCTTTTGGATACATTATTGTTAGGTCAGACGGTTTGCATTCAGAACCTGTTATCTACAGAGGTGAAAATGCAGCATGTCTGTTTTTAACAGAAATGAGACATCTGTATAGTCAGGTAGTACAATATCTCACAACATGTCAGATGCCTTTGGTGATGACAGAAGAAGACAAATTAAAATTTGATACAGCTGAGACGTGTTGGATTTGTGAGCAGCCTCTGGGAGGTGATAAAGTTCGTGACCACGATCACATAACTGGACGTTACAGAGGTGCTGCTCATAACAATTGTAACTTATTATTAAAAATAGATCCCAAGACATATAAACTGCCAATCTTTTTCCACAATCTCAAAGGATATGATTCACACATTATCATGCAGGCTGTAGATGAGTCGTACAAAAACATAAGTTGTATTGCCCAGACAACTGAGAAGTACTTGACTTTTAGATTAGACAAATTATCATTTTATGACTCCATGCAACATTTGTCTTTAGGTCTTGCTAGTCTGGCAGAAGGACTGACTGAGTATCCAATAACGAGTAAATATTTTGAACCAGACTTGATTAAGAAAGGTGTGTATCCGTATGAGTACATCAGTGAGTGGGTTGTGTTTGAAGAAACAAGACTGCCACCAAAAGAGAAATTTTATTCTACACTAACTGGAAAAGGTATTTCTGACTCTGAATACCAGCATGCACTTGATGCGTGGGGTAAATTAGGGTGTCAGACGATTGGTGACTACCATGACCAGTACTTAAAGGCAGACGTTTGCTTGCTAGCAGACGTATTTGAAAGTTACCGTGAAAAGGGGTTGTTACACTACAGACTTGACCCTGCTTGTTACATAACTAGTCCTGGCATGACATGGGATGCATTTTTGAAATCCAGTAAGATATCTATAGACCTGTTGTCTGATCGTACGATGGGTGAAATGGTAGAACGCGGATTGAGAGGAGGCATTAGTATTGCAGCAAATAACTACGCCAGAGCCAACAATAAATATCTGGACGGCCAGGGGTTTGACCCCTCAAGCCCGGGGTCAAGGTCATTCATTACGTACTTGGACGCTAACAATTTGTATGGCTGGGCGATGTGTGAATTATTGCCCTTGAAAAACTTTTGTCTGTATGATTTGTCACAGTATGACATAACAGAGTCAGGGTTAGCAAACAATATTATGAATCTTGACCAAAACGACGCGAAGGGTTGGATCTTTGAAGTCGACCTGGAGTACCCGCACCATCTACATGATTATCATAATGATTATCCATTAGCAGTTGAGAAAATGAGTATGACAGGAAAAAAAGAAGACACTAAACTTGTGCCTAATCTGAATGATAAATTCAATTATGTTTGTCACTATCGCTTGTTGCAGTTTTACATCAGACACGGGTTAGTACTAAAGAAAGTTCACAGAGGAATTCAATTTGACCAAATTGCTTTCATGAAAGATTACATAATGAAGAACACAACCCTTCGTGCCAGAGACGGCAACACTGCATTTGACAAAGACTTCTTTAAGCTTATGAACAATGCCTGTTTTGGCAAGACAATAGAAAATCCTCATCACAGAAAAGATGTGAGACTTGTTACAACTGAATCGGGTGCAATTAAACTTACAGGTAAGCCTCAGTACACAGGGTACAAAGAGTTTCATTCATCATTGTATGCAGTGTCACTCAAAAAAAAAGATTGTCAAACTGGACAAACCAGTATTCATTGGTATGGCAATTCTTGAGTTGTCAAAACTGTTGATGCTTGAATTTTATTATGATTACTTTAAACCGAAGTATCCTGAGTGCCGTCTGTTATACACTGACACTGACTCTATGATCATTGATGTGTGTACTGAAGACTTTTATGAAGACATGAAAACAGAGTTACACATGTATGACACATCTGACTATCCTAAGGATCATCCACTGTACAGCACACAAAACAAAAAAGTGCCTGGAAAGTTTAAGGATGAACTAAATGGTGTGCCTATAGTTGAGTATGTTGGACTGAGATCCAAAATGTATTCTATACTGCACCAGAAGGGAAGTCAGTCGAAAGCCAAAGGTATCAAGAAAACAGCAATAAAAAATAAAGACATACGTCATGAACATTACAAGCAAGTGTTAGATGGTGCATTAATGCCTGATTATCCAAACAAGTCACTGAGATCAAACAAACATAATCTTGAAATAATTCAAACACATAAGAAATCACTTGCAGTTGGAGACACGAAAAGAGTGTTTCACACTAAGGAAAAGGCTTATGCACCTGGGCATTACAGGCTCAAGTTATCTGAAGACATTTGTGATGAACTGGTTGATGAATTAATTGACGACTTAGTTACTGAAATGAGTAACGGTGTCTGGGGGAATAATCTGTAATTCTTCTCTGACAAATGCCCTTTGGGGTGCAGGCTCATACAGGTAATATATTGTTGCGTCTGCGCCGGGGACTATTTTTTTTATATTATGAACGGACGTTGACCAGATGGGGTCTGTTGCCCTGCGTCTGTCGTCGTTCTCAGCCTCCCCTGGCTGATATAAATATCTCACCTGTTTAGTAAATAAACTTGTGTCTGGAGGTGGGGTTGGTCCTGTTTTTGGTTCTGTAATTGTTTTCAATTTAATAGCATCAGCAGGTTTTGGGTGTCCTTCATCGTTCATTGCTTTTATCACATGTGGTAATCTCTTAACCCATTCAGTGTTACGGGTGTCATGCATGAGTTCCTTAGAATACTGGTAACTGAAAAGTCTTTCTGATAACTGTTTGTTAAAGTTTTCAACAATTGCCTGCGATCTGTGCACGCCTGGAATACCACGTCTGACCAGTACGCCATGCTTCGCAAATAACTGATTAACTGCGCCCTTAAATTCAGATCCATCATCAACCTGCACTAGTCTGGGGTATCTTAAAGGGCCTCGACCATATATTTTTGTTAAAGAAGTCGCAACTGTACTGGCTGTTTTGTCAGATATGGGTTCAGCGTCTTTGTACCTTGAAGCTATGTCTACGACAGTTAATGCGTACTTGTATCGTTTCTTTCTTATTGTGTCATGTGGTAAGAACAGGAGGTCCATTTGGTGTGTGTCATTAGGTGTTGTGTTCTCAAAATGGGGCCTCGTTATCTTTCTTGGAGCAGGAAGATATATCTGCCAAATTGCTTGTCTCTGTAACCATTGTTTGACTTGATTGAGTGATATATCTCCGCCCACAGCGGCATGTAATTTCTGAATAGCTGTTGCTCCTTTCCAATAGCCTGATGGAGAGTAATATATTTTTGATAGTTTATTTTCGGCTGCCATTTTTTCTAGCAATGAAAACTCCTGTAAAATAAACAAATGTCATTCCCACTAGAACAAAGATTATCTCCCCGTTTCTTTGTTGTGTGCTTGGTTTGTAATAGTCACTTAGTTTTGGTTTCAGTATAGACATGTCTTCACCCGTGACTAAAAAATACTCATGGATTGCTTCGTCTGTATTTGAAAACGTATGTTGTGCGTGGCCTTCAAGCCTGAGTTTTTCATTGATGAAATCAAGTTTTTCAATTCTATTCTTTTCATATTCTTGTTGAGCTTGTGCTAATTTTTCTGACGCCTCATTGTGTCGTCTCATCTCCAGAGCAGATTCTTCTCTACCCATTTTTGAAAAGAGATAATTAGAGCCACTAAATGCCAGAGCGTTAACCATCGCTCCTCCTATCATAATAGCTATCGTCGCCATATTATTTTTATTTACATAGAAACATTTTCGGGAATAATTCCCTGCTTGACAAGAAAATCTTTCGTGGCGATTGACGCTGTTACAACTACAATTAGCTTAGCGCTGTCTTCAAAATCGAGTCTACTGAGGTCTGCTGATTTCATTTTGAGTAGACTTTTTCCTAGCATAGAATAAGCTACTGCTAATCCGCTGATTACGGCAGAGTGATACACAAGGTTCATCATGTTCTTTGTGTCATTCATTTCTTAGGCAAGAAAAATTAAAATAATATTTTTATTTACTGCATATAAAATGGGTCAACGGCTTTGGGTGTTACTGGTAATGTGGCGACTTCTGGTTTTGTTTTTGGAGTGTCTGATTTTTTGGTCACTGTACGAGTCTGTGGTTTGTATTTTTTGTATAATTGATAACCTACGTAACCAAATCCGACAACAAATCCGGCAATTATATATTTTGTTGATTGAGGTTCGGGGTCAGGGTCAGGGCGGGGGTCAGACTTAGTTGTTTGTCTCTTACTTTGATGAGGGTGTGTTGATCCTGACAGTCCTGACGGTAGTGACACCAATGATGTTATTGACGGTGGGTCAGTTACATGTACCTTTTGCAGTAGTTCTAACTTTCTTTGTTTGTTCAATGCAGCTACTCTCTTTCCAGCCTCAACCCTTCCTGGACTTTTAGCCTTAGTCACAGTTTGAACCTGTGTCAAAACAGGGTCCGGGTTCAGTTGTGTAGTCATCTTGTTCTCGTCCATTTGATCCTTCTTTTTCTTTCTCTAGAAAATTTATTTTTGAAAAATCAATATGACTCCCAGTAACAAGAAGGGTTACGACAGGAGCAAGGTAATTTCCAAACTTGTAAAACATTACACATGCTAATTTACCAATTGAACTTGAAACAATAGGATTGCTTTCAAGGTCGTGTGAAAGACTGTCACTATCCACAGGTAGAAAGTGACTCACTGCTTTTGTGTATAGGCATACAAGAGATCGACTTAAATCACGTGTCATTAGTGAGGCAATGTGGTTTTCATATTTAGAATGAAGCTTGATTAGCTCGTCAGAGCTTAGAGATTCAATATCCTCTGTCATGTATTGTCTACCCAGATAAGCCTTTGATTTGCCTGAGACAATCACAGACAAAAGCCGCTGTTTTTTTGAGTCTAAGTCTTTGTTCTCTACAGCATTGATATCATTTAATAGAAGGAGTTCGTCTTGGTTCATTTATAATGTAATTAAAAAAATTAAAAACAAAAAACAAAAATTGTTATCAAGCAAAATCATGTTTCCTAGGAAGTACATTAATAGTAACTTTATACGTTTGTACCATTCAGCAAAATGTAGCCAATAGTTTTTGAGTTTACCCCAGACCAATATTGTGTCTCTCTCAGTGGGCTTATAAATGACATGTTTCACAGATTTCAATTGTAATGTCATGTACAATAACCCTGTCCTTTTAAGCAAACAAACCTGACACAGTATTGGCGATTATTGGCTTTGCAGTAAATTATAAATCACAACCTGGCCAAGTGAGGGCCAAATGAAACACCTAGACAGTAACATAGACAGTAACTTGATAATTTTACCCATAACTTGAGCACCAGAAAAAGGAAGGAATCACCCATGTTCAATAACAAAATTTTCTGAGTAAAAGTTAATACAAGGGAAGTAATTTTGTAAAAATTTCAGCAAGACAAAAAAGTTACTTCCCTTGCTCTATTAAATTATGCTTTAATTCTTGACTAAAGTACATTTTTTGTCAAAATTAAATAACAAATTGTGCAAATAATTACAATAGATAATAGAATAAAAATGATGTTATTTGATTTTGTTAAAACAATGAGTGATTTATATTTTTATAAAACAAAATTAAACATTATTTTGTAATTACTTTTTGTCACTTTAACACCTGCTTAAAAATGTTTTTTCAAGTACATGAACACACTCGCTAACAATGTTTCTATAGCC
>BTPG01000007.1:7305292-7551542 GCA_036245525.1 Semisulcospira habei | reverse complement strand
TTGGTTTGAGTACATTTCTTCCAGCGCTAGCCTCAACTATTATGGTTTGTGAGTACTTGTATCTATAACTCGAGGCAAATTTGTATCGTTACATTGTTGTGTAATGTTCTGTGCATCTACTGTGGGAAATCAGGGTATTTACCCGACCACATATAGTAGCGCACCTTCATGTTTGTGTATGTATGTCTCTCCTGCCTACTTCCTAAGTTCCGGAGAAAGACATGGGTTATATAAGAGACCTGATCCATTCTTTATAAGAGGATGGAAATGATCGTCTTATTCTATACCTGCGTATTTCTCTGTGGGCTGGCGATTGGGTGCCTGATAGGCGGGGGCAGGGGATGTAACTGTTTGTCTGTCCAGCGCTGTGATTCCCCTTGGTTTGAGTACATTTCTTCCAGCGCTAGCCTCACCTATCATGGTTTGTGAGTACTTGTATCTATAACTCGAGGCAAATTTGTATCGTTACATTGTTGTGTAATGTTCTGTGCATCTACTGTGGGAAATCAGGGTATTTACCCGACCACATATAGTAGCGCACCTTCATGTTTGTGTATGTATGTCTCTCCTGCCTACTTCCTAAGTTCCGGAGAAAGACATGGGTTATATAAGAGAAATGATCGTCTTATTCTATACCTGCGTATTTCTCTGTGGGCTGGCGATTGGGTGCCTGATAGGCGGGGGCAGGGGATGTAACTGTTTGTCTGTCCAGCGCTGTGATTCCCCTTGGTTTGAGTACATTTCTTCCAGCGCTAGCCTCACCTATTATGGTTTGTGAGTACATGTTCCTTGGACGGCTGGCCTCTTTGGTGTACAAGTAACATTAACACAGACTTCACACCACCATCTTTGGTGTACAGGTGTACAAGTAACATTAACACAGACTTCACACCACCATCTTTGGTGTACAAGTAACATTAACACAGACTTCACACCACCATCTTGGTGTACAAGTAACATTAACACAGACTTCACACCACCATCTTTGGTGTACACATAACATTAACACAGACTTCACACCACCATCTTTGGTGTACAAGTAACATTAACACAGACTTCACACCACCATCTTTGGTGTACAAGTAACATTAACACAGACTTCACACTACCATCTTTGGTGTACAAGTTGAACACAGACTTCACACCACCATCTTTGGTGTACACGTAACATAAACACAGACTTCACACCACCATCTTTGGTGTACAAGTAACATTAACACAGACTTCACACCACCATCTTTGGTGTACAAGTAACATTAACACAGACTTCACGCCACCATCTTTGGTGTACAAGTAACATTAACCCATATCCTACTGAGGCTAAAAGCTTCAAATTTGTACACTGCCATATGCAAGCTACATTATAGTACTCACAGATAAGGATATAGACCAATGGCTTTAGTTCAAGGGTGGTGCCAGAATAGCTTGGCGCCTAGAGGCGCCAAGCTATTCTGGCACTACCCTTGAACAATATTTAGTCAAACTTATTGCACCCACTGGTGTATTCCGAATGATAAGGGTTTTAACACAGACTTCACACCACCATCTTGGTGTACAAGTAACATTAACACAGACTTCACGCCACCATCTTTGGTGTACAAGTAACATTAACACAGACTTCACAACACCATCTTTGGTGTACAAGTAACATTAACACAGACTTCACACCACCATCTTTGGTGTACAAGTAACATTAACAAAGACTTCAAACCACTATCTTTGGTGTACAAGTAACATTAACACAGACTTCACAGCACCATCTTTGGTGTACAAGTAACATTAACAATGACGTCACACCACCATCAGCGTCCGGCACTGACAGTGAAGGGGTGAAAGTTTACGTCAGAAGAGGGAAGGCGGACGGAAGGTGCGAGGTGGGGTGGTGGGGTGGGGTGGGGGTGGGGGGGGGGGGTAGGATATGGCTACTCATCAACTTTGAAGTACAACCTGAACACTGCTCTGTTCAGAGACACTGCATCCAAGTCACGTTTGATATTGCGAAAAATGTTTAAGGGACTTCTAGAAAACACGCCTAATAGTATATATATTTATGTATCCTCATGTCTGTCAGCCCAACACACACGACCTAGCTCTTATATACACGGACACTTCGCCACTTACTTGTCCATGTACTGCCTTGTGTGTATGTGTACCATATTCCGTCCATCTTCGCCGCCGAGTAGTGCAATGAGTGTGAGTCAGGCTACTTTAGTTTCTGCACTAATTTGGCGCAATGTTTTCACACAAATGGACAAAGAAAGAAACACGGTTTGAAAGACGAGCAGTGTTTATTTTCACTACATATCACTTCACATGTAATAAACACAGATTTTAATGGTCTGCTGGTCTAATGACCTCGAGCACTGAGAGGCAAATCATTGTTGTCATTTTCGCAGAGTTTACACAGTCAGCAATGCGAGTTACAAAGTTTCACAGTCACCAACGACCCATTAAAGCCCTGCACGCCAGTGTTAAAGCTTCAATTCACTGCAGCAGTCCAGGTGAAAGAGAGATAGATAATATGAGACCCGTAAGACAATGAATTCAATAGAGCCGCATCCATCATTAATTTACGCCATTTTTAATATCAAAATTTTGACCCACCATTACACCCCCGTTATTTCCGAATCAACCCTTTGATTTTAAAAAGTGACGAGCATGACTGATGCGGCCTTATTGATCTGATTATCTTACGGGTCTCATATTATCTATCTCTCACCAAGGCCAAGGTCATCAAGGTCAAGGTCATGGGATCAAGGTAATCAAGGCCAAGGTCACCAAGGTCATGGGTCAAGGTCGCCAAGGTCACCAAGGTCAAGGTCACCAAGGTCAAGGTCACCAAGGTCATGGATCAAGGTCACCAAGGTCACCAAGGCCAAGGTCACCAAGGTCAAGGTCACCAAGGTCATAGGTCAAGGTCACCAAGGTCATGGGCCAAGGTCACCAAGGTCAAGGTCACCGAGGTCATGGGCCAAGGTCATGGGCCAAGGTCATAAATGTCACCAAGGTCATTGGTCAAGGTCATGGGTCAAGGTCATGGGTCAAGGTCATAAAGGTCACCAAGGTCATGGGGCAAGGTCATGGGTCAAGGTCATGGGTCAAGGTCAACAAGTCAAGGGTCAAGGTCATGGGTCAAGTCGTCGAGGTCTGGAACCAAATAATGGTAAAAGTCCGACACCTCATGTGTAAGCTTGACCGGTTCTGAAAGACCTCCACCTCAATTCAGGTATGTTATGAATAGACTTGTTCTGAAAAAGAAAAAAAAAATCAAAGGGCCTACAATTATTCACATTTTTCATTTCTGACTAGCTTGCCTTTTGAATCAGATCGGTAGGCACCACACCTGACATGATATTCATAAAAAAAAATTTTATCTGACATAATATGCAAGAAGGAATTTTTAATTTTTTCAATTATGTGTACACCCTACAAACAAATTCAAATTTTAATAAGAAAGGGAAGTAACTTTTTGTCTTGCTGAAATTTTTACAAAATTACTTCCCTTGTATAAACCTGTACTCAAAGGAAAAAGTAATCTGAAATAGGGGGTGATTCCTTCCTTTTTCTGGTGCTCAAGTCATGGTAAAATTATCTAGTTACTGTCTATGTTACATCTGATGTTTCATTTGGCTCTCACTTGATCAGGGTGTGATTTATAATTTACTGCAAAGCCAATAATCGCCAATACTGTGTCAGGTCTGTTCGCTTTAAAGGACAGGGTTATTGTACATGACACCACAATTGAAATCTGTGAATCATGATATTAATAAGCCCACTGCGACCGACATCGGCACGAGAACCTTTGCTTACTGATGGGTAGGTCCAAATTTAAATCACATACTTCAGTGCACGCATTTGCGTTTTTTGTTTGTTTGCTTTTTGGGAGGGGGGTGGGGGTGTATAACTATTGTCTCTGTCAACACCTAATCATTAACCTGATCAAGTGATGCCAAGTGAAACTTAATACTTATTAACAAGTTGCAACTAACTTTTAGGAACCTGCAGAGGTAACCTTTAAGTGTGTTGTCATAAGAACTTATTAATTACTTACCCTAAGTTCTTACAAGTACTTACCCTAAGTTCTTACAAGTACTTACCCTAAGTTCTTACAACAACTTGACTCAAGTCCCAAGACACTGAGACAGTTTTATCAAGATACAAGGACAATAAAAAAACTTTTTTTTTCTCAGTAATACTCAGGTGGTGGTGCTGATGGGGCTAAACAATCAGGCACAAGTGGTGTAAGTGGCATGGCATTTTTCTGTGAAGTGTATGACATTAATAAACGATTACCAAATTTGATTTTTATTTGTTTAAAAGATTGTGTAGTTTTTCTGTGGTTTCCTGTACCCCTATCTTTTTTCCCTCTGCTAAAAAACTAGCCTTTAGTTCTTCAACATTCACGGGTGATTGACTACGCATTTTATTCTGTATTTCTGACTTCTGTTTTTTGTAATTATTTAAATCATCCTGGACCCGCTTAAATTCTTCGTCATCAATAAAATTATCGTTTAATGCCTTACTGATAATAAGTTTTATACTGCTCAGCTTTGCACCAGCAAGCGTACTCAATGCTTCATGTTTCTGTAATTTTGTGTGAAACCTCTTGTTCAAGGCCTCCAAACCAAAGCAAGCCAGGCATGTAGCAATGCTAACACCCACAACTGCTATTCCAGCCAAACTCCCAATTCCTGTGGCGAACAGAACGATACCCCCTACAGAACATGAAGCTGAAACTGCACCAATAGCCATAGAAGTGTTTTGAACAGAATTAAAAACGGTCTTATACCGTCTTTTGCACCGTGAGTATTTCGCCTCCTCACTCTCCAAATATTTCAAAGCTTCTGTAATATTATTTAATCTGAATGCGTCTGCCTGTAATGTTTTATCTGATGCAATTGGCACAGCTGTTACCTGTGGATCAGGCGCAAGTGTTGTTTTAGTCATCACATTTGTTTCAGTCGGCTCAAGCGTCGGTAGTTGCGGATAGAAGTTTACCATTTTTTTTTATTGACAAATATTTTTTTTTATTTAATCAGCAATTACATTTTGCAACTCTTCAAAAGTATACAATTTGCTGGCATAATAAAATGCAACAAGATCAATGTGTTCAAGGTTTATGTAAGTTAGGCGAACAAAAGTTGTTTTGTCGACCACCACCTTGACAGCTGGAACACTGCTCGAAACATTAATAACATCAGTATTTTTTGTAATAGCAATAAAGACCTTTGATGATTCTGCCACTGTGTCATTCCATGTAAGTTTAATTCCTTGTGCAATTTGAGCCTCTTTAGCAGTAGTTACTGATCTCATGATAATTTCAAATACTATTGTCGCTTTTCTTGCGATGGGAAAGTTTATTGGTGCAAACACGACCTTCGCATCAGACCTACCCTTCCTATGTGTAAGAAGATATCTCCGTCTCTCATAATTTTCAACTTTCAGTTTTTCTCTGCTATTGTCGTCTGAAGCAAAACTTGGAACAAGACTTACAATAAGCGGCCCAGAATTAACAACCTTCCTAAACACTAAGGCACCTTCATCATCAGTGTATACATAAGGACTAATAAATTCAATCTTTATGTCCCAGTCAATTGTTGGTGCTGGTGCTGGTACAGGTGAAACAACCCACTTACTACCAACATGTATTAAGTTGTAAGGCGCATTATTTACAGGTGGAGTAGGTACAGTAACATCACGAAGCTGACCAAGTTTAGGAATCTGTTTTTCACCATCTTTCATGTCAACAATTACTTTCCTCTTGTACATGCCATTTGAATCAAGTTCAAAACCATATATTTCTCCAATTTCTCCCTCCTTCTCAAAATCCTGTACATCAGCCAAATCTTTCAACTCTGTTACTGGACACGCAACTGGTATGATTCTCGGCTTTGGACCACCACTCATTTTTTATAAACAAAAATAAAATTATTTAATTTCCAACACAACACTAAAATCATGCATAACAACTGGTTTGTCATCTTGATTAGTTACAGATAAACACAGTGACTCAAAGAAACTAGAACCTAATTTCTTAAACTGCAAATTAGGAAATCTAACAACTACACTTTCACAATAAGGAGCAGTTCCAGCTGGCACACATCTCAACAAAGTAGAAGGCTTTCCATTGTGTACATTTTCAGTAGTGTTTAGTTCTTTCAAATAAACATTAAATACTGTGTGTACTGCCAAATAAACAGGGCGTTTTCCAGTTATTTTAAGTTTTTTTGTCTTCATTGTTATAATACCAAACTTTAATTCATCTAAATCATCTGTTCTATACCAATCTTCGTCAATATAAAATCCAAGTAAATATGCAAATCTATCTGAAATTTTTAACCAATTTTGTGTCGGAAATTCTAATGTAACAAGTAGGTTAGCTGGATTTAAAGTTGCTTTAATTTTAAAATTACTTTGAAACCATTCAGCTATAGTACAAAAGTCATAATAACCAGGCGGTAAAGCTTCAGTCTTACCATCTAAATTTACTTTATTATATATATCATCCTCTACATTAAACCATTTTACTGTGTAGAACAATTCATGGATAGCTACAGCCTTGCTACCATCCCGATTATCAATCCCATTAGTTAACCACACTGGTTTGCTTGTGTCAAGATTTGTTAAGGTAATAAACATTTTTATTATCTCATAAAAAAGAAGCATGGAATTTAAATCACCAACCATTACCACTACAAACGCATTTCAATTTAATGTGAATGCCAAATATAATGTTGCACCTACTTATGAACAGAAAATAATTCAATTAAACCAGCTTGATATTGCTGTGTCTGAACAAGATTTATTTCAAGTGAAAGTACCAAACCCATTTGACCATTACCTAAACCCTCCAATAACAGATGACTCAACTGCAAGAAAGTGGTCTTTAAGTCCACTACAGATGTTTCAAAACCAACTCAACTTTGCAATACTATGTTCAACTACAGGCTGTGGTGTTTCATTCACAGATCATTTGAATCACTCAAACAAACTGATTAGGTCTGTCTACCGTTTCCATGTTTATTACCAGCTTAGACGTATTCTGTCAGAACTTCATACACCACTGCCCACTGAATCCAGTTTCAACAGGTATAACAACCCCATGGATATGAAAGCGTTTGAACGCATTTGTAATGAATTTAACATAAGCACTAAGTATGACTTCACACAAAAACTTGATGATCACAAAGGCATGGGTACATTGTATTACGCTTTGAGTCACAGACAATACCCTCAAGATTATTACCCTGGTTACACTTCATTCTCATCAAAATCACAAGTCTGGATAGGATCAATAGAGCAGAAGCAGTCTAACGCCTGGACCACATTTATTTTAGATAAATCTGACGGGTTTACTCAAGCAGGAGTCGAGCGCGTCAATGAGTCTATCAGAACATATGTCTGGTGTTTACTAGGAGCACAATCACTAACAAAATCAAACATTTTGAATGGAAGTGGTAAATTTGAAGCACAAAAACAGTTTCTTGCAAATCTTGAAGATTCAATTAATTCAACAGTCGATCTCCCATCAAGCATACAACGCTACCAAGACGTTTTAAGATATGCCAGATCAAAAGTTGACTTTGTAGTTGGCATCGGGTTATACATGTTACCATCTGACCTTCAACTCCAAATGGGTACAATAACAAATTATAATAATGAAATCATTGTTGCAGGTGTTGGTCAAAAACTCGGTCTCAATCAATCTGTAAACTTGGGGGCCACAACCACACACGTACAGCCGTTAAAATCATTACAGACGGTAACACCCCCGGCCCCAGCGCCGACCCCGGCCCCGGCCCCAACACCGGCACTCATACAAGCGGTAACCCCTACACCAACCCCAGACACACATGAGTCAGAAAGAACTGCATTGGTAATAGACAGGATTAGGGGTATTACTTCTTTATCTGTTTCATTAAATAACCCACCATCAACCCTCCTACTGTAACCAAAAAGACCCACACATGTTCTGCCATAAACCCAACTACCTTTGCTGTAGTAGTAATCAGCCAACTGACAACAGTGCCAATTATGCCAGGCAAAGCGTCCACTGCTTTCAGAGCCAATTTTTTAAGCAAGTCTGATATGTGAGACAGTTGTTTCTTTACCCATGACTGTAAATCTTTTGGGTCTGTTGGTGGCGGGGGACCCGGGGTTGGTGGTGCCGGGGCTGGCGGTGTTGAACCACCGGGTCCACCAGCACCAGAGACAGCTAACACTACAGTACTAATAATAAATCCAAGAGCTGTAATTAAACTAGCAATTGTGATACCCTGTTCTCTGAAAAGTGTTTTTAGTCTCTCAGCCAGAGTAGTGTCTTCGTGAAGTATTTTCTGAATAGTTTCTCTAATTCTGTTGACCTGTGATTTCAGTTTTTGTCTTCCAATACTAATCACTTCTAATCGTCCAGATCTTTCTATCTGCAAATCATTTAATCTGTGCTGTATTCTTTCTTTTATTTCTGTGTCAAGATTTCCATTGTCTGCTGTAGCCAATTTCTCTTTTTCACGTTCTATGTGTTTATCAAGCTCACCTAGTTTGGCAAGATTATTAACCATCTCACCTCTTATTGTCTGCAGTGATTTATCCAATCCCATAATCTCCCTCATTGACAAAGGTGGGTCATCTATTGTTTTCATAGCATCATTTATTTGTCCTTCAGTAAATGAGGTTTCTTGTATCACTGTGTTTGCTATTTCTGGTAGGCTTGTTACAGGTGCCATTTCAATTTGTTGCCCTGTTGGTAACTTTGTTTGCGTGTCGTGAAGAACACTAGCCAGTCTTGGCGTGACAGGAGACCCACCAATACCAAGGTACCTTGCCAACCCAGAGTTACCACCGACTTCACCTTTAATTGCACTTAAAGCCCTAAACTTAGAAGGATTATTTTTATGTGTTAGATATATTTTCCCTCTGTCTGTATTTACAAGTAAGTGCCCTTTATCATATTCAAATTGATTAGGATCTATTACATCTGGGCGTGCTCCAACACTGTCATAAAATGAGTTTACTTTGTCTTTTAACAGTTCATGATGCATACTACTACTACTAGTTACCATTCCAGTCATATCTGTGATACTGGTATCTGAGACATTCATGTCATCCATTTCAAAATCTTCATGATTAAATCCTCCCGCTGCCATTGTTTTATTAATTTATTATTTTTTATTGTGCATAATAAAAATGACACAGTCTTACGGATCAAAGTTAGACCCATACAGAAAACTACGTGAGCCTCTGGGTGTTAAGGGCATAAGACAATCAATCGTCATCACAAACAATCCAAGTACCATAGACCAGAATCAAACACTTACAGTCAAGTTTCCAAACCTAGGTCCCAGCGACGTTATTGTTCCTGGCACTGCACGCCTAGCATTTAATATTTAACTAACATCAGACGCAGACGTAAACAGAACACTAGTTAACAATCTTGGTAGAGCAATTGTTAGAACTATTAAAGTAAAACTTGAAGGACAGGAAGTGTTTAGTCTTGACAACTCAGATGTATTTTACTGTTACAAAGACCTTTGGCTCACAAGAGAAGAACGAGAAGATCGTATTTATCAAGGCATACAGCCAGATAATGTTTGTAAACTTCGAATCAATGCCGGAGACAAAACAACTACTGGGGTACCAAAGGAAGTTATTATAGCAGAAACATATGGAACCCGATTTTACATTCCACTTGAGTTTGAAATCCTAACAGCACATTTGCCTTATTATCAAGGGGCACTGAATGACCGTCTGAGCTTTGAACTAACCTTCAATGACTACTCCAAAGTTATAAAATCATCTGCCACAGATGCAACATACAAGATCTCTAACATTTCCTTGGAATATGAAATTGTCACACACACTGATCTAGCCAGACTCATTCAAAATCAGTACCAGTCAAGACTTCCAATTTATTATGACAGGGTGATTAGACATAGTTTAATGCAAAAAGACAAGAATGACCCAATGTGGAACATAAACTTAAACACATCTGCTAGGTCACTGAAAGGTATTCTTATGTTGTTTGTTGAACCAGCAGATCCATATAAACGGGATTCAGAAAAATTCTACAATCCTAAGATTACACATTTGTCCTGCACAATTGAAGGCCGTCCTAATCAAGTGTACGCGTCTGGAATGTTACCTTATCAACACTATGATGAGATCACAAAGTATTTTGCGGGTGGAAGGATTAGAGATAAACCAGCAAACATTGCGTGCAAAGATCTACATCTGTATGATGTTAGGATTGGTCAATACCTTACAAACAAGTATGCACTGTGGCTAGACCTTCGTAGTACAGATGATGATTACCTTCATGGGTCAGGTTGAACTGTCGAGAACGGTAGTGATGGAATAACAATTCAGATACAAAAGAAGGTTGAAACTGCTGCAGCCATAAACATATATTTGTACCTGATATATGATGCACAACTCAATATTGCAGAAAGCAGACTAAGTGGACACATATATTAAAATTATATTGTGTATTAAAATGAACCGTAGCTTAATGACACTCGATCCACACTGTGGCTTATTTGTTGGTGCCACAGGGTGTGGGAAAACTCAATTCGTACTTGACTTATTACAAACAAGATACATACACCATTTTGAAAACATTGTAATATTTTGTCCTACAATCAAACACAACAAAGCTTATCACAACCGTTTATTTATTTGGACTGACAGCAACATATACTTAGTTGACCCTGAGAAAAAACTGAATGACTACCTACAATATTTTTACAAGCAATTTGAAGGACAACCAACGTTGTTTATTGTTGATGACTGTTCTGCAGAGAAAGACATTGTCAAGAAGAGAAACACTCTAGCAGAACTTGCCTTCAGTGGCAGACACGCAAATGTCAGTGTATGGATTCTCACTCAGAAATATAATGCTGTACTGAAAGATTTTCGAGAACAGTTAAAGTTTATCTGTTTGTTTTACTGTAAGGACCGTGACAGCTTTGAAGACTGTCTCAGAGAAAATGATGTCATACCAAATAAGCATGAACGTGATGATGTAAAAAATAAACTGAAATCAACTAAGCATCTAAAGCTCATTTTAAAGACAGATCAGCCCACAGGGTATGGGTTAGTAAATTGATGTAAATTAATTTATACATTTGTTTGTCCAATAAAAATGACAGACGGACAAACCCAAGTGATTGATGTTACAGAATGCTTCAAAGATGTTATGCACTTTACTGACTTAAAATCACGTGTGTTTGGACCCCGCTTTAAACTCTCAACACCGACAATAAGTATATACACGACATATAATGTTACTTTGGAATATTCAGATGGATTACCACGTTATGATTTTGAGACTGTTGATCTTAAGACAAATGCTTTTAAAGTTTATAATGCTAACAGTGGCCACTTGCGTTGGTTTGAGGTACTGTGTGAAGACATATTTGTTCAATTAACAAAACTACATTGTTACATTGAAAGTGTTACATTCAATAAAGTGATATTACACCTGCAGGACAAGACTTCAAGACAAACACCAGGAAAGTAGTTGACTTGTTTATCATAACTACAGATAATACAGTATTACATATGGTGTGACAATGGTAATTTTTTTTTCATTTATTATTTTGTCGGACAAATAAAAATGACGGACAATGCTCAAAGCCCTGGCCCATCAAACCCTGGCTCATCAAGCTTAAGAAACGTGTTTCACACAACAAACTTGCCTATATCTAATACTAACAATGTCTATGAATCAATAGAAAACTCTTTTTCTGTCATACAGCAAAATCTTCTTACAGGCAGTGTGAAGATTCAGATTGTTGCTAAAATAGAATTTACTAGAGTAGACGGTGAAGTGATTGTATCGTACATATCAACAAGACAACACACAGTTAACACAAGAAGGGAATTGGAGAACGTGTTTAGAGACAGACTATTACCAGACTTCCTCCAAGCAATTGACAGTGCAAAAATGAAGGGGTCTGGTTGGCACGAAGGTCATGTACATGAACTACAATTAAAGCAGTCAAGGTATCATCCTATATTAGGCAAATCATGGTTGCCACTGCCAACAGAGGTTGCAAACAAAAAGGCTGTTGTTAATATTCAGAACAATGACAACTATTGTTTCATGTGGTGTGTGCTTGCTAAACTACACTTTGTAAAGTCAAAACCTGAACGTGTATCTAACTACACCAAATTTGTAAATGAACTCGATTTTAGTGGCATTGAGTTCCCTGTTAAAATAGAGGACATAGACTTGTTTGAAAAACTAAATCCTGGTATATCTGTAAATGTGTATGTGTGGGATAATGAGTCTGTTGATAAGTTACAGCCAAGTAGAGTGTCCCCAATTGCCCCAACCTATGGGCAGTCAGAAGATAGACATGTTGATATGTTATTAATCGGTCCTGCTGGTGATAACTTTCACTACACAATTATCAGAAATATGTCACGTCTAATTCATGGACATACAACAAAACACAATGGGAAACAGGAAGTTTGTAAAAAATGTTTACAAAGATTCTCTTCTATTGCAGTGGCACACAAACATGTTTTACACTGCAGGTCACCTGATGATATACAGACTGTACTTAAGTACCCAGATCCTGGTAGTCAAGTGTATTTTAAGAACTATGGGAATCAGCAAAAGTTGCCGTTTGTAGTGTATGCAGATTTTGAATCATTAGTTGTTCCGTATGAAGGTCCTGTTCCAGAGTCATTACCAAAGACTATAAAACTAAGTGACCAAGTGGTGTGTTCTTTTGGATACATTCTTGTTAGGTCAGACGGTCTTCATTCAGAGCCTGTTATCTACAGGGGTGAAAATGCAGCTTGTCTGTTTTTAACAGAAATGAGACATCTGTATAGTCAGGTAGTACGGTATCTCACAACATGCCAGATGCCTTTGGTGATGACAGAAGAAGACAAACTGAAATTTGATACAGCTGAGACGTGTTGGATTTGTGAACAACCTTTAGGTTGTGATAAAGTTCGTGACCACGATCACATAACTGGGCGTTACAGAGGTGCTGCACATAACAATTGTAACTTGTTATTAAAAATAGATCCTAAGACATACAAACTGCCTATCTTTTTTCACAATCTAAAGGGATATGATTCACACATCATCATGCAGGCTGTAGATGAGTCGTTCAAAAACATTAGTTGTATTGCACAGACAACTGAGAAATACTTAACTTTTAGGTTAGACAAATTAGCATTTTATGATTCCATGCAACATTTGTCTTTAGGTCTTGCTAGTCTGGCAGAAGGACTGACTGAGTATCCAATAACGAGTAAATATTTTGAGCCAGACTTGGTTAAGAAAGGTGTGTATCCGTATGAGTACATCAGTGAGTGGGTTGTGTTTGAGGAAACAAGACTGCCACCAAAAGAGAAATTTTATTCTACACTAACTGGAAAAGGTATTTCTGACTCTGAATATCAACACGCACTTGATGCATGGGGTAAATTAGGGTGTCAGACGATTGGTGACTACCATGACCAGTACTTGAAAGCAGACGTTTATTTGCTAGCAGACGTATTTGAAAGTTACCGTGAAAAGGGTTTGTTACACTACAAACTTGACCCAGCCTGTTACATAACTAGTCCTGGCATGACATGGGATGCATTTTTGAAATCCAGTAAGATATCTATAGACCTGTTGTCTGATCGTACGATGGGTGAAATGGTGGAACGTGGATTGAGAGGAGGGATTAGTATTGCAGCGAACAATTATGCCAGAGCCAACAACAAATATCTGGACGCCCATGGTGACCTTGGGTTTGACCCCTCGTGGTCAAGGTCATTCATTACGTACCTTGACGCTAATAACCTTTACGGATTTGCGATGTGTGAGTTATTGCCCTTGAAAAACTTTTGTCTGTATGATTTGTCACAGTATGATGTAACAGACATAACTAACAATATTATGAATCATGACCGAAACGACGCGAAGGGTTGGATCTTTGAAGTCGACCTGGAGTACCCACACCATCTACATGATTACCATAATGATTATCCATTAGCTGTTGAGAAAATGAGTATGACAGGAAAAAAAGAAGACACTAAACTTGTACCAAATCTAAATGACAAATTCAATTACGTTTGTCACTACCGCTTGCTACAGTTTTACATCAGACACGGGTTAGTACTAAAGAAAGTTCACAGAGGAATTCAATTTGATCAAAGTGCTTTTATGAAAGATTACATAATGAAGAACACAACCCTTCGTGCCAGAGACGGCAACACTGCATTTGACAAAGACTTCTTTAAGCTTATGAACAATGCCTGTTTTGGCAAGACAATGGAAAATCCTCATCACAGAAAAGATGTGAGACTGGTCACAACTGAATCGGGTACAATTAAACTTACAGGCAAGCCACAGTACACAGGGTACAAAGAGTTTCATTCATCATTGTATGCAGTGTCACTCAAAAAAAAGATTGTCAAACTGGACAAGCCAGTATTCATTGGTATGGCAATTCTTGAGTTATCAAAACTGTTAATGCTTGAATTTTATTATGATTACTTTAACCCATATCCATCTGGAAGACACTTCCAGTCAGGCACTCTGTGAGCTAAGAGGCCTTACAGAGAGTGCCTGCTCAGAGCTGACCGTTTTTTAGGAAATTTTAGTGCACGAGTGGTAGTTGTATAAAAGGCTTAAAACAGTCTCAACCCCACCCTAAAACATTAAGTGTTGCATATCAGCAGATTCAGCATTGAATATACTAGCTATCCATGTAAAAATAAACTGAGAAAAAGAAAACAGAAAAAAATTATTTTAGTGTAAAAGTGAACTTATTGCAAAAATGTTCACATACCTTGTGTTCAAGTACATTATTTCAATAGAAGGATCCAAAATCACTGCAGCATATATGCCTGTAAAATATACACACTTCTATTTTCTGCCTAATAAAAAAAGAATGAATGAAATCCATCAAGTGGTTTGAAAACTACACATTTTCTATTGACGCAAGGAATAAAATTGTCACGTTGCCAGCCATCTTGAAACCCAGGAAAATCATCGTTGTCTTCCACACTATCGCCGAAAATTTGACGAACTAAATCACTCAACTCATCGTAAACTTGTACATCTCAAATCTCCACCAACTCTTCATCTTCCCCTAATATGTTGTCGTCAGGATCTAATTCAAAATCGCCGCTTGTATCGCTCACGTCCTCTCTCTCACCTGGCTCGGCCATCATGCTCGATGTATTCACTCTAACACGCGGCGAAAATTAGCGTAAAAAAGGCTTACAACTTCCGGCAAATTCTCGGTCGGAACTGGGAAAAGTGCACATATTTCGATGACGTTTAGAGCACTAACCTGTGATGTCATGGGAAGTAGGGGTTTACGTGTACACAGAGGGACACAGGGGAACCACCTAAACTACGCGTCGGCGAGTATACCGTCGGAAAGGGGGGCCTACGCGCGGCGGAGTATTCCGATGGAAATGGGTGTGTACGCACGCGGGCGTATACCAATGGATATGGGTTAAACCAAAATATCCTGAGTGTCGTCTGCTGTACACTGACACTGACTCTATGATCATTGATGTGTGTACTGAAGACTTTTATGAAGACATGAAAACAGAGTTACACATGTATGACACGTCTGACTATCCTAAAGACCATCCACTGTACAGCACACAAAACAAGAAAGTGCCTGGAAAGTTTAAGGATGAACTAAATGGTGTGCCAATAGTTGAGTATGTTGGACTGAGATCCAAAATGTATTCTATACTGCACCAGAAGGGAAGTCAGTCGAAAGCCAAAGGAATAAAAAAAACAGCAATAAAAAATAAAGACATTCGTCATGAACATTACAAGCAAGTGTTAGATGGTGCATTGATGCCTGATTATCCAAACAAGTCACTGAGATCAAATAAACATAATCTTGAAATGATCCAAACACACAAAAAGTCACTGGCAGTTGGAGACACGAAACGAGTGTTTCACAGTAAGGAAAAGGCTTATGCACCCGGACATTACAGGCTCAAGTTATCTGAAGAAATATCTGATGAACTGGTTGATGAATTAATTGATGACTTAGTTACTGAAATGAGTAACGGTGTCTGGGGGGATAATCTGTAATTCTTCTCTGACAAATGCCCTCTGGGGCGCAGGGTCGTACAGATAATATATTGTTGCGTCTGGACCGGGGACTATTTTTTTATATTATGAACGGATGTTGACCAGATGGGGTCTGTCGCCCTACGCTTTATGTCATTTTCAGCTTCACCTGGTTGATACAAATATCTCACCTGTTTGGTAAATAAACTTGTGTCGGGTGCCTGTGCTGACATTGTTTTTGGCTCTGTAATTGTTTTCAATTTAATAGCATCAGCAGGTTTTGGGTGTCCTTCATTGTTCATTGCTTTTATCACATGAGGTAATCTCTTTACCCACTCAGTGTTCCGGGTGTCATGCATGAGTTCCTTAGAATACTGGTAACTGAAAAGTCTTTCTGATAACTGTTTGTTAAAGTTTTCTACAATTGCCTGTGATCTGTGCACACCTGGAATGCCACGTCTGACCAGTACGCCATGCTTAGCAAATAACTGATTAACTGCGCCCTTAAATTCAGATCCGTCATCAACCTGCACTAGTCTGGGGTATCTTAAAGGACCTCGACTATATATTTTTGATAAAGCAGTAGCAACTGTACTGGCTGTTTTGTCAGATATGGGTTCAGCGTCTTTGTACCTTGAAGCTATGTCTACGACAGTCAAAGCGTACTTGTATCGTTTCTTTCTTATTGTGTCATGCGGAAGAAACAGGAGGTCCATTTGGTGCGTGTCATTAGGTGTTGTGTTCTCAAAATGAGGCCTTGTTATCTTTCTTGGAGCAGGGAGATGTATCTGCCAAATTGCCTGTCTCTGTAACCATTGCTTGACTTGATTGAGTGTTATATCTCCGCCCACAGCGGCATGTAATTTCTGAATAGCTGTTTGCCCTTTCCAATAGCCTGATGGAGAGTAATATATTTTTGATAGTTTATTTTTGGCTGCCATTTTTTCTAGCAATGAAAACTCCTGTAAAATAAACAAATGTCATTCCCACTAGAACAAAGATTATCTCTCCATTTCTTTGTTGTGTGCTTGGTTTGTAATAGTCACTTAGTTTTGGTTTCGGGATAGACATGTCTTCACCTGTGACAAGAAAATATTCCCTGATTGCTTCATCTGTATTTGAAAACGTATGTTGTGCGTGGCCTTCTAGCCTGAGTTTTTCATTGATGAAATCAAGTTTCTCAATTCTTTGCTTCTCATAATCCTGTTGAGCTTGAGCAAGTTTCTCAGATGCTTCATTATGACGTTTCAATTCTTCTGCAGATTCCTCTCTACCCATTTTTGAAAAGAGATAATTTGAGCCACTGAAAGCCAATGCTTTAACCATCGCACCTCCAACCATAATAGCTATCATCGCCATATTTTTATTTACATAGAAACATTTTCAGGAATAATTCCTTGCTTGACAAGAAAATCTTTTGTCGCAATCGACGCTGTAACGACTACAATTAGCTTAGCGCTGTCTTCAAAATCGAGTCTACTGAGGTCTGCTGATTTCATTTTGAGTAGACTTTTTCCCAGCATAGAATAAGCTACTGCTAATCCACTTATCACGGCAGAGTGATAGACAAGGTTCATCAAGTTCTTTGTGTCATTCATTTTTTAAGGCAAGAAAAATTAAAATAATATTTTTATTTACTGCATATAAAATGGGTCAACGGCTTTGGGTGTTACTGGTAATGTGGCAACTTCTGGTTTTGTTTTTGGAGTGTCTGATTTTTTGGTCACTGTACGAGTCTGTGGTTTGTATTTTTTGTATAATTGATAACCTACGTAACCAAATCCGACAACAAATCCGACAATTATATATTTTGTTGATTGAGGGCCGGGGTCAGGGTCAGACTTAGTTGTTTGTCTCTCACTTTGATGAAGGTGTGACGGTACTGACACAGGTCCTGACGATCCTGACGGTGGATCAGTTACATGAGTCTTTTCTGTTTGTGCCTTAAGCTGTAATTTTTTTTGCCTATTATATTCAGCTAATCTTTTTCCAGCCTCAACCCTGCCTGGACTTTTAGTCTTCGTCACAGTTTGAACCTGTGTCAAAACAGGGTCGGGGTTCAGTTGTGGAGTCGTCTGGGTTTCGTCCATTTTCTTCAGTAAAATTTATTTTCGAAAAATCAATATGACTCCCGGTAACAAGTAAGGTTACCACAGGTGCAAGGTAATTTCCAAACTTGTAAAACATGACGCATGCTAATTTGCCAATTGTACTTGAAACAATAGGATTGCTTTCAAGGTCGTGTGATAGGCTGTCACTATCCACAGGTAGAAAGTGACTCACTGCTTTTGTGTATAGGCATACTAGAGACCGGCTTAAATCATGAGTCATTAGTGAAGCAATGTGGTTTTCATATTTTGAATGAAGCTTGATTAGCTCATCAGCCGTAAGAGATTCAATATCCTCTGTCATGTATTGTTTCCCGAGATAAGTCTTTGACTTGCCTGAGACAATTACAGAAAGAAGACGCTGTTTTTTCGAGTCTATGTCTTTGTTTCCTACAGCATTGATATCATTCAATAGAAGTAATTCGTCTTGGTTCATTTATAATGTAATTAATTTTTTTATATAAAATCAAAATTGCAGGCAACTTTAAAATTGTTATCAAGCAAAATCATGTTTCTCTAGGAAGTTACACTGAACAGTAACTTTATACGTTTGCACCACTCCAGCAATATTGCCAATAGTTTTTGAGTTTACCCCAGACAAGATTTGCCCTGTACTATAATCTCTCTCAGTGGGCTTATTAATATCATGATTCACAGATTTCAATTGTGGTGTCATGTACAATAACCCTGTCCTTTAAAGCGAACAGACCTGACACAGTATTGGCGATTATTGGCTTTGCAGTAAATTATAAATCACACCCTGATCAAGTGAGAGCCAAATGAAACATCAGATGTAACATAGACAGTAACTAGATAATTTTACCATGACTTGAGCACCAGAAAAAGGAAGGAATCACCCCTTATTTCAGATTACTTTTTCCTTTGAGTACAGGTTTATACAAGGGAAGTAATTTTGTAAAAATTTCAGCAAGACAAAAAGTTACTTGCCTTTCTTATTAAAATTTGAATTTGTTTGTAGGGTGTACGCATAATTGAAAAAATTAAAAATTCCTTCTTGCATATTATGTCAGATAAAAATTTTTTTTATGAATATCATGTCAGGTGTGGTGCCTACCGATCTGATTCAAAAGGCAAGCTAGTCAGAAATGAAAAATGTGAATAATTGTAGGCCCTTTGATTTTTTTTTTCTTTTTCAGAACAAGTCTATTCATAACATACCTGAATTGACGTGGAGGTCTTTCAGAACCGGTCAAGCTTAGACATGAGGTGTCGGACTTTTACCATTATTTGGTTCCAGACCTCGACGACTTGACCCATGACCTTGACCCATGACCTTGACCCATGACTTGTTGACCTTGACCCATGACCTTGACCCATGGCCTTGCCCCATGACCTTGGTGACCTTTATGACCTTAACCCATGACCTTGACCCATGACCTTGGTGACATTTATGACCTTGGCCCATGACCTTGGCCCATGACCTCGGTGACCTTGACCTTAGTGACCTTGGCCCATGACCTTGGTGACCTTGATCCATGACCTTGGTGACCTTGGCCTTGGTGACCTTGGCCTTGGTGACCTTGGTGACCTTGATCCATGACCTTGGTGACCTTGACCTTGGTGACCTTGGCGACCTTGACCCATGACCTTGGTGACCTTGGCCTTGATTACCTTGATCCCATGACCTTGACCTTGATGACCTTGGCCTTGGTGAGAGATAGATAATATGAGACCCGTAAGATAATCAGATCAATAAGGCCGCATCAGTCATGCTCGTCACTTTTTAAAATCAAAGGGTTGATTCGGAAATAACGGGGGTGTAATGGTGGGTCAAAATTTTGATATTAAAAATGGCGTAAATTAATGATGGATGCGGCTCTATTGAATTCATTGTCTTACGGGTCTCATATTATCTATCTCTGAAAGTCTGCTGCAGTGAAATGAAGCGCGAGCACTGGTGTGTTAGTTTTTATTGGGTCGCTGGTGACTGTGAAACGGTTACTTGCAGAGCGGACTGTGAACTGTACTTAACCCTTTTAGCCCCAAGGTTCCATTTACTCAAATTTTGGAGGTGTTGCCTAACAACAATTTACCAGTTGCAGGAGATGGCTTGATAATTCAAGGGTAGTGCCAGATTAACTTGGCGCCTGAAGGCACTACCGTTGAATTATCATGGTCAAGTCATCTCCTGCTGTAGTGATCCGGAGCTAAGAGGGTTAAAATGCTTGTGCTTTTTGAGGTCGTTAGAACATAACAGCAGACATTTAAATCGCTGGAACAAAAGCTGTGTAAGTTCTGTACACTGGAGTCAGGAAGCAAGTCATTAGTGACCCTTGGAGTCTGGTACTTCCGGCCTAATAGTGATAGCATTCCTCCTAGGACCCAACAGCTATGGACGGCTGACTGACTCAGCGCGCACGCGTTGTGCCACTAACAGAGTCTACCGAAGCCTGACCGAAGCGATTGACCGCTGTAGTTACTTCCGGTACGTCTGCTACCGCAATGGACGCTACAGTTGAGCGAATTCTCATGGTAAGTAAAACAGTAAACTGTTCAAACAGTTATGATTTATTCCATCAAGTGAGAACTTAAGTACATTTGCAGGTATCCCAGACTGACACAGCATTAAAAAAAAAAATATTCATTCCACTTCAGACAGAAAACGAAGCACTGTGGTCAGGCTATCTGGACACGTGGGAATTCGCCAATGTTATGAAAACTTGTTTGGCTTTGATGTTGATAGGGCAATTTCTTATTTTGTGTAAACAAATTGCTGCTGTATGTTGCAATCTAATCAGCAATAACTGAATAATTCATAATTATATAAAGTTCGGCAATATCCCGAATTATCCCCGTCGCGTTGGACCGTGTACTGTTCTTATATGTGAGTGGGTGACCTTCCCGTGTTTGCTTGCTGTGTTGATGCTATTAACCTTGCTGTTTTGATGCTTTTGCTGTGTTATTTGCTTCTGTGTTATCTGCTCTTATTGTGTTGATGGTATTTGCTTTTTCTGTGTTTTGATGCTTTTATGTTATTTGCTGTGTTGATGCATTTGCTGTGTTGATGCTTTTGCTATGTTATGCTGTGTTGGTGCATTTGCTGTGTTGATGTATTTGCTGTGTTGATGTGTTTGCTGTGTTGATGTATTTGCTGTGTTGATGCATTTGCAGTGTCGATGCTTTTGCTGTGTTATTTGCTGTGTTGAAGTTCAAATGACTTCCATTTGTTTTGATTTTCAGGTTGAAGATGAACTGCTGGACTTGGAGTTGGACATAATAATAATAATAATAATAATTTTTTAAAAAAATAATAATAATAATAATAATTTATTTTATAAAGCGCAAAACCAAACTTATAGCTTGCTCTAAGCGCTCGTACGCATACACACACAAGGATAAAATATTTAAACAATATGATAACATTATGAGATAAAATACGTTAAACATCATAAAAAATAGTCTATATATATATATATGAAAAGACATGTTTTAAAAGAAATACAAATACAGACAAGCACACACACTCACACGCATAATTAAGAAATAACCTATATATAAACCTAAAATATAAACAAACAATGTTTAAAAGTAGCTTAACGTTAAAAGTTCTAAGTACTAACACACATGTATATAAAAAGTAATATGTTGGTAATAAAAACAATGTTTACCTATACTTAATAATATCTCTAATAAAACAATTCAAAAACCATACAGTGCCAAGCAAAACAATAAATAAAGGTAAAAAAAAATACCCTAACACTGATTAAATACACACACACACACACAATACAACACACACACACACAATACAACACACACGCACATACACACACACACACAATATAACACACACACTTTACGAAAGAACAACTTGTAATACTCGTTACCTACACATATTTTGAAATATAACACAAACACCTATCCCAAAACTAAATCCCCAGTTTGACATTAGGCCTTTACATGAACAACCACACTGGTTACAGAATCAGCATAACCTTCTCAAACCCAGGCTGTTTTCAAAACAGAATTCCAAAAGAAAAGCTTTTTTTGTGCCAAAACTAAATAATCTGTCCAAAAAAATTTCACTGTACTACAATTTGTCTGTGTGTGTGTGTGTGTGTGTTTCGCTCCTATACTACAAAACAAATATGAAAATAATAATGATAATAATAATCTCCTGTACTGTGCGCCCTCCTTGCTCTTGATTTAGGAACTACCGAAGCTCTGGGACTGTCACTACTAGTGTCAATGTCACTCATTTTGGAACACACTGTGGTTGACTCTGGTATTAATTAGGGCCGGGTTTCAGAAATGGCTGATAAAAAATCTAAACACAGGGTTATAAACTCGACTGATTTTCCTATCGACGTATGCGTAGAAAAAAATTCAGATTGCTAAATAAAGACACAAAAATCGTGATTTTCAAACGACGCGTAACACTAGCAAAGACATCGGTCATTGAAACGTTAGCAACCGGAAGTGAAAACAGATTGCAGCTGAAAACGACTGAGGCTGTCGGTGAACTTATTTAGCGCGCTGAGTCAGTCAGCCGTCCATAGCTGTTGGGTCCTAGCATTCCTCCTATCACATTTTAAAACAGACGTCAGCCATTGACTGGTTCCAGTCATGTGACATGTTCATTTGCAAGTCGGGAAGATGTGAGAAGCAAATCTGTTCCCATCAGACGATTTGCGCCTTATACATATAGAACCGCAGTATTGAATGCTCAGGCAAAATGCCCAACGTCTGCAGGAGGCATAGATCATCATGAGCCTCCGTATTATACAGGTGCTGATGATGGAGTATCTGTGTCTCTTGCTGGCTCTAGCTATCCTCTATGTTGTTATGTTTATACAGATTGCATCGTACGCTCTTTTGCCCGCCATGATATAAGGACATGCTCAGCCTGGGAAGAGGCAATGACTTGCCGGGCCGCAGTGTGTTTTGGATGTTGTGGCATCCAGCTAGAGTTCTGTACTTTGAATGTACATCCAGCTAGAGTACTGTACTTTGAATGTATATCCAGCTAGAGTACTGTACTTTGAATGTATATCCAGCTAGATTACTGTACTTTGAATGTACATCCAGCTAGAGTACTGTACTTTGAATGTACATCCAGCTAGAGTACTGTAATTTGAATGGTGCAAAAGCGACGTCTCACTGACAACTAACAGTAGTATGTCTTCAAAATCAAAACTAGAAAAAAAAAATGTATTCATGACTGATTTTGTTGAAGAGAGTTTAAAAAAAACAACCTCATAGCAAAATTCCACATCAACGCAACATCTACATCAAACTGACAAGCTCGTGCTTGAGCTCTGTGTTTGTGAGGCCTGTCGAATGTACAAGTGCACAAGTGTTGTTAACCAAATAGTGACGATGTGGGGGTGTGTGGTTTGTGCGACTGTACACGTGCTGTCCGTGTGGCTGGTCACTGGTGTGGCTGGCAAGGACATTACTCGTTCCCACGCCACGTTACACACACACTGGGCACATAAACTCAACCTCAATACACGGTGGGGAGAGACTGGTGATCGCGACGGTTGTTCGATAACCGAAACGACGTTTAAAATCTACACACCCTGTGGCGACGGTTACTGTCGATGTCAACATGAAGCTGCTGACTGTTCGGGACACTTACAAGAGCTGACGTATATTCCGTATATTCCAGTACTTCCCCGCGGCACTTCCAGTCTTGATTTTATCTTAAACGGCCTAAAGGCTATCACGAACGACGATTTCTTTCACAATGTCACCAACATCCTCACTTTGGATCTTGGACATAATCACTTGTCGTACATCAGTGCTGGAGCTTTCCGACTGCTGGTGAATCTGACAGAACTGCGGCTGGAACATAACGCCCTGACCTACAAAGCGCTGGATCCTGTGTTGTCAATCACCACACTCACACTACTGGATCTTACATTCAACCCGCTGAGCTGGCTACCTGACGGACTGTTTCACAACACCTCCCTGCCTCACCTGCACACACTGTGTCTGAGTAATATGCGGATTACGAGTCTCAACATGTCGGTCTTTAAGCCACTTATGAAGCTGAGTCACCTGGACCTTTCCTTCAACCAACTGACGGAGGACACGTTAATTCAACACGTTTTGCCACAGTTAAATACTTTATCGCTGATGTCAAATTTATTTGGGGAACTCCCACAAACATATACCCAGTTTGGGCCAACAATGCCAAATCTGACGTGGCTGGATATGTCACAGAATACATTTATCTGGTTTTCACTAAAGGCTGTGTACTTTCCACGCCTGCAGGTGTTTGCGTGTAATGATTGTCTTTTAATGATTATGCAGACCAATACGTTTCATACAAAGTCTTATCCATTGTTAACTCACGCTTATCTCAGCAGCATCGGCCAAGGACAATGCAAGACCTCGATAGATGAGTACGCCTTCAATAACACCATGCTGCAATTTGTCACTCTTACGAATAGCGGCATCGATTTTTCCAGAGATGACATCCACCCTGACTGTTTCGCTGGTTGTCCCAGTCTGCAGCGACTGGACCTGTCTGGTAACGATTTTAGCCGAGTCAGAGAGCACAAGCTACAGCGCTTGTTTAACAGTCGTCGATTAACTGAACTGAATCTAAAGTCCACCAACATTGGTCACATAAGTGCTCAGATGTTTACAAACATACCAAACTTGGTCGTTCTTTGGCTGGATTCTAACAAGCTGACTGACATACCGGATGGTGTCTTTAACAAGTTGGGACACCTAAAGTGGTTGGATCTGTCTGACAACCGGATTTCCGTCGTCAGAGAAACCGCCTTCAGCCCATCCACACGTCAAAGTCTGCAGCGAGTTGACCTTGGCAACAATCCTTTCCACTGTGACTGTGATCTGATGTGGTTCCGACAGTGGGTGGACAAGTTCCCTGATCTCTTTATCTGTGACGAATTGACCTTGGCATTACATTCATGTACAACCTACACCTGTGACAATCTGGCCAACACCACAGTTCAGTCATTCTTCGTGGCCGACCAAGCCTGTCTGTGGAGTCCTGCCGTGTCCAAGTTTATCATAGCCACTGTTATCCTGTTGATGTTGCCACTGACTGCGGGCACTGTAATCTACCGCTACCGCTGGCACATCCGCCTGGTGTGGTACGAGGCGGACCGGGGCCGGGGGGGCAGATGGCGCCGTCTACAGGAGCAGGACTTCCGGTACGACGTCTTTGTGTGCTACGACAGTGAGGATCTGGAGTGGGTGCTCGGGCAGTTAATGCCGGAACTGGAGGAGAGGTTGGGGCTTAAGCTGTGTATACATTCACGTGACTTTACGCTGGGCGCTCCCATCGTGGAGAACATTGAAGAGAGCGTGGAGACCAGCAAGAAAATCATGATGATGTTCTCTAAGAATTTCGCAAACAGCCACTGGTGTCAGTTCGAGCTACAGCTGTGCCTCACTCACGTGCTGAAACATGGTGACGCGCTGATCGTGGTTCTATTGGAGGACATACCACCACGTGACCTAACGCCCGCCATGACGGCAGTAATCAAGACCTTGACCTACATCGAGTGGGACGATGATCCAGAGGCTAGAGCCTCATTCTGGGGCCGTATTCGGCTGGCACTGCACGACATCTTAGTTTGACACGAATGACCTGCCGATATCCCAGGACACAAGACAGATACGACTGGTCTGCCGGTATCCCAGGACACAAGATAGACACAACTGGCCTGCCGGTATTCCGGGACACAAGACAGACACAACTGGCCTGCCGCTATCTCAGGACACAAGATAGATACAGCTGGCCTGCCTGTATTCCGGGACACAAGATAGACACGACTAGCCTGCCGCTATATCGGACACAAGATAGACACCAATGGCCTGCCGGTATCTCAGGACACAAGGTAGACGCGACTGGCCTTTCGGTATCTCAGGATAAAAGATAGACTCGACTGGCCTGCCAGTATCCCAGGACAAAAGATAGACACGACTGGATTGTCGGCATCCCAGGACACAAGAGGTTACCGAGCCGATGTCGGCCGCAGTTGGCCGGCGCGCAGTTGTGCGCGGGCCAATTGTGGCCCATGTGGGCTTGCTGGGATTCTGCTGCATCGATCCCTTGACAATCGTGCTCTGTTTCCTTCACACCTTCCTTCCCGAGAAATTGTTTCTGCCAACGGATCTAGAATGACAAGAGACCTGTAACAAGTGCTATGGTTTACAGTAGGACCCATGATGTCACGTGCAGACAGGTTTGGGAACACCAAGCCCTATTTGTGTGCTGGTCTGTGAGTTTGAATCTTGCGACCTAAAACAGTAAGGATCAAAATCACAGACCAGCTGGACATTTACCGTGGATTCGTTTGCAGGATTGTAAAACCGACCACTGACCTCAAACCGTGTCCACAAAAACGACCGTTTGAACTGAGTGGCCACCGTTTGAACTGCTCTGCTGCCGCCCGCGTTTCACGAAGTCTTTCAAGTGTGTATACTGGTCTGTGATTGTGATCCTTTCGCATCAAAGCTGCAAGGCCAGAAATCACAGAGTAGCACACGTGACATTAGAGGCGTGCTGTACTGATGTGGAAAAGAATGTGGACATTTATATAATAGCGAGCAAAAGAAATGCCACATCATTCGAGTCATGGGAAACACTGAAGAGGTTCCGATGACGCGAATGATGTCGCATTTCTTTTGCTCGCCAGTATACATGTACAGACAATGCTGTGCCGCCTCTTTCCCAACTTGATTGTCTGCTCTTGGGGAATGACTTGGCCTGCCATTTCCCGGCGGGGTTGAGGCGTCCAGCCGGAACGATATCAGCGCCACACCACCTGTCTTGTACACCCTGTGATGAACAGCAGCTGGAGCGTGGACACTGCAAAAGCAAGAGGCGTAGATCATTATAAATCCGGGCAATTGCTGGGGCTCATGAGGATCTAAACCACTTGCAGAAGGGTAGAGGCTCAGAGTATAGTTTGTGTCTTTCCGTGTGAAGTTGAAGTATCAAAGGAAGCTGAATGGTACACGAGGATAGAAAAATACAGATGAAAAGCTTGATTGACAAATATTCGCCTTTTGAGTCCGACAAGAATGTAGTGAAATTTCCATGCAGGACAAGGGCGGATATGGCAGGGGGAGGGCGGTAGGAGTGTGTGTGGAGGGGAGCTAGAGCGGTTCCGGCAACCCCCCCCCCCCCCACACACACACACACACACACACCCCTCTCCCAAAAATACTTTGTCCTTTTTCGGAGTTTTGATCCCCCCGGAAGTGACATTTAAGTCCCCCACCCCACCCCCACCCCTCTGCTTTTCGATGTTTTGGTCAGGGGCGATAATGCTCGGACACCTGCTGACTAAGGGTTAAGGATCCCAAACGAAAATGTGGAGCCGCCCTGCAGGAGGTGCGTGATGTGTGTTACTCGTGGAGCCCCGACACCCCACATCGAGCATGATGGATCAAACTTAGTGCCAGAATAGCTTGGCGCCCATGGGCGCCAAGCCATTCTGTCGACACTCTTGAGCTTATGTTCGATCGGTCTCTAGAATTGTAATACAGTCTTTTAGAGGACAACTTCAAAATTTGGGCATTTCTTTCCTGGGGCAGAATGTGTTAATGTATGGCGACAGTCTTGGTGTAAAAACCTTAGTTACATAGAGCACTGTAGGACCTACGTCACTTGATGTAGCGGTGTGGCCCAAGTCTTGGTGTAAAAACATTAGTCACATAAATCACTGTAGGTCCTACCTCACTTGATGTAGCGGTATGGCGCAAGTATTGGTGTAAAAACCTTAGTCGCATAGAGCACTGTAGGACTGATGTAGTGGTATGGCACAAGTCTTGGTGTAAAAACGTCAGTCACATAGAGCACTGTAGGACTGATGTAGTAGCGGTACGGCGGAAGTCTTGGTGTAAAAATCTGCCACAGTAGAGCGCTGGCCACTGTGGGATCTACGTCACTTGATTCTTATTCTGACGCATGCTGAATAGTGTCCAAGACGCATTGTGCAGTGTGAGAACAAATCAAAATGGCGTATATTGGCTTATTTTAACAATCGTCGTGTTGTACTAATATAGCTTAATATGTATGCACGTCCATGTCCGTGTTCTGGCCCACGGTCAAGTTTGTATTTCTATGAGGCGGCCCATTGCAACAGCAACCATAGCAATGCCCCTCCCCCTCCATCACCCCTCACCACCTCCCTCCATTACACCACCCACCCACCCCCCACCACCACCCCCACCCCTCAAATAAACATTAGAGGGGCATCGGGTGCAATATTTTTTTTTAATAAACATTTTTTTAATAATACAAAAATAGAAGAGAACAAATATTTGGCGAAAAAAATCATGTCTTCTTGTGTTTGAATATTTCTAGGCTGCAAAGAAAGATGTCAGGCACGCTGCACGGCGCCGACCACTCCCCCCTCCTCCCCGTCTCCCTGTAACCCCTCCTCCCCCCAACCCCAACCCCCCCCCCCAAAAAAAAAAAAAAAAAAAAAAAATCTTCCTACTCTACTGAGGCCTACTGTTGTATTCCTCCACCCGAGTCTGCCTTGGTGGGGTTAACTACTTTTTATTTCCCAAGGGCTTGAAGGTGCAGCACTCAATGTCCTGTTTCATGTTTTTTCCCTATCCAGTACAGGCACGCCCCGAGTAAGTCTTTGTCAGTTACTGTCAGGATGTTTAACCCTTCACTGCCCAGAACAAGTGAACAAGATCCAACTCCAAGACACATAGATCATCCCCCGCAGTTGTGGTGACTGATGAGGCTCTCTGCTTGTTGCTGACACCATTGTGTTAACAGGGGTTCCTTGTACAGCTGGGGCTCTTTAACGTTGAATGAACACAGATTTTATAGAGGCAATCTGCGTCTACTGTCAGTGAAGGGGTGAAGTAAAGTACAGGTCAACACTGCACCGCTGTACTGTATATTATTCACTTGGTTTGTTTCTATCATACACACGTTACTTCCATAACACCGGACCTTCAATCGCCTGTGGTCAGTTCATCCATCGTCGATCTAACACCCGCTCCGTTTGATATTTTTTTTTACGAGACCATGTCTGTCACAACACAGCTGACTTGGGCTGCATGGCGGAGTCAGGAAGTCACAGGCTGGCGTAGAGAAATGCCGTTTTTTGTCAGTGTGCAGTCTTCATCTCTCCTAGTCACTGACAAAAAGCTTCATTGACCGTGAACAGCAGAAATCAATACAGTACATAGACACACCAGCATGAAAAGGCGTTTCTCTACCGCGGCCTTTGCAGGAAATAAGTCTTGATTCCATCTGCTGAGTTCCGGACTAAACACGTGTATTATAATTACATTGTACAGCGTCTGCCGTCTGCTCGGGGGTTTTAGTCACGTGGTATGTACAGCACTTACTGCCTGTAGAGAAGCAGAGTAAATGTAGAACATACCTACCTATCGACTTGGTAGGAAAGTTGGTGGTGGTGATGATGATGATGATGATGATGATGATGATGTTATGTAGTTTCCTGTGTACCCGCTCCAAACACCAACTTTATCAAGCACCACTCTTGAATAATTATGTCGATCTGTCTCCCGACGTGCCGCTTGGCATAGTTTTAACCCCTTTACTGTCGGAAATAATGCGAACATCACCCAACTGCAAGAGACACAGATCCTCATCAGGGCCGGTCCATTGACCTGTATTTTCCCTCTTTAGTGACTCTCCCTACTATCTGCGCTGCCTGTAGCTATTGATATTGGATGTGTGTTGCTAAATGGTCTGCTACACTGATCTAGATATGATGAGTCATGTGTTTGCATTTTTTTTTTTATAACATTTCCCTTTACATATTTTGTAATTATAATAATTTTCTACTCTTTGTTGTAAACTAGGGTACGATACACTCCTAGCATGAAGGTGCAGCGTCCCTAGCGTGTCTCAGGTTTATTTAGCGTATCAGACCGGCTGGCGACATACAGTCAATATTCTGTTTAGTTTTTTCACAAGCAGTGCAGGCACAGCCTGAGAAAGTCGTGTTGCTGTCGGGACGTTAAGCAAAGTACAACCAACCAACCAATCCATCTGATTGAACATTGGTTTTTGTCTTGCTGTAGTTTCTGTATAGTCTGAAGCGTGTTTTCCTTTCTGATTGAACATTGGTTTTTGTCTTGTTGAAGCATCCGAATAGTCTGAAGCGTGTTTTCCCTTCTGATTGAACATTGGTTTTTGTCTTGTTGAAGCGTCTATATAGTGTAAAGCGTGTTTTCCCTTCTGATTGAATATTGTTTTGTTTTTTTTTGTCTTGAGTATGACATGTATTAATATTTTACTGTGAACAATTAGACAGAAATATACAGCGATCTGTCACTTGCGTGTCACGTGACGTGCGAAACAACCCAGTGCGCAAACACCAAAGGGCTGACATCTTACGAACGTGCGCAGGCCCACGGCGGTCGACGTCGGACCGATGGCCTTTTGTCACATTGGGAATGTTTCAGGCCTCCTCTGGAGGACAAACGATGTATATATGATTGAGTGAGGCTGTACTGCTGTACTGTATATTATTCACTGTGTTTGTCTGTATCATACACACCTTACTTCCATGACAGCGGACCTTCAATCGCGTGTGGTTCAGGCGTGATCAATTTAACATCCGCTGTTCTCTTTCCTGACTGGACCTTTATCCATGATCTTGGACGCGTGGGTCTCTTGTAGTTTAAAGTCAGGCAGATTTCACAAACACAGTCTGCGTCCGTCGGCAGTGAAGGGGTTAATACTAATTATCAAAATGTTTGCGTCCAGAAACATCACAGAAATTGACCATTTTGTTGAAGGCTAAATGTTCACTTCAACTTTCGAGCTACAACGCCGAGAATAGCTTGCACTTGTTCCATGCCCGCCGATACTAGCCTGGCGCGGAGTTTGGTGGTCATCCGAGGTCCGGTACCCAATGCGCAAAAGGTCATCGAGCCGACATCGGGCCAACGGCGGCCGATGTCGGCTCGATGGCCTTTGCGCACAGGATACGCACAAATTCATGACGTCATGTGAAAGATTTCTACAGAAAGAACATGTTTTGAGTAACCATCTTTTTGTGCGAGAAAACAGCGATATTGAAAACATTTGTGCGGTCATGTACTTTGTATGTGTGTTTTTTTTTTCTTTTGTATAATATATATTTTTATTTTCATTTTTACAATTGTAATGTTTTTCTACTCTTGCGTTGTTAACGTGGATGAAGGTGCAGCATTCAATGTCCTGTTTTCTCACGTTGTTGACACTGCAGTACAGGCACGTCCTGAGCCAAGTCTTTGTCAGTTACTGTCGGCATGTTCACACTGCAGTACAGGCACGTGCTGAGCAAGTCTTTGTCAGTTACTGTCGGCATGTTCACACTGCAGTACAGGCACGTCCTGAGCAAGTCTTTGTCAGTTACTGTCAGGATGCCGAGAACAAGTGAACATGTAATTATTTTAGTTTAGTCTTAGCCTATTGTTTATTACGTATACTAGTGAGTTTAGGTTGTTCAAGTTGTGTGTATGTATGCGGAAGAGTAAAGGGGGGGGGGGGGGGGTGTTGCGGATGACGTGAACATGTAACTTTTATTACTTTTATTCTTGTTTCTATTGTGTATGTTATACCGCTCCGCCACAATTTCCCCTAGGGGATAATACAGTATTATTGTATTGTATTGAACATCTTCCAACTGCAAGTGTAGTTGTGGTGACTGATGAGGATCTCTGCATGTTGCTGACACCATTGTGTATCCCCTGTTCCTTGTACAGCTGAGGCTCTTTAACGTTGAATGAACACAGATTTTATAGAGGCAATCTGCGTCTACTGTCAGTGAAGGGGTGAAGTAAAGTACAGGTCAACACTGCACCGCTGTACTGTATATTATTCACTTGGTGTTTTGTGTACATATTATACACACGTTATTTCTATAACCAGATCTTCAGTCGAGTATGGTTCAGGCGTGATCAGTTTAACATCCGCTTTTTAATTTCCTGCCTGGACCATGTCTGCCACAACCCAGAACGAGTCGGGCAATCACAGACTGGGGCTGGAACATGTGTTTTCACGGTGTGTTTCAGAGTGCAGAAACTCCCCCCAAAACAAAAAAGAAACACGTTTAGAAAGTACAACACAATTAGTTTATGTAACTCATTTATCCCCGACGCCGCCCTGCAGTAGGTGATCGACCATGATAATTCAGTTGTCGCATTCCTTCTGCAATAAATGAAGATAAGTACGACTGATCTCTCTCTATTTGTTTGTTCGTCTATTTTGAAATAGGATATTTACCCCAAATATTAATAAATTGTGTTGTAACTGTCTTTTCTAAGCGCGTTTCTTTCTCCGTTGGGTACGTCTTGGCATTTTACACGCTTGGCAGTCACCTTTTTGGTCTGAATTACTCATCAGCTGTCTTGGTCCATCTGTCTTTTCTTAAAGTTTGTTCTCTTTGCTGATCTGACGTTAAGCCACAAGAGTGGCCGCGTACCCAGCTAACTCTACACTCACCTACACACGAGAAGAGACATGTTTACAGCACAGCAATAAAGTTATTTCTGTGCTGTTCTTACTCGTTAAGGGTTTAAACTGAGTGAACTTGTACTGCAGATATCTTATGTTGATCTGCTCGTGACTTAAACAGATGATATTAATCATTTCATCTCTGCATGTTTGGTCAAATACCATCATAGCAGTGCCGTGAGACGTGTGTTTACGGGATCTTGTATCTTATAATCGACTCGAACTCCTTACTACATGCAGCGCACTTTTGTCTTGTGTCGACTTACTTTCTATTGCTCATGTGACTGTCTATATTGACTATAGATTTTACGGGAAAAGTCAACTTACCTTTATTATTATTATTATTATTATTATTATTTTAATATTTTTCTTTCTTCCCGTTAAAGCGTATCTGAGCAAGTCAGATCAGTGAATATTGGCGAGTGCTCGTTACATTTTTCCAGCCTCACAAATATTCTCTTATTTGTCTTGGATAACGTAAACGCTTTGTCTAAATAACGTACTCCCCCTCCGCCCCTTTTCCCCTCTCTTTTCTGTTTAAATTTTGCTTTTTCCGTGAAGTTTGCTGTTTGTTTGCCTTACATTTGTTACTTTTATTACTCGCATACTACTTTTTGTTCCTGTACTCTACTTCCCCTTAGTTCCATTACTTATTTTTAACGCCAAAATTACCATACAAGATAATGTGCAAAAAAGGCCAAAAATTTCGATTCGGACATTTAAATGTATATCACCTGGCGAACAAAGTGCCGGACGTTTGCGTTTATGTTAATTCACCTAGTTACTTTCATCTCTTTGGTATTACCGAGACACGCCTTGCCTCCAACATCAGTGATGAGGCCATCGCCATTCCAAATTACTCCATTCTTAGGCGAGATCCGTCAGTCCAGGGTGAGACAGGTGTAGCGGTCTACATCCACAACTCAGTTAAACACATAACCCGCAGGCGCCGAGACTTAGAAACTAGCAGTGTGGAATGTATTTGGATAGAGATTAGGCAATCTAAATCCCCTCCTTTACTTGTTGGGTTTCTTTACAGAAATCCTGCGGCCAATTTTGAGTGGTATGACAACTTTGTACACTTGATTGATAAAACAGATATTCATAAAAGCGAACTTCTCCTTCTAGGGGATTTTAACATTGACACTCTTAAACCTCACCCATCATGGGAGTGTACCACTACCTTAGTCGGCCTTCAACAAATGGTAACTTCGCCCACTAGAGTTACGCCATCATCAGCCACTGTTATAGACCATATTTATACAAATAAACCGCTGGCAATTAGCAACGTTCACGTTGGTAGTCTTAGCGTAAGTGACCACTATCCGGTAAGCTGCACGTGGCTGTCCAAGCTTCCAAAACTAAAAAAGCAAGGACATACGTGCATAACATACAGATCATTTAAAAAGTTAAATGAAAATACCTTTCTGTCTGATCTAGCTTCTGCAGAATTTACTGAAGTGTACAATGAAACCGACCCAAATAAAGCCCTAGATACGTGGTATCACATCTTTCTCAGAGTGCTAGATAAACACGCGCCCTTGAGACAACAAAGAGTTAAATACGCCACTTTACCACCCTGGCTGACTGCGGATCTTATCGAGGCCATGGAGCACAGGGACGAGCTGAGAAGAGAGAAGCGCTTCACCGATTACAAGAAAGAACGTAATCGAATAAAATCCATGGTTCTGATTGATTGATTGATTGTACATTGCTTAACGTCCCGACAGCAACAAGGCTTTCTCAGGACGTGCCTGCACTGCTTGTGAAAAAAAAAAACTAAACAGAAAATTGAATGTATGTCGCCAGCCGGTCAAATACGTTAAATAAACCTACAACATGGGGCCTAAATAAAGCTAAGACCGTCTAGCAACACACATCCAACATCAAGAGCTACAGGCAGTGCAGACAGTTGGGAGAGTTTTAAAAAGACAAATACAGGTGAATGGACCAAGGGTAGACAGAAACACATGCCCCAGAATAGAAAGGAAACCCACCCTGAGGGGCTGACCAGGGTGACCCTGGGAACTAAAAAGTACCTAACCCCACCCAAGTCCCCCAGGGCAGACCCGGGTGGGGGGCCATGGTTCTGAAGGCAAAGAAATTACTTTTCGATAAAGTTATTCACGAAAGTAAAGACTGTGCCACAATATGGCGTGCGATAAATTTAGTTACTAGAGGCACGAATAAAAGCACAACTCCTTTACCGCCGCATCTCACAGCAAACAGCTTCAACAGCCACTTCGTCTCCGTAGCAGAATCATTAATCCCGCCGGGAACTGAGTCGCATGACTATGTATGCCCGGACAACTTAGTCGATTTCTGCAAGCAGAGAACTGCCGGCACAAAACCTTTCATCTTACCCACTATAGCGGTCCATGAAGTTGGTAAATTAATTACATCCTTGGAAAATAAAAAATCATCAGGACTGGATGAGATTAGTGCGAAAATACTCAAGATATCCCTCCCATACATTGTAGAGAGTATCACTTATATCTACAACCTCTGTATTAATTTTAATTGTTTTCGAGACGCATTTAAAAACGCGAAAGTAATACCTCTACCTAAATCTAAAGATCTTAGTGAAATTAATAATTTTAGGCCCATATCACTTCTACCTGTTCTGTCCAAGCCCTTAGAACGGCATATTCACAGGCATCTATCTATATACCTGGAAAGCCGAAAATTAATCTATTCATTGCAGTCGGGCTTCAGATCAGAACACTCATGTCACACTGCGCTGATACGGATGATAGACACCTGGTTATCTTCCATCAATGACTCAAAACTTACAGGAGTCATGTTTCTGGATTTTCGTAAAGCCTTTGATCTAGTAAACCACAAAATACTGATCAAGAAAGTATCCATGTACACCAACAACTCGGCGTCGTTTCTCAAATCCTACCTCGAAGGTAGAAAACAAAAGGTATTACTAAATGGCTCATACTCGAATCAAGGTTTAGTGAAGCATGGCGTACCACAGGGCTCTATTCTTGGTCCCCTTCTATTCTGCTTGTTCATAAATGATCTTCCTCTTGCGATAAAAAATGAAAGCGTTACATGTGATATGTTTGCAGATGATGCTGCTGTACACACGCCAGATAAGGATATATCAAACATCAATTTACGACTGCAAAACACACTGCAAGATATTGATGAATGGTGCAGTCATAATATTATGATTTTAAACCCGGTAAAAACGGAGAGCATGGTAATTAGCACTCGCCAAAAACACCAGCTTGGCTCTCTCTCACTCAGTCTGTCCCTCCAAGGCAAACCCATCAGCCAAGTTACTAACCATCGCCTGCTAGGAGTCACGGTGGACAACCAGCTTAGGTGGCAGCTACACACCAGTAACGTTTGTAAAATTGTCTCCAGAAATCTGTACATCTTAGCAAAACTTAAACACATTACTGATATGGAGACACGTCAACTGTTCTTCAATGCCCATATTAGATCGCATATAGACTATGCTTCTACTGTCTGGGATGGTTCGAGAGATGTCAATTTGAAAAGATTGAACTCTCTACATCGGAGAGCTGCCAAACTAATACTCCCTGATCCCAGCTTAACTACTGACCAAAAATTGGCAGCCTTAAAAATTCTGCCCCTGAAAGATCATCTAATTTACAATAAGGGAATGGTTATGTTCAAGGCATTAAACGATAAGCTACCCCGATGATATCACATCGCTATTTACCGTCCAGTCATCAACATACTCCAGATCAAGAAAATCCCTTATTGTGCCGCGACCTAGAATTGATCTCTATAAAACGAGTTTGACGTTCTCTGGCTCTAGTCTTTGGAATGCCTTGCCTAGAAACGTCACGACATCAGCTACTTTCTCCTCGTTTAAAGTCAGTCTCATCAAGTACTTATTTTTGTCAGCAGCATCCCCGTGACTGTGCACATATTGAAAAATACTATTTCTCATTAGATCATTAATTGCGTGTATCACAGGTTTCGACTGATGACTCATATTTATTCGGTACAGCTTGTATGTAGCCAGCTACTCATATGACTGACTAGCTTAAGCCGCGTAAGCGTGTGTGTGCACGTGTGTGCGTTGTGCGTGTGTGCACGTGTATATTAGAGATAGAGAGTGGCGTGCTCAAATGTGCATGCGTTATGTATGCGTATTAGGTTGTGTGTATTCTTATTATATTATTTTAATTAAACCTCACAACATGTCATTATGCCTGACCAGTAAAGTTGGTAATTCCTATGTCACTTCCCCCCAACTTTACTTTTTTAATTTTTTTTTTTTTTTCCTTAACTTCTTGTCATGTCATTTTTTTTTTCCCTTCTTAGTAGTAGAAAACAATTAGTACGATAGTAACTGTAATCAGTAGATTAGCAACGGCAAGTTTGAAAAATGGTTGTTATTACCAAAACTTTTACCGTTGTCAAATAAAGGATCATTGTCATTGTCATTGTCTCAGTCCTGCCGTACAGCTCTGGCTGACTTTAAACATGTTCATGTGTCATTTTTTTAGTGGAAGCATCCGGACATGTTGGCAGCGTGTGTTTCCTTTGATTGAAGATTTCTTTGGGTCCACTTGGGTGTTTCCGTCTGTGAATGTTCACATTTTCCTGTACTTAGATAGAGAGAGAGAGAAAAATCATGTACTACAACTTGTTTTCAGCAACCACCATTTTGACAGGGAAAAAGTGATACATGTGTTAACCCATTGTGTCTTAAGGGCGAAATCCACAAATTTTGGAGTTGTTCTCTGAAGACTGTATTACAACCCAGGAGACAGATCGACCTTGATAGTTCAAGGGTGGGGCCAGAATAGCTTGGTGCCTATAGGCCTTGAACTATGATGGTCGATCCATATCTTGATGTGGTGTGTCGGGACTAAATGAGGGTTAACAGATAGGTGCTCTCTCAAGAGAAGTCGGAAGGCAAAACATGTAGATCGCTGTAGCCAGGTCATGATGGTCGTTAATGACAGGTGGTCTCTCAAGAGAAGTCTGGAAGGCAAAACATGTAGATCACTGTAGCCAGGTCATGATGGTCGTTAATGACAGGTGGTCTCTCAAGAGAAGTCTGGAAGGCAAAACATGTAGGTCGCTGTAGCCAGGTCATGATGGTCGTTAATGACAGGTGGTCTCTCAAGAGAAGTCTGGAAGGCAAAACATGTAGATCACTGTAGCCAGGTCATGATGGTCGTTAATGACAGGTGGTCTCTCAAGAGGGTGGTCGCTCTAAACAGGTTCCGCTGTAACACCGTCATTACTCAATTTGAGAGACAGCTGGAGCCGATCTGTCAGCAAGAGACATAGAGTCCCATGGGCCCTTGCAGCTGTAGTGGTTAATGAGAATGTACATCTGTTGCCAGATGGAAGGGCCTGGGTGAAGGACTGTAACGTGTTTCACGTGACGTGTTGTACAAATAGCCTGTCAGCTGGTTTCTCACTGACGCACCCTGACAGTCCTTACATATATCGCGAAACCGGTAATTGAAGGCCTCGTTGATGAGTTTGTGTACGTTTGTTTATTGATGTTGTATACACACACACACACACATACAAGCGCACACACACGTGCGTGGACTTGCATAGAGAGTCAACTGGACCAACGGGGCCGCAGTGCACAGTGTTAGTAGACGAGTAGTGTAGTTGGAATTCTGTAATTAGTTAAGCATGGTTTTAGAAGGTTCCGGATTTTGACTGTATTTTGCACTGAAGATTTGTCCCCGCAGTTTTTAGTACGCTTTGTTCCTTTACATATTTGATTCTTAGTGGTCTGTCGATATGTCAGACATCGATTTTTGACTGGTTCCCAAATTTATAGTAGCGATGGCAGTCCGTTAGTCTCGAACAGCAATGTTAGGAGGTTTTGTACCTTTAATGAGAATTTGTAGTGTGGCTGTGGATCCATATAGTTTTATGTGTGTGTCATCACTAGTCATTTTATACCAACTACTAAGAATATATCTTTCTTCCAACCCGTGCTTTGATTATTTCATCTCTTCTTTTGATGCTGTTGCCAAATGATTGTACACTTTGATTTTAACCTCACTCTCAGTTGTTGATAGCGAGAGACAGATTGCGTGTCTGAGAATAAGAGTGTGATTGTGAGTGTGTCTAGTGTACCGACGAGTGCACGTTTATCCATGTGCGTGCGGAGTGCGAGATGTGAGTGTGTGAATGTGAGCTCCGGCGCAGCATCCCGCGACCGGAACAGGCGGTGTCATATTTTATGTCACGGAAACTTTAGCGCTCACAGCAGTATTTTATTTTATTTTTACAGACACCTGTTGAATCAAAGTTTACAATCACGTTCTACAAATAAAGTCCTCGGATTTAACCCCCTAGAGTCGGTGATACACACTTCACATACAAACACATGCGGCGCCCGAGAACATAGCCACACACGCACACACACTCGCGCGCACACACACACGCACACATACACACACGCGCACACACACGCCTGCACGCACGCGCACACACACGCCTGAACGAACGCACACACATGCACGCACGCACACACACGCAAGCACGCACGTACACACATGCACACACACGCAAGCACGCACGTACACACATACCGCATCATTGTTTTGTATGTCAGTGTTTCTTTAAATGTAAATGCTTGACTCAGTAAACTCTTGATCATTAACAATGATAGCTGACGTTGAGTTGGTTCTGAAAATGATTGTGTCTGAGTGTGTGTGTCGGCGGACGGACGGACACAGCCTCACTGCTGCTATTGCACATGGGCCAAACAATGTCTCAACAGAGAAGTGTTGCCAAAAGTTGTCACCTATCATTAAAAGACCATTATGTAGGTGGCTACAGCCAGGGTTAGGGTTAGAGGCTACAGCCAGGGTTAGGGTTAGTGGCTACAGCCAGGGTTAGGGTTAGTGGCTACAGCCAGGGTTAGGGTTAGTGGCTACAGCCAGCGCTAGGGTTAGTGGCTACAGCCAGGGTTAGGGTTCGTGGCTGCAGCCAGGGTTAGGGTTAGTGGCTACAGCCAGGGTTAGGGTTAGTGGCTACAGCCAGGGTTAGGGGCTACAGCCAGGGTTATGGTTAGTGGCTACAGCCAGGGTTTTAGTGGCTACAGCCAGGGTTAGGGTTAGTGGCTACAGCCAGGGTTAGGGTTCGTGGCTGCAGCCAGGGTTAGGGTTCGTGGCTACAGCCAGGGTTAGGATTAGTGGCTACAGCCAGTGTTATGGTTTGTGGCTACAGCCAGGGTTAGGGTTAGTGGCTACAGCCAGGGTTAGGGTTAGTAGCTACAGCCAGGGTTAGGGTTAGTGGCTACAGCCAGGGTTAGGGTTAGTGGCTACAGTCGGGGTTAGTGGCTACAGCCAGGGTTAGGGTTAGTGGCTACAGCCAGGGTTAGGGTTAGTGGCTACAGCCAGGGTTAGGGTTAGTGGCTACAGTCGGGGTTAGGGTTAGTGGCTACAGCCAGGGTTAGGGTTAGTGGCTACAGCCAGGGTTAGGGTTAGTGGCTACAGCCAGGGTTAGGGTTAGTGACTACAGCCAGGGTTAGGGTTGGTGGCTACAGCCACCTAATGACGGCCTCTAATGACAAGTGATCTCTCATAAGGGTGATCGCACAAAAAGGTCTGTCTGCCGTACAAGAAACAACTCCACACAGTAATGTCATGCAAAACGATCTTTATTACACACATGCCAGGCAACAACACTGCAAACATGAAACCTGCCTTTCAGGTTTCTGAGTTTTGTCATCAGCACATTTGTTTCTTTCTTTGTCATTTCTGACAGGAGAGTCAGTCGTTACTTTTGTTTCAGCAACTGACAGGCTTAACCCATTCAGCCCCGACGCACTACAGCAAGGAGACGGATCGACCATGATAATTCAAAGGTAGTGACAGATTGGTTTGGCGCCGTCAGACGCCAGCTTATCTGGCACTACCCTTGAATTATCATGGTCCTTCATCTGGTACAGTCATTGAAATGACACCACCAAAATTTGGGAAATGCGTCCTTGGGGTTAAAAAGGTTAAATCAAGACTGTGTGTTACCATTTTAGGAAAGTTGGTGAACATTGGCAAAAGCAGCTTTCATGTCCTGGCTGTCTAGTTGAACAGGTGGTGAATGGAGGTAAACATCTGAAAGAACACGTGACAGGAATTAACTACGACGCTCAGACGGGAATGAACTACGGCGGTCAAAGTACAAATAACTGAACGTAACTGCAGTACACGGACCCACGCTGTTAGGAGGAGAACCAGACCAGCAGGCCGCACACACTTGCCTTTTTTTGGCAGTACTCCCTCGTGGCAAGTTTAGTCTGATCCTGAGGCAGATTTAAAAAAATATGGTTTCGGTATTGCCCTGTGAAGGCTACATAACAGCTTACAAAATCAACCATTTTAGTTGAAGGGTGGTGCCAGAATAGCTTTTCGCCGAGCTATTCTGCCACTACCTTGAACTCTCGAAGTCAAATTTACTCATTTTAAATAATGTATGAAGATGGACAGAGTTGAGTGTGTCAGAAAGATCGTTATTTGCCAAAAACAAGAAAGGCAAAGCCCTTATGGCTCACGTGTGTGACCGATCCACACATGTGACAATAATTAAAGGGACGGCTTCTGCAAAAACAAAATCCATGTTTTCTCAAATTTAATCAGTTTTTCACACATCTGTCAAACCCTTGAAATTTGCGATGAGTCGACAAAATTAGTATACAGCTACCTTTGTGCCAAAGTTGATTAAAAAGAATGCAAAAATGTTGATAATAACTACAATTTCTATAAAAAAAATTGGCATTTTATACACATTTGCCGACCTCTTGTGACCCTTGACCTTTCCGAGGGGTCATCCAAATTAGTATGCATAGATAGTTCGTACCATCAGGTATCTCTGTAGCACGTTTGGGTTTGCAGTTGTGAATAGTACTTTGAGAAAAAAAAAATCTTTTGTCAAATTATGGCTATTTTGGACCTATTTTCCAAGTTTTTGTGACCCTTGACCCTTATTGAGGGATCAACCAAATTAGTATGCATAGCAAGTCTTACCATCAGGTATCTTTGTACCAAGTTTGGATTTGAACTTATGAATAGTATTTGAGAAAAAAAAAAAAATTATGTAAAAATATAGCTATTTTATATATAGGTGGTAAAAATGCCTTGTACACGTTTTTTTATCTCTATTTTTATTTTCCTTTTTTTGTGTGTAGTCAGTGTGCTGATTGAGGCTCACGTCAGTAGTTCAGCTATTTTTGTCTCAGTGCTGCAAGCTTGGAATCGTAGTGTGTACATTTACCGCCAGTAGTAAGAGGCGACGCTGTGTGGCACAGCAGAACGGTTAAGGCCCCGCTACACGAGCCCGGTTTTGAGGCCGATTCCCGATCAGTTTTCGAATCGGTAGGTGATCGGGCCGGACTAAAAACGTGTGCACTGCCACACAATTCCCGACTTGTTTAGCCGACCGGTTTGAACCAAAGATCAAAAGTCGTACCTGTTCTGCAAAATGACTGCTAGCCTTTGATGATGATGTGCTTGCATTATCAGCAGTTTTGCATCATATTCGGGAAGAGGCGTGCGAAACATCGGCAACGAAGGTGGTACTGATCACAACAGGCGTGTTCCGCCATTTGCAAACGACATGCTTTGCGAGACGCGTTCTGATTGGTTGAAGCTTACAACCGGGGTCGATTCGGATCGGGAAAATAGAGCAGGTTCTAGTCACCCGATTCCCAGCCGATTGGGACCGGATCGGATAATTGACGTCATCCGATCGCAATCGGATCGGAATCGGCTTCAAAATCGGGGCACAACCGGCCCGTGTGGCGGGGCCTTTAGACAAAGGCCAGCTGGTGTACTCAGTGACCGCACCTCGCCTAGTGTCGTTTTCTCCCTTCTTTCCAGACCTCTGCTACGGTGCCAGACAGCTGGTTACTGCGGAGTATTTTCCCCCTGGCAAGAGATTTGTTGGATTTTGTTTGTTAATTACGAAGTCTTGTAAAAGTACGATTTTTAATCTGCAATATAGTGTTTGAAGTGCTCTAAGTGTTGGTAATGGTTTCAGAACGGACAAAAGAGTTTTCAATTAGGAAAGTAATGTTCTATCGCATGGAAGAGTGCTTCACCATTTTGTCAAACTTAATGATTTTGGTAGGGCGAGCCACTTTTTGCTACTCGTTAGTTTTGGCTAGCAAAACTCCGCTGCGCTCGGCACCTTCGGGTTGGAGCGCAGTGTGTTCCTGGTCTGCGGAGATAGGTGGATTTGAGCGGTTGTTATTCACGACTGCTTCTACACTTGCTGTTTCGACTTTGCCGATTTTTCCAGATTTCTCTCTACAAACCAGCATTTGGGATTCTGTCATTTTTCTGAGCCCTCCCTTGAACGGGAATCCCGGACTGTCATTTTTTTTTGAGTCCTGGCACTTTGCCATTTTTCTGGCGGCTCTACTTTGCCGTTTTTCCGATGTTTCCCTTTACAAAGGGCGCTTCGGACTCTGCCATTTTTTTTAGTCTTCCTTTATAACGGGTGTCTCGGACTCTGTCGTTTTCCGAGGCTTCCCTTTATCAAAGGACTTTTTGGACTCTGCCATATTTTTAGATAGTTATCCGTTATAGCGGGCCTTTCGGACTCAGCCATTTTTGGGGGAGGTTTTTCTTTACAGAGGTAGCTTCAGGACTGTAATTTTTGGGGGAGTCTTCCTTTATAACGGGCGCTTCGGACTCTGTCGTTTTTCCGAGGCTTCACATTATCAAAGGACATTTTGCCATTTTCTTAGATACTTATCCTTTAACTAACGGGCGGCTCGGACTCCCTTTACAAAGGGCGTTTAGTGGACTCTGTCATTTTTGGGGGCTCTTCTTTTGTAACGGATGTCTCGGACTCTGTCGTTTTCCGAGGCTCCCCTTTTACAAAGGACGCTTTGGACTTGGTCATTTTTGTACAGGTCTTCTTTTACCAAAGGCCTCTCCGACTTGGTTACTTTTACAGACTTTCTTTTATAAAGGGCACTTTGCACTTTGTCATTTTTGCCGAGGCTTCCTTTTATCTAATGGCCTCTCCGACTTAGTTATTTTACTAGACTCTCCTTTACAAAGGGTACTTGTTCGGACTTTGTCATTCTTTTTAGAGACACGACTTAGATATTAGTACTGTGCTGCGCTACGATTGTGACCAGCAGAGAATATATTTTTCTCAAACGGCCTCATGCCGGGGCATTTGTTGTCGTTTTATTATTATTAGCCTGTACTGCGATATAGTCTATACGAATACGATCTTCGTTTCACATGTTTTATTGTAGTTAGTACCGAGTGCGAGTGACTGTGCTTGTGTGTGTGAACTTGGCATCCTGACACGAGCAAACATTTACATACACATTCACCGGTCACACAAACATTGCACACGGTCAGCGACGCTACAGAATTTGGTGTCGAAGACTCAGTGGGGTGAGACGACACTACATATATATTTACTGATCCCCTGTGACCTTGACCTTTGTGAGGTCATTAAATTTGGTATTATTTAGAAAGGTCTTGCTACAAAGTATCCTTGGGCCACGTTTGAATACTATAGCTTGAATAGTCACCGAGAAAATGCCAATGTTAAAGTTTACCACGGACGACGGCGGACGGACGACCACTGGCCCGTAACATAAACTCACTTTTGCTTCTCACGTGAGCCAATAAAAACGGCAATTTCCTGCTGCACACACGAGGAAGTTTCTCACAGACAGGCTTTGCTCTGAAATCTCCACAAAGAACTGATATCCCAACAGCGCTAGACAGCAGAACCTGCTTAGAGCATGCAACAACATCATTTTCTGTGAGAAAACAAGCGGTCTTAAAAAAACAGGTGGTCTCTCAAGAGAAGACCTGAAGGGTACTAAGTGCCACCTGTCATTAAAGACCATCATTTAGCTGGCTACAGAGAGTTCTTATGAAGGGCTTCTTTTCTAATGAACTTGTCTTAAACACAGGTGTTCCTCAGTGCTGTGTGTTATCACCATTTCTATTTTCTATTACACTGATGAACTGAAGGTCCAGAAAGCTGTTGTTAGTTTTACAAATGTGCAGATGACAAGGCTTTAGCAGCTTTCCTGATTAGAGAACAAACATTGTGTGAACAAATACACTTTGATCAGACATGTTCTCGCCTTGCAAGACTGGTGCACGTCCAGCGCATTACATATGAATGGCGGTAAAACAAGAGAGTTTATCATGTTCTTGCCTTGCTAGACTGGTGCACGTCCAGTGCATTACATATTAATGGCGGTAAAACAAGAGAGTTGATCATGTGCTTGCCTTGCTAGACTGGTGCACGTCCAGTGCATTACATATTAATGGCGGTAAAACAAGAGAGTTGATCATGTTCTTGCCTTGCTAGACTGGTGCACGTCCAGCGCATTACATATGAATGGCGGTAAAACAAAAGAGTTGATCATGGATGATTCCAAACCACCAGATGCATTCAAATCAGTCGTTGTCAATGGCCAGCCTATTGAAGTTTGGAGTGCTTCAAATATCTTGGCATGCAGATAGTAAACGCAGTGTTAATCAGAACACTAATTTCATTTTCAAAAAGGCAATGCAGCGGCTGTTTCCTCTGAGGAAACTCGGTAGTTTTGGGGCCCGTGAGGCCGTGCTTGAAACTGTGTATAAAAGTCTCATCCAAAGTTTGTTATCATTCAACATTACAGTGTGGTTTGGTAACCTGAGTGCAATTAACAAGAGTATATTGACTAGAGGTGTGAACACAGCCAGTAAGATTATAGGCAGACCACAAAGTCAGATCAGTGACATTTATACAGTTTCTGTTCACATAAAAGCCTTTTCCGTCACAACAGACAGTTCTTACCCGCTGTACTGCCGGTTTGAGAAACTACCTTCTGGTGGGCGTTATATAATGCCCTGGCTTGCAGGAATCTTTTCAAAAAGTCATTTGTGCCTAATGCAATAACTTGCTGAACTCCGTCACGTAACTGTTGGGCCATATGATCACTCAGTAATATTTTAGTAACTCTGCATAGTAACTTTTCATCGCAGTGAAGTATGCGACATAATTGTCCATGGATGACAGTGTTTGCGTGCGCGTTTGAATGTGCGTTCGAACGTATTCGCGTGTGACCATTTACAAGGTTATCATATTTGCACGTATGTTTATTATTTTCATATGTTTTTTTTATGTCGAAGCCGAAAGATAATTTTCATTTCATGGACAATAAAGTGATTTGTAACTGTAATTGAACAGCCAGGGTTATGGTTGCTGGCCACAGCCAGGGTTAGGGTTAGGATTGGTGGCTACAGCAAGGGTTAGGGTTGCTGGCCATAGCCAGGGTTAGGGTTAGGATTGGTGGCTACAGCCAGGGTTAGGGTTGCTGGCCACAGCCAGGGTTAGGGTTAGGATTGGTGGCTACAGCAAGGGTTAGAGTTAGTGGCTACAGTTAGGGTTAGGATTGGTGGCTACAGCCAGGGTTAGGGTTAGTGGCCACAGCGAGGGTTAGGGTTGGTGGCTACAGCCAGGGTTAGGGTTAGTGGCTACAGCCAGGGTTAGGGCTAGTGGCTACAGGCAGGCTTAGGATTAGTGGCTACAACCAGGTTTAGGGTTAGTGGCTACAGCCAGGGTTAGGGCTAGTGGCTACAGGCAGGCTTAGGATTAGTGGCTACAACCAGGTTTAGGGTCAGTGGCTACAGCCAGGGTTCGGGTTAGTGGCTACAGCTAGGGTTAGGGTTAGTGGCCACAGCGAGGGTTAGGGTTGGTGGCTACAGCCATGTTTAAGGTTAATGGCTACAGCCACGGTTAAGGTTAGTGGCTAGTGCGATGGTTAGGGTTAGTGGCTACAGCCAGGGTTAGTGGCTACAGCCAGATTTTTTTTTTTTTCTTTTTTTTTCCTTGCTGCTCCAAGTTTTCCTTGTCGACCTCAGAGGTCTTCACCTCGATGCCGCTCATCCCCATCAACCCCAAGGAGCTCACCCATGCCCGTTGGTTGTTCCTGCCAGACTCCTGGCCCTCCTGCTATATATGTCAGGTAGAAGGGGACTCCCTCCGAAAGAAACTCCGCACTGCTGCCGAGTCACTTCGGTGGTGTTCAGTGTGGCCTTCAGGCGACCACACCTACTATTCCCCCTACTTACGACATTGTTTGCTAGTCGCGGAGTCGACGAGTGGGAGCCCCACCCCCTCCCCCTAGAGGTGGCGTCAACCAGTATGCACCGCAGCAGGGTATAGCCGGCCGAAGACAACCGCGCACCTAGTGCTCCTGGGGGACTGGGCTGAGGTCACCATGAGACGGAAACTTGAGGGATCAGAGACTTGGAAAAGCGTTTTTCATTTTGCATGATGAGGATAAGGATGATGATATGATGATGCCAAGTGGTCCATGTGGTTGGGGACTGCGTGACAGGGCCGCATTCCACTCTTTCTGTCATAAATATACTGGTGTTAACCAGACCCGGGAACTGCGGACATCTGCGGTGCCAGCCGTGTAATCATTCACACCTTGCGATGCGTCATATCCCCGACAGCACCCACAAAGTCGCATCGCGCGTTGTCGCCTGTCTATTTTCCATTCTACATGTCAGTACAGTGGTAGAGCCTAATGGTGAAGGCATAGATACTGCTCGGCATCTTTGGCAAAGGTCTGAGCTGCACGGAGAAGTTGACAGTAGCACGCCCGGACGGCGACAGGAAGTGGGGCACGCGTTAGGAACGGTTTGGTGTATTTGGCTTGTTGTGTGCGACTGTACACGTGCTGTCCGTGTGGCTGGTCACTGGTGTGGCTGGCAAGGACGTTACTCGCTCCCACCCCACGTTACACACACACTGGGCACATGACCTCAGCCCCAATACACAGTGGGTAGAGATGACGTATCGTTGCATCCCACACGAAATGATGAATAATGACTACACACCCTGTGGTGACGTTTACTGTCGGTGTCAACATGAAGCTGCTGACTGTTCGGAACAATACGGTAAACTGACGTATATTCCAGTACTTCCCCGCGGCATTTCTAGTCTCAGTTTTACCTGGAGCAGATTAACGGCCATCAAGAACGACACTTTCTTTCACAACGTCACCAATATCCTCACTCTGTATCTGAGATTTAATTACTTGTCGTACATCAGTACTGGAGCTTTCCGACTGCTGGTGAATCTGACAGAACTGTGGGAAATAACGTGCCGACCTACAAAGCGCTGGAACCTGTGTTGTCAGTCACCACAATCACACTACTGGATCTTACAATCAACCCGCTGGGTGCGCAACCTGACGGACTGTTTCACAGATACTCCCTGCACATTGTGTCTGCGTGGTGTGGGGATTACCAGTCTGAACATGTCGGTCTTTAAGCCACTTTTGAAGCTGAACTGGACCTTACCCATAACCGCCTGTCGCAGGACACGTTAATTCCAGATGTTTTGCCACAGTTAGTTTGTTCCTGGTGTCAAATTCCTTTGAAATCCTTCCACAAACATGTACGAATTGTGGACCATCAGGCATCAATGCCAAATCTGACGTGGCTGGATATGTCACAGAATCCATTGATTAGTCTTCGAAATAAACCTGTGTGCTTATCACGACTGGACACATTTAAATGTTTGGCTTGTTCTATAATAGACATACCGACCAATGCGTTTCATCCACAGCCAACTGTCGTTCATCTCAGCAGCAGCCGCCAAGGACAATTCATGACCACGATAGAGAAGTACGCCTTCAATAAGACCATCCTGGAAACTGTATTTTCTTATGGATAGCGGGCTCGACTTCAACACAGATTCCATCCACCCGGACTGTTTCGCTGGTTGTCTCAGTCTGCAGATATTATTCCTGGCTGCTAACGATTTTAGCGGTGTCAGCGAGCCAAAGGTACAGCGCTTGTTTAACATTAGTCGATTAATTGGTCTGTATATGAAGTCCACCAACATTGGTCACATAAATGCTCAGATGTTTACAAACATCCCAAACTTGGTCGTTCTTTGTCTGGATTCTAACAAGCTGACTGACATACCGGACGGTGTCTTTAACAAGTTGGAACTCCTAGCGTGGCTGGATCTGTCTGCCAACTGGATTTCCGTCGTCAGAAAAACCGCCTTCAGCCCAGCCACGCGTCAGTGTCTGAAACATGCAGACCTTGGCAACAATCCTTTCCAGTGTGACTGTGAGCTGAGGTGGTTCCGACAGTGGATGGACAATTCAAGTACCCTGATCTCTTTAGCTGTGATAAAACATTCGCCGTGTTATTCCATCCATGTACAACCTACACCTGTGAGAATCTGGTCAGCACCACAGTTCAGTCCTTCTACGTGGCCGACCAAGCCTGTCTGTGGAGTCCTGCCGTGTCCAAGTTTATCATAGCCACTGTTATCCTGTTGATGTTGTCACTGACTGCAGGCACTGTAATCTACCGCTACCGCTGGCACATCCACCTGGTGCTGTGGCCACACAGGGCAAATAGGTTACGCCCCCTTTTCACACACTGTTATCTGTTAGCCTCTTGCAGCATAAAACTATGAACGAAGAACCTTTCTGCCAAAACAAAAAATCCACGCGAAGCACATCACAGGAGAAACATTTTCAGCAATTCTTACAAAAAATTAAGAGTTAGCATTTTTCACAACACTCGAATGCACTAAGTACCCCATGACAAAACTGTCGTCTGCAAGCTTGCTTACAACCGTGCACATGCCCCCATTAGGCTCCCATGAACACACTAGGTCGACTAAAATTACCCAGATTTTGCTCTTTTTCACACCACCTGTCATGCCTTTTGTGGCCACACACACACGAACGTGTGCGTAGCATGGGCATGACACCGGGACAATGCAAAAACAAAAGTAGCATGTGCGAGTCAATCATTCAACAACAGGGCAAGAAAATTCGTTTCTTATCTCACCTGGGTGTAGTTGAGTCGAGTGTCGGGCTTTGCCACTGAGTCAGACATATGCAGATACATGTATTCGGCTGATCTCGACGGAGCACTGAGCAGGCCCCCCAAGGTAGTCTAACAAAAAGTAGTCTTTCGGTTTTGCGACACCTGAAGTTTTAATAATGAGAGGCTGTTTCTAATTTGCCAATCTATAACTTATAGCTGTAAAAGCTTGCAACTGATACTATCAGTTACATATTACACGCTGTTTTTGTTTTTCCTGTGCACCTTACCATGTTTACGACATTTGACCAATCTTTGGCAAGTAAAAGTCTTCATGGCGGCATTTTATCGCGCACATTGATGGCAAGAAATTACATTTACGATGTTTAGGAGAAAGCAAGACGTTGATAGACATGTAACGGGCATTCTTGCTCGGATCAAGGATGAAAGAGAGGTCAGTATGAATTTAAATTTACTTACGTATACATGTGTAATATGCTGATATGAATACGTAGTTTCGGAATCGGGTTTTCATGGAATTTTTATCGAGATTGTTTCGTTTTCGAAGTGCTTTTAAAGTGAAACTGTTATGCCATTAAAAGTATTTGAAATGTGTAATATTCATCTCTTTATAAGTTAATTTATTTGAGTGAACGTAACAAAAAAAGAAAGATTGTCTGGGATGCTTTTCTTTGTCGTGAGCTCACTGCTCACGCCTACGGACACGCACATGCTTTCCCTTAGTTTCAAATAAACATGCGCTTCATAAGATCAGAATCAGTCAGGACTATTCGCTGAAAAAGTAATCTTGCTATTATTCCGACCAACCAACAACACTGCTTTAAAAAAAAAAAGTAACATAAATCACCATTTCCAATTCAAATTTTGCAGTGAAATCCAGACCCAAAAAGTGATTGGCCAAGGGTGCCGAGCGTGTAAAATGTAAAGAAAATCTACGGAAACGCGCTTAGAAAAGGCTGTGTGTTATGAGCCTTTCTAAGTTCCTTTGTTGAGATTTCCTCTTCTTTTAGTTTTGCAGTGTTCTTTTGTTAACCTGCTGAACAAGACTGGGTTTAGTGGGAATACAATAAATTCTTTTTAAAACCAGCTGGATGAATTATGAATTACCAAAGTTCAAAGAGATTTTCTATTGCAATGCTGAATGATCTGTAAGAAAATTTGCATGCATAACAGACCCATAAAGTAATTAAACTTGTCGAAGAAAGGACAAATGTTTGCAAAGGCCTTACAGCCTATTTTTTTCCTTATACGTACTACTATTAATTACTATTACTACTATATAATACAATTATGTTGGTCATTTGCAGCGAAATGCCAAGGGATATCAGATTGCGAGGTTGTACTTTGAAGTTGGAGAGTTTGATGTTGCCAGCAGGTTGGTTTAATTACTTCAGTTTTTCTGCCCTCCGTTTCATTGTTTAAATTTTGTGTTCTATTATCATACTGTAGATTGTGCAAAACCCCCTTTTTTATGTACCAAAGGAAATTTCTCAGCGCTGTGGCCTGGCAATTGGATGTTTGATATGAGGGAGCAGGGGATCCATTTGTCTGTCCAGCTTGGAAGTAATCCCCCTTGATTCTAACAGCACTAGAGTCACCTATCCAGTTAGTGAGGAAAATATCTTGTATATTATTATATACAACGCCAGTAATCTTCACAATCACATAAATATTTATAGTTTATTTGCCGGTTGTTCATGAATGCAATTTTACCGTGCCAATTGCAGGTACCTTGCAAACTTTCTGAAGGTGCGAGAGACTGTCCCACAAGCTTACAAGTTGCTGGGACAGATTGAGGAGGCACTGGGCAGGAAAGAGAATGCTGTGGAGGCATACAAAAGGTATTTGTTAGGCCTATTCAGAATCATGAAATGTTTTTTTTTTATCTCTTTTAGTCTTACTCTTAACCCTTATCATTCGGAATACACCAGTGTGTGAAATAAGTTTGACTAAAATAGTTCAAGGGTAGTGGCAGAAGCTATTCTGGCACCACCCTTGAACTAAAGCCATTGGTCTATATCTGTAAGTACTATAATGTAGCTTGCATACAACATGTAAGTGTACAAATTTGAAACTTTTACTTTTAGCCTCAGTATCATATGGATTAATATCTGCGTTTTAAAGTTTCATTTACTTGTAAAACGTTTCTTTTGCAGGTTCTTGGAGCATGGCGGACCTGGAAAGGATGTGGTTCTTAAAAGTAAGTTGTCAGGCCCCCCCCCCCCCCCCCCCCCCCCCACCTGAAAAAAAAGAAACAAAAAACATGCAGGCACCAAGAAAAATACAGTTGGGCTTAACCCATTCCGCCCTGAGGCACTACAGCAGGAGATGGGTCAACCATGATAATTCAAGGGTAGTGCCAGATTATCTTGGCACCTGTCAGCGCCAAGCTAATCTGGCACTGTCCTTGAATTATCATGGTCAATCCATCTCCTTCAACTAATAATAATAATTACTGTATTTATAATGCGCTAATCTTATAATAATTATAACTCTTTAACTTCTAAGCACGCATTCACAACTCTCGCACACATGCGCACGCTTTTGACAATGACCCTATCTATCTATATTCCGTAGTCTTGCCGACCGTTGGGGCACCACTGATGACTTGGCAACCAGCTCCCTCCATTCCTCTCTGTTCTCTGCCATTCTCAGCGTATCGCCCAGCTTCAGTCCTGTCCACTCTGAGATATTGTCCTCCCATCTTTTCCTCTGTCTTCCTCTCCTTCGTCCTCCTTGCACAGTGCCTTGCAGGATTGTTTTGGCAAGCCCTGCTGAACGCGTGATATGCCCATACCACTTCAGTTTGCGTTTTCTCACAATGCCTAATAAGTCTTCATAGGGCCCGATGGCTTGCCTGATTCTGCTTCCCACTTCCTCGTTTGTGATGTGATCTCTGTATGAGATGCCAAGCAGCCTTAGAAAACATATTTCAGTGACAATGACCCACTTACCACAAATACATTACGACAGTCAGCTTGGGGTGGGGAGTGCGGTCATGTTATAGTGCTAGAACTGTTGCAAGAGGTGAGTTTTGAGCAACTGGTGCTTGGTCATTAGATGACGCCTCCAATATTTTAAAATTTGGAAAATACGGCCGTCGGGCTGTATGGGTTAAGCAAAGGCTGCATTTTACTATGTACCAAAAAAACAAACTGTATCTGTGATGAATGATTTAAGACCAGTTGCTCTTACCTCGTGTGTCATGAAGGTTTTTGAGAGGGCTGTTCTTTCACATTTTAAAATACAGGTTGCAGATTTTATGGACCCCTTTCAGTTTGCTTACAGAAGGCAAAGAGGTGTTGATGATGCCATTTTGCATGTTGTAAACAACATCTACTCTCATTTAGAGACCCCCAGGAGCCTCCATTCGACTGATGTTCTATGATTTTTCGTCTGCTTTTAACACCATTCAGCCACACATATTCGCCTCCAAACTAGTTCACATGAACATAAATGCCTCTACCATTCTTTGGGTTTTAGACTATCTCACTAACCGGCCACAGTACGTCAGAATTAGTTCGGATCTAATCTCAGATGTACTTTTTACCAACACCGGTGCACCACAGGGGACTCCGACTGTCCTGTCGCCTTTTTTGTTTTCTTTGTACACAGCAGACTGTAGAGCTACTCATGACGACTGTGTCATGGACAAATACGCTGACGACACGGCACTGACAGGTCTGATTACAGATGAGGACGACAGACACTATCGACAAGAGATCGATGACTTTGTAGAGTGGTGCGATAGAAACTACCTTGAATTACATGTTGGCAAGACAAAAGAGATGGTCATAGATTTCAGGAATAACAAACAGCATCCCAGTCCTGTTGTTATCAAGGGAACAGAAGTTGAGCGTGTAGAGTCCTACAAGTATTTGGGTGTTCTTTTTGACAACGTGCTCAACTGGAAACAAAACACAGATGCTATTGTGAAAAAAAACGCATACCCGTCTTTACTGTTTGAGTAAGCTCAGATCATTTCATGTAAGCACTCAGCTTTTACAGATGTTTTACTGCTCCAGTATTGTTAGCATTTTAACTTTTGGACTGATGTGCTGGGGGAGAAATTTATGTAACAGAGACCAAGATCGTCTTAACAAAGTAATCCGGAAAGGGGGTGGGGTGATTGGTAGGGCACAGGATAATTTGGACACACTGTACAACAGACGGATTACAAACAAATTGGCAGACATTCTTGATGACAAAACACATCCACTTAGATATGAATTTGACAGCAGACGTATCGAACGAAGTGGCAGACTCCGAGTACCCAAAAGTCGTACATCACGTTATGCCAACTCTTTTGTCCCTCAGGCTGTTACCCTTTTCAACAGTAATATCAGTAGTGTCGGTCAACATTCTTCCGTCCTTAGTACTAGCCCTCTCAGTATTATTACTATTGTTATTCAAAGGTAACAATATGTCTGTTACAGTTCATTTCTTTAATTGAGTGTTTTCTTTAATTGAGTGTGATGTTGTTTGTTTGTTTGTTTTTGTTTTTTTTTTAATGAGTGATTGATGAGGCCATGTGTTGTATGGGCAGACAGTGAATTTCCCCGTGAGGGATTAATAAAGTATTATTGTATTGTATTGTACCAGCTGTAGGAGATGCCTCAACCATGATAATTCAAGGGTAGTGCCAGATGGTTTGGCATCTGCTGGTGCCAAGCTGCCAGCCTAATCCAGCACTGCCCTTGAAATATTATGGTTGAATGGTCTCTAGATCAGTACTAGATGTGTGTTTGGGACAAAATGGTCCTTGATTGGACAAAGCGAACAAAGTATGAAAAGCATATGGGACACGTGGGCTCATGAGGATCAGTGTCTCTTGCCAACACCACACTATATGCAGGTTCCTTGAATGGTTGGGGTCCTCTAGCTTCAAATTAAATAATTTAGTTTTGACTGTCATTATTATTTTATGCTGCTTTGATACAGTTGTACAAACTGTAATCGGTAATTCTGTTTCATTCTCATCAGTCTGTCAGCTGTACACTGAAATTGGTGTGGACCCAGGCAAAGGAAAGGTAAGTCATCTTTGCGTATGTGTTATTTTGATTTGGTTGCAGCCTTAAGCCTTTTAGTTTTAGCCCCAAGGTCCCATTTCTCAAATTTTGGAGGTGTTGCCTAACGACCATCTACCAGTTGTAGGAGATGGATTGATCATGATAATTCAAGGGTAGTGCCAGATGAGCTTGGCGCCTTCAGGCACCAAGCTCATCTGGCACTATCCTTGAATTATCATGACCAATCCAGCTGCAGGGTCCTGGGGCTAAATGGGTTAAAGTGGACAAGAGTGTATGCAGCACTAGTAGATCTTTTGTTCATTTTGTAGAGGTCTTTTTGTTCTAATTTTTTAAAATCGCATTTCAGTACAGTGTTTTTACTACTGTCAGACATGAAATGCCGGCTAATTCAGCGATGCTTGAGTAAAAATTTTCGTTTGCAGCTCCCCCTGCTCTCTCCCCACCCATATTCCCCCCCCCCCCCCACCCCCCACCGAAAAAAGAAGCATTTATAATCCTTTATAATTTATGGGAAACATATTATTCATTGCACACTGGTTGAGCCTCTTGATTCACGACAGTCAAACTCATCGCATCAGCAAGAGGCATAAATTCTCATGAGCCCCTGCATCTGCAGGGGCTCATGAGAATTTATGTCTCTTGCTGGCCATGGATTATATAGTGCATCGTCAGTCCATGGACCGTTCCAATTTTTCGCACTGTCACCCATGATGATGTTTGGTTTGTTGATAGTTCTGGTTGGAGAAGGCCGAGCAGCTGTTCCCACAGAGTGATGTGGTCTTCAGGCTGAAGGTAAATTTTCTTCCTCTGCACCCATCTAGCCCTGATGCTGGACAACAGGCAATGAATGGACCATGATAATTCTGATGGCGCCAGCCAAATCTGGCGCTACCCTTGAATTATGGTTGATCTATCTCCTGCAATTGGCACATAACATAGTCATCATGTGACACTGATGACACTTCCACAATGCTTGCCATGGGGTTAAATGGGTTTGCGTGCAGGCGCTGGTTTTGATTACAGTACCTATGTTTTTTTGTTGCTGCGAATGTGATTGTAAAGACTGTGCACTGAAAGATTCTGAACAGATTTTGACCACCGCTGGGTTTCAACCTTTCGTGTAAGACTTGAACGCTCATCCACTTGAGCATTACCAGCTCCCTCTTAATGTGTTATCTTGAAAACTTGGTGTAGTGATCAGTGCTTCCGTTTTAGTGTGTCTGCGTCTATGATGCATTAAAACTCAAAATCACGTACTGAAAATGTAACTACGGAGTAGTCGGACGCACTAAAATTCAGTGCATCTGTGTCCGAGACGCATTATCCTTGCGCCACCATGCGTACCATAACAGAGGTCGGTGACAGTCGTTCTATTTTTAGTGATGAGTTGGTTCGTCGTTTAGCCGCTCGCTCAGTCGCAGCTGCGTTCAGAATCGACCCGACTCCGGGGTCCGTGCGAGTGTAACTGGGCGGGCAAACTGTTAGTTTGTGTGGTGTCAGCATGTTATTACAAAGTGCGCGCTACATGTTGAACGCGTTACTTGCTGTGACGTCACCATACATACTATTGTGGTATACGGCATCGTGCGTTTCACTTTCGATCTTGAACGAAGTTGTAAATGGCGGAGAAGAAGCAAGGGAAGCTGAAATGCTTCGGATTCTTCAATCCAGCACCGTCTGATCTTGATAATCGCTAAGAAGAAAGTTGCACTTCGACATCTCCATCGACAAGCGACAGTACCATATATGATACACCTGGGCCGTGTGTGGCTCCGCCGCTGTGACGCAGTTTTCAGAGTTCGTGGCTGCGCTGCGTTTATTTCCTTGGCTAAGCACGACAGCACACGAATGGCATGCGCAATGTGCTCTGAGACAAACTCAAAAAAGCAAGTCCAGAAATTTTAACAGAAATAAGTTTGTCAGGTTTTTTTAAAAAGTTGAATCGTGGTCGATCCATCTTCTGGTACACAGTTATTAGGCAAAAATTAGAGAAACATGTCTTTCTGAGTGGTTAAATGGGTTGAAATATACTTCTATGTACATCAGTACACACACACACAGTGTCAGAGAGAGAGTTTAGACAAGTCGCACTTTGGTTGTCAATCTGCCGCATTCAGCAGAAAACGCTATATTCTCCGTTACAATACATTATCAAATGATCATACAAATAAATAAATATATGTTTTTCTGTGTGCGAGAGAGAGCGAGGGAGACATGATTTTGTGCGATAGCTCACCAGTTAAAGGATCAGTATCATGGAAAGGACACACACACACTGTCACAACACATTTAGAGGAGAGAGCGAAATGAGTTAATTTATTTTAAGGAACATACAGATGATGCAGTTTATTTCCTCAAAAACATTACCGATGACATGATTGATAGGAAGTGTCTACTTACTCTCACAATTTTAGCCTAGGAACCCGTTGTGCCCCTGCACCAACCGGGAGGCACTTGGGGGAACCCCCAGAGGGGCCGAGAGTGATCTCCCGTGACTGCCCATCTGGTTCCGAGTCATGTGATGATTACTCAGTTTAGTCTACTTAGCTCGTCTAGTGCAGACTTGTTTTGCTAGCCTCCGGCCTCGCTAGCTTTCGACCGGTTGGAACCCGTCTTTGACTTGGGTTGGGACCTGCTTCGCTTGCGGGCTCTTGCCGTGTGCTGCTACTGTTTCGGCTGATTCTTCTTCTGCCACTGCTGCCTTCTCGCCTCCTCGGTTGGCCTCCTTTCCCGCCTTCGGCGCTGTTGTGGTATGGAGGTGTCGTCCCCCGTCCCTGTTGCTGCGGAGAGGTAAGGTAGTTGTTTGGCCTTCGGCCGGCTTCCAAGCGGGTCGCCGGTCGTGAGCACTTCTCAGCCTTTGTCTAACCGGGTGCCGCGCTTTGTTTCTCGGCTTGGCCCTGGGGCCTACGCCAGACCTGCCTACACTACACATTGAGCGTAGTAAACTACGAATTCGGCCCCCAAATTACGCAACTACGCATGCTCGCCTCAAAATACGCAAAATGTTTTATTTCGCTACACATTTTTTAAATCCATCATTTTTCGAAATGGAGAAAGCGCGAGTGAGTTCCGGTCCGTACTTTTTAAGAACCGGTGGAGCGCCCGGAAGTGGTAGTACAACGACCGCGCGAGTCTTATTGAACGAGTTACTTCAATGTGAAAACAATGGCCGAAAAACGGAGAGCGATTGAGATGAACACACTAGATTCGAGTGAAGAAAAGGACTTGAAGGAAACGCCGCCCAGTAAGAAGAAGAAATTTAATCAAGCTGCAAGCCAAGTGTTTCTTCAAAAGTACCATGAAGAATATCCTTGCCTGATTTCTTCTAAGAAGGGAAAGCATTTCGCTCACTGCACCGTGTGCATCTCAGATTTTTCTGTGAAACACAGTGGGCTTTACGACTGTAGTCGCCACATCAAAAGTGTTTCTCATAAGGAGTTTGAGAAAAGCTGGCCGAAGCAGAAAAAAATGGACTGTTTTGTGAAGGAGAGAATTGATGAAGGGAAAGATGAAGCAAAGCTCACTTTTGAGCGATCTGTGACCAGGGCAGAGGCAATGATCTGTCACATTATCGCCGACTCGAACCTTTCGATTGCAACTGCTGACAAACTGAACGAATGGGTAAAGGTGGGATTTCCTGACTCCAAAATTGCAGCAGGTAGGCAACTTTATTTTTATTTTATTATTAATAATTGTAGTAGTAGTGTGATAACAAAATAGGCTGTGAGGCCTTTGTAAATGTCCTTTCTTTCTTTATTTACTTTATATGGGTCTGCTATTCATGCAATAGTTATTGTTTCGACATGAAGGTTTCAGATTTCGAAAATAGAGATATGGCAACAACACATTTTATATTTATTTATTTTTTTAAAAAAAAGAAGTGATAATAATTTTTTTAAATTTCTTTTTAATTTTTTTTTTTTTTTAGTGGTTTAACTTTCTTTCTCTTTTTTTTGCATGCTGTTTTTCTTGCTGTTGCCAGTGTGGTGGGGTTACAACGTAATGGATAAATGTTAAACTTATGGATAATGTAGCACTATCACTGTATCAAATTGCTACCTAACAAAGTTTTATCTATGTTGTGGGTCCGCACAGTTGCTGTCGTTTCACATATTATCAATTTATGGTGTTAAAGATTTTTGTTTTAGTGGATTGTAATGTATAAGCTCCCCCCTCCGCCCAATATAAAATAGGGGCGTACAGCTTACCTTAAGTTAACAAGTGGTTGCCACTGCCAGTCATATTTTGATATACGATATAGATTTGCTTTCACAGGTGTCCAGTGTGGCAGGTCAAAGGCAACCGCTATCATCAAGGAGATGGCAGAACAGACCAAGACTTCTTTGCAGGAAAGGATGAAAACAGGATCATTTACTGTTTCTACAGATGGATCCAATGATGCAGATGGAAAGCAATTTCCCCTTGTAATCAGGACTGTCAACACAGCTACAGGCCTTGTGATGTCAGAACTCCTTGGTGTTCCTGTGTTGAATGGATCTGCTACAGGTAATTTAATAATTTAAAAAAGGTAGAAAGGAGTGACTTATTCATTAGGTTGCAGTTTTTAATTCTTTCTTTAGGTCTAAATGAAGTGTTAATTATTTTTTAGCTGTCCTCAGTTGATTGAAAGATACTTAGTGAGAGGAAAGTGTAAAGAAACACGAACGCTTAGCATGCATCAAATTTTAAAGTAAATGTGGAAGTTAAGCATTCAAATTCAGATATACTTTTGGCAATAACTCTGTCTCAAGTGATAGTTTTCTGATATCCGCATCTTTAAGAATTGAATGTTGATATCTGGGCAAAATGTGTTTGACTGTATTTATTTTTGCCTTTTGTCTTTAAAGTAGTGTAAAATTAACCTGTCATTTTCAGGAGAGAATATCTTCAACTTGATAGATGCTGAATTCAAGGAAAGAGCCATTCCTTGGGAGAACTGTTTGAGTCTCGGGTGTGACAACGCCAACGTCATGACTAGTTGGAAGAAGGGAGTGCTGGCCTTTGTGAAAGGCAAACAAGAAAAGGTATGAGACATTTAAGTTTATGCAGGTGATACAGATAAAGTTTGTCTTTAGTTTCTTTGTTGATTTGAAAACATGTTTTTTCATTGTGTACCTCACTGACCCAATAGTAGATTTAGACTGAAAGACTCAATCTCTTGTTTAAAAGGTATTCCTGGCTGGCTGCACACTGCACATTGTCCACAATGGAGCAAAACAGGCTGCAAAGGTCCTGCCTCCGATCGAGTCAGCACTGACCGACATCTACTACTTCTTCGATAAGAGCTGTGAACGCAAGTCACGATTCAAAGGAGCTCAGGAGCTTTATGGTGTGGAGATGCGAAAAATCCTCAAGCATTGCTGTACTCGCTGGCTCAGCATTGGGAGGTAAGAACTTGTCAGGGAAATCATTTTTAATTTGCTGCAGGATCATTAATGTTAACCCAATGGCAATGCTCCTTGTGTCAATGGTCATAGCGTAATGGAAGTCCAACTGATTTTATAATGTCATAGTTTGTTTTTTTAAATCTTTGTTGCAGATGTGTTCGAAGATTGCTAGAGAACTGGGATGCACTGAAGGAGTTTTTTAAAGAAGAAAAAGATGCCCAAACTGCCAAAAGTTCCAAGACAACATCCAGCTATGCTGTCAGCAAAGTGGATAACATTTTCAGTTTTGTCCGCTCCCCAACCAACCGTTTGTATTGCCTCTTTCTTGCCTACACTGTGGAGGTCTTTGATCAGTTTTTGCTTGGCTTCCAGTCTGATGAACCCAAGATACATAAACTGAAAAAAGGGATGGAGGCCCTGCTGAGAAATATTTTCTGCAGATTTGTCAAGCCTGTCGCCAGGAAGAACAAGCCTGTCCAGGAGGTAGAATACAAGCTTCCCTACCATATCCTGCCCAACAATCAGCTCGGCATTGGGGAAGAGGCCCGGAACTTCTTGGAAAAGAAAGAGGAAGACCATCTCAAAGATAGTAGGATCGAGGAATTCTTCAGACAGGTGAAGGTCTACTTTCGAGACCTGGCAGATTATCTGCAGTCACACTTGCCTCTTGGTGACCCATTACTGGCACATGCTGAGATTGTTGATGTGGCAAACCAAGATGATGCCTCTGTGCAAAGTGTAAGGTATTTCCTGACCAGATTTCCAAGTCTGCTGCCTCATGGATCTACAGTCAATGACATCACAGAGCAATTCTCCTCCTATCAAGGAAGAGATGTGTCATCCTGTGTTGCAGAACGCATTGACCAGACATGGGTAAACATTGGCAACCTTGTCCAGGAAGGCGAAATGAGTCTGCAGGAGCTCTCCATGGTAATGAGGGGCATCTTGACCATCCCCCACAGCAGCGCCCACTGCAAAAGAGTGTTTTCTTGTGTGAGGAAAAACCGAACAGCCCAGAGAGCCAGTCTATCAGACGACACACTAGAAAGCCTGCTTGTTTTGAAGTCGAACCCCCTTGGACCAGCTGCAGCTGTTCGAGATATGACAAACGACACCCTTGACACTCTGAAAAGTGCCTACTCAAAAAGCTTGAAGGCAGTGAAAAAATGAACTCGTCTCAACAGTGTGTCGATTTACTGCAGCATAACATTTCTTGCTATATTTGACATATATGCCTGATTACCTGGCTTTGCATATCTTTTTTGTTTGTTTGTAATATTGTTTGCATTTTGTCAGAAGGAAATGTATGATATATATTGTAAGACAATTGTATAATAATATAACAGCCTATTTACCATTTAAAAAAACAACAGTTTCATCACTATTTTGTGTGGATTTTAAATTGTCAAGCTTGTACATGTAGTATTGTATTTTTTGTTCTGTTTTGAGTGTTGCGATTGATCCACGTGAAAAACTACACACCCAGCAGCCAAACTACACATTTGCCTAATTTTGAACACCCGAAACTACACATGCTATGACTGAGGGGTAGGCAGGTCTGCTACGCCGTGTCGCTTGATGCTGAGCGCTGGCGCATAAACTGTCTTTGTTTTTAATGCAGAGATTGACCAATGAAACATGTGTTATGCAAGACGGCTCTCCGTCTTTCGTTGCGGTTATATTGGGTCGCTGGGGGCTGGCGGAGCATTGCGGACTCTTAGCTTGCCGGCCTCGTGACTGGGCGCTCGCACCTTGGGGGGGTGAATTGTGTTTTCACTTTGGGGACGTCACGGCAGCGAGGACCGGCAGAGATGACATTTTGGCCCAGACGATCTCTTCCTGGCTTCGCTGGGTCATTCGGTCCGCCTACCAGGACCTCGCCCCACAGGGAGCAAAGTAAGATACGTGCGCATGAGGTACGTGCCATGGCCACGAGTCTTGCCTTCGACCGGAACTGCGCTGTTAAAGACATTGTGGCGGCACTAGGCTCCGCTGGCGAGCGGAATCGACCTTCGCCCGCTTCTACCTCCGCGATCTGGCAGGCCAGCGAGACAACCTCGCTCTGGTGGGGGACATCACGGCAGCGCAACACTCCCTGGCGCCGTAGGTACGCTACTTAGCTAAAATTGTCGGGAGTTTGCGACTGGGAGGATGGCTCGGCAGGCCCCCTGGGTTTTTTGGGGGCAGCGGCACACTCCTCCTACTCGTAATTCTTCCTATCAGTCATGTCATCGGTAATGTTTTTAAGGAAATAAATGCATTTTTCTGTAAAAGGTATTTTTTCGAAAAATACTTACCGATGACATGACTCGGAGCACCCTCCCACCTGCCCCGCTTGCCGCTGGTAAGCTAAGTATCCTAAACTGAGTAATCATCACATGACTCGGAACCGGATGGGCAGTCACGGGAGATCACTCTCGGCCCCTCTGGGGTTCCCCGAGTGCCTCCCGGTTGGTGCAGGATCACAACGGGTTCCTAGGCTAAAATTGTGAGAGTAAGTAGACACTTCCTATCAGTCATGTCATCGGTAAGTATTTTTCGAAAAAATACCTTTTAGGGAAAAATGCATTTTTCTTAAATAAATCTGCGGACCCTCCTATAATGCTCAGATGGGGGTCTGTTTACCCTCTAAAATTTATACCTGGGGGTCTACAGACCCTTTAAACTGTTGTGAAAACGGAAGCCCTGAGTGATACGCTTGTAAACACTATTTACTTTGCTTTTTGCTCCTTGTATTTGTTGTACAACCACTTGAACTTTTCTGTGAAAACTTCAGAAGTATTTTGAATATTAAGGGAAAAAAAAAAAACGCCCAACATTTTGGGAGTGCGTCAACTTTACTATTTTGCTTTGGAAGATTTTTGTTGGCTATACGTGATAGCAACATTAACTCGAGACATGCCGCCTCCAGATACGTAGCATAAGCCCCTTTTCTGGAGGCAGTATATCTTGAATGAGTTAAACCTTCCTGACTGTCACATCAAGCCATTCTTTTTTTTAACGGCTATTGACATAACCAGTAGGTGCAAGATCATGTAGAGTAGACACACTTTCTGAACTTGTCCTTTTGTTTCCATACCTGCCTACTGTTTCTGCGTACCATATTTGTTATGATTTTTTTAGGAGGCTGTTCCATGAATATGATTTTGCCGCGTGTGTTCCGAGTTCTTTAAATTTTTTTTTTTGGGGGGGGAGGGTTCGCAGATCGCGCCAAAGCGGGAACGGGTGCGATATACCTGACGCCGGTTTTCGTTTTTTTTTTTTTTTTAACTGGTTGGCTGTAGAGGATCTCCGAGTCGACGCAAACATTGCCAAGGTGAATTCGTGCATGTGCATAATGGGAAAGGTCAGTCACACAAACAAAATAGCAGATGCAGGGGTGTGTGTGGAATCTTCTTCTGATGACACACACAAAAAAAGGGATTTGTTTTCAAGAATACTGGAGTGAGTAACAAGAAGAATTCAAGTTCATCAAACCTAGCAAGAACGGTGTATCGTTTGCATACTGCGAGATATGTGCTTGTGACATTTCCATTCGGTCGGGAGGCAAGAACCATATCACCTGCCATGCCATGCGGAGACGGAAAAGCACAAAGCGAACGAAAAAGAGGCCAGCAAGTAAAATGCCAAAAACTCAAAAGATTACAGGATTTTTTTTAAAGGGAATCGTCCGCAAAGCCAGGCCAATCTCCAGCTTTTGTACATAAACTTTACGTGATTAGAGCAGAAACAATAATGGTCGACCTCGTTGTTGGAACTGAATTTACCGATGGCCTCCCTGGACACGTTTAACAAAAGTGTTTGGTCATGTGGCTGTGTGCGAAGTGTATAGGTGAGTTGGCGTGTTCCTCAAAATTTTGTTGTGTTCCTGGTTTTGATTGGCTGTGTTTCTGTTGTGTGTTTGTTTCTTCATAAACATTACCGATGACATGACTTAATCATTCTAGCCTAAGAACCCGTTGTGTAACCACACAACCTGGGGGGCACTCGGGGAACCCCCAGAGGGGCCGAGAGTTGTCTCCCGCTCTTACCCATCCGGTTCCAAGTCACGTGGTGTCCCAACCAGTCATGCTACTTAGGTGAACACGGTCGGACGTGTTTGCCCTAGCCTCTGAACTTCGAGTTTTCGACCGGTTTCCGGCTTCCAGTCTTTGAGTCTGCGCTGGTCTTTACCTTCGCTCTTTGGATAGCTTCTACCTCATCCTTGGCGGCTGCTTCTCCCTGCAGTGCGAGTGGTTGCTGGCGTTTTCTGCAACCGGTCGTCTGGCGGCCATGGACGTTTCGTCTCCCATCCCCACTCCAGCAGAGAGGTAAGGTAGTTAAGTTGTTTCTCGACCGGCCCCCGGGCGGGGCACCGGTTCGAGTGGCGGAATCCACCCTTACTTCTTCGTTTGGCTGCATTGGGAGGTGGCTTTTTCTGGCTTGTGGGCTGACAGGGCAATAAAAGTTATGGCGGGCTTACTCTTAGCTTGGCGGCGCACTTCGCGCCTTTTGCCCGCTCCTGCCGCTTATGGCCTCTAGCTAGCCTCCTTTAACCTGCGGGGCTTACAGCGTTTAACGCCTCTGTTGCTGTAGCGGTCGCTTTGTAGCATTGTTAGACTACCCCTTGCTCTTTCGCTAGGTTGCCTTGACTTTCGCCCACGTGCCACCATTCTTCTTTTGTTGCAGTGGCCTGCTTATGACTCGCACGCAATGTGGTGGATTCCAGTGGCCCTCAGATAACCACAAGGTCTGTCTCCTATATGCGGGCTGTGCCTCGGACCGTTCGTGTGACGTCTGCTCCTCCTGGCCTGAGCTGCGTTGGTCGCAGCTTCTGAGTTTCTACAGGCGCGAGCGCCTGACGCTGTTGGCTGCGCCGGATACAGTTGAGACTCCACCCGCTGTGCCTTGTGCAACGAATTCTCGGGACAGACATGACACTGTGGAGAGGACGCCACGCCGGACGCCGAAAGTTAGTGCACAGAGTGGTTCTTTGATCGAGGTGGCCACACCCAGGAGGGAGCGCGCCTGGACCAAGCCCTTTGATAGACAGAGAACTCGCCTCACACGGCTGTTTCAGTTTGGCCACTTAGTTTGTTCCAGGCGAGCCGAGAAACTGGGTCACAAGTCGTGCGCGCGCGCTGCCTCAGCGAGTCTCTCAGCTGTCGGGCTAGCTGATAAGTGGGCTTCCTGCTAGGCGCAGTACAGCAGGGAAAATGACTACCTTTTGTTTTTCATGACTTTCTTATTTACCGTTTAAGTGTGTGATGCAAAACTTTGTTTAAAAGCGGACATTCTGCCCAACACACTGACACCAAACACACTATAGTTGTGACAAACCAGTAGCCAGCAGGATAAGGTGGAAAGAAAGAGAAAAAAGCAGATTTCACTCTCTGTGTAGTGTTTTTTCACAAAATAGATGAAGTTCCAACATCAATAACACAAATACGATACAAGCTACATCAAAACGGACTTGCACGTGCCAGAAGTAACATGCCTAGAGTAAGTATGACTTACCAGATCAGAGATACCGTGAAAGGGGCCGGGTTCCCTTTCGTCCTGTCCCTCTTCCCCTCCGTCGTCCCTTCCTTCCCCCTTTCCTTTTCGCCATCCCCGGTCGCCTAGCCGCAGTCACTCTCCGCGCCCTGGATGGACTTCGCCCCACGGTAGATCCTCGCCTCGTCGCTCGCTTTCTCGTCGCTCCCCTTCTCCCTCCGTGGATCGCCGTCGCGTGGATTGCGTCTCCCGGAGCCTCGTCGTGCGCTTCGCTCCCCTGTTCCCAGGCGCGGGAGGACTTCGACACATTGAGTCTGCTCGCCGACGATTCTGCTTCGGCGTTCCTGGGACGTCTCAGCCGCTCCCCTTCTCCTGCTTCGGCGTCGGATTCTTCAACTTCCCTTAAGTTGACCTCTTCATCTCGGACGGACACTTCTTTGGCCTTGGATGGAGTCGTGCGGCTCATCGCTTCGACGCTTCCCACGGAGGTTCTATTATTTTGACCTTTTTGAGAGTCTTCCGACGTTTTCTTTAAAGACCTGTGTGACATTTTAGCCTGACATATTTTTAAGGTATATTTACATCATGTCTTAAGACCTTTCTTTTAGTCTGGCTGACCAGATTTTTACCCTTCCCACCATGAGATGGCCTTAGTTGCCTGCTCGGCGATAAACCCAAATAACTAACTAACTAACTCCCCGCGGAGGACTGCCCTGTGTCGCCGCCACTCAAGAGGAAGGTTTCCGCCGTCGTGGACGCTGGGAGACACGTCAAAAGGTTTAAGTCACTGCCGCAGCCCCCTGGCTTTCGGGATCTCCGGGATGTCTTCTCCGCGCACCTTCTATCAGGCGTCCGCGGTTCGGACTTCCTCTCGGACCACAGGTGGCCTCCTGGTCTCGACATTGCCTTTCGTCAGGATTGGTACGCCGGCCATTCTCAAGCATTCCTTTGCCCGCTTCCTCCAGTGGACCCTCCCGCCGTTTTGCAAGGGAGATCTGCTCGCCATGGCGGAAGCTGGCAACCGCGCGGCGTATCACTCTTCGGTCAACGCTATAGCGGCTGCCCTAAACTGCGACCTTTTGCGTCGGGATGCTGTGTTGAACGCCTGCAGTGGGATGCCCCCAGATCTAAAGGTTTAACTGCGTCGTGCCCCTTTCGGAGGACCGCTCCTCTTCGGAGACACCTGGCAGTCCGTCAAGGATTCCAGTGCGGATCGCTGGCCTCGTAGGAGAGTACAGCAGCGCTTTCCGTAACTCGCTCGGCTATGGTCGCACCTTGCGGACCTCCAGACCCTTCACCTCGGCCCCCGCCTTCCACTCGCGGGCCCCTCGTCGTCGCCAAGCCCTCGGTCACCCTGGCCCAGTTAGCATCCCGCCCGGCGCCCTGGACTCTCCCTCGGCCCCGCCTCTGCTGGCCGTTTCCGGGTCTCCGGTTGGCGGGAGGCTTGCTCTTTTCAGCAAGGAGTGGCGCTTGCTGTTTCAAGACGACCCTTGGATTTTGGACAATGTTTCGGAGGGCCTTCGGATCTCCTTCCGCTCCCCGCCTCCTCTGCGTTCCTCCCCTGTGTGGACCGAGGTTCCAGCGGACGATCTCAAGGCCTGCGCCCTGCGGGAAGAAGTTGCCTCTCTCTTGTTAAAATACGCCACAGAGATTGTTCGTCGCTGGGACTCCCCCGCCATCTACAGCCGTCTCTTTGTGGTGCCAAAGCCAGGCGGCAAGTGGCGCCCAGTTATCGACCTCTCGGCGTTGAACGCTTTCATCGTGGCCCCGTCATTTCGGATGGAGACAACTTGGGCTCTCCGTGCTGCAGTGCAACCGATGGATTTCGCAGTCAGCTTGGATCTGTCACCCAGCCTCCAGGAGATATCTCCGCTTTGCCTACGACGGTCGCGTCTACCAGTTTCGTGCTCTCCCTTTCGATCTCAACCTCAGCCCATGGGTCTTCACCCGCCTCATGGACGCGGTGGTAGCCAAGGCACGTCAGTCGTCCTCCAGTCCGACGTCCAACTACCTCGACATACCGCTGAGGAATCAAGTGGAGACCTCCTTGGTGACCAACAGGGACGCTTTGATGCGGCTGTTCTCGGAGTTGGTTTTTTTTATCAACACAGGCAAGTCGGATCTCACTCCCTCCCGTCGCTTCATTCACCTCGGCATGGAGTTCGCTACCGACCTCAATAGAGTCCGACTGCCGGAACCGCGGATCCTGAAGCTGTCCTCCCATGCCTTACATTTAGAATCCCAGCAAGATGCAGCGACCGCCAGAGTCTGGCTTCAGCTCCTTGGGTTGATCAACGCAGCGGCAGACTTGATTCCCCTCGGTCGTCTCTACGCCCGGCCGCTTCAACTGCATCTGCTTATGGTCTGGCGCCCCTCTTCAGGCGATCTCGCGGCCTTGGTTCCGGTGTCACTGCTGATTCGCCCCCATCTCCTACTCTGGACCGACACTACGTGGCTGGCCTCCGGAGTTCCCCTGTCCTCACCGCCCCGCATCTCTCCCTGTGTGTTGACGCGAGCCGTTCCAGCTGGGGAGCCCACCTATTTCCACAGTTCCTCACGACGTCCGGCCTCTGGCCCACGGAGTTTGCGGACAGGCACAGCAACTGGTTGAAACTGAAAGCGGTATGGCAAGCCCTCGTGGTGTGGGAGAGACAACTCTGTGGCCAGCAACTACTCATCCTCTCGGACAATGTGACTGTGGTGACTTACATCCAGAAGCAGGGCGGCACGCATTCACCAGACCTGTGCATGCTCCTCTACCGTTTGATGCGCTGGTGCGAGGACCTCAACCTTTCCCTCAGTGCACGACACATTCCCGGCCGTCTGAATGTTTTGGCAGACTCTCTCTCGCGGCACGGCCTGTTGCTACACACTGAGTGGACCTTACGCCAGGATATCTTCCGGATGATCTGCGCCCACTGGGAGACACCGATGATCGACTTATTTGCTACAAGGTGGAATCACCAGCTTCCCCTCTTCGTCTCCCCGATCCCGGACCCTTTGGCCTGGTCGGTCGACGCCCTTTCCATCCCCTGGGAGGGACTCGTCGCCTACGCGTACCCCCCAACAGTCCTGGTTCCCAAAGTCCTCCAAAGTCCCAAAGAGGTTGCAACGCGGTCATCCTAATCGCCCCGTTCGATTGGACCCGGTCCTGGACCACCGACCTTCTGTCTCGCCACTCACTCCCCACTCCCCGCACAATGCTCAAGCAACCGCGCCAAGCGCTGTTCCACCCGTGCCCGGAGCGCCTACTCCTACACGCCTTGAGGTTGTGCGGCAAGCCCTCGCCGCTAGAGGCTTCTCGGTTGCAGCAGTGGAAGCTATCGCTACAGCGTGCAAACCCCCGACCCGACGAGTCTACGAGGGAAAGTGGCAGGTATTCTGCGCCTGGTGCGACGTCCACCATCTCTCCCCTACCGATCTGTCACCCCCCCCCCAGCTCGCTGACTTCTTCCTCTGGCTCTTCGGAGACCAGGGACTAGCGCCGATCACCGTCAGGGGCTACTTGTCCATGATTTCAGACACCTACCGTCACCTTGGCCGCACGGACCCTGGCTCCAGTAAGGACCTCGCCGACCTTATGGCGCACTTCGGCTTGCAGCGTCCAGTCTCACGTTCGCTCCTTCCGCGCTGGGACCTTTCCTGGGTACTTACTTGGTTGAACACCCCTCGTTTCAAGCCTCTGCCCCTTGCCACTCTGGCGGATGTGACTCGTAAAACTTGCTTCCTACTGGCGCTCGCCACCGCGGCAAGAGTTAGCGAGCTACACGCGCTCTCTGCGCGTCCTGAATGCCTGCAGTTCAGAGCGGATCGTTCAGTACAGCTGGTCACAGACCCTGCCTTTATTGTCAAAACTAGATCTCCTTTGACGGCCCCACAAGTGATCACCTTACGGCCACTACGCGGGACAGACTTTCCCCAGGAGACTAGGCACCAAGATCCTGTTGGAGCCCTATGTGTGTACCTGCGTCGAACCAAAGCCCTCCGGAGAGGACGTTCACGCCTCTTCCTGCCTTTAAAACGCGGCAGATTTGACATCACGGCCCAGACGATCTCATCCTGGCTGCGCTGGGTCATTCGCTCGGCCTACATGGAGCTATCTCCCCAGGGAGCGAAGAGGCTAAAGATTAGGGCACATTCGAGATACGAGCCATGGCCACGAGCGTCACTTTCGACCGGAACTGCTCCGTCAAGGACATCGTGGCGGCTGTGGGCTGGCGGGCAGAATCAACCTTCGCCCATTTCTACCTTCGGGATCTGGCAGGCCAAAGAGAGAACCTTGCTCTGATGGGGGACATTGCTGCAGCGCAACACTCCCTCCCGGCGCCACTTCGCCGTAGGTACGCACCTAGCTTAGGGAGTGAAGAATAGCGGCTGGGAGGAGGAGCCATTGGCCCTAAGGGTGAGGGGGATTTGGGTGCTGCACCCTCCTCCTGTTCGATATTCTTCCAGTAAGTCATGTCATCGGTAATGTTTTTGAAGAAACAAATTCATTTTTCTCTAAAAGGGTTTTTTTCGAAAAATACTTACCGATGACATGACTCGGTGGACCCTCCCACCTGCACCGCTTGCCGCTGGTGACCTAAGTATCATGACTGGTTGGGACACCACGTGACTCGGAACCGGATGGGTAAGAGCGGGAGACAACTCTCGGCCCCTCTGGGGGTTCCCCGAGTGCCTCCCGGGTTGTGTGGTTACACAACGGGTTCTTAGGCTAGAATGAGTAAGTAGTAGACACTTCCAGTAAGTCATGTCATCGGTAAGTATTTTTCCAAAAAATCCCTTTTAGAGAAAAATGAATTTTACAAGGTAGGCAGGTATGTGTTTCCCAGAGTATTTTAAGTATTAAAATACATTATAACTCCTGAAGATAAAGTCAAATATGATTTGGAGGGACACTAGGCCTAATACGACACTGGCAAAGTGTAGAGAAATGTAAAAGGCGTAACATTAACACACTGCAAGTTCATGTTTTCTTTTGCTTGTCCAAGCCATAGGTCTATGGCTCGTTGCAAGGGGAGTGAAATGGGTTTGCGTCATAGGTCATATCAGTGCCTGTAATAATTACAGGCCAGCCTCAGAGTCAGACAGTTGCGCACATCAGAATATTGTGTCTGCAGCCCCAAGGCAGGTACCCAGTTAGCACAAAATCCTGTCCGATTCCAGACGAGTCGGCCAGAGGACTCTCTGCTTGTTTTGTGTTTTTTCTTTGCAAGCCTGTATGTAAGTTTAGCATGACAGTAATGTGAACGTTAGTAACAAGGTATGACTATATATTCTTTTTTTGTCAACATTTTGTTGTCGGTGAGGGCTGTCTGGTGTATCCGTTGTTGTTTTTATGGTACACATCTTTTTGTGTGTGAGCAATTTTTTGTTGGTGTGTTCTTTTTGTTATTCTTATTTTTCTTGTATCTTGTTGCGTGAGTGTGTCTGTTACTGTTTAGGGACTATATATGTGTTGTAGGATACAAGGTGTGTGTATGTTAGTATGTCATTTGTACGGCACCTAGAGCTTTTTTATCGAAAGTATATTCAAAATAATTATTATTATGTCTCCCAGGTAAAACATAGTATTGAGGCTGGCCTGTCTGTTTGTATTTCCAGGAGATGTTGATCACAGCCTCACAGGACCAGAGGAGTGATGAGGAATTGGAGGGGCTGATCTCGGCTGAACTGGTGAGTGGTGGGCTTTATGCTTTAGTTCAACCAAAATGGCCGTCCTGTATAAAATTACCAAATGGGGCAGCTTTGGTTTGATACAGATGACTTCAACGTGACAGGTCTGTGACAAAGTCATTCGTAGCAGACAGAAAAAAGATGGGTCTTACGGCTCGCCTGAATGCCTCTCTTGAATCCACATATCTCAGTTCGCGTGGGAGGTCATTCCAAACAACTGGGCTCTGGTACCTGAATGAGCTCTCTTTGGAGATGTTGCCCAACAACTATGTACCAGTTGCAGGAGATGGCTTGACCATGATAATTCAAGGATAGTGCCAGATTAGCTTGGCGCCTGAAGGCGCCAAGCTAATCTGGCACTACCCTTGAATTATCATGATCAAGCCATCTCCTGCTGTAGTGATCCAGGGCTAAAGGGTTAAAGACGGGCCCTCTAGAGAATGTCTGAAGGCAGAAATTGTCACCTGTCACTAAATTACCATCCACTGCCAGCTGCCTCAGACAGTTATTCTGCAATAGATTTAACCCTTTTCATCCTGATACACCCATTGCTTGAAATAAATTTGACTGATAGTTCAAGGGTGGTGCCAGGCGCCAAGCTATTATGGCACCACCCTTGAACTAAAACAGTTGATCTATCTCCTAATGTGAAAAATAGACTTCATAGGATTATAAGCAAATTCTACAAAATCAGCCTCAGGAGGTAATGGGTTAACACCCTCCCCTCCCTGCCCCTCCCCGGCTGTCTAAGGAACATGGATTCAGAGAGGTATCGGGAAGAGGCATAGATCCTCATGAGCTCATAAGCTCAGTTGCTCGGAACAGGTTCTATGTACTCTGGCTGTCTCGTGAAAGTGTGTATGCTGATCTGTGATTTTGGACCGGACCTAATGGCTGTAGGTAATAATGAGTGAAGATCAGAATCACATGCAGCACACATCTGAATGATTTCTGAATATGACGATTAATGCACACTTTTGGACGGTCTTTAGTATGAAGGTGACCTCCCAATGGTAAAGTGCTTTGTCTTCGCACATTCAGTACCGATACTCCACAGCATGAAATGTATGGACCATGCTAGTTTAAGGGTGGTGCCAGAATAGCTTTTGTACCCATAGGCGCCATGCTATTCTGGCACCACCCTTGAACTATCATGCTCAGTCTGTCTCTGTAATTGTAATACAGCCCTTCAGAGGGCAACGTCAATATGTGGGGATTTCGGTCCTGGGGCAGAATGTGTCGAACAGTCTGTCACTTTACACTTGTTCACCCTGAAAGGTACCAGACTAGCGGATGGAAATGTCTTTAGACAGGTGATCATAGGGCGAGCAAAACAAGTGCGACAGTGTTTCTGATGAGCCTAGTGATGTTGCATTTCTTGTGCTCTAAGGTATACTTCACTCAGGCTTTCTGTTAACAGAAAATTCTCTGTATTTGGACAAATTATGACAGGGACAGAAGAAATTGGAAGGTCGACCATCCCTGCGACGGACTAAATCTTGAGGAAAAAATTAACTTATCCCTGCCGTTCTTCAAGTAGCGGCTGACAGTGGGGCGCCTCTGGTGGAGTTTTGTCATGCTCTCCGTCCCAATGATAGATAATTTTGAATACCAGCGGAAAGCCTGCTTCAGTTAATTGCCTGTCATAACACATTATACCCCAGGACCGAAATCCCCAGATGTTGAAGTTGCCCTCTGAAGGACTGTATTACAATTCTAGAGACAGATTGAGCAAGATAGTTCAAGGGTGGGGCCAGAATAGCTTGGCGCCCATAGGCGCCAAGCTATTCTGGCACCACCCTTGAACTATCATGCTTGATCCATGTCTTACTGTGGTGTGTGAGTTAACCTTCTTGTGCCTGCAGCAGCTGGAATTGTTTCCAGTACCGGTGGATGCATTACAACGCGGTTAATGTTAACGCTGTTGCTGCTTGCAGGTGAAGAAGCCACAGGATGTAAGGCTGCGAGTCAAACTGCTGCGAATGTACTTGTCGACGGACCGTGTAGAGGAAGCCTACACCAACGCCATAGAGACGGACCGCACCACGGCCTTTGCTTCTAGCCTCGAGTGGTACGAGTGTCTTCTCGATGTGTTCAAGGTGCGTTTTCTAAACGTAATGTGGGGAAGTCTATAAAGCATGTATGTATATGTACAACCCACGTGTGCGTGCAGCCGCCAGCACTCTTCAACTTTATGCATGCATAAGAAACATTAAAAAAATGCTTTTTGGGATTTGTTTAACCCCCAACCTCCCCTTTGTGCATGCAGCCACCATTACTGTTGTTAACACTTTGACTGTTGGCAGCGCATATTGTCACGATTCCTGCAGGATTCATCATGGCAAAAGAGCACAACCAACAGCCAAAAGTTTAACAGTACTGGTGTATTTGTGGACAAGACAGCTCACAGAAAGTTCTTTGGCCTCTAAGAACGACCCTATTTACACAAATTCATACTGTAAACAAGGTCTGTGAGTTGATTTTTGAAATACTTGTGCATTTTCTCCTTTTTGATCCATGTGCGACAGTAGAAGTGAGTCCGTGCAACAAGTCATCTGCAGTCCGTCTGTGGTGAAGTGAAGTTGCTGACATCTTAACCCATTTAGCCCCGAGTCCCTACAGCGGGAGATGTTTTGACCATGATAATTCAAGGTTAGTGCCAGATTAGCTTGCCGCCTTGAGGCACCAAGCTAATCTGGCACTACCCTTGAATTATCATGGTCAAGCCATCTCCGCAAACTGGTACATAGTCATTAGGCAACACCTCCAAAATTTGAAAAATTCGACCTTGGGGCTGATGGGGCTAAGACAATTACGGTGCAGTAATTTGAGGTTGTGAAGGTAACAGATGTATCCGGAGTAGCATGTCTCGAATGAGTTAAAAATATGAACAACTCTGAATGTTCCTAAAAGAAAAATGTATGTCAGCTCCAAACAATGTGGTAGACATTGAGATGAAATCAAGATCTTGTTTTCTCTTACATTTTTAGATGTACCAGGTGTCCAAGGACACAAGTCAGGACCAGGTGTTCCTTTTCCACTACCTCTCCGTCCTCAGCACACTGACCTATCTCCGTCTCTGTCACAAAGATGTCGTGGAGAGTGCCGATGCCTTGCACAAGTATGTTTCCTATCTTTGGATCAGTTGCGCGAGTGAGCTTAGTGCTGCGCCAGCCACTAAGCAAGGTTCTCCACTGTAGTGGAGCACCTTGCTTAGTGGCTGGTGCACGGCTAAGCTCACTCATGCAACTTGCCCCTTGTCTTTTATACAACCTGAGCCCCTTCACTGGCAGTCATTGCTGGTTCTATGCACACACAAAATGTCATAATGATATAAGTTCAAATGGCTTCACAATGATGCATCAAACACAAAAGGTCAGCCAGTATCAAGAATTCTGAAAATTAATCAGCGGCAGGGGAAACAAACAGCTCCAGTAAGTCAGCATGCTAAAGGATAATGCCACAGCTCCAGTATGTCGGCATGCTAAAGGATAATGCCAAAGAGCCCAGCCATCCAAGGAACATGGATTCACCTTGGTGTAACCCAGAAGCATAGGTCATCATGAGTCCCTCACAATTGCGGAAGGGGGGGGGGGGGGGGCGGGCTCATGAGGATCTATGTCTGTTGCAGTTGGATCATGTTCACTTGGTCTGGCCAGTAAAGGGGCTGATCATGTCTCTCGTGAGAGGTTGTTGATCATGATCAGTACATGCTGATACAGATCAGCTCTCATCTTTCTGTGCATCACTGACGCACCGACATTCATTGACAGACATACTTAGGTTCAACGCATTTGTCCAGTACACGATATTAGGGTGCTTTTGAAGAATGATGAGGTGCTGAAACTTATAGCGATCGTTTCTACCATTCAGCTGTCGTTTGGGGTTTTAATGTTTTTGGGACTTGGAAGTTTTTGAGTGTTTTTTCTTTCAGTCTTGATTTAGCTGTCCAGTGTGCGGTGCAACTCAGCAGTCAGAGAGAGGAGTGGGAAGCTTTAGTGACAGAGATGCAGGGGCAGTTGTTTTTCCTGGCTGGCACTCTCCTGCTGAAAAGAGCACAAATGGTTGGTGAATGTTTTAACCCATTCAGCCCTGACGCACTACAGCAGGAGATGGATCGACCATGCTAATTCAAGGGTAGTGCCACATTAGCTTGGCGCCTGTTGGCGCCAAGCTAATCTGGCACTGCCCTTGAATTATCATGGTCGATTTATCTCCTGCAACAGGTGCATAGTCGTTAGATGACACCTCCAAAATTTGGAAAATATGTGCGCCGGACTGAATGAGTTAAAAATATTTTTTATTATCTTATCAGATTTATTACAGGGTTATGTATGGCACATGCATTGTTGTGAATTATGAAACGGTGATTGAAAACTGACTTTTGGTGAGAAACCTGTGTTAAAATTATGTCAACCTCTCCACAACTAGATTGTTTTTTTAGAATCCCTGTCAGTCCAGTGTCAGAGATTTCAAACTCTACTTGAATTAACATGGTTGATCCATATCCAGCTGTAGTGCTAAGTGGGGTAATGTTTCCTTCTCTTTCTGTGGTGCTTTTTCAGGGGACTCACAACTGGAATGACATGCGTCCTCTAGCGGCCGTCTTTTACCTGCTGTGTCAGTCGATACCCACGATTGATGCGCAGGCCACGTGGTACGTCAGACCCACTCAGGACAGGGAGAAGATGTACGCGTGGATGTACAAAAACAGCTTTTTCCGCATCAGTCAGAGTGGTACGTTCTTTATGATGTGTTCCCCCCCCCCCCCCACACCCCTGCTCTGTGTTATGTTGTGTGTGTGTGTGTGGGGGGGGGGGGGGGGGGTATAGAATGCCTACATCAGGAACCTAGGTGACCTGAAGACCTTATCCATGTCATACATGTTTTTTTTTACCCATATCATACTGAGGCTAAAAGCTTCAAATTTTAGATGTCTGAAATTTGTGCACTGCCATATATATGCAACCTACATTATAGTACTTATGGATAAGGATATAGACCAATGGCTTTAGTTCAAGGGTGGTGCTAGAATAGCTTGGCGCCTATAGAGGCGCCAAGCTATTCTGGCACTACCATTGACCTAGTTTAGTCAAACATTTCACACACTGGTGTATTCCAAATGATAAGGGTTAAAACTGGTCCAGGACAAACCATGGTTGATGCAGACACAGCGTCGCTGACACTGATGTAAAAACTCTACAAGTTTAATGATGCCTCGTTCAAACTCCAGCATGTGTAAATCAACCCCTTGAGTGCTGGGGTATATTGCAGTGACGATACCTCAAGGGTGTTGCCATAATAGCTTGGTGTCTGTAGGCGCCAAGCTATTCTAGCGACGCTCATAAACTATTGGGTTGTTCTCAGCCTATAGCTAGTATTGTGGTCCAGTCAAATGGTTGATGTAGAAAATTAATGTTTTTAGAACATTTTAAAACTGGTTTTTCTTGTGCAGGCCATGTACTGTACCAGCTGTGCCAGGGAGACACGGCAAGGTGGGCCCAGCATCTCCAGCAGCAGTGTTCCGTAGCCAGCCAGGAAAAAGCCTACAAGACCCTCTTCACTCTGCGTGACATGCAGGCGCGCTCTGCTGAGTCCTACCTGATGAACACACACAAGTTCTGCAACACGACGCTGAACATGCCTCCGCAATGGCAACTCTTGGACGTGGACAGAGGTCAGTAGTTTCATCAGGTCTTAGCCCTTTGCGTGTCGGTAGCAGTTTTAGTCATGATGAAAAAGCATGTCTTGTGCACACACTGCAAAGATGCACATGCACACATATGTGACAATATACACATGTGCAATAGACACTCATTCTGCCAACTGTGTGCATGTGTGCAAAAATACATGTGCGATGCACCCTTGCGCATAATAATAATAATAGTGGTGATTTGTTAAGCGCTTATTCTAAAGTGTAAAAGTCAAAACACACACTCACCCCAGCACATAACACACTTATACATGATGCACATGCACCTGGGCACACACAAGCACATGTTGCACACATACACACAATACATGATGCACATGCACCTGGGCTTACACAAGCACGTCGCACACACACACACACACACACACAATATATGATGGACATGCACCTGGGCTTACACAAGCACATTTGTTTCCCCAAAAACATTACCGATGACATTACTATGTGGAAGTGTCTACTGCTTACTCAATTTCAGCCTAAGAACCTGTTGTGTTACTACACAACACGGGAGGCACTCGGGGAGCCCTGACTAGGGCCGAGAGTTGCCTCCCGCCCCTGCCCATCCGGTCGCGTGTCACGCGGTGTTGACCATTCAGTCATTCTACTTAGCTCGAGCTGTTCAGAACTGTTTAGCCTTTAGGACCTTGACCTAGGATCCGCCGACAATTGCACTTTCCCTTGTTGGGCTCGGTGGCAGGTGGGGACCCCCGGGGGATGAATAGCTATCATACTATAATATGGAAAATATCAAAAAACCAAAACTGGCACCAAAGCGGCACATAGCCGCCGACATTGTCATTGAGAACGATAGTGACTCTGCCTGTGAGGAAGCGACGCCTCAGGCGTCGGCCGCCTGGCCTCGCTTTCTCATTATCCACAGCAAAGTTAAAGAGAGGCCTGTTTCCAAGCTGCACCCTTTCCTGGTAGGGGAGACCCTCAGGAGCCGTGTTGGCAGGCCTGAGGCCCAGCGCCTCAGGTCTGGTGACTTGCTGGTAGAGTGGCATACCCAGGCACACTCCAATGGGCTACTGAGGCTCTCTTCCATTGGAGACACTCCAGTGGAGGTCACTCCCCACAAAACAATGAATTCCTCTAGAGGAGTGATTAACCTTTAGCACGCTGGTGGCGACATTTGTCGCCAGCCGCCATCTTGCTTCATTATCGGATGGCGACATATGTCGCCACCGCGTGGTCTGCTCGTAATCGTCTATGGTAAACACAATGGGTTGCTATGAAGCCTTTGCAAAGGATTGTGGGTGATTGTAAATGAGGCTTGCTTCTGTTTTATATCGGCCATCTTGCTAACTTCGAGTGTGTTTGAGCGATTCAAATTTTCTAAGCGAGAGTTTGTTCTGACGGCTTCATTTTGACAAAAGATGACCAATGAGGAGTTAGAAGCATTCATCAAGGAATACTTTTATGGAGTCAGATTTCGGTGATGAAGACTTTCTTGGGTTTTTGCAAGAAGACTTGAGATTGAGGGGGGGTGGGAGATGGTGGTGATGGGCAGAGGAGTGATTCTGAATCGAGTGCTAGTGAACGTGGAAACGGTGCGTAGTAAGCATTGATTATTATTATTTTTTGTTAGGATAATAACACAGACAACACAGTTTTAAGAATTGAGACATAATCTTGATTCATGTATTTACATACATGCCAAATTCCACAATCATACATAGGAAAATGAAAAAGTTGTAGGCTTTTGAAGTAAGTAGGGTAGCGTTGGGTTTAGCCCACTAAAAAAGAATGCAGGTGCAGGGGAAAGAACTGACAGCTGAAAGCAGAGTGCTAAAGGTTAAAGATCAGCACTGGCCGAACTGTCTGAAGATGAACTTGTACGGAACCTTAAGTCACAGGGGGTGACTTACATCAGGCGCTTCATTTCCAAACGAGGTGGTAGGGAGATCCGTCTCCCTACCATCATCCTGACGTTTGGCACCCCCACAGCTCCTACTACCATCTGGGGAGGTTACTACTCCCTAAAAGTGAAAAAGTACGTCCCTCTCCCCATCCGCTGCTTTAAGTGCCAAAAGTAAGGCCATGGGCAGAGGCTCTATGCGCCCGTTGCACTAAGCCCGGACCCTCTGCTGAGTCCTGCACAGCCATCCCCCTGTGTGTGAATTGCCAGGGGGCACATATGGCTTTGGACAAGAAGTGCCCTCGTTGGATCTCCGAGTGCAGGATTCCGCAGGTGCGTGTGGAGAAGGGGCTGTCCTTTGCGGACGCCAAAAAACTGGTTGATGGCCCTGGTGCAGCTGCACCAAACTCAAATAACAACTTTGTGTATACTTTCAGTGCTGCGGTGGCAGGCAAGCGCTCCACCAAAGACTTCTCTTGTCAAACCCCAACTTCTTGGTTGGGGGCGGAGCCTCAGATCCTCTCGCCCCTGGAGAGTAACCCTCCTCCGGTGGTGACGAGGAGCCAGAGAACGCAGAAGGCGGACGCTACCGGTCCGGTGGCACCGCCTTCTGCTGCCCCTAAGCCTCAGCCCCCACCCAAACCTGCTAGTTTGTCAACGCCAAAGGTTTCTGGCTCTGGTCAGCCTTCTAAGGCCGCTAACTCTAGTGGCAGGACCGCTGCCCAGGACCAGAAGTCGAAGAAATCTATGGGACCGCCGTGCGCACAGGCCCAGAAGGGGAACACTGATGTCCCCCTTCAAAACAAATATGCTGCAATGGAGGAGCAGATGGAGGGAGTGGAAGTTGTTGTTGCCGATGCTGCGGCAGCTCCACCCCCTTCATCTCCTAAGAACCAGAGGAGGCCCGGGAGCCGGCCCCCCTCTGTTTCTCCAACTCCTTCCAAGGCAAAGGAAAAAGGGGGGAAAAACTCCGCACCCCCAGATAAGACATAATCATGGACTCTCTGCTTCAGTGGAATTGTCGTGGTTTTCAAGCTAACTTTGAGGAATTACGTCTTTTAGTCATGTGCTATAACCCCTCAGTAATATCTCTTCAGGAGACTTACCTAAAGACTTCTGATCCTGTGTCCTTTAATGGTTTTAACGTTATACATAAAGGCTCTGATTCGGACAGGCGCTCGGGTGGAGTGGCTCTTCTCATTAGTAGCCAAAGTTTATGTAGCCCCGTTAGCATCTACACCTGTCTTCAGGCTGTCGCAGCTCGGGTTACCTTGAAGAAGACCATAACCATATGCAGTATTTACCTGCCACCATCCCTGCGGGTCTGTAGTAATGATTTTTTTTAATTTAGTAGATCAACTGCCCCCTCCCTTTATTCTGATGTCCCCACCCGGGTCTGCCCTGGGGGACTTGGGTGGGGTTAGGTATTTTTTAGTTCCCAGGGTCACCCTGGTCAGCCTCACAGGGTGGGTTTTTCTCTCTATTCTGGGGCATGTGTTTCTGTCTACCCTTTGTCCATTCACCTGTATTTGCCTTTTTAAAATTCTCCCTACTGTCTGCACTGCCTGTAGCTCTTGATATTGGATGTGTGTTGCTAAATGGTCTTAGCTTTATTTAGGCCCCATGTTTTAGGTTATTTAACGTATTTGACCGGCTGGCGACATACATTCAATTTTCTGTTTAGTTTTTTTTCACAAGCAGTGCAGGCACGTCCTGAGAAAGCCTTGTTGCTGTCGGGACGTTAAGCAATGTACAATCAATCAATCAATTTATTCTCATGGGGGATTTTAACGGTCACGCTCACCTTTGGGGTAGTGACCACTATGATGGCAGAGGTCAGATGTTAGAAGATGTTTTTTCTCAACTTAACCTATGTGTCTTTAACGATGGCTCACCTACATATTCTAACTCGGGTTCAGGATCTAGTTCTGTTCTAGACCTCACTGTGTGTGATCCTTCTCTCATGCTGGACTTTGACTGGAAGGTTCACGACGACCTGTGTGGTAGTGACCACTTCCCAGTAGTCCTGTCATCGGTCAGCTGTGAGGAGGATCCGCCGGTGGGGCGCTGGAATCTCAAGAAAGCTAACTGGCCTCTGTTCGCCTCCCTCTGTCGGTCTCGTATTACAGAGGAGGTGGTCATGTCAGCTGAAGAACCTGTTTCTTCTTTTACTACTATTTTGTTGGACGTAGCGGGTGAAACCATCCCTAAAACTTCCGCATCAGTCCCTCGGAAGCTGAGAGTACCATGGTTCAATGAGGAGTGCCGCAAGGCCCAAAAAGCGCGCAAATCTGCTCAGCGACGTGCTTTCCGTACTCCGTCGCAAGTGAATATTTTAACCTTTAAAAGACAGAGGGCGAAAGCCCATTACATTTTTAAACGTGAACGCCGTGCTTCCTGGAGACGCTTCGTCTCATCTTTAACTTCTTGGACTCCGTCCCAGAAAGTATGGAGGGCTGTTCGAGGAATTAGGGGCAGGGGTGGCTCGGCTTCTGTCGGCCATCTTAGAGATGGTGCCAGCTTGGTCACGGATAAAAAAAGCTGTGGCCAATTTGCTTGCCTCCACCATTGCCCATAATTCTTCAACAGAGCATTATTCACCCTTCTTCCAGAGAGAGAAGGAGAAGCGAGAGTCTCGTACTTGTGATTTTAAGTCCGATAACTCGGAAGACTAAGAGAGGACAAAGAGAAAGCTAACAAGCTGCATGAAGCCCTTCCTCAGTTGTCCGACGGTCTACCATCGCTGCGGCAGCCGCCGTGAGGAGACTGTCCTGGCTCGGCTCCACATCAGCCACATGTATTTTACGCACTCTTATTTACTTAAACAGGAGGAGCGTCCATGGTGTTATGCCTGCGACGAGCAGTACTCTGTTCAACACTTTTTGTTGTCTTGTGCTGATCTAATCGACACAAGGTATAAACATTTCACGGCAGACTCCTTGAAGGTTTTGTTCCGGGATGTGCCCCCGGACAAGATCTTCCGTTTTCTGAGAGAGTGCCATATTTTTAATAAGATTTGAGCGTTTATAGACTATGATGTTTCTATTATTTTGACCTTTTTGAGACTCTTTCGACGTTTTCTTTAAAGACATGTGCGACATTTTAGCCTGACATTTTTTAAGGTATATTTACATCATGTCTTAAGACCTTTCTTTTAGTCTGGCTGACCAGATTTTTACCCTTTCCGCCGTGAGATGGCCTTAGTTGCCTGCTCGGCGTTAAACCCAAATAACTAACTAAACTAGGACCTTGACTGGTTGGAACCGGTTCTTAAAGGGCCGGTCGCCTTGAATTACTGTGTTCCCTTTGGACTTTGTGCGCGATTACAGTTCTCTTTGTATCGTAAGCACATGGACTTTGAGAGAGCTACGTGATATATCGTGGTACATTGTCTATGGCGGAGTTGTGTAGTGAATTGGCGACATGTTCGCAGAGGAGACGTATCAGTGTTGGTGCATTTGTGGGCGTATCGTGTGGAGATCGCATCGCTGCTGTAGAGTTTTGTTGGAACTGTTACTCCAGTGTTGTTGCGCCCTTGGGCCGCGTGTGACAGGTTGCGGCTGAGTGAAGTTTCGTGAAGGAGCCTTACGTGCGTACCGTTGGTGTGTTATCGTACTGCGACCACGTCTCAACACGTAACACTGGGCTTCGTGCTTGATGGGGGACTGTGTGTGTGTTGGATTACCGGCGCTCCGCTCTGTGGTGGTTTCCTGGCTGTGTGAGGACTTCTAGTCACGAACGCGCCCGGGACTTCTTCCCGCCAACGCGCTTGGTGGTTGGTTTGGAGGTTCTCTCCCCCCCCCCCCCCCCCCTCCTCCGTCCCCGCAATTCACGAGAGTTAAGGTATCGGTCCCAGCACTCGGCTGGCCCCCAGGCCGGGTGCCAGCGTCAGCTTGAGGCTTTGTTTTGAGCGTACAGCGGTTGGCTGATCTTTCTTGTTTTTTTTTTTGCGGGACTGCGCAGGGCTTGGACCCGGTCGCCTATCATATCTGTTATGTTGCAGTGACCAAGTGCTCACCTGCCCACAGTGCGGCGACTTCCAGTGGCCGAGCGATACCAACTAGCTTTGCCTTTCCTGTGCTGCCTACACTTCCGTCCACGCCTGTGATATCTGCGTCGCAGCTATGGGGATTTACCGGCGCGAGCGCCCGACACCGGCGAGTGACCGATCGTCCTTCTTGGCCCAGAGCTGTACCCACTCAAGCCCGCTGACTCTTACGGAGAGACAGGATTAGGGCAGACAAGCCCGCTGACTCTTAAGGAGAGACAGCATTCGGGCAGAGTGCCTGCCTTACGGAGGCAGGCCTGCAGAGACGCGCTTCTTGCTGTCCATTGTCCTTTAACAGTCCTGAGGGGTCTCGCCAGGACAAGCCTGCGTACTCTTACGGAGAGTCGCTAAGTCGGCAGAGTGCCCGCCTTACGGAGACAGGCCAGCAGAGACCCGTCCGAAGCCTACCGACAGTCTTGACACCTCCCGCGCAGCCAGCAGCTTCAGACGCTCGCGCGTCTGGCGACGAATGGGGGAAAAATCGTGATGCGCTTGCGAAGGCCGACTTGGGTTCCGGCCTCCCCCCCTCGTCCTCGTCACGGTCGATCACTTCACGTGCTTCGTTCCCGTGCCCTGCATCATAACTGCCCTGGTACGTCTCTCCTCACAGGTTAAGTCGCCCACCACCTTCTCGCAGGTTACGTCGCCCACCACCTTTGTGGCTCAGGCGCTGTTCTAGGTCTTAGCCCGTCGGGCTTCGTCGTTGCAGTCGCTCCCGTCATCGCAGTCGTTCCTCTTCTCAGCCCTTGCCACAGGACTGCGTTATCCGTAACGCCCGCCGGACTATCGCCGCTGACTCTTACGGAGAGTCTGTTTACCAGCGGAGAGCCCACCTTACGGAGGCAGGCCTGCAGAGACATGCCTTGCGCAGTCTTTGGTCCACTGACAGTCCGGAGAGGTCTCGCCAGGAGAAGCCGCGTACTCTTACGCAGAGTCGATAGCTGGCAGAGTGCCTGCCTTACGGAGGCAGGCCAGCAGACCCATGTCTACGCGTCCACGGACCACTGACAGTTGGGACTATTCCCGCTCGGCCAGCATCTCTAGACGCTCGTGCGTGTCTAGTGACAAAAGAAGGAAGCATCCGGATGCTCTACGCGACGGCCTTCTCAGCCCCCGATGCGCCTTCTTTCGTCGGGATGTGGTTAGTGCGATCTCCTCCATCCAGACCCTTCGCCGGATTTCGCACTCTTCGCGGAATGAGGAGACTCTCCGCCTACTCCTGGAGGATTCGGTTCCAGCCCGGCTTGGCGTGGACAGCCACTTCCCAGCGCCTCACTCTGCTGTTCTGGATGATCCTGCGTCGCCTAGGAACCCTTCGGCATCGCGCTCAGGAACGCTTCTGGGGATCGACAAAGCAGCCCGTTGGATCGTGGCCGCTCTGCCTGAGGACGCGTGCGCCCCGTGCCCCGCTCAAGAGGATGGTCTCCACCTCGTCGACCCAGGATGTCAGCAGTAGAGGTTCAAGTCGCTGCCACAACCCCTGGCTTTGAGGATCTGAGGGATTTCTTCTCTGCGCATCGCCAGGCGATTCCCAGGAGTACTCCTTCGCGAATCGCAAGCGGCCAGCTGACCACAGCATCTCCTTCCGGCAATCCTGCTTTGCGGGCTATTCCAGTTTTCAACTGTCCACTTCCCTTCTTGCACCCTCTGGCGGTAGTGCAGGTTGGCGTCAACACTCAGCTGAGAAGCCCACCACCAACCCCCCCCACCCCCCACACCCCCCCCCCCCTTGCGGCTTGGATAGACGGCGTCGTTAGTGCGGACCACCTTGGCCTGCGCGGGTTTCCTGGAGCTTCTCACGCAAGCTTTCTTCTTAGACGACCTCCTCCAGAAGATTCAGTCAGACCACACAGAGATGCCTGGCTCCTGTTGCTGTCGCGCTTGGGGTTCCTGGTCAACGTGGGCAAATCGGACCTCCCTCCCTCACGCCGGTTGGTTCTCGGCAGTGAATTTGCGACCATCCTCTACAGGGTAAGTTTGCCGGAGTCTCAGATTCAGAAGTTGGCCTCCTTAGTCGCCCAGGTAGCTTAGGCGGGGTCAGTCCCCGCCAGGGTTTGCTTCCACTGCTTAGCTTGATGTTGCAGTGGCGGATCTTTCCCCCTAGGTCGTCATTAATCCCGGCTGCTCCAGCTACACACCTGCTACTGAGGTTCCTCTCGACGTCCGGCCCTTGGACTCCGGACCTAGCAGGCAGACACACCTACTGGCTAGAGCTGCAAGCGGTCGGGTGAGCCCTCATCGAGTGGGAAACGCTCCTTTGCCACCAGGAGCTACTTGTCCTTTGGATATCGCCGCAGTTTCCTACTTACAGAGGATGCAATACGGTCGCGTTGCTATAATAATAATAATAATTACGGTATTTATAATGCGCTTATCTTATAATAATTATAACTCAAAGCGTGCACTCACAACTCGCGCATGCATGCGCACGCTTTAGATGACTCACGAACCACAAATAGTGAAATACATTACGACAGTCTGCTTAGGGTGGGGAGTGTGGTGGTATAGTGCTAGAACTGTTGAAAGAGGTGAGTTTTGAGGGCGGACTGGAAGGAGGAGAGAGAGTGTTTCTGACGGAGAGAGAGTGGGAGAGTGTTCCAGGTGGATGGACCGTATACTGAGAAGGAGCAGGGGCCGAAAGTGCTGAGTTTGGTGCGGGGGATGTGGAGGCGGAGAGGGTTGGAGGCGGAGCGGGGAGGAGTGTAGGGGTGAAGTAAGTTTGAGAGATAGGCGGGAGCGCAGTTGTTCAGGCATTTGTAGCAGAGAGACAGAATCTTGTATTGGATGCGTTGGGGGATGGGAAGCCAGTGAAGGAGTTTGAGCAGGGGAGTGATGTGGTCAGATTTTTTCTTTCTGAGGACGAGGCGGGCAGCATTGCTCTGGACGCGCTGGAGAGTGAAAGTGGTGGAGTGAGGGAGGCCGGAAAGGAGAGAGTTGCAGTAGTCGATGCGAGATAGGATGAGAGAGACAGCAAGTTTGGTGGCAGCTTCGGTAGTGAGGTATTTTCTGATCTGACCGATGCGGCGGAGGTGGAAGTAGCATGCCTGGGCCGTGGCGGAAACAAAGCTGGTCATGGAAAGAGAGGAATCGAGGATAACGCCGAGGTTTTTGGGCGAGTCAGAGAGGGAGATGGGGGTGCTGTCGAGTTGAAGGTGGAGGGAGGGAGGGAGCTGGGAAAGTTTCTGGCGTGTGCCTACCAGCATGGCTTCCGTTTTGTCGTCATTCAGTTTAAGCTTGTTTGCTGTCATCCAGTTTTTCACGTCTTCGTAGCAGTCAGCCATGCAAGTCAGTAGTGACTGAGTGTTGTCGAGTTTGTCTTGTCTAGTAGTTGTGAGTCGTCAGCGTAGAGGTGGTGGGGTATGTGGTGAGACTGGATGATGTTGGACAGGGGAGACGTGTAGAGTGTGAAAAGGACCGGGCCCAGGGACGGGACCCCTGTGGGACTCCGTAGGAGAGCGTGACTGGGTTGGAGGAGACGCCGTCGATGGTGACGGACTGCTGTCTGTTGGAGAGGTAGGAGAGAAACCAGGAGTGAGCAGAGTCAGTGATGCCAGAGGAATGGTGAAGGCGGTGGAGGAGGATAGAGTGGTCTATAGTGTCGAAGGCGGCAGAGAGGTCAAGTAGCGTAAGAAGGGAGATGTTGCCCGAGTCGGTGGAGAGAAGCAGGTCGTTTAAGATATGTAGAACGGCTGTTTCAGTGCTGTGATGTTTGCGATAGGCAGACTGGAAGGGACTGAGGAGGTTGGTGTCGGCGAGGTGAAGGTTGAGCTGGTTGAGAACGACCTTCTCAAGAAGCTTGGACAGAAAAGGTAGATTGGAGACTGGGCGATAGTTTTTGAGTTCGTTTGGGTCGAGGTTGTGTTTTTTGAGGAGAGGACGGACGATGGCGGACTTAAAGATATCGGGGACGGAGCCGTTTTCTAGAGTTGTGTTGATGATGTCGGTAATGAATGGCAGAAGTTTTGGAAGGCCGTCCCGGTAGAGAGAAGCTGGGAGAGGGTCTAGTTCGCAGGTTTTGAGAGGCATGGACTTTATGGTCTTGAGGACTTCATCCTGAGAGACGGGCTGGAAGGACGAGAGGGGGTGTCGGAAAAGGGGGTGTCGGGAGGGCAAGGCGGAGAAGGCAGAGTGTCAAGTGTGTTGCACAGTTTGGATTTTGTTGGAAAAATAGGTGGAAAATGCGGACGGGATTTCTTCTTTGCTGTGTGTGTTGGGGAGAGGAGAGTCTTTAGAAATGCCTAGGAGTGAGTTCATGGTAGTGTAGAGGGTTTTGGAAGAAGTGGATTCCAGGATTTCGTTTTGAAGGTGTTTACGTTTGGAGTCGGAGATCATTCTGCAGACTTTGGATCTAGTTGTTTGGAAGATCTGTCTGTGAACGGTGAGGTCAGATGAGTGCCAGCGGTGTTCCGCTTGTCAGCGCTCGCGCTTGGCCTCAGCTATGTCGTCAGTGAGCCAAGGGGAGGGGGGTCGGTTGGGTATGGAGCAGGTGGTGACAGGTGAATGGGTGTCTAGAAGTTTTCGAAGGGAGGAGTCGAAATGGGATGCTGGTAGACCCGTTCCAGGCATCAGAACTGTCCGATTTTCAGCGATTTTCAGATTTTCCTGGCCCCTGTTTAATAACACTTTTGACTTGGAAATGGCTTTAAATAACTCTACAATTCTTCAAAATCGCCGTTTTCAGATTTTTTTTGGGTGAACAGTTCTGATGCCTGCGTTCACCTGGAACATGTTTTGAAACTCCGACCTCCACAGTCTCGCCACGGGCCTCTCCGCGTCGGCCACCTTGAGGACGATGCTTAAGCAACCACGCCAGCCGCTATTCCACCACCTGTACCCAGAGCACCTTCTCCTTCACACCTGGAGATTCGGTGGCAAGCGCTCATCGCTGGGGGCTTCTCGAGTGCGGCTGTGGAAATTATCGCTAACCCATAGACCCTCGACCAGACGCGTTACGAGGGAAAGTGGTGAGTACTTCAGTCCTAGTGCGCTGTCCAACAACTCTCCCCACCGATCTGACTACTCCACAGCTCGCTGATTTCTTTCTCCTCGGAGACCAAGGCCTGTCCTCTTCACGATCCGAGGATACTTGTCTACTATGGCTGACACTTACTGTCACCTCGCCCAGACCCTGGCGAATGCAAAGATCTAGCAGACCTGACGGGAATTTGACCTGAAGCGTCCGGTCCCCGCTCGCTGACTCCTCGCTGGGACTTACCCTGGGTATGTACGCGGCTTAACACAGACAGGTTTGAACCGCTTCCCCAGTGCGGTTCGCGGATGCGACACTGGAGATCTGCGTCCGGTTGGCCCTTGCCACGGTGGCCAGAGTAAGCAAGCTACACGCGTTGTCAGCAAGCCCTGCCCTGCCTCCAGTTCAGGATGGACGGTTCGGTGCAGCTGCTCATAGACCCTGCCTCCCTCGCCAAGACCAGGTCTCCCTTGACTGCGCCCCAGGTGATAACCGTGTGGCCGCTGAAAGACGTACTCTTCCCGGGAGACCAGGCAACAAGATCCTGTGCCCGCTCTACGCGTATACCTACGCTGATCCAAACCCATCCCTGGTAGACGGTCACGCCTCTTTCTGACCGGCAGAACTTACATTTAAGCCCAGTCGATACCTTCTGGGCTACTCTGGGCCATACGGTTGACCTACCAGGACCTTACCCCAGAGGTCTGCAGAGCCTCAAGATACGCGCACACGAAGTTAAAGCCATGGCCACGAGCGTCGCCTTCATTCGCAACTGTGCCGTTCGAGACATCGTGGCAGCAGTCGGCTGGCGGGCAGAATCAACCGTCGCCTGCCTCTACCTCAGGGATCTAACAGGCCAGCAAGACTACCTCGCACTGGTGGGGGACATCGCCGCAGCGCCACACTCCCTCCCGGCGCCGGGTGCGCCGTAGGTACCAACTTAGCTGAAATTGTCGGGAGTGGTGCGACTGAGAGGAGGGCTCTGACTAGCCCTTGCAGGGGGTACCTTGGGCGCGGCACCCTCTTCCTCTTCGCAATTCTTCCACATAGTAATGTCATCGGTAATGTTTTTGAGGAAACAAATTAATTTTTCTCTAAAATGTATTTTTTCGAAAAATACCTACCGTTGACATTACTCGGAGGACCCTCCCACCTGCCCCGCTTGCCGCTGGTAAGCTAAGTATCACGACTGAATGGTCAACACCGCGTGGCGCGCGACCGGATGGGCAGGGGCAGGAGGCAACTCTCGGCCCTAGTCAGGGTTCCCCGAGTGCCTCCCGTGTTGTGTAGTAACACAACAGGTTCTTGGGCTGAAATTGAGTAAGTAGTAGACACTTCCACATAGTAATGTCATCGGTAAATATTTTTTGAAAAAATACATTTTAGAGAAAAACTAATGTTGCACACACACACACTCGCTCACATGCACACACAAACACGTGCAATGGACACTTATTCTACCAAACATACAAATGCTTGTAAAAGAGTGGGATGCTGACTCGCACACCACACAAGCATTGATGATCTGCACGCACACACTCTCGGCAATCTTCACAATAATCTGATCTGCATTGTAAACCTTCCCCGCTTCACTGCCAGTGGATGCAGATTGTCTTACTGTGCAAATACACACACACTCGGCAATCTTCGCAATAATCTGATCTGCATTGTAAACCTTCAACGCCAGTGGATGCAGATTGTCTTGCTGAGCAAATTTTTCACAATAATCTGATCTGCATTGTAAAGCTTCCCCGCTTCACCGCCAGTGGATGCAGATTGTCTTACTTATCAAAATATTCACAACTGCCGACTGCGTGCACACTTGTACCGCCTTAGACTGTCACACACTGCAGACTGCTTGTGTGAAACTGGTTTACAGACCTCAGAGCATGTACTGCAGTCCTGTCCCCTGTACCAAGACGCCAGGATACAGCACTGGCTACATGGAGTGACGCTGTCGGAGAAACTCTGGGGCTCCATTCTAGACCTACTGCAGACCACGAACTTCATCTCAACAACCAATCTTGACATCTGAGGCAGAAACTCGGGAACGCTGAAAAAGAAGAAGAAGAAGAAGAAATCTTTACACTAATCTTGTCTGCATTGTAAACCTTCCCCGCTTCACTGCCAGTGGATGCAGATTGTCTTACTGTGCGGATACACACACACTCGGCAATCTTCTCAATAATCTGATCTGCATTGTAAACCTTCCCCACTTCACCGCCAGTGGATGCAGATTGTCTTACTGAGCGAAATCTTCACAATAATCTGATCTGCATTGTAAACCTTCCCCACTTCACCGCCAGTGGATGCAGATTGTCTTACTGAGCGAAATCTTCACAATAATCTGATCTGCATTGTAAACCTTCCCCGCTTCACTGCCAATGGATGCAGATTGTCTTACTGGGCGAAATCTTCACAATAATCTGATCTGCATTGTAAACCTTCCCCGCTTCACCGCCAGTGGATGCAGATTGTCTTACTGGGCGAAATCTTCACAATAATCTGATCTGCATTGTAAACCTTCCCCACTTCACCGCCAGTGGATGCAGATTGTCTTACTGGGCGAAATCTTCACAATAATCTGATCTGCATTGTAAACCTTCCCCGCTTCACTGCCAATGGCACCCGGGTCTGCCCTGGGGGACTTGGGTGGGGTTAGGTATTTTTTAGTTCCCAGGGTCACCCTGGTCAGCCCCACAGGGTGGGTTTTTCTCTCTATTCTGGGGCATGTGTTTCTGTCAACCCAAGGTCCATTCACCTGTATTTGCCTTTTTTAAACTCTCCCTACTGTCTGCACTGCCTGTAGCTCTTGATATTGGATGTGTGTTGCTAAATGGTCTTAGCTTTATTTAGGCCCCATGTGTTAGGTTTATTTAATGTGTTTGACCGGCTGGCGACATACATTCAATGTTCTGTTTAGTTGGTTGTTTTTTTTTTTTCACAAGCAGTGCAGGCACGTCCTGAGAAAGCCTTGTTGCTGTCGGGACGTTAAGCAATGTACAATCAATCAATCAATCAACTGCCAATGGATGCAGATTGTCTTACTGAGCGAAATCTTCACAATAATCTGATCTGCATTGTAAACCTTCCCCGCTTCACCGCCAGTGGATGCAGATTGTCTTACTGGGCGAAATCTTCACAATAATCTGATCTGCATTGTAAACCTTCCCCACTTCACCGCCAGTGGATGCAGATTGTCTTACTGAGCGAAATCTTCACAATAATCTGATCTGCATTGTAAACCTTCCCCGCTTCACCGCCAGTGGATGCAGATTGTCTTACTGGGCGAAATCTTCACAATAATCTGATCTGCATTGTAAACCTTCCCCACTTCACCGCCAGTGGATGCAGATTGTCTTACTGAGCGAAATCTTCACAATAATCTGATCTGCATTGTAAACCTTCCCCACTTCACCGCCAGTGGATGCAGATTGTCTTACTGGGCGAAATCTTCACAATAATCTGATCTGCATTGTAAACCTTCCCCACTTCACCGCCAGTGGATGCAGATTGTCTTACTGGGCGAAATCTTCACAATAATCTGATCTGCATTGTAAACCTTCCCCGCTTCACCGCCAGTGGATGCAGATTGTCTTACTGGGCGAAATCTTCACAATAATCTGATCTGCATTGTAAACCTTCCCCACTTCACCGCCAGTGGATGCAGATTGTCTTACTGAGCGAAATCTTCACAATAATCTGATCTGCATTGTAAACCTTCCCCACTTCACCGCCAGTGGATGCAGATTGTCTTACTGGGCGAAATCTTCACAATAATCTGATCTGCATTGTAAACCTTCCCCACTTCACCGCCAGTGGATGCAGATTGTCTTACTGGGCGAAATCTTCACAATAATCTGATCTGCATTGTAAACCTTCCCCACTTCACCGCCAGTGGATGCAGATTGTCTTACTGAGCGAAATCTTCACAATAATCTGATCTGCATTGTAAACCTTCCCCGCTTCACCGCCAGTGGATGCAGATTGTCTTACTGGGCGAAATCTTCACAATAATCTGATCTGCATTGTAAACCTTCCCCACTTCACCGCCAGTGGATGCAGATTGTCTTACTGGGCGAAATCTTCACAATAATCTGATCTGCATTGTAAACCTTCCCCACTTCACCGCCAGTGGATGCAGATTGTCTTACTGAGCGAAATCTTCACAATAATCTGATCTGCATTGTAAACCTTCCCCACTTCACCGCCAGTGGATGCAGATTGTCCTACTGTGCAAATTCACACACACTCAGCAATCTTCTCAATAATCTGATTGCATTGTAAACCTTTCCCGCTTCACTGCCAGTGGATGCAGATTGTCTTACTGGGCGAAATCTTCACAATAATCTGATCTGCATTGTAAACCTTCCCCGCTTCACTGCCAGTGGATGCAGATTGTCTTACTGTGCAAATTCAATGCCTACGAGGCCCGGATGTCCAAAGAACATGTATGCAAAGCGGAGTCAGCAGGAGGCATAGGTCCTCTTGAGCCCCTGCAACTGTGGAGGTGCATGAGGATATATGCCCTTCTTGTGATCGGACCCCACCCGGTCTGCCCTGGGGGACTTGGGTGGGGTTAACTACTTTTTAGTTCCCAGGGTCACCCTGGTCAGCCCCACAGGGTGGGTTTTCCTCTCTATTCTGGGGCATGTGTTTCTGTCTACCCTTTGTCCATTCACCTGTATTTGCCTTTTTAAAACTCTCCCTACTGTCTGCACTGCCTGTAGCTCTTCATATTGGATGTGTGTTGCTATATGGTCTTGGCTTTATTTAGACCCCATGTGTTAAGTTTATTTAATGTATTGGACCGGCTGGCGACATACATTCAATGTTATGTTTAGGTTTTTTTTTCACAAGCAGTGCAGGCACGTCCTGAGAAAGTCTTGTTGCTGTCGGGACGTTAAGCAATGTATAATCAATCAATCAATCTTGTGATCGGATCATCTTCATTGTACCTCAGCTTTTAAGGTTTTAAGGCTTAGAATAGTGTTTTTTGGGGGACAGTGATTTTAGGTGTCCATCATTTTATAACATTTTTTTTTCTGTTCATTTTCAGTCGCACACACCTTCCACCCGGAGAATCTAACGGAAATTGTGTGGCTGTGTCTTCAGCAGTACACCTTCGGAGATCCTTGCCAGCCGGACTGTACGTTGACATTGTTTTAATTCTCGTCTTCATTTTGGTTATGCCCAAAAGTTGAAAATGTCCAAATTTGTCTACATAATAGTTCACAACACCCATGATACTTCAAGGGTGGTGCCAGCATAGCTTGGCGCTGCCAGGCGCCAAGCTATGCTGGCACCACCCTTGGAATTTTATGTTTCATCTGTGTCTTATTCTAGTGCATCAGGTCTGAAAGTATTAAAAGAAGGTTGATGCAATGTTTTTCCTGATGTGTATTCATGTGGCAAACTGTTACAAATACAACTGACAAAATTTGTGAGCAGTTCATGTGTGAGTGTGCATTTGTGCAGGCATGCACGCTAAATGTCAGCGTTATTTGCAGTTGTAACTGATTATTTGATCTGTGTTCAGACAGCTTTTAAACCCTTTGGCCGTTGGTAGTGGTTGTTGTCATGATGAGACAGCTGAATGGTTAGGATGTTTGACGGCAGTTCCCAACCTGAAAATTTTGACAACAGTTTGTAATGTGTGCGTATGTTTTCACACTAAAATGCCAGCGTTGTGCAGAATTTATACAGATTAGATGACTTTGTGCGCAGACAACTTCAAGACGTTTGAGACTCTGCAGTACAGCGTGAAAAACATGGAGAACGGAGCAGCCGAAACACTTTGCCAGTTGGACACCGAGGTCCGTCTTTTATTATGCTCTGTTATTTTCCACCACTCAACTCTTAAACTCCCACAACTAAATGACTTCCATTCTGTAGAATGGAAGTCATTTAGTTCTGGGAGTTTAAGAGTTGACCCCAGTGTGCATGCAGTCACCTGTACCCTTTATAGGATTGGTTGCCGCATGCACAAGAGGGTTAAAAATTGTATATTGTTTGTTTTGCATCTGCAGCGAGTGTTAACACAAATATTTCGCTTTTGTACTGAAAAGCTTACTTTAAATCTGCTGTGTATGAGTGATGAAAAATGCTGTGTATTATTCTGCGTTACGTGTGTTTGGATCCTTATTATCCCATTCAGCCGTGACGCACTACAGCAGGAGATGGGTCCACCATGATAATTCAAGGTAGTGCCATATTAGCTTGGCACCTGTCGGCGCCAAGCTAATCTGATACTGCCCTTGAATTATCATGGTCGATCAATCTCCTGCAACAGGTGCATAGTCGTTAGATGACGCCTCCAAAATTTGGGAAATAGGTGCGCCGGGCTGAATGAGATTAGTCTTACGTTGCGTTTGGATCCTTGGCGGATTCTATTTTTGCTGCTGGGAATTGTGTACTGGCAAATTTCATGAAGTTTGGAGCATTGAGCATCATGGATGGTTTAAGGGTGGTGTCTGATTAGCTTCTTGTCCTGTACAGGCACCAAGGTAATCAGGCACTGCCTGTGAACAATCATTGTCATTTACCTAGTCTTAACCCATTTAACCCTTATCATTCAGAATATACCAGTGGGTGAAATAAGTTTGTTGACTAAAATAGTTCAAGGGTAGTGCCAGAATAGCTTGGCGCTTCTAGGCGCCAGGTTATTCTGGCACCACCCTTGAACTAAAGCCATTGGTCTATATCCTTATCTGTAAGTACTGTTATGTAGCTTGCATATGGCAGTGTACAAATGTGAAGCTTCTAGCCTCAGTATGATATGGGTTAAGCCCAAGACCAACTTTTGGAGGTGTCACTTACGGCCATGCACCAGCTGCGGGAGATGGATCAACCCTGATAATTAAAGGGTAGTGCCAGATTAACTTGGCGCTTGAATTATCATGGGTGATCCATCTTGTGCTGGAGCTGAATGGCTTGAATACTAACAGTTGAGTGTAGCCAGGTCGGATGTACCAAAACTCAGATATCACAATGCTTTTCTGATGTCCCGACCCCACATGTTCTATACTGACTAGCAAAAGAAATGCAACATTTTTGGAATCATCGGAAACTCATGTTTCCGGTGATTTAAAAAATGTCCCATTTCTTGCGTTCCTCATATGTAAAATGACAAAGTGGTTTGGGCTCCTTCAGTGATTAGGTTGAGTTTTGGCAGTCTATAAGTCATATGACCAAAAAAACATAAAATCAATAGGTCATTTTGAAAATTAATAAGTCAACAAAAAAAAATCACGTTTTTGGCATTTTCAATTTTGAAATGTCAGCAGCAAAAAAAAACCCGGATGTTGTCGGTCTAGTCAAAAGTAGTGTACAATGAACGAAGAGAATACACTTGCATAACAAGCACCATCTTTTAACGAACTAATGTCATCCTCCCCGCAGCAGCACGCTCGGTCAGCTTTGTAGCCTGTTCTGTACAGTAGGCACAGCGGCTTTGTGTTTGTGAGCCACCAATCAATCATAATCGAGAAAACGGGCTACTCAGTGTCAAGTTATCAACTGCAGTGTACAGTCCTACCTCAATCACGCGTGCCGTTTGTGGGCATGGTGTCTAGTAGTTTCCGGCAGTCTTTAAAAACACATCTATTCCTTTAAATGTGCATTCACCGTTATAATTATTTTATTTTTGTTTTTGGTGTTATCAGTGAGAGCTGTCTAGTGTATCTGTTATTAGTTTTATGGTACACGTTTATCTTCGGTGTGAGCATTTCTTGTTGGAGTGTTTACTCTGCTACGTTTATTTTCCCTGTATATCTTGTCGCATGAGTGGGCATATATATATGTGCTGTAGGATGCAAGGTGTGTGTATGTTAGTATGTCATTTGTATGGCGCCTAGAGCTTTTCTATCGAAAGTATAGGCACCTTAAAAATATACATTATTATTATATTATTATTATTAGTCAAACTTGTCAACACATCTTGGTAACTGGGCCCGCAGACTCTCACTGTTTACGTTTTCGCCGTGCTTGCCTGCCATTTGGTTACAGTCAAGGCTGTTTCCAGTTAGACTCAGTTTGAGAAACATGAGCATGAATGGCACCAGTCAGAGGCATAGATTTTCATGAACCCGCGGGCAGAGGGGACTCATGAGGGTCTGTGCCTCTTGAAGATGTGGATTATAATCGTTACTTAGTCCGCATCTACTTCCTCAGTTTGAGTAACACTATCAGATAAAATCTCAAACAATATGCTTAGATTCTCATAACGACCCTTAGGTGGTGAGGACTTTTGAACGTCGATGCCTCTTGCAGACTTTAGAAACTCACTCTTGCACTGATTACATTCATCACACAGCCAACTATACCTGTTAGTGTTATACATGGTGTATAAAATACCAAACACAAGTAAATTTGGCAATTTCGGATTTTTATTAATTTTTTGCTATTTTGCAATAATCAGGTTTGCATTTCAATGACTTCCATTACATGTAATATGCTTTTTTTCAGTAAACATGTGCAAGCACTGAATTACTGTGCTACAGTGAATAGCACAATGGTTTTCAGCAACAAGAACCAGTTTTCTGGCAGTACTGATTCAAGCTTTAGTGTCCAGAACACCAACCACAACACATTTTTGTCAAATTGTCATAGACACCCCCTCCCTCCGCCCTCTCCTAGAAAACAACAAACAAAGCAAGAAACAGATTGTGGTTGTCAGTATACAAGTACAATGGAGTCCAGTTAACACGAACTCGCTTAACACGAATTTCCGGTTAACACGAACCGTTTTTGCATTCCCGGCCGACGGCCTTCTTATTCTGTATTAAAATTTCACTGATAACACAAAATGCTTAACACGAAATTTCGCTTAACACGAAGCTGTTTTCTGTTCCCAACCAGAGCAATTTCACTATAATTCACCTGTTTAACACGAACACAGATTCCAGTCGCAAACACCGAAAACCAATTCATGAAAGGGGTATTCTCGTGCTGTAGTACACATGACACAGATCAGAACGAACTCTAGCCTGCGATTGGCTGAATAGCCTTCAGTTGTTGTAACCCGTCTTCTCATTGGCTAGCGTTTCTGAACTGTATTCATGTTGCATCATTCGTGTACCAACACAACCCAACACTCCCTCACTTCAGTTAACCACAGATCATGGCTACCCCCAAGAAAAAACAGAAGTCGGTTACACTTGACGTGAAAAAACAAATTTTTGCTGAAGTTGACAGTGGAAAATCGAAAAAGACTGAGATTGCACAAAAATTTGATATCGCTAATTCCACTCTCTCCACCATCCTGAAACAACGCGAAAAAATTGAACAGTCAAGTTTCCAACCAAAATTGAAGCGAATGAGAGTAGGGGCTAGCGCCACCGAAAAAGGCAAGGAGCTTGAGGACGCACTGTTTCTGTGGTTCAAACACAATCGTGGACTGGGTGTGCCCATCAGCGGCCCAATCCCAATGTTTAAGGCACAAGAGATCGCTGCAGAACTTGGTATTGACAGTTTTTCTCCCTCCAATGGCTGGCTAGATCTGGCGCTCATCTGACCTCACCGTTCACAGACAGATCTTCCAAACAACCAGATCCAAAGTCTGCAAAATGATCTCCGAATCTAAACGCAAACACCTTCAAAACCAAATCCTGGAATCCACCTCTTCCAAAACCCTCTACGCCACCATGAACACACTCCTAGGCACTTCTAAAGACTCTCCTCTCCCCAACACACACAGCAAAGAAGAACTCCCGTCTGCTTTCTCTACCTATTTTTCGGACAAAATCCAAAATCTGCGCGACACACTCGACACCCTGCCTCCTCCGCCTTGCCCTCCCGACCCCACCTTTTCCGGCACTCCCCTCTCGTCCTTCCGCACCGTCTCTCAGGATGAAGTCCTCAAGACCATAAAGTCCATGCCCTTCAAAACCTGCGAACTTGACCCCCTCCCAGCTTCTCTCTACCGTGACGGCCTTCCAAAACTTCTACCCTTCATTACCGACATCATCAACGCATCTCTAGAAAACGGCTCCGTCCCCGATATCTTCAAGTCCGCCATCGTCCGTCCTCTCCTCAAAAAACACAACCTCGACCCAAACGAACTCAAGAACTATCGCCCAGTCTCCAATCTCTCTTTCCTGTCCAAGCTTCTTGAGAAGGTTGTTCTCAACCAGCTCAACCTCCATCTCACCGACAACAACCTCCTCAGTCCATTCCAGTCTGCCTATCGCAAACATCACAGCACTGAAACAGCCCTTCTACATATCTTAAACGAGCTGCTTCTCTCCACTGACTGGCAACATCTACCTTCTTACACTACTCGATCTCTCTGCCGCCTTTGACACTATAGACCACTATCCTCCTCCACCGACTCCACCACTCCTTCGGCATCACTGACTCTGCTCACTCCTGGTTTCTCTCCTACCTCTCTGACAGACAGCAGTCCGTCACCATCAACGGCGTCTCTTCCAACCCGGTAACGCTCTCCTGCGGAGTTCCACAGGGATCCGTCCTGGGCCCGGTCCTTTTCACACTCTACACCTCTCCTCTGTCCAACATCATCCAGTCTCACCGCATACACCACCACCTCTACGCTGACGACTCACAACTGCAAGACAAAGACAAACTCGACAACACTCAGTCACTACTGACTCGCACGGCTGACTGCTACAAAGACGTGAAAAACTGGATGACAGCAAACAAGCTGAAACTGAACGACGACAAAACGGAAGCCATGCTGGTAGGCACTCGCCAAAAACTCTCCCAGCTCCCTCCCTCTCTCCACCTTCAACTCGATAGCACCCCCATCTCCCTCTCTGACTCGGCCAAGAACCTCGGCGTCATCCTCGATTCCTCTCTGTCCATGACCAACTTCGTCTCCGCCACGACCCAGGCATGCTATTTCCACCTTCGCCGCATCAGTCAGATCAGAAAATACCTCACTACCGAAGCTGCCACCAAACTTGCTGTCTCTCTCATCTTATCTCGCATCGACTATTGCAACTCTCTCCTTTCCGGTCTCCCTCAATCCACCATCTTCACTCTCCAACGCGTCCAGAACAATGCTGCCCGCCTCGTCCTCAGAAAGAAAAAATCCGACCACATCACACCCCTGCTCAAACTCCTTCACTGGCTCCCCATCCCCCAACGCATCCAATACAAAGTTGTGTCTCTCTGCTACAAATCCCTGAACAACTGCGCTCCTGCCTATCTCTCCAACTTACTTCACCCCTACACACCTTCCCGCTCCCTCCGCTCTGCCTCCGACCCTCTCCGCCTCCACATCCCTCGCACCAAACTTAACACTTTCGGTCCCCGCTCCTTCTCCGTCTACGGTCCATCCATCTGGAACACTCTCCCACTCTCTCTCCGTCAGACACACTCTCTCTCCTCCTTCCAGTCCGCCCTCAAAACTCACCTCTTTCAACAGTTTTAGCACTATATCACCGCACTCCCCACCCCAAGCTGACCGTCGTAATGTATTTCACTGTTTGTGGTACGTGAGTCATTGTCTAAAGCGTGCGCATGCGTGCGCGAGTTGTGAGTGTGCGCTTAGAGTTATAATTATTATAAGATAAGCGCATTATAAATACCGTAATTATTATTATTATTATTAGATCGTTTTAAAAAGCGCAAGGGAATTGTATGCAAGGCTATTGTGGGCGAATCAAGATCGGTTTCTGAGGAAAGCACAGATGAATGGAAATCAAAAACCATACCAGATCTTCTAGCAACGTACGATTATCGTGATATCTACAACTGTGATGAGACAGGACTTTATTATCGGTGTCTCCCATCCAAGACACTTGCTTTGAAGGGGGAGAATTGTGCAGGGGGCAAAAAGTCCAAAGAAAGACTGTGTTGATTGGATCGAATATGGATGGTTCCGACAAACTGCCCTTATTGGTTATAGGCAAGTTCCAAAAGCCCCGTTGTTTCAATGGTGTTTCTCATCTACCAGTGTTTTACACGCACAACAAGAAAGCCTGGATGGTCAGCCAGATTTTTGAAGATTGGGTTAGAAAACTTGACAGTCGAATAACCAGAGAGAATAGAAAAATCGCTCTCATTGTTGACAATTGTCCTGCCCATCCGAAGATTGACAACATCCAGTCTGTTCGTCTCATTTTTCTGCCACCAAACACTACCAGTGTTCTGCAACCATGTGATCAGGGCATCATTCAAAGTTTCAAGTGCTGGTATCGGCAGCTGGTTATTCATCGTCTGTTAGTGCACATAGCACAAGAAAACACTGACACAGGATTTAAATTGAATGTGCTGGACTCACTGCACATCATGCGAACTGCTTGGCAGTCAGTGACACAAGAAACAATTGCCAATTGTTTCGGTCATGCTGGTTTTCAGCGTGCTTCAGATCTTTCTGACATTGCAGACGTGCATGACATGAATGCTAACAATGGCTTACGGGATCTCTACACTCAGCTTGAGGGTTCTGGTTTTGCGGAAAGCACGTCGCTCGACACGTACCTACAGATTGACGCCGACCTGCAAACCACGGCATCTCTGACAACGAAAGAGATTGTGTTGTCTGTGACTGAACAATCTCATTCGTTGCTTGAAAATTCGTCAGCCAATCAGGATGGCTCTGACAATGAGGATGATTCATGTCCACCATGTGTACCGTCTTTGCGAGAAGCGAGAGAGGCCGCAGAAACACTCAGACTATTTTTTCAAAGTGATGTCAGTGACAGTGATCTAATGTCAAAGATTAATGAGATCCACGATTGTCTTGCTACACAGGCTGTAAATTACGCAAGACAGACTTCAATCATGGCGTTTTTTAAATGACTTTGACTGTGTTGCTTTTACCGATGCGAGATTGTACATCAACCTGTGTTGCTTTTATTTTACTATGGATTTTACCTGATGGATTTTACATTAAATACGTGAGCTGTACACATCTCATTGTGTTTTCCTAGCGAGCTGAAGGTAAAGTAAGCATATATAGTTACAATAATGTGCACTTTTAACCTCGTACTCATGCACGCATCTCTTACATACTTTTTCCTTGAGGGCCATGATAAATTTTGAGGCCATATTGGTTAACACGAAATACGGTTAACACGAAGTGATTTTCCATGTCCCCAGAAATTCGTGTTAAGCGGACTCCACTGTAATTACATGATGTGGACGTCAACTACAAGACGCGAACAAGCAAGATCGAGTTACTGATTGTGTAACCATGAAATAAGAATGAAGGTTATATGTATGAGCACGAGAGACCACTGGTACATCAATTACATCTTACATTACAACATTTTAGGCATCATGTAAAAATATGCATAAATCTCTCCAAAAATTACGAACCGGCAGCACTGACAACAGTAAAGCCATTTCCTTTGTTTCTATACACATCTATTATGAATACATGAACTGCTGTGGAACTGCGTGAAAAAACTGGCTTCAGACATCTAGACCCTTGCGGCACCCTCATATTGACTCCGAGGATCAAAATGAGCGCCAATGAGACCAACAAGTTAATGCAGCCTTGGGGACTGATGAGGATGTATGCCTCTTACAGGTGGAAAGCGTTTTGCATCATGTTGGACCGTGCCTGCAGTAAAGTTTACATTTGTTCCAGAGAGGGGGCAAGTGTCACCCATCACTGTTGGCAGCTGGCCTCCCGCCGCCCTAATTTTTAGGATGCACTCAGGCTGTTCATTGAGGACTGACTGTGTAGGCCTACAGTGCACTAGGGCATCAGCTAGCTGGCCATAGCTCTCTCTCTCTCTCTCTTTTGTACACGCCAACTAACTCGGCGCGGGTCTCAGTGACTGTCTAAAAAATGAATAAGTCATATGACCGGCTCACTGACAGTGCAATGCGTCATTTCAAATTTGTATGCGTCAATGACCGATGAGCATCCTATACGCTGCTCCTTTGCAGCTAAATGTGCTGAAAAGTCACCTGATTTTTTTTTCCTTTTTCGCGCAGGCTTTTCTGTATGCAACAGTGCGGTGTGCAGCCCTACAGCTGAGAGAGCAACAGGAAGCGGTGGAAGGGGACGTAGCGCGGCCGCCCATGCTGCCTCTGTGTCTGTGCAAGAAGCTGGTGACGGATGAACAGCAACAGTGGTGGTACACCGCCCACAGCTTCTACTCCAACTCAATCAAGTAGGTAGTCTTTGATTGGCTGTCTGGTTGGTTAACCCATTTAGCCCCAATGCCTTACAGCAGGAGATGGATCGACATAGATAATTCAAGGATAGTGCCAGATTGGCTTGGCACCTTGGCCAAGCTAATCTGGCACAGCCCTTGAATTATCATGGTTGATTCTTCTGCAACTGGTGCCAAGTCGTTGGGTGACATCTCCATAGTTTAAGAAGTGCGTCTTTGAGGATAAATAGGCAAAGCGGGTGGGTAGGTTGATTGGTGGATGGGGGTACGGGGTGGGGCGTAGGCCATCATCAATGGATGTATGGTCGGGTGATAAGTCACTTATCTGCAAATCAAGTAGGCAATTAGTCATTGTATGTTTGCTTGCTGGTTTTTGTTAATTGGTCAGTAAATTTGATTTTTTTGTGTGCGATCAGTAATTCAACCCTTAATCCTAGCTCCAAATGCTAAGACATGATGGCAGATGCAGATTGACCATGATAGCTCAAGGACCCTTGAACTATCTTAACCCATTCAGCCCTGATAGCACTAAAGCAGGAGACGGACTGACCATTATAATTTAAGTGTAGTGCCAAATTAGCTTGGCACCTAATGGCACCAAGTTAATCTGGCACCACTCGTGAATTATCATGTTTGATCCATCTCCTGCGTCTGGTACATGGTTAGATGACACTTCCAAAATTGTGTAAATATGGACTTTAGCTTGAATTAGTTAAAGGCCCACTACAGCCATAACTGTTCAAAGATACACTTCTGTAACAAATGGTTTCGAAATGATACACACAGGTCTAGTTATAGTTCATTTAGACACAAGAGAATCCAGTTCAGCACACTCTGTCTTTATATCAAGTAACCTGACAGTGACTCCACTCTGTTCTATAAATACAACGCTTTTAGTATGAGAAACAGCAAAAAATAGATTGACACTGCTAACGGCAGCACAGAATAAACTAGTGCAATTACGCGTGTGCTTTTGCTGTATGTGCATACTGCAATAGAAGCTCATTAGGTGTGTTGACAAGGCATAACAAACACAAATAGTTCTGAAATTTGTATTTAGTTTTACGCATATTGGTACTTTAATGGTTTCTTCAGAGGACAGCTTCCAGTTTTGGGAATTTCAGCCTTGGGGCTCTGCGCGTTTAACCCTTTTACTGCCAAGAAAAAAATGGTCAGCACACTACTGCAAGAGGCATAGATCCTCATGAGCCCCCGCAAAAATTGCGGGGGTTCATGAGGATCTGTGCCTCTTGCTGAAAAGACTGTGTATCCATTGTTCGTGGAACGACCAGAGGTCTTTCACATTGAATTGACAGATTTCATTTGTACATTATACGATCAGTAGCAGTGAAGGGGTTAAACTCATTAACCACCCCTCCCCCACCCACCCGGGTCTGCTCTGGGAGACGTGGGTGGGGTCAACTACTTTTTAGTCCCCAGGGTCACCCTGGTCAGCCTCAAAAGGTGGGTGTTCCTCACTATTCTGGGGCATGTGTTTCTGTCTACCCTTGGTCCATTTACCTGTATTTTCCTTTTTTAAACTCTCCCTACTGTCTGCGCTCCCTGTAGCTCTTGATATTGGATGTGTGTTGCTAAATGGTCTTAGGTCTATTTAGCGTATTAGACCGGCTGGTGACATACATTCAATATTCTGTTTAGGTTTTTTTCCCAAGTAGTGCAGGCACGTCCTGAGAAAGTCTTGTTGCTGTCAGGACGTTAAGCAATGTACAACCAACCATCATTCAATAAACGGAGCGAGGGACAAGTTGCTGTCATGAGAAATTACTGTATCATTTGTGTTCCGTCATTGCCAGGGATAACTTCACCAGGATGCGTCACGTTCTGCAGAGGGGTTTGGAAGTCGTTCGGCTGGTTGGCAATCATGGTCTCAGCACAGCCATGGTGGTTCACCTGGCCAAAACCTTTGATGCGAAGGTAAGCATTTCTCACCTTATGTCCTGAACAAACATGCCCAGACTAAGAACCATGTACAGCCCTCCACCTTCGTGTTGGGGGTCAGTAATTTCAGGCATTAACCCTTATCATTCGGAATACACCAGTTTGTGAAATACGTTTGACTAAAATAGTTCAAGGCGCCAAGCTATTCTGGCACCACCCTTCAACTCTAACCATTGGTCTATATCCTTATCTGTAAGTACTATAATGTAGCTTGCATTTGGCAATGTACACATTTGAAGCTTTCAGCGTCAGTATGATATGGGTTAAGGTTGCATTGTCCTTTCCCCAAAAATTATGTATGGGTAGAAATTGGCTGATGGAATGACAATCTGGCAATTCAAAATCTTGCATATACAGTGGAGTCCGCTTAACATGAATTTCTGGGGACACGGAAAATCACTTTGTGTTAAACGTATTTCATGTTAACCAATATGGCCTCAAAATTGATCACGGCCCTCAAGGAGAAAGTGTGTAAGAGATGTTTGCGTGAATGAGTATGAGGTTAAAAGTGCACATTATCGTACGGGTCGTACTTTATATGCATACCTTCAGCTCGCTAGGAAAACACAAGGAAACGTGTTCAGCTCGCGTATTTAATGTAAAATCCATCAGGTAAAATCCATAGTAAGTTACAATTCATCAGGTAAAAGCAACACAGGCTGAAGTACAATCCCGCATCGGTAAAAGGGTTGTGTTGGTACACGATTGATGCAAACAACATGAATACAGTTCAGAAACGCTAGCCAATGAGAAGACGGATTACAACAGCCAAAGGCTATTCAGCCAATCACAGACTAGAGTTAGCTCTGATCTGTGGTGTACTACAGCGCGAGAGCGACACGTGAATTGGTTTTCGGTGAATGGAATCTGTGTTCGTGTTAAACAGGTGAATAATAGTGAAATTGCCCTGGTTGGGAACCGAAATCAGATTCGTGTAAAGTGAAATTTCGTGTAAAGCATTTCATGTTATCAGTGAAATTTTAATACAGAATAAGAAGTCCGTCGGCCGGGAGCGCAAAAACGGTTCGTGTTAACCTGGAAATTTGTGTAAAGCGAGTTCGTGTTAACTGGACTCCACTGTATACAAGTTTCCACATTTGCTGAATATTTATTACATCAGTAGCAAAACTCACGTCTGGATTGCTGAAGCCAGTGAAACGCTTGGAAAATTCAAACCCTGGACTGCTTCCACATTTTCACAGTTGTGAGCTTCACACATGAATATTGCCTTTATGCCTCTAACCGTCTGAATTGGATCGCAGTGTACCAGCAAGTGGCATAGACTCTCATCAGCCATTGCAGGGGCTCATAAAAATCTAGCTTTCATTTAGATGTATTGTTGGAGGATGGGCTGTTATGTTTCAGTAGTATGAAAGGGGAGCTTGACTTTTAAGTCTAGTGTATGTCTTGTGTCATACTGTTAGCTTGCACCTATTATTTAAAAATACTGTTTCCACCCACTGCTTGTTAACCCTTTTCATCCTGATACACTACTGCTTGAAATTAGTTTGACTATGACGGTTCAAGGGTGGTGCCAGAATAGCTTGGGGCCTGAGGCGATAAGCTATTCTGGCACCACCCTTGAACTAGAAAATGGTTGATCTCCTAATCTGTAATGTAGCCGTCATAGGACTTTAAGCAAATTAAAAAAAAATATTGGCCTCAGGATGTAATGGGTTAGTGTGTTACTATTTGTACTTTTGGAGCATGGCTTGTCAGCACGCATTTTCTGTTTGTGTTATTCCTCTGTTAGCTTGACCAGCTGTGTGAATATGATTCTGTCATGTACCTGTGGGGCATTTGTTGTATCACAATATTCTGCTCATAATTTGAACTGCTATGCTTAACCCTCTTAACCTCACAGCGGCATTTCCAAACTTTTGGAGGCGTTGTCTAACGACTATGTACCAGGTGTAGAAGATGAATTGATCATGGTAGTTCAAGGGTGGTGCCAGATGAGCTTGGCGCCTGAAGGCGCCAAGCTCATCTGACACTACCCTTGAATTATCATGATACATCCATCTCCTGCTGCAGGGTCCCAGGGCTATATGGGTTAACTACTGTAGTTGCTACGTGTGATAGCAAAGTAGGCCTGTGTACTGGGCTATCCCTCAACTGTCGTTGATAGTAAACTTTATTCAAGAATGTCCCCCCACCCCACTCCCACCCCTCCCCTTTTTTATTTTATTGAGTGCAAGTTTCTTTTGGCACTTCTGCAAAGATATAAATCAAACTTGGCAGAAGGATAGTTGATACCAGTAAAACCCTCCCATTTAGCTGAACGTGTGTAAAGGTCAAAGGTCAGTGCATGTAAAAGACGTGTTATGGCATGATGTAAAGTTTGTAGGTACTTTTGACGTTGAAGACAATCGTACATGTGGATAGTTTTGACGTGACAATAGAAAACTATCAAAACTATCGGTGAAATACCTTATCTACTTGATAGTTTTTCACCGTACACAGTGATAGCTCTCCATAAGCTGCATATATACTATTTCTTAAAATCTCGGGAAACTTTTATGTCCTCGAGACAAATTGGGTGCATACATGGAAGACGAAGAATAGAGAACAATTCGCAGCAACAACAATTATTGCTGCGATAGAGGAGCAGAAATGAGTCTGGACTAGGGAGTGGCTACGGGAGTGGCTACTTTGATGTCCAGTTTTGAGAGTGATGCTTGTGCAAGAGATGTGTGCGAAAGATCCATGCAGCTACAACACAGTGAAGTTCTCAGCCGCATGAAACAACCGCTGATGGCAAGATACCATCACTAATGCGTGACACGTAGGGTTCTGCTGATTGGTTGCTTGTGGATAGGAGAGCTGGCTGGGACAGGGAAAATAGAAGCAGGTTGTGTTGGGACTATCGGGTGGATAGAAAAGTTTCACCAAGCTAGCGAGACCTATGAGTGGCTGGATAGGCGTGAATAAGACAGGACAGTCCCATTTCTAGCCTATTTTGTATGGGCTGCTTTAAAGAATTGCTCATATGAGTGACCTGTCAGAAAGGTCAAGGTCTTACAGGTCTGTTAGGTGATATGGATCAGTCATTCACATGAACCATGAGGGTTTTGCCGCTCTTTTGTATCCATTCTCTTTATTTTATTATTTCATAATTTATGTTTTTATTATATTTTGTTATTTATTCATTAATTTTTTTATAACTTATCAATTCTTTTTGATGTTTATCATCAAGAAAAAGTTATGCTTCTGTATTTTTTTTTATAGTTTCAGTGGTATGACTTATTATTTTGTGCAGAAACGGCCTTGCAGGGCTCGTATGAGTCGAGAGGAATTGGTAATTACTATAATATCTGCTTCACAACTGCAGGCTTTTATGTATATCACTTCAGAACTGTTACGCGCCGTCACTGTTATTACGGGTTCATAGGTCTTTTTGTGTCTTTGTCTGTGCTTTCTTTCACAAAACCTTTGCTGGTCTGTGATTTTGGAGCTTACTTTAGACGTCTGTAGGCTCTAAAATAACAGTCCAGCACACTGTTGATGCAGTTCTGTACTAAACATGGTGGACTTTGTATGTCTCTGCTTTTACGTTTATTATGTTTTCTCGTATCTTCGTCTCGCTGTGTTAACTCTTTCTCTGCCACTGGATGCCTATTTTGCTTAAGAAATCTTTGACCAGTTGCCACACCCGTCCAAGGAACATGGATACACATCGGTCTCAGCAAAAAGCATAGATCCTTATGAGTCCCCGCAGATGTGGGGGCTCATGAGGATCTATGCTTTTTTTTACTGAGACTGGTTGCCACACCCGTCTGAGTAATGTGGGTGCAAATTGGTCTCAGCAAAAAGCAGAGATCCTCATGAGCCCTCACAGCTGCAGGGGCTCAGGAGGGTCTGTACCTCTTGCAGTTGGGTGGTGTTCAGCTATTCTTGGCAGGCAAGGGATTAATGAGTTAATTTTTGCCTCACGCGCGAAGCAAAAGCGAGTCTATAAGTTCTGGGCCAGTGGTCGTCGTCCTTGGTAAACTTTTAATGTTCGCATTGTCTCGGAGACTATTCAAGTCACAGTCTTTAAACTTCAAACCCTAACATGGTCCAGAGATACCTTATGGTAAGACCTTTGTATACATGCTCAGGGATCGCCAAATCCCATTTCCTGTTTCCCAGGGCAAGATAAAATATCGCTGGAAAAGTTAAATTCCTAAGGCAGCTTGCCCGCGGGAAAGATAAAAAAAAACCAACAAAAAAAAACCCCAGTGTGATCGCAAAACTCGACATGCAGACAGTTGACTTCGCCAGCTGCTAAATCTGTCGTCTGATTCAGCAAAACAAAATTCCAAGCCAGATGCATCCTTACATTGCTGCCGTAGCTTCTCAAAGACGTGCTATTTAATTGGTGCATGTCTTCAGGCGAAGCCAATGACAGAGCAATTTAGTTACTTACTTACGCCTGTCACCCCTACCCGGGTATAGGCCGTCGACGAGAGACCTCCAGCGACACCTGTCCTGTGCTTCTTCTTCGATTTTACTCCAGGTGGTTCCCAGTCTCTTGATGTCTGCTTGGAGGTCTCGATGCCAGGTGTTTCTCGCCCTACCTCTTTTCTTCTTACCCTGGGGGTTCCATGACAATGCCTGCCTAGTGATACTGGAAGCTGGCTTTCTCAGACTGTGACCAATCCATCCCCATCTTCTTCGCCCAATTTTTCATTCTCTGCTGTTATCTGGTCTGTTCTCTCCCAGAGTCTGACGTTGCTGATCTTCTCTGGCCAGTGGATTCTCAAAATTCTTCTAAGGCAACTGTTTATGAAGATCTGTACTCAGTTGACTGTGTTTTTTGTCAATCTCCAAGTCTCTGCTCCATATAGGAGAACTGCTTTTACGTTGGAGTTGAAAATCCGGACTTTGGTGTGTTGTGACAGCTCTCTGGAACTCCACACTTTTTTCAACTGGAGAAAGGCTGCTCTGGCTTTACCGATTCGTGCTCTGACATCTGCATCAGTGCCGCCTTTTTTGTTTATGATGCTCCCGAGATAGGTGAAGGACTCCACCTCCTCCAACGGGGTGCCAGCAAGCAAGACTGGTTCTTCCCTGGTTGCGTTCAGCCTCATTGTCTTTGTTTTCTGTTTGTGAATGGTGAGGCCCACTTGGGACGAGATGTCAGCAAGCCTCGTGGTCTTGTCCTGCATTTATTGATGAGTGTGGGACAGTAATGCCAAGTCGTCTTCAAAATCGAGGTCATCAAGCTGTGTCCACAGTGTCCACTGTGCTCTGTGGTCCTCTTCATGACCCAGTCTATGGCCAGTAGGAAGAGGAACGGAGACAGCAGACACCCCTGCCTGACACCGGTTTTGACCTGGAGCTCCCTGGTGAACTGCCCTTAGTGGATCACGCGACATGTCATGCCATCGTAGCTGCTCTTGATCAGGTGGACGAGCTTTGTGGGTACACCGTAGTGTCGTAGGAGTTTCCACAGAGTCTCTCGGTCCACGCTGTCAAATGCTTTCTCGTAATCCACAAAGTTGACGTACAGCGTGGAGCTCCACTCCAGAGACTGTTCCACGATGATGCGGAGAGTGGCGATCTGGTCTGTACATGATCGGTTTTTTCCTGAATCCTGCTTGCTGGTCTCTCAGCTGGGGGTCAACGGAGCTCTTCATTCTCTCCAGGATGATCCTGTTGAAGACCTTTCCTGATACTGACAGCAAGGTGATTCCTCTGTAGTTGGAACACTTGCTGAGGTCGCCTTTCTTGGGAAGATTGATTAGGTACCCCTCCTTCCAGTCAGCCGGCATCACCTCCTCTTCCCAGATCTTTCCAAACAGTGGGTACAGCATCTCTAAGTACTGTTGTCTCTAGGTCTGCTTTCAGAGACTCCGCTGGGATGCCATCTGACCCTGCTGCTTTGCCGTTCTTCAAAAATGCCACTGCTCTTCTGATCTCTTCCCGGCTGGGTCTGTCGCAGCTGATGGGTAGGTCGGTCTCTGCTGGCTGGATGTCTGGGGGGTCGGGTGGGCTGGGTCTTTTCAGTAACTCTTCAAAATACTCAGCCCATCTGTCGAGTTGGTCTGCTCTGTCTTTTACTGGTCTTTCTGTATGGCCATACTTGCCCGACAATCTTCTGGTAATGTCGTAGAGCTGTTTCATGTTGCCGCTGCCTGCTGCCTTTTCTGCCTCTGCTGCCAGGCTGTCTGTGTAGGCCCTCTTGTCTGACCTGATACTCCTCTTCACCTCGCGGTTGGCTTCCGAGTATTCCTCCTGTGCCCTTGCTTTGGCTGCTCTCGTGCGACTGTTGTTGACAACTGCTTTCTTCTGCTTCCTCACTTCTATCTTCTTCAAGGTCTGTGCCGACAGCCAGTCCTTGTGATGGTGTTTCCTGAACCCTACAGTGTCTTTGCAGGTTGAGTTCAGCGCCTCTCTAACTGCCTTCCATTGCTGCTCTGTGGAGACCGCCTCCTCTTCATTTACTAGCTCCTGTAGCGCTTGAAACCGGTTGGACAGCACCAGTTTGAACTCTTCTCTCACTCCAGTCTCTCTCAGGAGGCCTACATTATAGCGCTGTCTTCTTGTTGTCTCTGTGTGGCTTTTCTTTAACTTGAGCTTTATTCTTAAGGTAAGCAGGTGGTGGTCTGAGGCGATATCTGCTCCCCTCCTCACTCGAACATCTTGAAGGAATCTTCTAAATTTCTTGCTAATGCAGATATGGTCTATTTGGTTCTCTGTAGTATGGTCAGGTGAGACCCAAGTTGCTTTGTGTATTCTTCTGTGTGGGCAGATGCTGCCTCCAATGACAAGTCTGTTTAGAGCACAAAAGTCTACAAATCTCTCCCCGTTCTCACTCATCTCCCCTAGTCCCTGTCTCCCCATCACCTCTTCGTATCCGGTGTTGTCCTCCCCTATTTTGGCATTAAAATCGCCCATGATGATGGTGACGTCTCGCTCCGCACATTTGTCCACGGCACTCTGGAGTCGGTCGTAGAACTCTTGCTTCTCTTCCTCGTCACTGTCATTAGTGGGTGCATAACACTGGATGACGTTCAGCTTGAGCTTTTTCTTGGTTCTAAAGGCTGCTGTGGTAATTCTTGGCCCAAGAGGTTCCCAGCCCATCGGCGCTCTCTGTGCCACTGGTGACAGCATGAATGCTACTCTTCTGTATGGGGGGCATTCTCCTCTTCATGACTTGAATACAGAATCATCTCCCCACTTAACAGCCTTTTCTGGCCAGACTGCGTCCATCTGGTTTCACTGATACCTAGCAGGGAAAGGTTGTACTTTTGCATTTCCGCTGCTATCTGGGCGGCCTTGCCGCTCTGGTACATGGTCTTGACGTTCCATGTGCCCATGGTTGTGTCCCTGGATAGAGAGAGGCGGCTCGGTCCTGTGGCTTCCGAAGACTTCCGGCTTTCACCACAGGACGTCATAAATCTTCTGGTAGAAGAACCTTCCTCCTCCAGGAAAGGAATCACTGTTTGTCTTTTCGTCGGCGTTTTTGTAGCTATTTCTTTTTTTGCAGGGTGGGGAAGCTACCCCCACGCCCAACCCCCTTACTAGGAGGACCAGGGTTTTTCTGTCGGGTTCACCTTCCCTTAGACCATGTTGGTTCACGGCACCTTATTTCATTCGGTGCACCTCTCTCGCGAGGGACCTATATCCAGGGGACGCGCCTCAACACCATAGCGCGAGGGAGCAATTTAGTAGTGTACATTATATTTCTGCTTGCAATTTGCGGGCAAGATAATATTTGTGTGGGAAAGATGAAAATGACATGTTGCTTGCCCAGGGAAAGATGATAATTAAAATATTTGGCCACCCCTGATCATAATTTGGATGACCCCTCAAGGGGCAAAAGAGATCGGCAAATGATGTTAAAGTAGAATTTTAGATTTCATCTGCACTTTTGCAAAATGTTTCAATAAAATTTGTCAGAAAGGTAGCTGATCAGACCTTTCTAAGCATACTATTTTGGTTCACTACTTGCAAAGCCCAGGGGTCATGTGAGATATATATGTGAAAAATGCATAAATTTTAAGGAAACATTGCAGGTACAAAAGCTAACTCTTTACTTATGTTACAACTGGATTGTTCATGCACATGAGCCTTAAGGGCTTTGCCATTTTTTTTTTTTTTTTAAAAACACAAGAAGAAGAGCTATTTGCATGCTGGACTAAGATTTGTGACCTTAAGGCTTCCAGATGATGAGGTGCAGACTCACAGCACTTACGGACGCTTTTTTGGCTGTAATCAATTCATATGGTATTCTTGATGGAAGAATTCCTGCTTCTTGCTTTTACCTGTTCAGTGCCCGTTGACCAAAACTGTGTTTCTGCAGTCTACGTCAGTTGAACATCAACAAGCCCCAAGCCGTCCCTGGAACATGGCAAGTGGTGTCAGCAAGAGGCATAGATCCTCATGAGCCCCCGCAACTGCGGGGGCTCATGAGAATCTATACCTCTTGCAGTTGGGTGTGTTCAAATTTTTTCAGCACTGAACGGGTTAAGCAACCTACTCCAGGGCAATGAGGGTTAACTCTTTGGGTGTTGGTAGCGATCTTGCACAAATCACTTTAACCGCAATGGCTACTAGCACCCAAATGGTTCAGAGTTTGCAAGCTCTCCTTTATAAACGTTCTCAGTATGGCTTTCAGTGATGCTAGAGAAGGGGGCTAGAATGAACTTGCGAAGTCTGAACGTCATAAAATAAAAAAACTTTTTGTGCTTTTCTTTTCTGACCAGCAGCAGCAGAATACCACTGTAGTGTTACGTGTGTCTACTCACAGGGACTATGAACAAAAGGATAATATAAGTTATTGGTAGCAGAGGTTTGCTACATGGACCCTTGTTGTAGGCCTGAGGGAGGTCTTCGGCCTTCAGGGTACAATGGTTCCTTTGACTTCTCTCGGGCCTACAAGGGTCCGTGCAGCAAGCCCCAGCAACCAATAGCGTATTTGTTTTCATTCCTCCACAATTTTCGTAAAAGAAATCAAGAAATCTTCCGATCTGGATCATGCCAGACATGACTGACGTCAAAGGAATATACATTTATACATAGACTTATGACGTAATTTAAAATCTTCCATGACGTTGCTGTCTCGAGTAGTGTGCCAGTTGTGTCAAACAACACAAAGTAACTTTGTACTTTAAAGATCTTTTATAGAACAGAACTGGCATCCAAAATGCGTTAGAAAGAGGGCTACAAAAAGTCCACCATTAGTCGCTACAAGGGTTTTTGCAGCGAGGTCACATGGTACAGTTTGAGATAAACGGATTGGTCTTGTGACCTAGGAATGAAAACAAAAAGACTAAGTTGGGGCAAGACAACATGGATAACATATTGTACCTGAAATTTGTAGGCATTGACGTGATTGAAACCCACCCCTGGAGCAGATCACTCTAAATGCTTACATTAAATAGGTGTGTTCAATGACAGCCACGACCACCTTGCAAGGAATGCTGTTCATATTAGCGATACTGTTGGTTGAGAATGACAGACTTGTTGTTTTAACTGGTTTGAAGTGAAATTCCTGCTGCATGAAATATGAGAATGCACTTGTGAGCACGAAGAGGATGTGGTTTACCATATTTGGTCTTATCACGTCAAGTGGGCATGACTGGAAAATTGCAGAGTTCATTAACACTTTCTACTATTGTTCACAGTTTTTCATAAATGTTTTCACTAGTTTTGTACTTTTGGTGGCTGGGAGTTGCATTTTCATAATCCACAGTTCCTATCTTTGTTTCACCCCTTCAAAGCTGAGAAAAATTGAACACCGCTCAGTTACAAGAGGTATAGATCCTCATGAGTCCCCGCAGTTACGGGGGCTTATGAGGATCTTTGTCTCTTGCTGAAACCATGTAGTATCCCTGTTCCTTTGATTTTGATGGTTGGGGATGTTGATGTTCAAACAATGTCCCCCGCAAACCCTGCTGTAAAGAAAATGAAAAGGGGCAGACGCCGGTTCCAAAATTCAGTAATTAGGCCCTGAAATGTATGAACATTTTACTTGTTTACTGGGGCTTGTGTATCAGTTTTTGTTTTCTTTATTTTATTTGGTGTTCTGTTGTGTGGTTTTGTTTCAAGGTAGGTAGAAGGGTGCTTTATTTGTTAAAATCTACACTTCTGTGTACCGGGTATCTACAACCGGGCAAGTGATATTGCTGTTGTTAGTCATTGCTGCCGAATACCGAACCATACATTTACGAGCAGTCTATGGATTGTTGAGTTGAATGTATCATGTTATTTTTGTTTGATTTTATTTTGCCTGTGGTTTGTATACATTAAAACCTGTTTCTAGCAAAACATTGCTTTGAGCAACCACATGTTTTGGAAGAAAGAGGTGGTCTTAACAGACAGGTGCTGTCGCCAGAGAAATTTTGAGGGGCAAGAAGTGTCACCTGTCATTAAAGACCTAAATGATGGTCTCGAATGAAGGTGATGTCTCATAACCCTTATCCTTCGAAATACACCATTGTGTGAAATAAATTTGACTAAAATAGTTCAAGGGTAGTGCCAGAAGAGCTTGGCGCTTGTAGGCGCCAAGCTATTCTGGCACCACCCTTGAACTAAAGCCATTGGTCTATATCCTTATCTGTTAGTACTATAGTGTAGCCTGCATATGGCAGTGGACAAATTTGAAGGGTGTAGCCTGAGTATGATAATGGGATAAAGGTGGTTGCTGAAGACAAGTTCTGCTACACATGTACTTGGGTTTATAGTAAGTATAATGATTTTATACAGTGCCCTTCATTGCTAGGCTGAGTACATGTTAATACCACCCAGGTGCAAGAGATGTAGACCCTCATAACCCCCCCCCCCCCCTCCCCCCTACTCTTCCAGACCTGTTTACCCCTGGGTGCAGTCAGTGTACTTTCACTGACTAATTGTGTACCTTGGACCTCACATGTGTATTATCACAGCCAGTGAGTTGTCAGTTTCTCCAAATGTGTATTTTGTGTATAAACGTGTACATGTATGTGTACCCCAAAGCAAAATTGTGTACTTTAATACGCCAAATGTGTATGGTAAACAGGTCTGCTCTTCCAATTGCATGGGCTCATGAGAATGTGTCTCATACTTGCCCGTTATCATCATTCATTAACTCATTACATCCTGGGGATGAAATTGTCGTTTTTTTTTATACATCCTATTGGCGCCAAGCTATTTTGACATCACTCTTGAACTGTCATAGTTGACCCACAACCTGTCGTTTCAGGTCAGAGCTCTATGAGTTAAGCATAACTGTCAGGCATTCAGACCTAGTAGGTTTCAGTGACAGAATTTATCATTGCTGTCAGTAAAGGGGTTAAGGTGTTAGTTAACTCTTTGGCCATCAACAGTGTTGTCGCAATGACTCGTGTAGGAATCATCGCAACAAGAACCACTACGCAGCCAACAGTGAGAGAGTTAACATATATCGAGGGTTCCGGGCGTAAGAGCCGTATCCCGTTTTCCCACAATTTTACAGGAGAGCAGTTTGAAAGTTTTGAAAATTTATTTCTATTTAGTGCTTGAGTTCCTGGTATCAAAACACGTATCAGTTGAAAGCTTGTTTTCTCCTCTGTACTTTCAAATGAACATTTTGAACCAGTCGTTTTTATTTAGCGTACATTTGGCAAATAAACAATGTTGACATTATATACGGTCCTTATGCACGCTCAGAGTAAAAGGTTTGCAGCCACTTGTGCCTGCGTAAAGACAGGGCTGCTAAATGACAGTGTCAGGCACGCCCAAAATGGCCAGTATATACGTAAACATTCCCGCCTGAGGACCGCAGCTAGGTTTCCTCCTAGGCTGCGTTTCTGAAATGGGTCATGTTGATATTGCCTGACAGCCGCAGAAAGAGTTACTGCTGTCAAGGGGTGAGGAAAAACAGACTCCTCTACGGACGCAAAAGCTCTAAATAGTTATAAGGCCTTTACGCCCGGCAACTGCACGGTGAAATTGCCATTACCGGACATGGAAAAGAACAGTATAATCAAACAAGACTCTTTAGCAGGAGATAAAAACAAGCACAGAACTGCTGCATGAGTGTAAGAAGATCGTAAAACATGTACGGAGAATAGCGGTCCACAACTTAAAACTGTTCAATCTAGCAGGATCTATGTAATACGAGTCCAAGGAGACTGACCAGTGACAGATTACATTTTCACATGTTTTTAACTGATCAGTCCACTTAAGCTGTGCACTCTATACGGAGAAAACCAACCAAACATGAAATCAGCGATACTGACAGCAATAATGGCATTATCAAAATACAGGAACATCTCGTTACACGTGAAGAGAAAGTAACTATGCAGAAATGAAAGAGAACTCACCCAATGATGTCGTTGTGGCATGTTTGATAAGTGTCTTACCATTCACAGTTATCATTTATAAGTCATATTTTCAGTTCAAAAAGCATACGTAGCACAGGCTTTGATTTCAGACTTCTCAGCATGTCAACATTTGAAGAAGAAGGAAAAAGAAAAGAAATTCCAACATCCATGGATTGAGTTTTCTAACACAAAATCACATATTATTGAAATTTGAAGTCCGCTTATTATGTCCATATTACAATATTTACAGTTCCTCACTGTCAAACTTGTGTCAGAGCTCAGAGTTTTATTCTGGCCAAGTGTGCCATTGCCAGACATGACTCCGAGATGATCTGTTCTAATGACCTGTTCTAATCCATATCAGAGCAGTCATCCTCCTTCATGTCAGGCTCGGGCAGTTTGTCCTTCGTAGCTGGAGATGTCGAGAGGCTTTCATAGAATGGGTGATGTTCAGCTGGAATGATTCCAGAGCGGCAAAGAGACAGCAGATCGTGTTTCTTGGCGAAGGACACAGGGAGCTTTGAGGCGTAGCACCTAGGTATTTGTGCAGGTAGAGGTTGTGCGCGACGCTTGCTGGACCCTATCATCTTCAGCACTTGGAACTCTTGATCATCGAAGGAGTACTTGAAAAACATCATCTCTTCTTGACCTTTTAGGAACTGCATCACTTTGATGCTGAGCCAGTTGACCTTGTTTCCCTTCAAGTCTGTCTTTGTATTTCTGATGACTGTGGATGCTACATGTTTGAAATCAAGAAAGTCACCATGCTTGAGCGGGATGACGACATAGGGCTGTCCTCGTCGTGCCATCCTCAGAATGATGTCCCAGCCACTCGGCGTGTAGATTGGAGAGTGTTTTTTGGCGAAAGTTATGGCTGCATGCATGCTGTCACATTCCATGTGGGTGTGTCCTGTTTCTAAATATTTATGGCTGATAACCTTGATGTTGCTAATGTTATTGACAGCATCAATTAGTGCTGCTGATAGGTTTTGGTTGCGGTTCTGTCCTGAACAGCAGTCAGAAAAAATGATAACTTCCTCAATATGATGGGGCAAGGATGACAGGTAAATGTACAGGCAGGTGGCAATTTCGCATGAACCGCGCTTTCCTTCGCTTTCATCCCACGTGAAACAGGTCCCCTTTCTGTCAGTGAGAGAATAAACAGTGAAGTTATACACAGACAGCTTGCGCTTATAATAAAGCTGACTGACAAGTCCACACGGCGCTTGCAGCACAGCCTGCAGATCGACTGTGATGACATGCCTCTTTGGATCTTTGCCTGCCTCTCTTTTGTCGCGATCTTTTTCCTCCCTTGCTCTGTCTTTCCTATCTCGGTGTTTCTCATACTCATTTTTCTCTTCTTCGGGCGATGCAGCAGACCCTTTCTGTTGGAACACTGCGCAAGTGACACACTGGTCTTTCTTTGGGTGATGGAACGAATAATTGAAATACTGATTGAATATATCCCTATACTTTCTGGCGGACACAGGTGTGTGACCACCACTTTGGCAAGCTTCAGCGTACAGCTCGTACATTTTGCTCAAAGTGAGGTCAGAAGAGAGGTACAACCTCTGTGTGTCCTTTCTTGTGTAATGCGACTCGACCACAGGAAAGGACGCAATGTGTTGTTTGGCGCGGTCAACAGCCTCATTACTATATTTGTTGTGGGGTGGTCGTGACTTCCCCCGTAGCTGCTGCCCTGTGAACACACCTCCAGTGCTGTTTTCCAGAGCATGGTCCACGTAGGTTTCACCAACAGCTAGGGTCGCAAGAAAAAAATTCTTGCAGACTCTGTGGACGGTGCCGTTAACATTAAAAGAAAATACACGACAAACTCGACGTTTTTTCTCCTTTGGTTGTTGTGCATCCTCATCAAACATCGTTGCTGTTTGCCTCTGCAAAACGTTGGCACAGACAAAATCCTTCTGCCTTTCATATGATTGAAGAGCATAAAAGGCATCGAAGAGTTCTTTTCGGCTCTCCTCTGTTATCTTTTCAGAACACTTGTACCTGCACTTTGTACAGTCCACCTCCCTCATCACCTTTGATGGTACTGTTTTGCCAGATTGGGAAAGGTATTGTTTGCCTTGCAGGTGCAAGGTCTTCCGAACATTTTTTTTCCACTTTTCTGGTCTGGCTTCCCGTTGTCGCGCTAGCTTCATTTTGGGCGGACTGGAATACATTCCTTGTTTCCTTGGTGTCACTTTATTAGATATTGAAATCGAGCTGTCTGGTTCAGGAGAGGGACATCTCTCATCATTAATCAATGCAGCGTCTGCCTCATTTGAAGTACAGCCTTTACCTGCATCATTTGGAGGAGAGCTGCTACCTGCGTCGTGTGGAGGAGTGCTGTTACCTGCGTCGTGTGGAGGAGTGCTGTTACCTGCGTCGTGTGGAGGAGTGCTGTTACCTGCTTCGTGTGGAGGAGTGCTGTTACCTGCGTCGTGTGGAGGAGTGCTGGTACCTGCGTCGTTTGGAGTCAAGTCCTCATCTGTATACTTGGAGGGCCTTGCGGTACACGTCTCACTGTGATGCAAAGTAGACGGGCCTGCAAGACAGCAAAATGAGAAATCTCAAACGTGTTTCAGGCCCTTTACTCACAATTATCACTTCATGTGATTAGAAGATTGGGCGCTGGGGTATGAAGGATGGTGACTGTAACGTGATAAATGCATGTATGGCTGAATTGTGCAACTCTCCCTCTCTCTCTCTCTCTCTGTGCGTGCGTGTGTGTGTGTGTGTGTGTGTGTGTGTGTGTGTGTGTGTGTGTGTGTATGTTTGTGTGAGTGTGTGTGTGTGTGTGTGCGTGTGTTCTCACCTGCCGGATCAGCTCTTGCACGAAGGAGGGGAAGACAAACATCATAGTGAGTTGGATCAAAGTCAATGAAAGCGAGGGGGATAACTGGCTGACTGTTTCTGCCAGATGAGGGGTGTATCTCGTGCTGAGACTTGAAGACATCACTGAAGTATATGACGACAGTCCTTTCTGCCCAGTCTGCGAGAGCACGAGGAAGTAAATCAGCAGCATCATTGACCCATCTTCCCGGCTTTCTGAGTTCACTGACATTTGAGTGATACCGGAGATAACGCTCATTTTCATCTTCTTCACTTCTGTTGACCATGAAATGAATGTACTCTGTAATGTTTTCTATCAGATGGTCACACAGACAGTGTCTCAGTTCCAAATGGCTGATGTCCTCCAGATGAACGACAGATGACTCGAAAAAGCAGTTACCATCAGGAACAATTTTTTGTCTGTACAATCCATTGGACGCCAAAAAGTTGTCCAACCTGCCTGTGTGATCATGCAGATTTCTCTGATGGCTCAGGTGGGCTCGAAGACTGCTTTCTTTTGCGGTCTGAAGATCGGGATCACTGTTTCTCTTCCTCTTTTTTCTTTTGGTTGCTTTTCTTTTCTTGCTTGTTGAAACCTGCTCAAAATCAGAAGGTACGTAGGAAGGGTCCATGATCAGGTCATCGATATCGTGATTAGCTTTCATCTGCAGAGGTTCTTCATCTGATGTGTCAAAACCAGTCTGCCATTTAAGGGGCTCCAGATCAGATTCATTAAACTGAACGGTGTTTTTCAGTGGCTCGTCGTCCGAAGTGCTGAAACTGTCGTCATTTTTTTCTGCAGTGAGTGAAGCAGCAAGATGCAGGAATACATGATTGTCGTCTGATTCCATAGATGAGTGCCTGTAAACGAGAACAAGAGATTAATTAGTGCCTGTGTTCAGAAACCTACATTTTATTTATGTATAAATCAGTTTACAAGGTTGGTGTAAGTTATCCAAGTTACCACGCTAGCATTCAGATCAGTTGGAAAATGTGTGTTTGTCCATGTGTGTGTGTGTGTGTGTGTGTGTGTGCGTGCGTGCGTGCGTGCGTGCGTGCGTGCGTGCGTGCGTGCGTGCGTGCGTGCGTGTGTGTGTGTGTGTGTGTGTGCTTACCTTGGTAGAAACTCGTCCCGTAATCAGCGTCCTGGCACAGGATGGTCGGATGAAAGAATAAAAACGTGTGTATAATTCGTAAACCCAACGGTTTCTTCCGGTTTGAAAGGATGTGTCAGTCTGCACCTGGGGACTGAAACTGTGCAGGCCTGTCAAGTTAGGAATGTCTGGAATTCAGTTTCTGGCCTGTCAGGGACACAGAGACTGATCTATATACATGTCTCTAGTGTAGTCAGCGTAACATTTTTTTTTTTTTTTTTTTTGGTTCTTTTCACGGCACTACGATATCTCAGTATTCAGTTTTGAACAGTAGTTTGCCTCCTGTTACCATCTTTGATGCGTGTGTGTACTTACTAATAAGCTAGCATTGATTTGGTAACCAATATACGTGTATGGATTTGGTGACTTGCCAAATTATATTCCGCTTTCATAATAGTCTATGGTTAAACACAGTGTCGGAAATCGTCAGTTATCTTTGTTGTTTAATGGCATGCCTCTAAAATGCGTGCAAGCCAGGCATGGTACTGTCTTCATGCTGTCCTTTTAGCAGGCACTTTTATTGTTTCTTTGCCAGCTGGACGATCGTAACGGCATCTACCGTCTTTAAGCTTTCAAAATCAGTGTGCTTTGTTCAGACTTCTGCCTGCTTAAAAATGGTAGCTGGAGTTACGGCTCTTCAGCATGCACGATGCGCCGAGTGCCTGAATGTAAACGCGCGCGCGGTGGACCAGGCACATACAGATAAGGCCTTTACGCCCCCGCCACTGGTAATAGCGCGCTTCTTATACACTGCCGTAATTCAAGATGCGGCTGTCTGGCATGCAGCTGTCTCGCCCAAAACCGTTAATTGATTTAAGTTCTCATCAATAACACATTATATATGTGACTGATTGAAATATGGATATAACAGGATAAATCTACACACAAAAACGGTTTTGGCGATATAAAAATCACAAAATCGCCAAAATGTCGATTTACGGCCCTTACGCCCGGAACCCTCGATATATGGGAGAACTATGTAATGTTTTTTGTACTTCCTAAAAATGTTGTTGTCTGTGTCGTTTGTTGCCGAAAATAAGGTAGAAAACACATTGTTAATTATATAGCCGTGATTCAACTACAGTCAAATCTGCATATAAAGGTTCCCTCAGGGACTGGACAGATGACTGTGGCCACTTTAGACAGGTGATTGTTTCATAGGTGTCTTCACATGTACTAAAAGTGAAGGGGAGCTATTTTTGGGATGACTGCTACCGCCAGGTGACCACTATTATGACGGTGGCCGCGAGAGAAGATTTGACTGCATTCCAGTAAATGGATGAGGCAGCACATGTATGTTTGGAAACACTTTCATACACCAAACGCTCATGTCATCTCCCTTGATTATAGCCACTGGCATTCACCTTTCACCGCCAAGAAAGATTGAATACCTCCAAGCTGCTAGCGGTGAGGAGCCTAGTGAACTGCCGTAGACATGGCTTCATGTGAAGTTTCATAATTCATTTCTCACTGGCACTGTAGTGTAATGTGATCCTTTGGTCTTGAAGTAACAGTTATTTTTTACTCCATTGTGCACGCAGTCATCGGTACCGTGAAGAGTACTCCTGGCTGCACACACAAGGGGGTTAACCCTTTTAGCTCCACAGGTGCATTTCCCAAATTTTGGAAGTGTTACTTTTACGATTATGTATCGGATGCAGGATGTGGATTGACCATGATAATTCAAGGGTAGCGCCAGACTAGCTTTGCGCCTTCAGGCGCCAAGCTAATCTGGCACTTCCCTTGAATTATTATGGTCAATCAATCTCATGGTGTAGGGACTCGGGGCAAAATGGGTTAAGTTCAATTGATCGCCAGAGGCTGTGAAGTTGCTTACCTTTTGCCTGCCCCCTAGTTATTGCTTTAGGTTCTCTCTTAAGAGTGCTGCTGAGTACAATCAGCACACCGCCAAACATGCACAAGTAAAGCAGATGCTTCACTCGTTAAGTCCTGAGGACGAATGTTTAAATCTTGGAGATACCTGCCGAGGTTTGCGTTGCATGTCAAGAGACAGATAGACCATGACATTACAAGGGTGATGTCAGAAAAGCTTGGCGCCAAGAGGCGCCAAGCTATTCTCACACCACCCTTAAAAATATGGTAGATCCTCATCCTGTTGTATCATGTATCACAGCTTTAACGTGTTAAAAATGTGCTAGTCTGATTTTGGACCTTGTGGCTTTAGGCAGTAGGGTCCAGAATAACCGACGAGCGCACATTTTTCCGGGATAAATATGTCATGCGCTTGACTTATGAAGTTTGTCCTTGACATTGTTGCAGGTGAAGAGCTTGAAAGATGGGAATCATGGGATGCGTGGGTCGACCAATCAGCTGGCCTGCCTGGAGGCGCGCGCAGCGTTCTACTGGCAGCACGCTCTCACCGTGCTCACTCGCCTCGAGAAGTCAGTCTCTTTTCTCTCTTTAACCCATTACATCCTGAGGCTGATTTTGTAATATTTGCTCATTGTCCTCTGAAGGCTACATGACAGATTAGGAAATAGATGAACTGTTTTAGTTCAAGGGTGGTGCCAGAACAGCTTGGTACCTCAGGGGCCAAGCTCTTCTGGCACCACCCTTGAACTATCAGTCAAATTGATTTCAAGCAATGGGTGTATTGGGATGAAAAGGGTCAAACATGTTTTTGCACAGGGCAGCCTCAGTATTCCGCGCAGCTGTGCTGCAGACTCTGTTTTAACCCATTTTTAGCCCCAACACCCTACAGTAGGGGATGGGACGGACCGTGATAATTCACGGGTAGTGCCAGGTCCCCTTTTCATCAAATCTCCCATGAACAGTCACCTGCCATTTACAGCCGCCTTTTTTGGTAAGAGGGGTGGCTGTTCGTCGGAGGTTCCACTGTATCGTGGAGAGGTCTGTGCCTTTAGCTGACATCAGTGTTATTGGCCGTGTAAGAATCATGCTTGGGGCTTTTAACCCATTTAGACCCAATGCCCCTTCAGTTGCAGGTAATACATCAGTTGCAGGTAATAGATCGACCATGATAATTCAAGGGTAGTGCCAGATTAGCTTGGCGCCAGCAGGCGCCAAGCTAGTCTGGCGCTACCCTTGAATTAATCAATTATCATGGTCAATCCACATCCTGCATCTGGTACGTAGTCATTAAGTAACACTTCCAAAATTTGGGAAATGCGCATGTGGATCTAAAAGGGTTAACCCCTTTGTGTGTTAAGTCTGTTAACCCCGTGGCTGTCAGTAGCGGCTTTTTTTGTGATTTCTGCTGGTGTTGAGTACGCACACAGAATGCCCGTGCCGTGTCATGTAGTTGGGGTCCTGGTACATAAACCCACAGGCAGAAGCCGGACCATGTGACAGGCTTTTACTTACTTACTTACACCTGTCACCCCTACCCGGGTATAGGCCGTCGACGAGAGACCTCCAGCAACTCCTGTCCTGTGCTTCTCCTTCGATTCTACTCCAGGTGGTTCCCAGTCTCTTGATGTCTGCTTGGAGTGACAGGCTTTTGCCGAAGCTTTTTTGTTGGCTTCTGCTGCAGGAAAACGATAGACACATACATATTATGCCATCAAGACAAAAGTGGGAGAGATGAATCGGCCATGATAGTACAAAGTTGGTGCCAGACCAACTTGAACTATCATGGTTGATCGACCTCTGTGCTGTAGTAATCGGAACTGCATTCCAAATTTGAAAAACATCTGCGAAGCTAACTTTGAACTATCATGTCTGATATGTGTACCTCAGCTGGTACACATTTTCAGTACACCTCTCACAGTTGCGGAAATGTATTGTTAACACATTTTGCCCCAGGACCGAAATCCACAAATTTTTGGCTCACGTGCGAAGCAAAGGTGAGTATGTTTTGGGCCAGTGGTCATTAGTCCGTCGTCCGTCCGCCCTCGTCCGTGGTAAACTTTAACTTTGGCATTTTCTCGGAGACTATTCAAACCACAGTCTTCAAACTTGGCCCAAGGATACTCTGTGGCAAGACCATTCTAAACATACCAATTTGAGTGACCTCTCACAAAGGTCAAGGTCACAGGGGATCAGGCAATAGGTAAAAAAAATAGCTATATTTTGATATTATGTATTTATTCTCAAATACTATTCACAACTTCAAACCCAAACTTGGTACAAAGATAGCTGATGGGAAGACCTTTCTAAGCATTCTAATTTGGTTGATCCCTTGGAAAGGTCAAGGGTCACAAGAGCTCAGGATATGGGTAAAAATAGCCATATTTTGACAAAAGACTTTTTTTTCTCAAATACTATCACAACTTCAAACCCAAACATGATACAGAGATACCTGATGGTAAGACCTATTTATAATGACCTTTTAATTTACATAGAAAAAGTTTGGTTGGGACCTCAGATAAGGCATTGTTATGTATCTGACTTTTGTTATATCGGTTACATCGGACCTTGTTATAAGTAGAGTTTAACCTTCTGCTGGCGTATATTAACACGCATGTAGTCCCATTGAGCCATTTGAATCGTAGCCATCGGCGTGAAAGCATGGCCTCAGCAGCTCAGCAGCCGTAGTAGATGTACTTTTGGGACCAAGCCCTTTTAACTCTATGAAATGAAAAAAAATTGTGGTAATGACAATTCTTGATCTGAAAAGAGCTAATTGTATTGTACCCATATCGAGGGAGATCGCTGACCACTGGAGAAACAGCTAGATCCTTTGTCCTATTCATTATGGCACTCAATCACCAGCCCGTGAAAATTGTGATTTCATGGGCTGGCGATTAGTGTCATAGTGAGGCTGATTTTGTAAAATTTGATTGTCCTATGAAAATGAAGGCTACATTAAAGATTAGGAAAATATCAACTGTTTTAGTTGAAGGGTGGTGCCAGAATAGCTTGGTGTCTCAGGCACCAAGCTATTCTGACACCACCCTTGAACTATCAGTCAGATTTGTGGGTGTATAGGATGAAAAGGGTTAAAAGGGGGATCAGGGGACCAAACTATCTAGGGCTAAGTGGTTTCCCTTGTGTATTGTATATCACAGCACTTTCTCAGGTGTTGAGTGCACATACAGAGTGACCGTGCTGTGTTGTGTTATTCAATCTTGGTACACAAACCACCAGTCAGAATCCAGATGACGTGGCAGGCTTTTTTCTCCAAAGCATTTGCCTGCTGGCTCCCTGCTACAAGAAAGAGATTGACACATATTCACCATTAACTCACAGCCCCATGGCCGTATTTCCCAAATTTTGGAGGCATCATCTAATGACTGCACCAGTTGCATGAGATAATAATAAATAATAAATACGGTTTTATAATGCGCTTATCTTATAATAATTATAACTCTAAGCGCGCACTCACAACTCGCGCACGCATGCGCAATCTTTAGACAATGACTCACGTACCATAAATAGTGAAATACATTACGACAGGCGCCAAGCTGATATGGCACTACCCTTGAATTATCATGGTCGACCCATCTCCTGCTGTAGTGCGTCAGGACTGAATGAGTTAAGACAGACTTGGGGGAAATGGATCGACCATGACAGTTCAAGGGTAATGCCAGACTTGCTTTGCGCCAAGGAAGTCTGGCATTACCCTTGAACTATCATGACTGAGTCAGCAACCACACCTGATGGTCTTTATGAATGCCCCCTCATGGTTTCTTAACCCATTTGGCCCCATCACTGCATTTCCCCAAGTTTGGAAGTGACACCTAACGACTATGTACCAGTTGCAGGAGATGGATTGATCCGTGACAATTCAAGGGGTAGCGCCAGATTAGCTTGGCACCCGACGGTGCCAAGCTAATCTGGCACTACCCTTGAATTATCATGTCCAATCCGTCTCCTGCGGTAGGGCGTTGAGGCTAAAAGGGTTAACTTATTATCAGGTGTGAAATTTCCAGACTCAAAGCAAGACGAACAAGGACAAATCTGTTTTGTGTACTTTTTAAATATTTCATACTATTTTGTCCTTGTTTTATGGCGAGAATAGTTTTGTGTTAATCAGGAGTGAATGATGGGAGTCGGACAGCACAGACATGCGGGATAACAAGTGACTGTTTGTTGTAGGCACCAGCACGGCCCTGCACCCAAGAAGCGCCTGTTTGACGACGGTGATGATGACGACCTTGACGCAATGGCCATTCAGGAGCTGCTAAAGGATGCAAAATTCGCCTCGGCTGTGCTTGCCATGAAAGAGGGGCGCTACGAGGAGGCCATCCGCGACTTTGAGAAACTCACCTCCCCCTGGGCCTCATTCTACAGGGCACAGGTGAGATGGATAGGAAATAATACATCATGAACACTTTTCTTGTGTGTGATTTTATACTCAACAGGCCTGTTACTGTGTAACTCGTGCACCCAGACTGGACAGAAATCTGGGATGAAACAATACTGTGTTTGCATGCAACTTCATAGGTGTCATTTTGTCCAGATTTTTATTGTTGTGGTGTGTGTCATGTGGTTTTGACTCTTTTGCTTTTTTCCCCATTTTCTGGTGAAATTTTTAACAGTAAATGCTCACAACTGCCGTGTGAAGGAAGTCTCGGATCAAACATATTCTGACTGAAACGTAAACGTTTTTTTGCAGAACCAAACAATTGTTAGTTACAAGGTCACACGCCAGCTCCATCTGTCAACAACAATCATCTCAGTAGGGTGTTGGCATTTAACCCTTGTCATTCAGAATACACAAGTGTATGAAATAAGTTGGACTAAAATAGTTAAGGGTGGTGCCAGTCATTGGTCTTTTCTGTAAGTACTATAACGTAGTGTGCATATGGCAGTGTACACATTCAAAGATTTTAGCCTCAGTATGATATGGGTTAATAAGCCAAGCTTTGTCTTCTTTTTCCTTTTTTTCCCCCCAAAAAATAAAAAATTACTGTACTTGAAATGTCTGTAGAAGGCTTGGAAAATCATCCTCAGGATATTTTGGTACCTAGGAGCCGTAAGTCAGACCACATTATTCACGAAGAAAATCACTTGGTGAGCAAAAGATCCTTGGGCCAACATCAGCCTTAGCTGGCCCAAAGACCTGTGCGTATTGTATCGTACACTGCGGTAAACTGGAGCGCTTAACCCATTTAGCCCTACAGCAGGAGATGGATTGAACATGATAAATGCATTCATTACGTCCAGGCTCGATTATTGCAATTCTGTACTGGCAGGTTTACCGGCAGATCAGATTTCATGCTTGCAGATGATTCAAAACAATGCGGCGCGTCTCATCTTGAAGAAACGAAAAAGAGACCACATTACGCCTCTACTGAAGCAGCTGCACTGGCAGCCCAAACAATTCCGCTGCCAGTACAAAATTGCAATTTTCACCTATCGGCATTTTGACAGATCTCTCCCGCCATACCTTTCTGCCAAGCTGTCTGTTTATCAGCCATCACGCACCCTCCGTTCCTCCAGTGTAAAACTTTTTAAAATCCCGAAGCTTAACATGAAAACTGTCGGGGAGCATTCTTTCACCTTTCTAGCCCCAAGTGTGTGGAACTCGCTGCCAACTGAAATGCGGAATCTGCCCACATTGTCACAGTTCAAAGCTCATTTAAAGACTTTTCTTTTCTGTCGGGCATTTAACACTTAGCTCATCTTTAGCTAACTGTTGACTGACTGCCTTTTATTCTGATCCTAAAAGAAGTGAATGTAAGGTGTTGGGAAGGGATGGGTGGTTTAAAGTAGTGTATAATCATGCGTGTGTCTGATAGAGAGGGTGTGCTGTTGTGCATGCGCAGTGAGTCCAGTGTTTTCCTGGTGAACCGCGCTATACAAGAACTATGTATTATTATTATTATTATTATAATTAAGGGTAGTGCCAGATTAGTATGGCGCGAAGCTAGTCTGGCAATATCCTTGAATTATCACGGTTATCACGGTTGATTCATCTTGTGCAGCTGCTACAGTTATTAGGTGACACCTCCAGACTTTAGGAAATGCGGCTTTGGGGTTACATGGGTTAATGCCACGTCCTGTGCATGAAAAGTTGCGCAGATTTTTGCTAAAGATAGAGATGGAGAAGTGCATCTTTAGCCATTTATGGCTAGATAAAAGTGAATTCAAAGCTTGGTTAACCAGCGTTGGACGGAGCAAAGCTCGATGCGTTGTGTGTGAGAAGGATATCGACATCGCCAGCATGGGTGAACCTGCATTAAAAATCTATCTGGTCAGCTAAAAATATTTACTGCTTTTGAAGTATAGCGAAAGCAAATGGAAGGGAAGGCCTGTAATGGCAATGACTGAATTTTTTTCAAGGAGCTAAATCTTCTGCAATGTAAGTTTACGCTTACTTTGTTTGAATTCACTTGGAATTGGATGCTTTCTCTCTTACTCTCTTCTCTTCTTCTTCTTCTAAAAGTTTATTCCTCGTAGAGGCTTAAAAACAATTAAAAGTAAAAATAAATACGTTATAGTTTACATTTTTGGCAAAGTCTAGTGCACTCTGCAGATCTGCAAAAGAGAATTCTGAGGAAGCTTTAGCCATAGAGTCTGAAATCGACCAAAAACTGCTTGAAATAAAAAGTGTTCGAAATCAAAGTGACAGCAAGACTGTGTACATATGTTACATTCCACTAGAAAAGAACAGTAGTAATAGTATTGCATTTTATTATTGAACAGAAGACGGTGATTTAAATTTTGTACACTGTGTCAAATGACTTGGAAGTTTATCATGAATTACTATTTTGTGACTATAAGCAGTGTGTATTTTATATTACAAGCTTAAATTCCATCACCTATGTCTGTGTGTCCTCCTGGGTAAGTAAACATTAACATCCAAAAGAATTTGAATGCCATATCTGTGTTAGTTTTTTTTTGTTTTTGTTTCAACTTTTATGTGTTATCTTATTTCTGTATGTGTGACCCTTCAACTGTAAAGGTGAGGCACACATACCCAGGGAGATTACCTCAGCATATCTCACATTAACTCATTCTACCCCAGACACACCACAGCAAGATAAGGATCGACCATGATAGTTCAAAGGGTGATGCCAGAATAGCTTGGCGCCCATAGGCGCCAAGCTATTCTGGCATCACCCTTTGAACTATCATGGTCGATCTGTGTCCTGCACTGCAAAGCAGTCTTCAGAGGGCAACGGCAAAATTTGCGGATTTCGGTGATGGGGTAGAATGAGTTTAAAAAAAAAATTTGTCCCGAAAAATAGGTACCATGTTCCATTATCACACGATTTTGGTGTATATGCTAGTGAACTTTGGAAAACTGTTGTGTCAGTCTTGAAAAGGTCTTTAAAAAAGTATGGCATTTTTTCCCACCAAACTTGTGGGAACCACAGATCAACTCGCATTTGATCTCAAGTTGATTAGCCCTGATGTGCCTATGGCCGGCCGCCTGTTCAGGGTGGAGGCTGCAGGCACAAAGGGGGTTAAGCCTTTCATTGCCAGTGAATGCAGATTTTTAAAAAAGATAAATCACAAATTCAACACGTGCAGATTTCCTGCCGTACAAAGTTTAAGTGGATTCAGCAAGCGGTATAGATCCTCATGAGCCCCCGCAGTTGCGGGGGCTCATGAGGATCTATGCCTCTTGCATTTGGGTAGTGCTCAGTTTTCCTTGTCAGTAAGCAGATTGATGTTGCAACTGTACGTATGTCTTGTGCCTTTCCCAGATCTACAAAGCATTGGCACAGCAGGAGCAGGACGGGCGGGGCAGGGCGGAAGACAAACAGCAGAAATACACGGCACTCATCTCCAAGGCTCGCGAAGCCCTGTATCGCACCATGGACTACTTGGGTGGTGACAAAAACCACGTGAGTCAAATTCAGCAACTACCAGAGTGGTAGAAAATGCATTTTTCTCTAAAAGGTATTTTTTTAAAAAAATACTTACCGATGACATGACTTAGTGGAGGTGTCTACTACTCGCTCAATTCTAGCCTAAGAACCCGTTGTGTTGAGACACAACCCAGGAGGCACTCGGGGAACCCCGAAGGGGGCCGAGAGTCGTCTCCCATTAACTGCCCATCCGGATCCGATACACGGTGTGACTATTCAGTCAGGATACTTAGCTCACCAGCGGCAAGCGGGGGAGGTGGGAGGGTCGTCCGAGTCATGTCATCGGTAAGTATTTTTCAAAAAAATACCTTTTAGAGAAAAATGCATTTGTTTCTTCAAAAACATTACCGATGACATGACTTAGTGGAGGAATTGCGAAGAGGAGGAGGGTGCCGCGCCCCAGCACGCCTTAGGGCCCAAGAGCCGTCCTCCCTGCCGCAAACTCCCGACGACCCTAGGAAGGTGAATACTTACGGCGCCGAGGCGCCAGGAGGGAGTGTTGCGCCACAGTGATGTCCCCCACCCAAGTGAGGAGACTCGCTGGCCTGCCAGATCCCTAGGATAGGGTCAGGCGAAGTAGATTCTGCCCGCCAGCCCCCGGTCGCCACGAAGTGTAAGAGGGCACAGTTCCGGTCGAACGTGACGTTCGCGGTCATGGCGTGTACCTTGTGTGCACGTATCTTTAGCCTCTTCACTCCTTGGGAGGGATCCTGGTAGGCGGACCGTATGAATGAGCGTAGCCAGGAAGAGATCGTCTGGGCTGAAGCATCAGTCCTGCCAGTATAACGGCAGAAGAGGCGTGTGTGTCCACTCCGGACGGCTTGTGACTGAGTAGGTAAAGTGTAGGGCTTGCAAGGGTCTTATTGCCTTATCTCCTGGGGAAGTAAGTCCCTCACAGCGGTCAAAGGTGCACACCTGTGGCTCCGTCCAAGAATACGTGGTCATGGCCAGAAGGCAGAGTCCGAAGGAGCTATACGGCACGGACCGCTCGAAGCTGCAGGCAGGCAGGGTGCGCCGAAGCACGTGTAGCTCGCTGACTTGGGCCAAAAAGGTGAGAGCCACCAGTAAACACATCGGAAGGGTTATGTCCGCAACAGGCCACCTTGGTCTCCGAGAAGCCAGAGGAAGAAGTCGGCGAGCTTGGTTAGTTAGGTCGGTGGGGGGAGCGGCGACGGGCGCCGCCCAGGAGCACAGTACTCACCATCTTCCCTATAGAAGCGTCAAGCCGAGTGCTTGTGGGCTGAAGCGATAGCCTCCACTGCTGCCCTCGAGAAGCGTCCAGCGTCGAGGGCCTGCGGCACGAGTCCAAGTGTGAAGGAGGAGGCGCTCCGGCAAGGGTGGGACAGCCATCTCGCAGCTTGAGGAGGAAGGGGACGCAGACTGTTGGGGGGGAAGTGGAAGCGAAGAGACGGTGCCACCGAATGGATATGCGAAGACTGGACAGGCGAGCGGGACTGGGATCGGGGAGACAAGCAGGGGGAGGCTGAAATACCACCACGAGGTGAAGAGGCCGACACGTCATCTCCCACCGCGCGCTGCGCATCTGAAGGCGTCCTGGTGTAAGGCCCACTCCGTGTCCTATAAGTACGCCATCACTGTCGCGTTGTCATAGAGGACGAGCAGTCCCTGGTGACCGAGTGTTCCTTCCACGAGATGCGGGTCTGCCAGAACGGCTTGCAGCTCCCAACGTGGGCGTGTCTGCCAGCGTACCCAGAGGTGCGGCGCAGTGATGTCCCCCACCCAAGAGACGATCGAGAAGGAGTAGATTCGGCGCCGCATGTTCACCCAAGGAGCGGAAGCCAATTGCGGAGGCTGTGTCCTGCTGTGCTATCCGGCTGCAAGTCAACCAACCTAGGATCCGTGGCCCCCGCAACGCACCTGTAGGACGAAGGGGAGCTCCCAGCCAAGATGGATGAAGCGACGAGAGGGTGTGAGGACCGACTTACCTGTGGTAACCAGTCACCCCAACCGTGGCCCAGCTGCATCAGGGCATCCTTGTCCGAAGTCCGGTCGCGTCCGCAAGCGCACGAGGAGATCGTCAAGGCAGGAGGACGCCAGGGCGACGGGAGCCACGGCCAGGTACCCCTGTGTCCAAGAACGGTGAGGATCCAAGTGCAGAGGACAAGGACGGCAGCGCCCGAACTGGTAACTATTCCGGCGCCGAAGAACGACGAAACTCCCTGGAGGCCGAGTGTACGGGGACCTGGAGAAGGGTAGGAAGTGCAGGCTGAACGCGTGGTCCAACTGAAGGCGGAGCCGAAGAACCTCGGCGAGAACCACGGGCTAGCGGCGGCAGTAGCGAAGGAGGAGTCCTGTGAAGCCCCAAGGTCATAAAAGAATCCTCCAGGCTGCTCAAACGCACCGAAGAGCAGGGCCCCCCAGGGAAGCAAGACGCGGGAGAGTCCTCATCCCCGAAGGGCAATCCGCGGCCGGACGTCAAGGAAGCCAGAAGTCCTCGAAGCGATGGACGAAGGCTTGGGTCAGGAGAAACCGAATCCGACGCAGGCTAGGGAGTGACGGACGAGCGAAATCACCTAATCCAACAGCAGAGCCGGAAGCGGGTCCACAGCAGGCAGGAAGCGGAGTCACGCCTGGGAGATTCCTGAGAACGGGTCCTGAAGGCAAGCGAAACGGCCGGACATCCAATACGTAGTCCCGGGAACCCGACAGGAGGAGCGTTGAGCAGCATAGCGCAGGTCATTTCATACAGGGCAAGGAAGGAGTCCATATGTGACTAAGGTCGCCTTGCATGTAGGTTCCGTAAGCTCGAAGGCCTAGGACGCGTGCTAGAAGGTCTCCGTGAGCCGAGCTCGAAGAGGTGGTCCGTGGAGGGGGAAGTCGGGCTGGGTGGGGGGATGAGGGATGGGAGGAAAGAGATTCCTGGCGGGGAATGGAGACGGACGAGTGAGACAACGCCGTAGAGCACACAGGTACAGGATCCCTGGAGTGATGTGAAGTATGGTCACTATTGTGCTCGCGAGAAGGAGAGCGAGAGCGGCGATCCGATCTTGAGCGAAAGTGGATTCCAAGTCGTGCCGAGCCAGAGTACGCGTGCGTGAATGTCTCCACGAACCGGGCTCTGTATCGAGGTGGGCTCGCTGCCGGCAAGGTGACTCCACGTAGGAGCCAGCGGGCTTCCGTGGAGACGAGCGGGGATCGGAAGTGGACCAGGGACGGCGCGAAGTACGTCTCTCCGAACCGGGCTCTGTATCGAGGTGGGTTCTCTGCCTGTGAACAGGCTTTGTCCGGGTGCGTTCCCTCCTGGGAACGACCGCGTCGATCATCCCACTCTGCATACTAGTCTGTTGCGTCCGGCGTGGCGATCTCTCTACAAGGTCGCCGGGGGCTCGAGTGGTCGGAGAACCGGGTACAGCAGCGTTGTCCTGGTGGGGGTCCCTCCAGGAAGCGAGCGCGGTGACAGCATTCCTGCTCCGAGCGCGAGATCCTGCGCTAAGTCGTCGGCCACCTGGGCGGCTTCCAAGTCTGTGTGGGGGTTCCATACTGTGCGAAGGACTCGGACGCGTGCGTAATGTCTCTCCGAACCGAGCTCTGTAGCGAGGTGGGTTCTCTGCCGGCGAGGTGACTCTGCGTAAGAGCCAGCAGACTTCCATGGAGACGAGTGGGGATCGGAAGCGGACCAGGGACGGCGCGAAGCACGTCTCTCCGAACCGAGCTCTGTAGCGAGGTGGGTTCTCTGCCTGACGTAAGGCTTCGTCCAAGCGCGTTCCCTCCTGGGAACGGTCGCCTCGATCTGCCCACTCCGCACACTAGTCTGCGTCCGGAGTGACGTCGTCTGCAAGGTCATCACGGTCTCGTGCGGTGGCCGGTTTTGCTGTCGTACGCAAGGTCCGGGAATAGCGCCTCGACTGGACTCAGATCACACACAGGTGCCGGTCGCTCGCGTCTGTACATTCCAGCTGCTAACAGCGCAGCTCTGGTCAGGAGGAGTAGGTGTCGCAAGCGTGGTCGGGGGCGCATCCGGTGCATCTGGTAAGTGACGGCCACTGGAACCCTCTGCCTCGGGAACGGGACAGCAACAGGTCACTGCAACACACAACACAACCGAAGGCGCGTGGGCCTGAGGGACCCCGCCCTGGTAAGGCTAGCCTTCGCAACACAAAGGCACAAACAGCGAGGAACAAACCTGTCAGCAAGCGCCTGCGCCTGCAATCCATCCCCGCAAGCTAGATGGCCCAGGCATGCGGGTCCCGGCTAAGCTAAGGTAAGCACCCAACCTTTGCGACCTACCATCTGCGAAGAAGAGGAGTCGCGGCTAACCTCTCTGTTTGTCCATCCTGCCAAGGCAACTCCCCAACCATCAACAATGTGTTGTAACTGTCTTCCCAGCGTATTCCTTCCTGCGCTGGGTACGTCCCTGCGTGGCAGTCACCCTTGGTCTGGAAGACAATAGCCCCCCACGCTAAGGTGAGCAAACATCATGTACAACAAAACTCAAGCATGTCATGACAAGTATAGGAATGAAGCAAGCGGCAGGCACAGTAACCTTATCAATAAAAAGGCAACAGGGCGCGGGCACAAGAGGTCCCGCCAACCAAGGTGAGCATATGCTACATGATGCAAAATAACTCAAACATGTGATGCCAAGAAAAGGCACAAAACACGTGTCTGGCACAGTAACATTACTACGTAATGGCGACAGGGGGAGGGCACGTGGGGCCCCGCCAAGCTAAGGCGAGTACGTGACGCATAATAAGGCCTGTTTACCCCCTGGGTGCAGTCAGTGTCTTTTCAACTGACTAATATGTACTTTGGACCTCATGTGTATTTATTCACAAGCCAGTGAGTTGCCAGTTTCTCCAAAACGTGTATTTGTTTCTTCAAAAACATTACCGATGACATGACTGAATGGAAGTGTCTACTACTTACTCATTCTAGCCTAAGAGCCAGTTGTGTAAAAACACAACCCGGGAGGCACTCGGGGAACCCCGAGGGGACCAAGAGTTGTCTCCCTATACCCACCACCCGGAAGCCGGGTACCCATAATCCCTCAGTCTAGTCTACTTAGGCGCACGATTCGGTCGTCTTGCGCTCTGCTCTAGCCTACGGACTTTGGTTTTTCGACCGGTTCGCTGGTTTCGGACTTGCTGTTTGGAATGAAGAGCGGGAGATAGGATCGTTTCGTCAGCCCTGCCTGTGCTGCTGCGTGGCTTTCTCGTCCCCACTGCTTAGCGCCTACGCTTCGACCTCTGGTGAGCTGTCCGGTGAGCTTCGGCGGTCGTGCCAGGGGGTTTTGGACGTCTTCCCCCGTTCCCCTTCGGCGGAGAGGTAAGGTAGCGGGGTTGACCCTCGGCCGGTTCCCAGGCTGGGCACTGGTTTGTGCAGGTACGAAGTTTTTCATCTTCTTCTCACTGTAATTGCGCGCCCACTTTCGGTGAGTCGTAGCGAAGTTTCCTACGCATTTGTACCTTGGGTGTGGAGAATTCTTTTACTCCATGGCCTGATTAGCTGAGTGGCACAGCTTGGGTCACGCCTTGTCATCGCGTAGTTTGTTCGGTACCAGCGCCTGTTCTGGCCCCCTTTCTGTTTTCGCTTGCGGGATGGTTGTATAGATACGGGTGATGAATTCAGCGCACGCTCGCATACGCAGGCATACGCTGTGGACAAGTGCTCACGTACCTTAGAGAGTGGATATACGTTCCGGCGGGCAGCTTGGGGGTTTACGCTCCTTGGCTGGGCGGGCCCCTCGTGACATCTCCACATAAAGTGGTGATTTACTGCCCCAGATGTTTTTCTTGTCTTGGTTGTCATTGCGTATTGAATTGTACAGCATGCGGCCGGTGTTGTTTTTTCCACACACGGTCACCCTTAGTAATGATGTTGGGACCTGACTCCTTTTATGACAGGGTTTGGTACATATGTTGTTGCTCACCTTAGCGCTTGACGGCGGTGAATCTACCTCGTTACTGCACTGCTAGATTGCAGACGTGCAGTTTGGTACCTCGCTTCCGTCATGACGTATTCGTCTTTTGTGTACATATGTTGTTCCCTCGCCTTAGCGCTTGGCGGCAGTGGGCCTACTTGCTTACTGCACGGCTAGTTGTAGGCGTGCAGTTTGGTACCTCGCTTCTGTCATGACATGTTTGACTTTTGCTACATATGTTGGTTGCTCACCTTAGTGCTTGATGGCAGTGAGTCGACCTTCTTACTGCACTGCTGGCGTGCAGGCTTCACAGTCTGTTACCCCGCTTTGGTGCTTGTGTGTTTTGTTGTTACAAAGGCTACCTTTCGTGGCTTAGTCCCACAGGACTCGCCCGCAGGCCTTCGGGTGTGTTATCTGTTGCAGGGAGGTGCTACCCATTCACACAGATGACAGTGGCTAGTTCAGCCCCCAGGGGTCTTTCGCCACTGCATCGGATGCCCCGCCGACCATGCTTGCGTTGCAAGCGATCGGCACCGGTTTTAGGCGCCTTCCGGACACTGCGGGTTTCCGCATGACAACGGACTGACCTGGGGGAGAAGCCACACCGGATGTCGACTAGTGCGCGAGCGTGGATCGTGGAGGCCGCTGCCAGGGGGAGCGCACGTGAACAGCCTCTGGCAAGACCCGCTCGGTAAGACTATTACGCACACGTCCGACTTCTTGGACGTTGCAGTACACTACCACCTTGAGAGGACAAGCAGCTTCTCGGCTGTAAGCACCAGCCTGGCTGCTACTGGTAGGTGTGTTCATGTCCAGGCAGCGCCCATTGGGACTAGGCCTGTCTTCCGACGCGGGAGGTGCCTCCTACCACATTGGGATGATTGTGTCACCTGGCCTCAGCAGCGCGGATGGCAGCATTGTAGCGTCTGCAGGCGGGAGCGCCCTATGCTGTTGGTGCTTGAAGGATCCCGTTCCGCACCGATGAAGAGGGGCATGCTGATGTCCTTCACGCAAGGCGTATGTTCGGGTGGCCGTCGGACAACCACTAGTTCGGGTCTCCTATGCGCAGGATGTATCCTTGGCACCGGTCGCTTGAGACCAGGACGTCCCTGTGGGAGCCCCACACCGGGTTCAGTGGACTAGTGCACGAAGTGGGCCTGGATCGATGAGGCCGCTTCCAGGAGGGAGCGCGCCCGGACTAAGCCTTCCAAGAAGCCATGTCCACTATCGGTCCCACTTGTCTCCAAGAAAGCCCGCGGGATCCCGCTGGGGGTCCCCCTTACCGGCAAGAAAGCCCGCCTCCCTCGGAGCCCGGCTCAGAGACATTCACGTGCACGTCCAGGGACTCTAGTAAGGATGCTCGTCTCCAAGGAAGCGGAGACTACTATCGACACAGTTCCAGGCCACCTTTCGAGGGTACTCGTCCCGCTCGCGCTGCGCGGCGCCAGAGTAGGGACCACTATCGGCACCGTTGGATGCTCTTCCTCTACGGATCGCCTCATTGGAGTGACCCTTACGCCGCTCCAGGTCTACACTCCGCTCACTCTCCTCTGCTGGCGTGCATAGGAGTTGCCGTTCTTCACGTCCCTCCAGAGATCCTGTAGACACTCGCCGAGTGCCCTCATGTTTTGTGTGTTGCATTGGCCTGGTGACCTGCAGCCAATGCGGAGGCTTCCGGTGGCCGTCGGATATCCATACAGTCTGTCTCCTGTGCGCTGGGTGTGCTTCTGACCACACTTGTGACGTCTGTGCTACCTGGCCGGAGCTGCGATGGTCTGATCTCTGGAACTTTTTTAGGAGGGAGCCTCCTACCCTCTCGGGTACTTGAAGATTGCCGAGACGCCTTCCGCTGTGCCCCCGGCACCGGACGTGCGAGACCAACTGGATCCGACACAGAAAACGCCACTGAGTAATGGAGGGATTAGTACACAGAGTGGGAGTTCGACCGTCAAGACCGCCTCCGTTAGAGAGCGCGCCCGGACACAGCTGGTGGAAAGAACCCGCCTCTCCCAAGAGCCTGGTTTGGTGGGACGCTCGTGGCGTCCCTCCTCCACCGTCGTTCCCCACTCGTCTCTGAGGAAGCCGCCGGGATTCCGCTGGGGGTCCCCTGGCCGGCAAGAAACCCGCCTCTCCCAAGAGCCTGGTTCACAGAGACATACACACACTCGTCCGGAGCCTCCTGGTGAAGAGCGTAGACACAGGGATTCTACTCGACGTTATCGCTCTCCCTCGCAAGATCATAGGAGGACCTTCCCGCTCGGGTGCTTGGAGATTACCGGGACGCCTTCCGCTGTGCCTCCGGCACCGGACGCGCGAGACCAACTTGATCCGACACAGAAGACGCCACTGAGTATTCAACGGATTAGTGCACAGAAACCCGCCTCTCCCAAGAGCCTGGTTCGTTCCCCGCTCGTCTCTGGCCGCAGGGGTCCCCTTGCCGGCAAGCAACCCGCCTCTCCCAAGAGCCTAGTTCACAGAGACTTACACGCACTCGTCCGGAGCCGCCTGTTGGCGAAGATCATAGGTGCCGGGATTCTACTCACCGTTGTCGCTCTGCTTCGCACGATCGTAGGAGGACCTTCTCCACTCATCGTTCGACGGATCAGGACTCCCTCGACTCAGACGGGTTTCGCCTTCTTCGCGTTCCCCATCTCGTTCGGACTCCCGTTCGTCCCGTTCCTCTTCCCTTCGACCGGCCACTTCTCCTTCCCTCGTCCTCTCCGTTCCGCTCCTCCTCATCGCGGCCGTTCTCCTCGTCGGGACCCGCCTTCGGCTCTCAGGAGACCCTTGGCGCGTCGCTCCGTCTTTCGCTTTCCCCTTCGGAGGGAGTCTTCGACCTCTGCGGTTCGCCGTCAGCGGGATTCCTTCCCTCGGAGCCCTCCTCGGTCGCCGGTTCCAGACAGCGGGACTTCGACACCCTGAGTTTGACGGCTGACGACCCCTCGGACTGGTTGCTCGGACGCCTCAGCCGTTCTCCTCTCCCTCTTCTTCGGCTTCCAGTGCTGCGGTTCCGGCAGACCTGTTCTTCTGCGCGGATGGACACTCGGCCGGCGCTGGACGGGACATCCAAGCTCTTCGCCGCCGCCCTGCTGCGGAAGTTTGCCCGGCATCGCCACCGGACTCACTGGGGGTTCTCATCCATCGTGGACGCTGGGGAACCAAGGCGCAGCCCCTTCTCCCTGACGTCTAACCATCTCGACAACTTTAGTTGGGCACCCGGGGGGTGCCGGACTTCGGACAGGTGGTACCGCTTGGCTGTGCTCGTGGCGGAGGACCTAGCCACTACACGGAGGCGGATCTACGCACCTTAGTCGTCTCTAAGCCCGGCTGCTCAAGCTACGCTTCCTACTTCCGTGATTCTTCTCGAGGTCCAACCCTCCGACCTGCGGACTTCGCGGACAAGAGCGTGCTTAGCTTGGATCCGACGCGGACTACTAGGCCTTCTTCTTCTGCTCGTGGGAGGAAGGATAGGTCACAGGAGCTTCTCCTCTCCGGCAACGCGACAGCGGAGGTGTACTTCCAGGATCAGGGCAGCTGGCAATCCTCTGACCACTGCGTACCCCCTACCCTGGTGCTTGGGGAAAGAACTTCAACTCCCTCCGTGCGTGACGCTACCTGGACCGACGGTAGATCGGGGCCAGTCTTCCCCGGTGGGACCAGTGGCTACACACGGAATGCACCAGGACACCTTCGGACGATCGGCGCATGACCAGGATGATCCTGTGGAGGGTCTCCACAACGATTTCAGTGGACTAGGGCACAGGGTGGGGTTTTGACCGACGAGGCTGCTACCCGGACGGAGCGAGCCCGGACACAGCTTTGAGAAGCAGAGAACTCGCCTCACAGAGCCCAGTTCAGAGAGTCGCGCTTGGCGACGTCCCACGTCCAATCTCGGTACCCACTCGTCTCCAAGTAAGCCGCCGGGATCCTGCTGGGGGTCCACTTGCCGGCAGATAACCCGCCTCTCCTCGGAGCCCGGTTCGGAGAGACTTACACACGCTCGTCCGGAGCCTCCTGTCGACTCCCCTCGTGAGGAGTCATCGCATGCTACGTCTTGCCCTTGCAGCCATACGGCGCCTGAGGGATGTTGCCATGGTGGATTGGTTAACGAGCTTCAGGAGCTACGACTCGCCCAGTCTGCCTACAGTTCGAGGGAACAATTACGTACAGCTCCTCTCGGACCATACCTTACCTTGACCGCCGCGCCTTTGGTCCACGGGTTCACCTTGCGCCCGCTTACGGGGCGCTATGCCACCAGAATCATGCTTAGAATCATTCTCAACCGCCTCAAAACTTTCGCCGAGGAACTGCTGGCAGAAGAACAGGCTGGCTTCAGAGTTGGAAGAAGCACTGTAGAGCAGATTTTCAACTGCCGCGTCCTGATCGAGAAACATCTGCAGCATCAGCGCGAACTCTACCACAACTTCATTGATTTCAGGAAAGCATTTGATCGCGTCTGGCACGACGGACTCTGGCAAGTCATGAGATCGTTCAACATAGAGGAGGGACTGATCCAAATGATAGAAGCGCTTTACAAGAACGCCTGCAGCGCGGTTCTACTTAACAATCAGTCAGGCGAGTTCTTCAGGACGACGATCGGTGTCCGTCAAGGATGCCTGCTCTCTCCTGTCCTTTTCAACATATTCCTGGAGAAGATCATGCAGGAAACCCTCCACGACCACCATACTTCAATCTCTATTGGTGGCAGATCCCTGTGCAATCTTCGATTCGCAGACGACATTGACCTCATGGCAGGCAGCAATAGTGAGCTCCAAAACCTGACAGACAAACTTTCAAGTAGCGCAGGGTCTTATGGCATGGAGATCAGTACGGATAAAAGCAAAGTGATGATCAACACCACAAGCGACAGCAGCAGCAACATTCACATGAACGGCCAGAAGCTAGAAGAGGTCAATAGCTTCAAGTACTTGGGAGCCACCCTGTCCAAAGACGGTAGTTGCATAGCAGAGATCCGTATCAGGATAGGTACAGCAACATCCGCAATGGCCAGGCTGGACAGGATATGGCGAAGTAACTCCATCAGCTTCACCATCAAGTACAGGCTTTACAAGTCCCTCGTAGTGTCTATTCTACTCTACGGCTGTGAGACTTGGACACTGCTTGCAGACTCAGAAAAGAAAATCCAGGCCTTTGAGAACAAGTGCCTGAGGAAGTTGCTCCGCATCTCGTACCGCGAGCACAAGACCAACGAATATGTACGGAGCATCGTCACTTCCCTGGTGGGCCCACATGAACCCCTTCTGGCAACCGTGAAACGGCGCAAGCTTGCTTGGTTTGGCCACGTGACCCGACACAACACCTTGTCCAAGACTATCCTCCAAGGCACTCTCGAAGGAAGTCGTCGGCGAGGTCGTCAGAGAAAGAGTTGGGTCGCAAACATAAAAGAATGGACCGAACTCGAGATGCCAGACTTGCTTGCCACCGCCCAAAATAGAACTCAGTGGAGAGCACTGTCTGTTGCTGCTGCCTTTCAGTCCCCCCAACGCCCAGTTCGGGCAAGGGACTGATGATGATGATGATGATGATGCCACCAGGAGACCACATAGCAAATCCCTGTACAAGCCTCACGTGTGCCTATGACATAGCCGTTCGCTACGGACGTGCTCGCCTCTTGCCGGTTCTGGCACCACTGACGCTACATGCCGGACGTTCTTCCTGGCTCAGCTCAGTCATACGTTCGGAATTACAGGACCCCTCCCTCAGGGAGGTTAGAGGCTACAGTTACGTTATCAAGGCACTTGCATGGCCTCGAACGTCACATTCGTCAGGGACTGTTCTGTCTTACACTTCGTGGCTACTGGAGGCTGGCGGGCGGGATGACTTCGCCCGCCGCAATCGCAGAGTTCTGCCAGGCCAGCGAGACTCCTCGCTCTGCTGGGGGCGTTTTGCGGGGGGCACAACTCCCTCCGGGCGCCTCAGCGCCGTAGGCATTCACCTACCTAGGGTCGTCGGGAGTTTGCGTTAGGGAGGACGGCCATTGGGCCCTAAGGTGTGCTGGAGCGCGGCACCCACCTCCTCTTCGCAATTCTTCCATTCAGTCATGTCATCGGTAATGTTTTTGAAGAAACAAATTCATTTTTCTTTAAAAGGTATTTTTTCGAAAAATACTTACCGATGACATGACTCAAACGACCCTCCCACCTGCCCCGCTTGCCGCTGGTGCGCTAAGTATCCTGACTGAGGGATTATGGGTACCCGGCTTCCGGGTGGTGGGTATAGGGAGACAACTCTTGGTCCCCTCGGGGTTCCCCGAGTGCCTCCCGGGTTGTGTTTTTACACAACTGGCTCTTAGGCTAGAATGAGTAAGTAGTAGACACTTCCATTCAGTCATGTCATCGGTAAGTATTTTTCGAAAAAATACCTTTTAAAGAAAAATGAATTTTTGTGTATAAACGTGCACACGTATGTGTACACCAAGCACCAAGCAAAAATTGTGTACCTAAATACGCCAAATGTGCATGGTAAACAGGTCTGTATAATGCATAACAAAAAAACAAGCATTACATGACCGACTCAGTAACGAAGTAAGCGTCTGCTCTCGCCACATCCACCAACGTAATGGCGTCAAGGCATGGGCTGGAGCATAACAAATTCCCCAAATCACACAAGGTACAAGTGAATAGGTAAGCGCTAATAATCAGGGTTCGACTTCACCGCTGTTTCACACCACTCCCATGCCTCCAAAAAATTCAGAACAATGCAGCCCGGCTTGTTGTGAGAGTCCGTAAGACTGAGCATGTCACACCCATCTTGAAGTCCCTTCACTGGCTACCTGTGTCCTCACGTATTCAATACAAAGTTATGTCAATCTGTTTTAACTGCCTTTCAGGCACCAGCCCAGAATACTTGTCCTCTTTGCTGCATGTGTATACACCCTCTCGTGAGCTCCGCTCCTCTTCTGATAAACGGAAGTTGTGTGTACCTTCTGTCCAAACTAAAACATTTGGTCAGCGCACTTTTGTTTATCAAGCCCCAGTGTTATGGAATACACTTCCTCTTGAGGTCAGAAACAGTGAGTCTGTCTCTGACTTCAAGAGGTCGTTGAAAACTCACCTCTTCAAGCTTTACTTTGAATAACTGCCAGTGTTTGATGCCTTAGTTGTAGTTCTGCAATCCTCCTTGTTTAGACTGAATGTTAATTAGAATATAAATTATTATGTATGTATTGTTGTTTAGTTTATTGTAAAAGTGGTGTGTTCGGGCATTGTGCTTTGTTTGTTATGTTCTTATGTCATTGTATTTTTATTTTTGTGTACAGATTGTAAAGCGCTTAGAGCTTTTGAGTAAGGTTAAGCGCTATATAAATACTCATTATTATTATTATTATTATATTATATTATTATTTCTTTCTCACTCCCGTTTCAAAGGTTTAGCCGTGAACAACCATCCTGTGTCCTGCATCGCTAGCCGCCATCTTGGAAAAACGAATCTTGACAACTTGTGGACCTGCGCCGTTTAAGAACCACGATCGTTTCAGATTTTTACGTTTTATTGTTTTTATTTTATTTTATTTTATTATTTATTTTTTGATATTTTTTTTAAACAGCGGATTCTTGTAAATTGACGCTGAAATCCTCGGAAGAGGGAGATTTGACCCCTGAATAATGCGCACAAGCAACAGTGAAGTGCCTTCGTGCCTGCTCAAACCAGTGCCCAGCCCGGGAACCGGCCGAGGGCCAAACCAGCTACCTTACCTTTCCGCCGGAGCGGGAACGGGGGGAGAAATGTCCAAACACCCAAGGAAGGACCGGGCAAAGTCCCGGCGATGCTCACCGCGTAGCCCAGGCACACAAGTGGCCGAAGAGGGCAGCAGCCAACGAAGAGCGGACGACAGAGCCACGCAGTGGCACAGGCAGGGCTGACGAAGTTGAAGCCCAGAGAAGAAGCCAAGTCCGGAAGACCGGCAACCGGTCAAAACCAAAGTCCGTAGGCTAGAGCAACACGTCCGAACAGCGTGAGCTTAAGTAGACTGACTGAATAGTCACACCGTGTATCGGATCCGGATGGTCAGTTAATGGGAGATGACTCGGCCCCCTTCGGGGTTCCCCGAGTGCCTCCTGGGTTGTGTCTCAACACAACGGGTTCTTAGGCTAGAATTGAGTGAGTAGTAGACACCTCCACTATGTCATGTCATCGGTAATGTTTTTGAAGAAACAAACCTGTTTTCATTTTGTTTCATCAGAAGTTGGAAACATTTTTTTTTTCTCCTTAAAAGAAAAGCGTTACCACCCACTTTTGTAAGTTTATTTTTTGTGAAACCCTTGCTGTGATGTGTTTTTACTGGCTATTGATGTTCACAGGAGCTGAACACTTTGCTGACTCGGGAACTGGACGATGTAGAATCCAGGCTACAGTGCTTTGACGGGGGTGAGCCAGAAACCAGATTTATTGTGTTTCTCTACATAGGCAGTATGTTATATTTGAGAGGAGGCAAGAGGCAGGATTTCCAGCCCACAAAGTAAGGAGCATGTTTTGAATGGCAAGGACACACGTTTTGTCAGATATTCTAAGTGTGTACCTTTCTGTCTTTCTTTTGCATGGTTTGCAACCAGCAGTCTTTCGCTCAGTCGGAATTTACCAGTTTCAAGGTCTTCGTTGCTGTGTACAAATAGTGTGCTGTCCTTTGATTTTGGACCTTGCATCCAAAATCAAAGGGCAGCACATGAAACATTAACCCTTTTATGTATGCAGCCACTGGTACTGTAAACAAAACAGGTGACAGTGTGCACGGGCGTTAATAATAAAATGAGTGAAGTGAATTGTTGCTTGATACAGTTTATGTACCGATTATTTCAGAGAACGAAATGAATGACTCGGATGACCCTGATGAGACGTCCTTAATGTACACCCCTGTCAGACATCAAAACGGCAACGCCAGCCACCCGCACAGCAGTACACCCAGAAACCAGGACTCCAAGTCTGTGCGGCAGAAACTGATCATCTCAGAGGTACAGTGGTTTTTGTTATGACAGAAATATTGTATGTATGTCGACATCGCTGCAGAGTTTATGCTACGGCAGAATCTGGCAGCGTATAGGATAGTCATCGGTCATTGACGCAAACAAATTTGAAATGATGCATTGCTCTCTCAGTGATCCGGTCATATGACTTATTCATTTTTTAGACAGTCACTGATACCTGCGCCGAGTTAGTTGGCCTGTATGAGGGAGAGAGAGAGAGAGCTATGGCCAGCTAGCATGATGCTCTAGTGCACTGTAGGCCTACACAGTCAGTCCTCAATGAACAGAGTGCATCCTAAAAATTAGGGAGGTCAGAGGCCAGCTGCCAACAGTGATGGGTGACACTTGCCCCCTCTCTCCAGCAAATGTAAACAATACTGCAAGCATGGGCCCTGACTAGGTACCTGGTCCAACATGATGCAAAACGCCTTCCGCCTGTAAGAGGCATACATCCTCATCAGTCCCCAGGCTGCAGTAACTCCAGTCTCTTGTTGGTCTCCCAGGGTCACCCTGGTCAGCCCCACAGGGTGCGTTTTTCTCTCTATTCTGGGGCATGTGTTTCTGTCTACCCTTTGTCCATTCACCTGTATTTGCCTTTTTAAAACTCTCCCTACTGTCTGCACTGCCTGTAGCTCTTGATATTGGATGTGTGTTGCTAAATGGTCTTAGCTTTATTTAGGCCCCATGTTGTAGGTTTATTTAACGTATTTGACCGGCTGGCGACATACATTCAATTTTCTGTTTAGTTTTTTTTTTCACAAGCAGTGCAGGCACGTCCTGAGAAAGCCTTGTTGCTGTCGGGACGTTAAGCAATGTACAATCAATCGTTGACGCTGATTTTGATCCACGGAGTCGGTATGAGGGTGCCGCAGCGGACTAGGTCTAGATGTCTGTAGCCAGTTTTTTTCACAAAGTTCAGCAGTTTACGTATTCATAATAGATGGACGAGGACAAGGTCAAAAAAGTGATCAACCAGACTAGCTCCAGCAAGGCTGCAGGCATGGATGGCATCCCCGCAGAGCTCTTCAAAGCAGCTGGACCTGAGACCCTTGACGCCTTCCTCAAGATTCTGACATGCATCTGGACAGAGGAGAGCATGCCACAGGAATTTAGAGATGCTACAATCGTCTCCCTGTTCAAGAACAAGGGCAGCAAAGCAGACAGTGCCAATTACCGAGGGATCTCACTCTTGTCCATTGCTGGCAAGATCCTTGTGAGAGTCATCCTCAACCACCTGATCAGCTCTGTATCTGAGGAAGCACTCCCAGAGGCTCAGTGTGGCTTCAGACCCGGCCACAGCACAGTCGACATGGTCTTCTAGGTGAGACAGGTCCAGGAGAAATGCATTGAGCAACACATGGACCTCTACGCTGTCTTCATAGATCTGACCAAAGCATTCGACACCGTGAACAGAGAAGCGCTTTGGGTCATCCTCTCAAAGCTCGGCTGCCCCAGGAAGTTCACCAACATCATCCGCCTCTTCCATGATGGAATGGTAGGAGTTGTCCAGTCAAACGGCGACACATCCGCACCCTTCGACATTTCCGGTGTGAAACAAGGTTGTGCTCTTGCCCCTGTGATGATCAACCTGTTCTTCATGTGTTTCCTGACCCATGCAGCACGCGACCTTGAGAAGGGAGTGTACCTGAAGTACAGACTAGACGGCTCTCTTCGACCTCCGTCGACTGAACGCCAGGACCAGGACCATCGAGAGACTGATCCCTGAGGCGCTGTTTGCTGTTTGATTGTGCGCTGATGGCGCACACGGAGTCTGACCTCCAGACCATCGTCAACAGGTTCTCGGAAGCCTCTCGACTGTTTGGCCTTACCATCAGTCTCAACAAGACCGAGGTCCTGCACCAACCAGCCCCAGGCACAAGAGCCCCCCCCCCCCCCCCCCCTCCCCCCCCCCCACACCGAGCTGAAGACTGTCGACCAGTTCAGGTACCTGGAGAGCATCATCTCTTCTGACGGTACTATCGACAAGGAATTTGCAGCTCGCATCAGCAAAGCCAGCCAAGCCCTGGGTTGTCTGCGCACCCGTGTGTTGAATAACAACGTCAAGCTCTCCACCAAGATCAAAGTCTACAAGGCAGTAGTCCTCCCCAGCCTCCTCTATGGCTGTGAGTCATGGACGCTGTACAGAAAGCACCTCAAGCAGCTTGAACGTTTCCACATGAGATACCTGCGCTCACTTATGGGCAAGACAAGGTGACAAACCTGGAATTTCTGGACAATGCTGGCTTAGTGAGTGTTGAAGCCTTGATCTTAAAGACACAACTTCGCTGGACAGGTCACGTCATACGCATGGATGATTCTCGTATGCCACGCCAACTCCTGTATGGTGCACTCTCAAAAGGCCACAGAAAGCAAGGACGGCCAAAGAAACGCTTCAAAGACTGCATAAAAGACAGCCTCAAGTACTGCGTCTTCTCGGTAAAGGAACTTGAAGCACAAGCACAAGACAGATCTGGCTGGCGTGCCGCCACCAGGAAAGCCTGCACGCTCTTTGAACAAAATCGGCGCAAACGGATCACCAGTGCCAGAGCTCTCAGAAAGACAGCGTCGACTCTCCCTACAGCTACGTTCCATTGCCCTAGCAGGTGTGGCTTCAGGATTGGCTTGGCCAGCCACACCTGCACCCACAAATAGAAGTCATGCACAATGATGACATCATCGGTTTCTATGGTCTACCCATTAATTAATAATAGATGTGTATAGAAGCAAAGGCAATGGCTGTACTGTTGTCAGTGCTGCCAGTTTGTAATTTTTGCAGAGATATGCGTTTTTTTTAAAAATGATGTCCAAAATGTTGTAATGTAATATGTTGTAATTGATGTAATAGTGGTCTCTCGTGCTCACATATATAACCTTCGTTCTTATTTCATGGTTACACAATCAGTAACTCAATCGTGCTTGTTCACGTCTTGTAGTTGAAGTCCACATCATGTAATTACTTGTATACTGACAACCACAATCTGTTTGTTTTGTTGTTTTCTAGAAGAGGGCGGAGGGAGGGGGTGTCTATGACAATTTGACAAAAATGTGTTGTGGTTGGTGTCCTGGACAATAAAGCTTGAATCAGTTCTGCCAGAAAACTGGTTCTTGTTGCTGAAAACCATTGTGCTCTTCACTGTATCGTTAGTAATTCAGTGCTTGCACGTACATGTTTACTGATAAAAGCATATTATATATAATGGAAGTCATTGAACGCAAACCTGATTACATTAGATTGCAAAATAGCAACAAAAAAAATCCGAAATTGCCAAATTAATATACTTGACTTTAGTATTTTATACACCAAGTATAACACGTATAGTTAGCTGCGTGATGAATGTAACCAGTGCAAGAGTGAGTTTCTCAAGGTCTGCAAGAGCATAGACGTTTAAAAGTCCTCGCCACCTAAGGATCGTTAGGAGAATCTATGCATATTGCTTGAGATTTTATCTGATAGTGTACTCAAACTGATTAAGTAAATGAGGACTAAGTAACGATTATAATCCACATCTGCAAAAGGCACAGATCCTCATGCGTCGCCTCTGCCCGTGGGTTAATGAAAACTACGCCTCTGACTGGTGCCATTCATGCTCATGTTTCTCAAACTGAGTCTAACTGAAAACAGCCTTGACTGTAACCAAATGGCAGGCAAGTACCGCGAAAATGTAAACAGTGAGAGTCAGCGGTAAACAATTAGAGTCTGCGGGCCAAGTTACCAATATGTGTTGACAAGTTTGACAACTGAGCAGACTACTAGACCACGCCCACAAACGGCACGCGTGATTGACGTAGAACTGTACATCGCAGTTGATAACTTGACAGTAGCCCCAGTAGACGCAGTGGCTGCACTTCGCTTTGCAAGCACCCAATCAATTTCAACTTTTTCTCGATTATGTATACTTTTTGTGGTGGCTCGCAAAGCTGCTGTGCCTACTGACCAGGTTACAGGGTGGACTGAGCGTGGGAGGATGAAATTAGTTCGTTAAACGAGGGTGTTCGTTATACAAGTGTATTCTCTTCATTTGTTGTACACTACTTTTGACTACGCCGACAACATCCATTTTTTTGCTGCTAACATTTCAAAATCGGAAATGCCGAAAACACGATTTTTTTGTTGACATGGATTTTCAAAATGACCTATTGATTTTATGTTCCTTCGCTCATATGACTTATTGACTGAAAAACTCAACCTAATCACTGATCTGGTGTCCTTGATGAAGAGTGTGGTTTTGTGACAGAAACATGTATCAGTACAGATACAGAGAAGAACCCAATGGAGAAAGAAACACACTTAGAAAAGATAGTTACAACACAGTTGTGTTGTAACTGTCTTTTCTAAGCGTGTTTCTTTCTCCATTGGGTTCTTCTCTGCATTTTACACTCTTGGCCTGGTCAAGATCACATGCAGAGAGATTGTTACGACAGATCTTATACCCATAACGGTACAGATATTTTAATGACAGGACCATTATCAGCACAGCTACGGACTTGTTAGTACAGAAAGGTATATCGTTATAAGCAAAGCCAAGGGGTTTTGTTACAACAACTGTGTCTGTAGTTGTCTGATTTAGGTTTCCGATCCAAGTCTTAACACTTTCTCAACCGAAGGGAGGTGCAAAAATATAGCCGGCTGCCACAAACTGGATGCGTCGTTTTAATTTGTTTGTGGCTCAACCTTTGAACGTCTGTAAATTAATGCATATTATGTTCAAAATGGTCAGGGTCGAGTTGGTTAGCTCCCCTTCTGCGCACTTTACTCTTTTTCATACCGCCTAAATCCAACCAAAAAGTTGACTGTCAAGCTTGTACAATGCAAAGAAACGATCACGTTTACAATATGTTTGTGCTCTCCTTTCAAAGTGTGTTTCTTTCTTGATCATTTGGCTGCCATAAAAAGGGTATATTCCCTTATTTTGGGGGGATGGGTATCTTTTAGGATGATTATAATGCTAGGGACTTTTTTCTCCAGCTGACGTCAGACAGCCCCATCGCACCACAGAGGGCTGCAGGCTCAAGTTCCTCTGCCCACACACGACCGTCGCCCGAACGTTTGGACGCACAGATAAAGTCCATCAACTACTCGCAGTCGCAGCTGTTCAAAACGGTGCTGGATCGCAACGAGGAGCTGATCGTCATGTACAAACGTGTGGTGGATGAACTACAGGACTCAAATAGACAGCTTAAGGTTAGTCCCTGTTAGGGTTTTTGTTACACTGTTTTTATTTTGGTAGTATCTGAAGTTCAGTTCTTTCAATGGGTTATATCGGCCAACCTCATATCACAATATACCTGTGTTATTGCTGGCGTTCATGTGATTGTCTGGCTAAACTTGCAGCAGTTCAAGTTTATGAGGAACACGCACAGTAAACATAATGTCTCCTGGCCTACTCCAGCCTTCGACCCCCACCCGGGTCTGCTCTGGGGGACTTGGGTGGGGTAACTGCTTTTTAGTTCCCAGGGTCACCCTGGTCAACCCCACAGGGTGGGTTTTCTTCTGTATTCTGGGGCATGTGTTTCTGTCTACCTTTAGTCCATTCACCTGTATTTTCCTTTGTTAAACTCTCCCTACTGTCTGCCCTGCCTGTAGCTCTTGATATTGGATGTGTGTTGCTGAATGGTCTTGGCTTTATTTAGGCCCCATGTGTAGGTTTATTTAACGTATTGGACCGGCTGGCGACATACATTCAATTTTCTGTTTTTTTTGGTTGTTTTTTTTCACAAGCAGTGCAGGCACGTCCTGAGAAAGCCTTGTTGCTGTCGGGACGTTAAGCAATGTACAATCCAATCCAATCCAATACTCCAGCCTTCGTAGGCCCGCGGGCCAACGAAGGCTGGAGTCGGCCAGAAGACATTTTGTTTACTGTGCGTGTTCCTCATTAATGCAGGCCAACTATGGCTGGAGTCGACCTGAAGACTTTCTGCTCATTGGGTATATACTTGAGAGACAGACCTGACTGTCCAATTTTACGATATTCTAATGTGCATCACTGAAGCCGACCTGTATTGCTCATTTGAGAGAAATGTCTGAGCATGACTGACTAATAGCAGTACTGAAATAAATGTCAGACTTTAGGTATAGGTGAGGTGAAAGGGGGGGGGGGGGGGGGGTGGAAGGTGGACTGTATTCACTGTTTCAGTTGTCTTTCTATGTTACAGACTGCTCTTGGAGAAAATACTGCACTTATGGAACAGTTGAAGGTAATTTGAGTGGCTGTAAATGATCTATTGTTTTGTAACGTCAGTATCAAACTCATTTTATAATTCCATAGTCAAATATTTTTTAAGTTTGCAAGGGTTAGAATAAATTAGTTTGTCATTAGTCAACACTTGGTAGAAGTGCATTAATAACAATTTTCTATGAAATTTCAGGATTGTATTATACTATAAATCTTGTCTACGGGATCTGTGAACCAGTTTTTCATATGAGCTTGTCTGACCTGTATCTACAGGGTGCTTTGGTGTCCAACAAGGACATGGTGACCAGTCTACAAAAGGAGCTGTCCGAGACCAAAGAAGCTGTCAAGCAAGTGAAGGTCAGTGACGCTGATATTGTGCAGTCATCACAGTTGGAAAAAGTGGAGAGAAAAAAAGGAAACATGCACCCCATAGTAACCTGGAGTAACTGTTTGTCTTTGTTATTACCATGGATAATAGCAGTCTTCAGTCCTGGAGACTGATTCAGCCTTTTCAAAAATCCAAGAAAGCTGATTTTTTTTTTGTTTCAGACAACATCCCTTCAGTTCCATCTGCAAAAGGCGTACATTCCCATGAAGCCCTGCCTTTATGTCTCTTGCTGGCTCTGTCATGGGTCGTTTTCAGTCTTTTCAATTTTGCATGTATTACTTTACAGTGTCTGCGCTAGAACTTGCTTTCAACAGCCATCTTTTTTCTCGCAGAACAGACTGGGCTTAAAAAGACAAGTGGGCTCTCAAGAGAAGTCTAGAAGTCTCGCTAGGTGTCACCTCTCATTAACGCATTTCATCCTGAGGCTGATTTAAAAAAAAAACGTTTTTTGTCCTAGGAAGGCTACATTGCAAATTAGGAGATAGATCAACCATTTTAGTTCAAGGGTGGTGCCAGAATAGCTTGGCGCCTTAGTCCGTGGACCGTTTTCAGTCATTTCATTTTTCCACACTGTCATCCTTCCACACTGTCATCCTTCATCCTTCCACACTGTCATCCTGCCACACTGTCATCCTTCCACACTGTCATCCTTGCTTATGCTTGTAATTAAATGTTTATGATGAGTCCGAAAGTGTCGCATTTCTTTTGTTCGTCGTTATGTAACGCTGCTAACGTTCACTCATATTTTCTGTTTACAGGATGAGCTGCAGGCGCAGGCAGCTGTCGCAGCAGCTGCAGCAACAAACACCAGTATTCTGAATGCACAGGGATTGGCTGCTCAGCAAATGGCCGCAGGGTACTTCGTGGGTTCCCCATATCAGCAGCAGTACCCACCTTACGCCCAGCCACCCCCACCCATCGTCCCTACTGGCACCAACTACAGGTATTGATGTTAGCATGGTCGTACCAACCAGAAATGTACCAACACCTTGCACAATCAGTTGTTGGGCTGTTTGACTCACTGGAGATGTGTCGTAGACAGATACGCGGCGAATAGCTGTGTATCCGTATATGACATGTCTCCTGTGAGTTAACCTATTAAGCCCTGACACACTACAGCAGGAGATGGATCGACCATGATAATTCAAAAATAGTGCCAGATTAGCTTGGCGCCTGCTGGCGCCAAGCTATAATCATGGTCAGTCCATCTCCTGTAGCTGTTGTTAGGTGACTTGTAAAATTGGCTTCGGAGTCAAATGGGTTTAAGCTTGCAACGCCATCCCGAAGTCTTCCTTTGGTGGGGCAGTTGTGAGTGTACTCATTTTATTCACATGAGTGTAGTGTTTTCTGCCGATAGATGGAAAAAGCCATCATGCCTTTTTTGAGGAAAGCCAGAATTTGATTGCATAACAATGAAAGTTTTACTTTTCTCCAAAATGGACCCACTACCCTTTAATTATCAAGGTCGATCCCTCTCTTGATGTAGGACGTCTTACAGTTACCCCCAACTGTCTTACAGGTACCCCCTTATATCTGGCTACCCTGCCACGCGCCCCACCCAACCCACATCCTTGCGACTGAGTGACCGACCAGGCGGGACCGCGCCATCCAGCTTTGGCAAGTTTCGTCCCGGCGGGGGTTCGGTGGTGGATGACGAGGAGGAAGAAGAGGAGAACGGGAGTTCACTGTGCGGGTTGGAGTACGCAGGCGAAGACCTGATACCTACCCCGACCTCACCGTATTACTTGCAGGAGGCTGCGCACATCGTGCAGGACTGGCTACCTAGCCATCAAACCGGTAAGACGGTGATTGACTTCATGTGGATGACGTCCCTCAGTGTGGGGATGTGAATAGCTCAAGAGACATAGATTCTCATGAGCCCCTGCGCCTGCAGGGGCTCATGAGTCTCTACACCTCTTGGACAATTTCGGACAGAATAGGCGGAGTTCGGGGCACAGTTTGGTTGATGGGGTCAGCGTCTCTATAAATAAGAATGTAGGAATCATCGTGACAGAAGCCACGACTGACACGCAAAGGTTATTAACTCTTTCTCCCCTGGAGCAGGTCCGTTTAACTTCTTTGCTGCCAGTTGATGCATATTGTGTTGAAGAAATCCTCAAACTCCTGCAGTCGAAAGAGCATGATCGCAAAATCTCATACACAGCTGCAGGGGCTCATGTGGCAGTGAAGTAGTTAACATGTAGACCTTGTCCTTTAACCCTTATCATTTGGAATACACCAGTGTGTGAAATAAGATTGACTAAAATAGTTCAAGGTTGGTGCCAGAATAGCTTGGCGCCTCTTGACGCCAAGCTATTCTGGCACCATCCTTGAACTAAAGCCATTGGTCTATATCCTTATCTGTAAGCACTATAATGTAGCTTGCATATGGCAGTGTTCAGATTTGAAGCTTTTAGCCTCATTATTATATGGGTTAACCCTGTTCGGCCCCAGTGTTCTACAGGAGATGGATTGACCATGATTATTCAAGGGTAGTGCCAGATTGGTTGGTCCCTGATGGCCTTGCATTACCATGGCCGATCCATCTTCTGCAATTGAAACATAGTGGTTTGGCGACACCTCCAGAATTTGAGAAATGTGACCTTAGGGTTCAGTGGGATAATCTGGCTCTACCCTTCAATTAACAGGTTGATTCATCTCCTGCAACTGGCACATAGCCGTTTGTTAACGTCACCAAAATTTGGAATCACGACCTTGAGGTTAACCCATAAAGCCCTGACGTGCTCAGCAGGATATGGCTGGATCATGATAGTTCAAGGTTGGGATTAGAATGGCTTGGAGCCTGTAGGCTCCAAGCTCTTCTGAGATGGTCAGTCTGTCTCCAGAACTGCGCTGTAGACTTCAAATGATATCTAACAAAAATTGTCATTCGCAGGATGAAATGAGTTAAATGGGTTATTTTTCTTGTTCCACAGTGGCCTTCTCACAGCAGTCTCAGACGGCCATCCCTCAGCCCGGCTACTTCGCATCCGCTCTGCGTGGTCAGGCACTGCAGTACGCAGCTGCTGCTGCTGCTGCCACAACTGCAGCCTCCGCCACAGGCCTGCCCATGCCGGGTCCTGGGTTCTTCTCGTCGGCCACAACTGGCGCAGGAGTCCATGGGCAATCAGCCATCGCTACTGCGCTGGGTGGAAAAACGACAACTGCTGGGAGCACCCCTCAGCAGATTCCAGTACTTCTTGCTGGTAAGTCACGTGATCTTTTGTTAGGGAAAAATAAAGGAGGAAGACTTTTTTATTTGATGCTTAACCAATTTACTGCCCCCCTACCCAGGTCTGCCCTGGGGGACTTATGTGGGGTTAACTACTTTTTAGTTCTCAGGATCACCCTGGTCAGCCCCACAGGGTGGGTTTCCCCCTCTATCCTGGGGCATGTGTTTCTGTCTACCCTTGGTCCATTCACCTGTATTTTCCTTTCTTAAAATCTCCCTACTGTTTGGGCTGCCTGTAGCTCTTGATTTTGGATGTGTGTTGTGAAGTGGTCTTAGTTTTTTTTAGCGTATTAGACCGGCTGGCGACATACATTCAATATTTTGTTTAGTTGGGTTTTTTTTCACAGTGCAGGCACGTCCTGAGAAAGTCTTGTTCAGCCAAGCAACCACCTTTACGGCCACCCAGCTGCAAGAGACATAAACCCTCATGAGCCCCCGCAGTCACGGGGGCTCATGAGGATTTATGTCTCTTGTGAGTCCTGTGTTCTTTAGGCTTAATTTTGTCCCATTTACATCTGTGTTTTTCTTGCAAATGTCAGTGTGCAGTCGTTTCTCGATGCATAGTGCGTGATCACTGGCATCGAAGGGGTTAAGTCCGATGCATATGGGTGAATGTTGGCAGATAAGAATACCAAATCAGTGAAATCGAAATCTCATAGACACATTTACACACTTACTTTAAACTAATGGCAAAAATAGAACGTACATGTCTGAACTGCAGAAGTGACCAAAATGCGCGTTAATGTAGAAAAACATGGTTTTGATACTAACCCTTTGCGTGTTGGTAGTGGTTTTATTCGCAATGATTCCTACTTTGTGTGTCGGTAATTGTTTTAGTCGCGATGATTCCCAGTAGGAATCATCGCGACTAAAACAACTACCGACACACAAAGGGCTAACTGACGTCATTTGTGCCAGGAACCCCCAAATCAGCCCAGTCAATCAGCACAGCTGCCAAGCCATTTGACGCGGCAGGGACGATTGTGTTGTACCAGGGAGAGGGCAAACTGACCACCACCGCTGGCGAGACTCCAGCAGTCGACGCCAGGGTTATTCAGGACACTACTACTAAACAGGTGAGTTTGCGTATGATAAGACTCAAGTACACTAGAACCTGAGATGAACAGCTACTGCTTTTTTATGCTCACCTGCTGTTTGTATTTGCGGTGCATGGACTATGTCTACTATACTGACGATCAAAAGAAACGTGACATTTTTTGTAAGCATCGAAATCCTCTTTCTTCCTTACTAGTACATAGTACATACGCACAAACACGATTTTACTTCTTTCATCACTGGTTGTCGCAAAACATCCCAGAAAGCTGACTTTCGAAGAGTGAAAATCCAGGAAAACTGAATTTTAGCGTTTTGATAAGACAAAACATTATTTTAGTCGACCTGCTCCATCTCTGCAAGAGACATTAATTCTCACGAGCCCCTGCTTCTGCAGTACTGTACCGATGCTTCTGCAAGGGCTCATGAGAATTTATGTCTCTAGTCTTGCTGTCCATGGATAATGGGGCATAGTTTAGTCCATGGACCATTTTCATTCATTTCAAATTTTCAGTCACCCATGCATATGTTCATTTAGCACCATCGTGGTGGCCTTGATATTTGGTCTTCCTTTGTTGACGGTGTAGCACCATTGTCGTGGCGCATAAACATCATCAAAATGCGTTTAACTTGGGAATGGTTTTGTTATGTGTGTTTCAGTTGTATGTGTGTGTGTAGATTAAATTTTTGAAAGGTAGTGAGATTCTGCATACAAACATTTTTTTGTAACGCGCTTGGAGCTCACTGCTCCTGGGGATTTGGCGCAATATAAAAGCTCTTTATTATTATTATTGTGTGCAGGGCAGCATCGTGGTGATGAAGAAGGGTACACAGGAGATCGTGGCCAACCACAACATTGCACAGGTCAAGATCCCCCAGTGCTTTAACCCCAACTGCTTCCTGTGGTCCATCCCCTCGCTTGCTCCGGAGAAAAAAATGGACGAGATATTCCGCCTCAGGTGTGTTTGGAAATCACATTTGAACACTTTGGTTGTCAGTAGCTTTTTATGTCGTGATGATTCCTTGAAGGAAAATCCTGCTACCGACAGCCAACGGGTTAAAAGTGTTTGAGCCCTGTGGCCGTCGGCAGTGTTCTCTTGTCGAGGAATCGCATACACATTGTGCAACCGACAGCCAAAGGCTAAATGTGTCTCATAAGAAGCCGTCTCTAAATCCTTCAGGTCTCATGGCTTTACTAGCCAGTGCTGGCGCTTAGCACATAGTTCGCTTCCAGCTGCCAGAGAGATAAGGCACTGCGAGGTTAAATTCCATTCTTCCGCGCTCATTCTATTTATATCACACCTGCTACTGTGTGATACATGGAGTGACCGGCGCTCTGCCGCTATAACAACTACCTACAGGTTTGTATTCATAACACATCTCTGCCTAAAGTGACTGTTGTGAAAACAACATCGTTCAAAAGTTGAAATTCTCACCTACACACTGATACCAAACATGACAACATTATGACTTGTGTAGCAGGTTATGGTGAAAATAAAGAGAATGAGAATTCGTTGATGTACGATGTTAAAGTTCCCACAGCCATAACATGAAGACGCAACTTTTCCCAACAAAACAATGATAAAAAGTCATTTCTTTGTATTAATTATGAACACTTAATCCACAAGTGTTATGGAATTAATATCCAGGAAGACAAAGACTTGATGCACTCCAAAACAATGTGTAGGAGTTGCTATGGTCGGATGAAACGGATAGACTGAAACACGTGTGTCCGAGAGACGACGCAAAATGCGGCGTCTGGTATTGCCTCATCGCAACACATTTGGACCATGTTCAATCCAAATATGAGTGTTCAGGAATGTGTCGCATGTGTTTACTTCATGCAGCCAGGTAAATGAGAATGACCAGCCAAGGGTGCGCATGGGAAGAAACGATCTGTATCCACTGCAGCACAACCATGTGTGTTGTACAAAGGGAGGCGAGTGCCAAAAACAGATCATTTAGTCCTTGTCTTTGGGTGTTTTTAGGGTCGGTAGGATGGAGAGGGCGTCAGTGAGAAACACAATGGAGTCGGATGTTTCGGGCAGTTTTCCACTGTTCTTACACCAATTCTCAGGGCTTCTGCTTCTGACCTGTAGTTGGTAGTGTATTTGCCGGTAGCGAGAGAGATATCTCTGCTTCTCTCCCTCCTGGGTACTTAACTCACACAGCACTGGCTGGCTTTTCTTTAGCACTGCTTTGTATACTGGCCGTTTTAATGGGTTAGAAAACAAAAATCATTAAAAATAACCTTTCTGACAAATGTAAATGAAATGTTCAGGTTAGTTGATTAGTAAATGAGTGCATGCATGTACAAAGTTTTGAGTTACTCACCCCCAAAGAAAGTGTATTTTAGAGCATAGTATTAGTAAAGATACCATTTATTTTCCACACTGCACTTCCAAGTGTAATCGGTTAACAGTTCACTTGTGACCCACCATCAGATGCATTCTCCTCACTCTCTGCTGATTCAAAATTGCTATCACTGTCTTCCTCAGCTCAGCCTCTTCTGCATTAGAACCCTCAGTCTGGATGATTTCTATCACTTCTCTGACAGTAAGTCGACGATTACTTTGCGCTCTTGTTGTGAGTGAAGCACGCGGAGACGCCATGTTGTTTCGCAAATGTAAACAAAGCTAGTACAGTGGAGTCCAGTTAACACGAACTCGCTTTACACGAAATTCCGGTTAACACGAACCGTTTTTGCATTCACGGCCGACGGCCTTCTTATTCTGTATTAAAATTTCACTGATAACACGAAATGCTTAACACGAAATTTCGCTTTACACGAAGCTGGTTTCGGTTCCCAACCAGGGCAATTTCACTATCATTCACCTGTTTAACATGAACACATATTCCATTCAACGAAAACCAGTTCACATGTCGCTCTCGCGCTGTGGTGGTACAAATGACAGATCAGAGCGAACTCTAGTCTGTGATTGGCTGAATAGCCTTCAGCTTTTGTAATCCGTCTTTTCGTTGGCTAGCATTTCTGAACTGTATTCATGTTGTATCATTTGTGTACCAACACAACAATTTTACCGATGCCGGATTGTACTTCAGCCTGTGTTGCTTTTACCTGATGGATTGTAACTTACTATGGATTTTGCCTGATGGATTTTACATTAAATACGCGAGCTGTACACGTTTCCTTTTGTTTTCCTAGCGAGCTGAAGGTATGCACATAAAGTACGATAATGTGCACTTTTAACCTCGTACTCATTCACGCATACGTCTCCTTGAGGGCCGTGATCAATTTTGAGGCCATATTGGTTAACACGAAATACGTTTAACACGAAGTGATTTTCTGTGTCCCCAGAAATTCGTGTTAAGTGGACTCCACTGTATGTTCGAAAAGCACGCTATACTACAGTAACTGTGAAGCCTTGTGATAAATATCACAAGATCGAAAGCATACTGACGTTTAACATCACTGCTTGGTATGGCAATCTCAGTATGAAAAACGGGGGCAGACTGTCACGTATCGTCAGAACAGCTGAGAAGATCATTGGCCTAGGACAGTACCCAGTAGATGATCTGTACCATAGAGCTGTCCGAAGGATAGCTGCTAGCATTGTCAATGATCCTAGTCACCCACTCTCTGATCAGTTTCAAATGCTACCATCAGGCAGACGTTTCAACATGCCACTTGCCAAAAGGAATGTTTTTAAGAAGTCTTTTATTCCAACTGCTGTCTCGATTTTGAACTCTTCCACGTGGCGTGGGTGGGTAGTCCCCTCAGTCCCTGACTGAGTGGGCTAGCAGACGGGTGCCATCTTTGTCCAGGATTAGGACTTGATGTCAGCAGATATGTTGTTCAGTCTTTTTCGCTGGTCCAGTTTTTAAGGAGCTGTGCTAACCCAGGTCTTACCATGTTGGATTGGTCCTTAAAAATACTCATGAGCTTTTGGTCCTTTGGATCCCAAGTGTTTGCCGTGCTTGGAGACCCGTGTCGGGGGAGAAGAGGATCCTGGTGGCTGAAACACTCCACTTTGGCCTTGACTTCTGCCTAAACGGGAGGCTAGTCGTACCGGCCTAGTCAATCGGCTCTTGTCACGTCGAGCCCTATCCCCCTGTTGACATGCGGGTTGTTATACGGAGCACCATGCTATAGCCTCTGATGCTGATTAGGTGCTCTACGCCAGTATTCCCCTGCATTCAACAGTGTGATAGAAGGCGGTGGCTCAAACGGTTCAATCGGGCTTACCCCCTTGAGTATATCTTTCGGGCAGTCTCCATTGTGCGTCGGCTGGAGACCCGCCGACAATTGCACTTTCCCTTGTTGGGCTCGGTGGCGGGCGGGGACCCCCGGGGGATGAATATCTATCATACTATAATATGGAAAATATCAAAAAACCAAAACTGGCACCAAAGCGGCACATAGCCACTGACATTGACCTTGAAAATGATAGCGACTCCGATGGTGGGGAAGCGACGCCTCAGGTTTCGGCCGTCTGGCCTCGCTTTCTCATTATCCACAGCAAAGTTAAAGAGAAGCCTGTTTCCAAGCTGCACCCTTTCCTGGTGGGGGAGACCCTCAGGAGCCGTGTTGGCAGGCCTGAGGCCCAGCGCCTCAGGTCTGGTGACTTGTTGGTAGAGTGCCGTACCCGGGCACACTCCAATGGGCTACTGAGGCTCTCCTCCATCGGAGACACTCCAGTGGAGGTCACTCCCCACAAAACAATGAATTCCTCTAGAGGAGTGATTAAAGATCAAGCATTGGCCGAACTGTCTGAAGATGAACTTGTACGGAACCTTAAGTCACAGGGGGTGACCTACGTCAGGCGCTTCATTTCCAAACGAGGTGGTAGGGAGATCCGTCTCCCTACCATCATCCTGACGTTTGGCACCCCCACAGCTCCTACTACCATCTGGGGAGGTTACTACTCCCTAAAAGTGAAAAAGTACGTCCCTCTCCCCCTTCGGTGCTTTAAGTGCCAAAAGTATGGCCATGGGCAGAAGACATGCCGCCAGGCAGAGGCCCTATGCGCCCGTTGCACTAAGCCCGGACACTCTGCTGAGTCCTGCACAGCCATCCCCCTGTGTGTGAATTGCCAGGGGGCGCATATGGCTTCGGACAAGAAGTGCCCTCGTTGGATCTCCGAGTGCAGGATTCAGCAGGTGCGTGTGGAGAAGGGGCTGTCCTTTGCGGACGCAAAAAAACTGGTTGACGGTCCTGGTGCAGCTGAGGCGGCGCCAAACTCAAATAACAACTTTGTGTATACTTTCAGTGCTGCGGTGGCAGGCAAGCGCCCCACCAAAGACTTCTCTTGTCAAACCCCAACTTCTTGGTTGGGGGCGGAGCCTCGGATCCTCTCACCCCTGGAGAGTAATCCTCCTCCGGTGGTGACGAGGAGCCAGGGAACGCAGAGGGCGGACGCTACCGGTCCGGTGGCACCGCCTTCTGCTGCCCCTAAGCCTCAGCCCCCACCCAAACCTGCTAGTTTGTCAACACCAAAGGTTTCTGGCTCTGGTCAGCCTTCTAAGGCCGCTAACTCTAGCGGCAGGAACGCTGCCCAGGACCAGAAGTCAAAGAAATCTATGGGACCGCCGTGCGCACGGGCCCAGAAGGGGAACATTGATGTCCCCCTTCAAAACAAATATGCTGCGTTGGAGGAGCAGATGGAGGGAGTGGAAGTTGTCGATGCTGCGGCAGCTCCACCCCCATCTCCTGGGAACCAGAGGAGGCCCGGGAGCCGGCCCCCCTCTGTTTCTCCGACTCCTTCCAAGGCAAAGGACAAAGGGGGGAAAAACTCCGCACCCCCAGATAAGACATAATCATGGACTCTCTGCTTCAGTGGAATTGTCGTGGTTTTCAAGCTAACTTTGAGGAATTACGTCTTTTAGTCAAGTGCTATAACCCCTCAGTAATATCTCTTCAGGAGACTTACCTGAAGACTTCTGACCCTGTGTCCTTTAATGGTTTTAACGCTATACATAAAGGCTCTGATTCGGAGAGGCGCTCGGGTGGAGTGGCTCTTCTCATTAGTAGCCAAATTTTATGTAGCCCCGTTAGCATCGACACCTGTCTTCAGGCTGTCGCAGCTCGGGTTACCTTGAAGAAGACCATAACTATATGCAGTATTTACCTGCCACCATCCCTACGGGTCTGTAGTAATGATTTTTTTAATTTAGTTGATCAACTGCCCCCTCCCTTTATTCTCATGGGGGATTTTAACGGTCACGCTCACCTTTGGGGTAGTGACCACTATGATGGCAGAGGTCAGATGTTAGAAGATGTTTTTTCTCAACTTAATCTATGTGTCTTTAACGATGGTTCACCTACATACTCTAACCCAGGTTCAGGATCTAGTTCTGTTCTAGACCTCACTGTGTGTGATCCTTCTCTCATGCTGGACTTTGACTGGAAGGTTCACGATGACCTGTGTGGTAGTGACCACTTCCCAGTAGTCCTGTCATCGGTCAGCTGTCAGGAGGATCCGCCGGTGGGCGCTGGAATCTTAGAAGCTAACGCCTCTGTCGCCCCCTCGTCAGTCGTCTACCCACCGGTCTGCCTGGGGACTGGGGGGTTAGGATTTTTAGTTCCAGGTCACCTGGCAGCCCACAGGTGGGTTTCTCTCTATCTGGGCATGGTTCTGTCTCCGAGTCCATTCACTGTATTGCCTTTTTAACTCTCCTACTGTCTGCACTGCTGTAGCTCTTGATATTGGATGTGTGTTGCTAATGGTCTTAGCTTTATTTAGGCCCATGTGTTAGGTTTATTTAATGTGTTTGACCGGCTGGCGACATACATTCAATGTTCTGTTTAGTTGGTTGTTTTTTTTCACAAGCAGTGCAGGCACGTCCTGAGAAAGCCTTGTTGCTGTCGGGACGTTAAGCAATGTACAATCAATCAATCAATCAGTCTCGTCTTACAGAGGAGGTGGTCATGTCATCTGAAGAACCTATTTCTTCTTTTACTACTATTTTGTTGGACGTAGCGGGTGAAACCATCCCTAAAACTTCCGCATCAGTCCCTCGAAAGCCGAGAGTACCATGGTTCAACGAAGAGTGCCGCAAGGCCCAAATAGCGCGCAAATCTGCTCAGCGACGTGCTTTCCGTAATCCGTCGCAAGTAAATATTTTAACCTTTAAAAGACAGAGGGCGAAAGCCCGTTACATTTTTAAACGTGAACGCCGTGCTTCCTGGAGACGCTTCGTCTCATCTTTAACTTCTCGGACTCCGTCCCAGAAAGTATGGAAGGCTGTTCGGAGAATTAGGGGCAGAGGTGGCTCGGCTTCTGTTGGCCATCTTAGAGATGGTGTCAGTTTGGTTACAGATAAAAAAGCTGTGGCCAATTTGCTTGCCTCCACCATTGCCCATAATTCTTCAACGGAGCATTATTCACCTTTCTTCCAGAGAGAGAAGGAGAAACGAGAGTCTCGTATTTGTGATTTTGAGTCCGATAACTCAGAAGACTATAATGTCCCGTTTACATTATCAGAATTGCAGCAAGCTTTGCAGAAATGTAATGACTCTGCTGCTGGCCTAGATACCGTCCACTATCAATTCCTAACGCATCTGCCTGAGAGGTCACTCCTTGTACTTCTCAAGGCCTTTAACCATATCTGGAGAACTGGTCATTTTCCGCCGTCTTGGCGCCAGGCTGTGGTTGTACCGATCCCCAAGCCGGGTAAGGATCCTTCCGACCCGGGCAACTACCGGCCTATCGCTTTGACATCATGTTTATGTAAAACTATGGAGCGCCTGGTCAACGCCCGCCTGGTGTGGCATCTTGAGTCACAGGGTCTCCTCACAGACCTCCAGTGCGGTTTCCGGCGCTTCCGTAGTACAACTGACCATTTAGTCCGCTTTGAATCATTTATTCGAGATTCTTTTGTCAACAAGCAGCATGTCTATGCAATGTTTTTCGATCTTGAGAAGGCGTATGACACTACCTGGAAGTATGGCATAATGTCTGACTTGTTGGACATGGGTTTTAAAGGGCACCTGCCCGTTTTTATTCACAATTTTTTGACTAACCGGTCGTTCCATGTCCGTGTGGGCTCCACCCTCTCCGACTCCTTTGAACAGGAGATGGGTGTCCCACAGGGCAGCATTCTATCTCCTGTTTTATTTAGTATTAAAATTAATAACATTGTAAAGGCCGTCAAGGATGATTCTGAATGCTCTTTGTTTGTTGACGACTTTGCTTTGTGCGCACGTGGTCGAGGACTTGCGTCCCTTGAGAGGCGCTTGCAGCTGTGCGTTGATCGCATCCAGCGGTGGGTGTCTCTCAATGGATTCAAGTTCTCGCCCTCCAAGACTGTTTGTGTGCATTTTACTAACCAGACGAAATTTTTTCCAGAACCTAGCCTGAGCATTGCTGGAGTGCCAATTAAGGTGGCCGAGGAGGCAAAGTTTCTGGGGGTCATTTTTGACAAAAGACTTACCTTCCGCAACCATATTAATTACCTTAGAACCTCTTGTCAGAAGGCTCTCGACATTCTTCGTGTCGTCGGTCGTACTGACTGGGGTGCGGACCGTACTGTCTTACTTCGTCTGTACCGGGCCCTTGTTCGGTCCAAACTGGATTACGGCTCTGTGGTGTATGGCTCAGCTTCCAAGTCTGTGCTACAGCGTCTGAACACAATTCACCATCAGGGTCTGCGGATATGTCTTGGGGCCTTCAGGACGTCTCCAGTTCCTAGTCTGTATGCCGAGGCAGGGGAGCCTTCTCTCAAGCTCCGCCGCATCCGCCTCATGCTCAGCTACGTTCTGAAACTGAAGGCCCATCCAGACAATCCTGCCTATGATTGTGTTTTTAAACCATCGTTTGCAGAGATTTACGATACCCATCCGGGAGCTGTCCGTCCACTTTCTTTCCGTGTCCGACCTCATCTGCAGGCGGCCGGATTGGACCTGGACAGAGTTTCGGAATCCCTGCAACACATCACTCCACCTTGGCTCTTACCAGTTCCTGACATCTTGCTGGACTTGACTGCCCACAAGAAAGACTCTACTCCACCAGCCATATACCAACAGAGCCTCAATGAACTGCTTTCAATTTTTCCTGGCTATTGTCGCATCTATACCGATGGGTCAAAGTCTGAGGATGGGAGAGTGGCTGCGGCCGCAGTATCCTCTCGCCATCCTAGACGCCCATTTAAGCACCGCCTCCCAGACCACTCATCTGTATTTAGTGCGGAACTGCAGGCGGTTCTGCTGGCACTCAAGCATGCTTATCGATCTAGAGAAAGGAACTTCCTGATTCTGTCTGACTCTCTTTCTGCCCTGCAGGCCCTTCAGGGCACGGGAAATGACCACCCACTGCTGGTGCAGATCAGAGAGCTCCACGCGGACTTGATGAAGGAATATTATGATATCATTTTTATTTGGGTGCCAGGGCATGTGGGCATCGAAGGCAACAGGTTCGCAGATTCTGCTGCCAACGATGCCCGCAATGACCCTGTCCCTGACACACAGACTGTTTATAGTGATTTTAGACATGTGGCTAGTGCGTACATAGCCCGTGAGTGGCAGTCCGAGTGGGACAAAGAGGAAGCTAACAAGCTGCATGAAGCCCTTCCTAAGTTGTCCGACGGTCTACCTTATCGCTGCGGCAGCCGCCGTGAGGAGACTGTCCTGGCTCGGCTCCACATCGGCCACACGTATGTTACGCACTCTTATTTACTTAAACAGGAGGAGCGTCCATGGTGTTATGCCTGCGACGAGCAGTACTCTGTTCAACACTTTTTGTTGTCTTGTGCTGATCTAATCGACACAAGGTATAAACATTTCACAGCAGACTCCTTGAAGGTTTTGTTCCGGGATGTGCCCCCGGACAAGATCTTCAGTTTTCTGAGAGAGTGCCATATTTTTAATAAGATTTGAGCGTTTATAGATTATGATGTTTCTATTATTTTGACCTTTTGAGAGTCTTCCGACGTTTTCTTTAAAGACCTGTGCGACATTTTAGCCTGACATATTTTTAAGGTATATTTACATCATGTCTTAAGACCTTTCTTTTAGTCTGGCTGACCAGATTTTTACCCTTCCCGCCGTGAGATGGCCTTAGTTGCCTGCTCGGCGTTAAACCCAAATAACTAACTAACTAACTCGATTTTGAACTCTAGTTTATAACGCCGCGATAAGTATGATCTGCTTAACATTATCTCCCATCTTGTGACAGATTGCTTGTGATGGATTGCTGCAATGATAATTTTTCATGATATGCTTTTGCAGCGTTTGTTAATGTCTTATATTGCTGTTTCATGACGAGCCGAAAGGCAAATTTCTGTCGTGCCTGGACTCGAACAGACAATAAAGTTGTATTGTATTGTATTGTATTGTATATAGGAATGAGGTCATTGTACGAAAACAGAGCTGCAGAACTAGGCAGGTTAGTTTCATATTCAGTAATCCCCAGTTCTCGTAGAAATAGGCCTACATCACAACTCGCGATCGCGGTGATCAGAGGGCAAGCGATGTGCAGGCCATCACCGGGATCGTGGTGATCAGGGCAGAGTGAGTTAATGTAGATTCCGGCTCCCCCGTCTGTGACAGCATCAGCCCAATGGGCACCGGCCTCCACGTGGCGTGGGTGGGTAGGACTTGATGTCAGCAGATATGTTGTTCAGTCTGTTTCACTGGTCCGGTTTTTGAGGAGCTGCGCTAACCCAGGTCCTACCATGTTGGATTGGTCCTTAAAAATACTCGTGAGCTTTTGGTCCTTTGGATTCCAAGTGTTTGCCGTGCCTGGAGACCCGTATCGGGGGAGAAGAGGATCCTGGTGGCTGAAACACTCCACTTTGGCCTTGATGAAGGAATATTATGTATATATTTTTATTTGGGTCCCAGGGCATGTGGGCATCGAAGGCAACGGGATCGCAGATTCTGCTGCCAACGATTCCCGCAACGACCCTGTCCCTGACATACAGACCGTTTATAGTGATTTTAGACATGTGGCGTACATAGCCTGTGAGTGGCAGTCCCGAGTGGGACAAAGAGGAAGCTAATGAGCTGTATGAAGCTCTTCCTAAGTTGTCCGACGGTCTACCCTATTGCTGCGGCAGCCGCCGTAAGGAGACTGTCCTTGCTCGGCTCCACATCGGGCACAAGTATTTTTAATCAGATTTGAGCATTTATAGACTATGATGTTTCTATTATTTTGACCTTTTTGAGAGTCTGTCGACGTTTTCTTTAAAGACCTCTGCGACATTTTAGCCTGACATATTTTTAAGGTATATTTACATCATGTCTTTTGACCTTTCTTTTAGTCTCGCTGACCAGATTTTTACCCATCCCGCCGTGAGATGGCCTTAGTTGCCTGCTCGGCGTTAAACCCAAATAACTAACTGACTAATATGACAGCGTCAGTTGCAGAACCGTCTGTGTACACATGGGTCCAGACCTCTTGTGGGTAGTGGATGTGAATGTGCTCCATTGTGTAGGATTTGCGTTCTGTGTCACACTGGGTACCCTTCTTCTGGATATTTGGTATGCTGTCGCGTATTTGGGGTTTAGCCGAGCGCTTCCCTGGAGGATTCTCAAGGGTTTTGTGGATCTCCTTTGGCATGTGATCTAGGAGATCTGGATTTCTCCACTCAAGGATCCTGGTCTGATGTTTGAAGCTGGAGCGCTTGAGTCTACCCTTTGTTGGCTCTGACATTCTGTCTCATCGGGTGGTTCTGCAGACATTTGAATTTTGCTGCTTGTAACAGGAGCTTGGTGTCTCTTCTCTCCTCTAGTGACTCAAGTCCGGATGCGCTTTCCAATGCAGAGATGGGAGTAGAACGCATGGCACCAGTGATGATTCTTGTTGCCTGGTTCTGAATTTTTCCGACTTTGTCAAAGTTTGACTTTGCCGTTCCCCATGCTGCCATTCCATACTCTAAGACTGGGCGGACTCTCCCTGTGTACATTTTCTTGAGAGTGCCAGCATCTGCTCCCCATGTTGTGCTGGTGAGCTTTTTCATCAGGGCTAGGTGGATTTTTACCCTCTCTTGGCACTTCTCAATGTGCAGCTTCTAAGTAAGTCTGCGGTCTAGGGTCACACCCAGGTATGTAGGGCAATCTTCTGGTGGAAGAGTGTGTCCATTGATTTTCAGTGTTGCTGGCTTTTGTTGGACAAGCTGAAGATGGTGTAAGTGGTCTTCTTTGCATTTACGGTTACAAACCACTTTCTTGTCCACTCTTCCAATTTTTTCAGTGCTTCCTGCATCCTGTAGGTTGCTGTTGTCACATACTCTTCAGTACACCACAGCACGAGGTCATCTGCATAGATGGTCCCATGAACATGTTTTGGAAGGTCTCCAACAATGTCATTGATGAAGATGAGAAACAATTTTGGGGACAGAACTCCTCCTTGTGGAACTCCTTCATTCAGCGTCTTCTTTCGGCTGTATTGTCTGTTGACATGTACTCTAGCCTTTCTGTTGAAGAGGTACTGTTCAGACAACCTGTACATGCACCCGGCGACGCCACACTTTTGGAGTTTATGTTTCAGTGCCCCCTTCCACACTCTGTCGAAGGCCTTCTCCATGTCAATCCACACTGTCAAAGTGTGTTTTTTGTCTTGGAAGCTGTCTTCTATTTTCTGAGCAATGTAGGTCACCTGATCTTCAGTGGAGCAGTGTTGCCTAAAACCTGCCTGTTCAGGAGTGAAGACCTCCTTCCTTTCCATGAGCCACATGAGTCTTGTGTTAATGAGCCTTTCCATGTACTGTGGTTTTGTCACACTCTGAGAGTGAAGCTCTGTGCATGCCGACAGTGATGGGGTTATACGCTGAATGTTTGTGTGCAGCTTTGACAGCGCCGAACAGCCGAAGAAAATCCGCCTGGCCATGGAGCAAGTCATCAAGACGGCCGGCATCAAACCTCAGCCGTCGCCCGTCACCAGCCCAGCATTCGCCGCCCGATCGCCAGGACAGATTGTTAGAGTGCCCACACCCGTGAGTAACCAGCAGCTAAGTGGTTGTAGGACATCGCCCTGTGTGCCAGTCTGTGATTTTGGACCTTGGGACTGCAAACCGCAATGTCCAAAACCACAGACCGGCACACATTTGTGGGCTTCACTGATTTCGAGATTGTTTGGAGGGTTGTGAGGTTTGAGAAATGTAAAGCAGCTTTTATTGTAATATATACGGTAAGCTCTGAATATAACAGATCGCCAAGGGCCCAGTTATATCTGTCATTATATCTAGTGTTTGTTATAAGTGAAGTAATTTACGAAGTTAGGGTACTGTCAGGACCTCTGAAAAAATGTTGTATCCGACTTTTGTTACGTCTGAACGTGTTATTAAGTAGACTGTCCTTGCTTCTAACTCTAAGAGTGTACTTGTCACATGCTTTGAAAGCAAGGACGTTCATCAGTAAAGGATTAAGATGTGAAACAAATGACACATTTTGAATAGAAGTGAATAAATACAGTAGAGCTTGGTTTGAGTGACTGCCTTTTCATGCAAGAAAACTGGTCTTAGAGACAGGTGCTCTCTCAAGAGAAGTCGTGCAGAGGAAACAGTGTCACCTGTCGTTTAAAGACCACCATTTAGATGGCTACAGCCACTGAAATGACAGGTCTTTAATGAAAGGTGGTATCTCATTAGGTTGATCACTCAAGAGAGGTTCTGCTGTAAGTAATCAAATGCTGGTCTGTGATTTGGGAGCTTACCACTCTTTGCGTAAAGTCCATAACATTGAATAACATAAATATGAAACCTTGTGCATGTAGCTGCTACTGAAAACGTTGACAGTGCATGCTGTGAAAAAGGCAACGCCACCCAACGCAAGAGACATAGATCCTCATGAGTCCCCGCAGCTGCAGGGACTCGTGAGGGTCTATGCCTCTTGTTGACACCACTTTGATTCCATGCTGGTTGGATGACTGGGGCTGTTGGGCTTTACAAAGATTTCCAAAACGGTCCATTGGCAGTGAAGGGGTTAACCCTCTTTCTTTCCTCATTTCTTGCTCTGTCAGGTGTTGGTGACGACACCAGGACTGTCGGTCAAAACACCGCAAGGTCAGATGTCCTCGGCCTCCATCACCACAACCAGCACCACCACCAGCCCTGGCGCTGGAGCCAAGACAGTTTTTGGCGGCTTCACGTTCTCTGGCACACCAGTGGTCAAGATGGGAGACTCGAAGGACGAGAAACCCAAAGCCAGCCCGCAGTTCAAGCTGAAAGAAAGCAGCATCAAAGTTTCCAGCCCGACTTCTACCACACCTACTACAACTGTGGCCAGCACTGGGAGTGCGTCTCCATCTGCCAAACCTTTTGCTGGATTCACGTTCATGCCGCCCAAATCGTCTGCGTCTGCCTCAGCTTTCGGGGCAGCCACTGCTGCTAGTGGCCCAGCCTCCACGGGACAAGCATTCGTGTTTGGGCAGAGCTCAACCGCCCCTTCTGTCTCCTTTTCTAGCCTCAGCAGCTGTCAGTCTGCGTCAGAGGCGTTCAAATCGAGCACGGGAGGGTTCACTCCCAGCACCCAGCCCATGTTCCAGAAATCCGGCTCACCAATGAAGTCGCCCAAAGCGCTGGGTGGGGGGAAGGAAGATGAGGCAGTGGAAGAATACGAACCCAACGTGGATTTCAAGCCCATAGTGGAGCTTCCCGACCTGGTGGATTTGAAAACAGGAGAGGAGGATGAGACAAAGGTAAACTGTCATCTGCGTCATCAGTGATGTCACCAGCAAGAGGCACAGATTCTCATGAGCCCCTGCAGTCGCAATACAGTACTGGTGCAGTCGCAGGGGCTCATGAGAATCTATGCCTTTTGCCGACCTGCTAGTTGAGACAGAGGTAAGTAGACAAGTCTTTGTGACAGTCCTCAGTATTTAAGACTGATGCAGCTTTTCACAATCCCAGAAAGTTAAATTTTAAGGTGGCTCTTGGTATTTTTGACCAAAATCGTTCAAAAACCAGTTTTGAGATAGACTCGGATTTTGCATCTTTGAAGTGTCTAGAAGCAGTTCCTGCAGATGTTTTATGTTATAATGCCCTCAAAATGTGTTTATTTACCTTATTTTCAAGTCACTCGATATGAAAATGATCCAAACACTGTATTTATTTCTTCGAGCATTGCGAACTTATGGCCTTGGTTACGGCCATTTTGCTTGAACAAACCCCGCCTTGCCTCATAACATTATGTAGGTCAACTCTTTCTCCGTCAGAATTCGCGCGGAAACATCGGAAAATTCCATTCACAAAGTCACACGAAGCCAAAAACGAGAGCAACCGAATGCAGCAAAACCGAGCGGAGATTTCCATATATGGAGCTCGGTTGAAAAACGCGATCGCTGATTGGCTGTTCCGCTCACTCGGGCTTCTTCGGCTGTTTCCGACAAGGCAACCATGCGATCCAAAATGGCCGCTGCATGACGCTTTATTTCAGAGTGCCGTGGGAATTAGTCAAATTGTGAGCAAGAGATCGTTTGAGGATGGGGAAAAATGTTGGTATCAAGTTCCGAACACTTCATAAGTTTGGGAAGCGCCGCAGGAAGAAAAGAGAGACTCCAATTCCGCTGGAAAACATGCCGCAAGGGGCCGAGCTGGTGCCTTCGACATCGTCAGCTCATGAAGGGGATGGTGCATCAAGTGAAATTGCACCGGAGTCCGTGACATCGACGAAAAAAATGAATTTTTTCAAGAGGAAGAAGATGGCGGAGGATACAGTTGCTGAAGAAACAACACCGAAGACCCGGAAAACGTCAGATACAAACGGGAGTGACACTGACAGTGACATCAACGACGACCCTGCAGATACACAGCCTGCCAGCGATTGCGATCTGAATTTCATTGCAAATCTTGGCTGTTTACAACCACTAATAGCCATCCTCCAGTGCCCAGTTTGCAAGAAAAAGGTGAGAGATCTTGTTTTATTGTTATTGTCTAGGTCACATGCCGATATTTCGTTTTTGTTTTTGTGTAAATGGTGTGTCATGAAGCAGACGTGTGTTTAGAGTCCCCCCACTTTTTTTCATATCAGGATCTGACCATTTTGCTGTGCAGCAAATAGAGCTTTAGTCAGACAGAAAGCTGAAAGAAAGAAGATAATGAAAGAAGAGTATTCATATAATTGGGGGGGGTGGGGGGGGGGGAGGTGTGCAGTACATCAATGCATGCTGAGCATGATGCTGCCGTACTGCGTGTACATCACGTGTTGTGTGTATGTGGACATGGACTAAGTTTGCAACTTGTGTTCATTTCAGAACCTGTCAGTCAGTGAAGGAGGTGATGGTGGGCGAAAGGGAGCTGCCTGTCTTCTGTCCGTAAACTGCACAAGGTGTGGGGAGCTGTCATCAGAGTGGACATCACTATGGTCTGGCATCACCCACTCTGGCTTTGACGTCAACAGGCGTGTTGTTACAGCTGCAGTCAGTAACGGCATAGGTTTCACACAGCTTAGGAGGTTTTTTGCAATGCTGAACATGCCTCCACCAATGAATGTAAAGACTTGGTATCACTACCAAAAGCAGATGCACAAGGGAGCAAAGAGGGCAGTCGACAAGCACCTGCAGGAAGCGGCTGAAATCGTGCGTCGGACCTACGCAGAAATGAACATCGGGCAGCAAGATGAAGATGGCATTTTAAATGTCTCCGTGTCATTCGATGGCTCATGGCCAAGAGAGGGAGGACCTCACACAATGGAGTGGCCACAGTCATAGAGATCTTTTCTGGTCTCATCCTTGACTGTGTGACACTCAGCAACCACTGTGCTGGCTGTGAAGTAGGACCAGACCCGAATGACCCAGTGTACGTGGAGTGGCAGAGGAAACACGAGTGCCAGAAAAACATAGATTGCTCTTCCCAAGCCATGGAGACAGAGGCAGCAGTCATCATGTTCAGAAGGTCACTTGCACTCCACAACTTCAGGTATAAGGAGATGCTGGGTGACGGAGATGCGAAGTCCCACACCAGACTGCTGCAGGAGGACCCATACCAGGGTCTAGTCATCAAAAAGATCGAGTGTGTCAACCACGTGACAAAGAGAATGGGGACTGCCCTAAGAACTCTTGTGGAAAAGAGAAAGGCTCAGAAGCTTCCCATTGGTGGCTGTGGGAAGCATACTGAAGAACGAATAAAGAAACTCACCAACTATTACGGCAGCGCCATAAAAAGCAATGCTGGAGACCTTGAAGCAATGGAGGATGCTGTGTGGGCCTCCTTTTTCCACACATTGAGCACCGACAACGATCCCCATCACAGCCGTTGCCCAAAAGGAGAGCAATCTTGGTGCTTCTGGCAGCAGGCACAAGCAATTCGTGAGGAGCCGCGGCCACACTCCAAGGCACTGCCCAAGGACATTGCTGAGGCCTTGATCCCTGTGTACAGGCGCCTGGGTGATCCGCAGCTACTGACACGCTGCCTGTCTGGAAAGACGCAGAACTCGAACGAGTCTTTCCACTCTCTTCTTTGGAGAACCTGCCCAAAGGAGAGGTGGGCTGCCCACCGAACTGTGGACACTGCTCTCGCCATCTCTGTCCAGCGGTACAACAAGGGGTCGACAGCTCTGCTCGACGTAATGCTTGAGCTGGACTTGACAGCTGGGAGGCTGGCAGAGAAGTTTGCAGAGGTGGAGGACCTGGAGAGAGCAAAATCTGCAACCAGGAAGACCTCAAACAAAGAGGAGCATCGGCGAAAGAAGATCGACGACATTCGTCGACGCGAGAGAGAGCAGCGTCACCAGCGAGAGGGTGCGGTTTACGGTGCAGGACAATTTTAACTCTCTGCCAAAACCTTCAGTGCCTCCCATGATGCTGAAAGCTGTTACAAGTGAACTGAACTGCTTTTGACAGACTTTAAGTTCATTCTATGACCTTTACTGTAGTGTAAAACATTTCTAAACTTTGAAGCCAATTTTCTAAGAACTGTATTTTGCACGTGCGATGAACTTTCCCCCACTGTAACTTCTGTTCTAACAGAGCTATCAGTGTGAAACTTTACATGCTTATGTAAAATTGCACGTAGAGTGCAATAAAAGCATCAGAATCGGCCTATTTCTTATAGGTGTCAAGTTACAGGACCTTAAGTGGTGGCAAATTTTTTTACTTTTTTGCCATATATGTATGGTTGGTGAGTGCTGAATCTGTTATTGGTACACATCAAAAACTGCTTTCCTTGCACAGAATGAACATAGCTTTACAAGAAACAGTAATTTTTACATTGAAAAAGCAAAGCACTTTTGTACAGTAAGGGGGGCAAAATACCATGCGTTGCCGTCATGTATTATAATTATGATCAACTGTAGATTTTTTCCTAAACAACCAAGCAACTTCAAACTTTGCAAGGAAAACATCTTTGATGTGTACTATAAGTGCGCCAAATTTTACAATTCTGTCTTGAACAGTTTTTTTTTTTTAAAACAATTTTTACAAAAAACGGACGCCAAGAGACACCTTAAGAGTTTTGCTAGACAGAACTAGACTTTCTGTTAATGGAAAATGCTCTGTATTTGATGGGCAAAATTTGACGGGGATGGAAGAAGTGGGAGGCCGTCACCAGGACAGACAGATCATGAGATAAACGGGGAAAAAGAAACTTCCAGTCAGTTTGGAAAGCAGAGGCTGGTGTTGTGGTTGTTTACACTGTCGTGATTGTTGACACTGTTGCGCTGTGTAGGTTACATGATGAAACAAACATCACCCCACCCCGCCTTGTAGCTTTGTTGGTGTATACATGATTCTTTGCGATCAGTACTGATGTACTTACCCTGGTCTTGTTTAAACTGGGCAATAGACTGTAGAGCACTTGGAACATCTGCCCATCCCAATGACAGTTTTTAACCCTTTGCGTGACGGTGGCAGTTTTTGTTGCGATGATTCCTGTAGGAATCCGTGTCAAAAACTGCTACAGACACGCCATGGGTTAAATTCTAATGGATAACCTAAGAACACAGTCCTTAAGTCAGCCTGCTCCATCTGCGAGTGGTGGAAATTTCATGAGCCCCTGCATTTTCACAGTACATTCTGCATCCACAAGAACTTGTTACAATTTATGCGAATTATGCTGCCCAGTTAGTGTGTGTGTGGACTGTTTTTGCCGTCAATTCCTTCAGCAAGAGGCACAGATCCTCATGAGCCCCCGCATTCGCAAGAGCTCATGAGGATCCATGCCTCTTGCGTGAGAATTTACATCTTTGTTCATCAAAGGAGGAGGTGTTCCGCCTGCGATTTCCTAGAGGTCGAGTGTCCTTTCCTTCATTTGTTGCCCCGTCTTGTCCAACGTGAATCAAGCGCCCCAGGACCTTCCCTCAGCGAGGAACATAGATATAAATAGTGAAAAACAAAGGTCTTGACTTCTCAAATAACTCTCGCATCGAAGTGGGCACACGAGGATCTATGATTGACGTGGGGACAGAATTTGTTGAAGATGTTTTGGAGTGACAGTTAAATTGTTTTTACCGAATCTCTTCTTTACTAACACAGCCAAAACTTAAAGCCAATATCTTAAACTTGAAACCCAACAACCTACGGCCTTTGAGGAACACAGATACAAAGATAAATATTTGCACACGTTTGCATTCCATAATTATGCCCTCTAGAAGGTAAAAGGACATGAATCTTTTTTGTGTGTGTGAAAAGCGCGATTTTCCTTGTATTACAATGATAATCTAGCTTTTCACAAAAATTCAAATGCTGTCTTTCACAGGACAGTAAAATGAGCTGGTTAATGATTTTGGATTTTGTGACCCAAGGCCGCAAGGTTCAAAATCACACACCTGCACACCTGAGGTCATGAACATTCCTGGCTTTTACCCTTGTAGCCCCGGATCAGGCGCCAAGCTAATCTGGCACTACCCTTGGATTATCATGGTCAAGCCATCTCCTGCAACTGGTACATAGTCGTTAGGCAACACCTCCAAAACTTGAGAAATGGGACCTTGGGGCTAAAAGAGTTAAGGTCCCAATCATAGACCACTGCCCCATGAATTCGTGTCCATCTTTGTGAAAGGAATGATTTCTTTTATTTATTGTAATACAAATAAATTTTTGCTTTTCAAAATAATGGACTTCTGCCTTTGCCTTCAAAGGGCTGAAGACCACCTCCCAGAGGGCCAGTGTGGCTTCAGAGCCAACAGGAGTACCACCGACATGGTCTTTGTGCTGAGACAGCTTCAGGAGAAGTGCCGCGAGCAGAACAAAGGGCTGTACGTAACGTTTGTCGACCTAACAAAAGCGTTTGACACTGTGAGCAGGCAAGGTATGTGGCAGATCCTGGAGCGACTAGGCTGTCCCCCAAAGTTCCTCAACATGATCGTCCAGCTCCACGAGGACCAGCAAGGCCAGGTCAGACTAAACAGTGACCTCTCAGAACCATTCCCCATTCGCAACGGCGTGAAGCAAGGCTGCGTGCTGGCACCGACCCTCTTCACCATCTTCTTCAGCATGATGTTGAAGCAGGCCACAGTGGACCTCGACGACGACGACGCAGTGTACATCAGGTATCGTCTCGATGGCAGCCTGTTCAACCTCAGACGACTGCAGGCCCACACGAAAACCCTAGACCAACTGATTCGTGAGCTGCTCTTTGCTGATGACGCTGCCCTCGTTGCACACACAGAGAGAGCCTTGCAGCGCATTACGTCCTGCTTCGCAGATGCCGCCCAGCTCTTTGGACTTGAGGTCAGTCTGAAAAAGACAGAGGTCCTTCATCAGCCGGCACCCAAGGAAGAGCATCGCCCTCCCCACATCACCATCGGCGAGTCCGAACTGAAGTCTGTACACCAGTTTACCTACCTTGGCTGCATCATCACGTCAGACGCCAAGCTGGACAAGGAGCTGGACAACAGGCTGGCAAAAGCGAACAGTGCTTTCGGGCGACTATTCAAGCGGGTGTGGCACAATCAACAGCTGAAAAAAGGCACCAAGATCAGCGTGTACAGAGCTGTCGTCCTCACCACCCTGCTGTACGGTTCCGAGTCCTGGGCCCTCTACCGCAGCCAACTACGACTCCTCGAACGCTTTCACCAGCGCTGCCTGCGTACCATCCTCAGCATTCACTGGAGTGACTATGTCACCAACGTCGAGGTCCTTGAACAGGCGGAAACTGTGAGCATCGAGGCTTTGCTGCTGCGGACACAGCTTCGCTGGGCGGGGCACGTCTCCAGGATGGAGGATCATCGCCTACCCAAGATCACTCTGTTCGGCGAGCTCGCCACTGGACACCGAGACAGAGGGGCACCAAAGAAGAGATACAAAGACGGTCTCAAGAAGTCACTTAGTGCCTGCCAAATCGACCACCGCCAGTGGTCTTCGCTTGCTGCGGACCGTGACACCTGGCGCTCCACCATTCACAAGGCAGCCGTCTCCTTTGAGGACTCTCGCAGAGCTAACCTTAAGGACAAGCGGCTCAGAAGAAAAAACAGAGCTGTCGTAACTCAGAACCCTGACCAGACCTTCCCCTGCAGCCACTGCGGTCGTACCTGCCTGTCCCGGATTGGCCTCCGCAGCCACGAAAATGCCTGCAGACGACGTGGGCAAGCCCTATAGAATCTTCGTTCGCGAAGTCAAGCCAAGAGGGGACTGTTTTTGATCTGGTACTATCCTTCAGTTATCGTGGTTGATCCAAATAGGTTAGCCCATTTAGCCCCGAGTCCCTACAGCAGGAGATAGATTTACCATGATAATTCAGGCGCCAAGCTAATCAGGCACTACCCTTGAATTATGGTCAGTCCACCTCCTGCAACTGGTACATAGTCGTTCAGTAATACTTTCAAAATTTTTATTAGAAGCTCCCGTGGGGAGCTAAAATGGTTAAGGTTTTTTTTTTCCTGGTCAGGTGTAGGACTGTGATGGAATTGCACAGGTAAAATTATGATTTGATCCCCTTAGAACACTGAAAAAAACACCGTTGCAAGGACCTGAGTGTCATTCTTTTTTTTTTTTTTACCAGTATAAATATTAAATGTGAGGTATCCTTATTCACTGTCTGTTGACTTTGTTCAGCAGGTGACCTTAAAGCGAAGGTACTATATATAGTAAACATCCGCTCAACACAGATGTGGCTGTAAATAGCAGGTGGCCATAAAAACCAGTGATGCCCAAAATCAGTTTCTATGATCACATTGTATTTTATGTACAGTATTCTCTTATTTATTGTGCAGGTCTTTGCAGACCGTGTCAAACTGTTCCGATTTGACTCGGACCTGAACCAGTGGAAGGAGCGAGGTGTCGGAGAACTGAAAATCCTGCAGTCTAATGTCACGAGCAGGTTCCGGGTCCTCATGCGACGCGAGCAGGTAGGCTGTTGATGTACTGTCCACTGCGCTTGTGCTGCAGTCAGTGGAGGAAGGTTTCCTTTCTTTTTGATACAATAGAACACGTTTAACCCCTTCCCCGCCACTGTACGTACATTTTTGTTTCTGAAATCTTGGTTCATTCAATGACTAAAAGTCAACACCATCCAAGGAACGTTATAATATAAAAAATGGTCTCAGCAAGAGGCATAGATCCTCATGAGCCCCCACTGTTGCGGGGGCTCATGAGGATCTATGTCTCTTGCAGTTGGATTGTGTCCACTTTTCTTGGCGGTGAAGGGGTTAAAAATCCCCTTTTGTGTGAGAGTATAGGGGGCTTAAAGAAAAGTGGTTCTAAAGGGCTGGCTTAACTGGGCAAGACAAACCCGAACCTCGTCTCGGCGAGACACCCGAGACAGCCTTGGCGAGATACCCATACCACCCGTTTATTAGGTTCGGCACGTCTGAGCTTGTCTCGGGGATTTCGGCGAACCTAATAAAGGGGTGGGTCGGGTATCTCGCCGAGGCTGTCTCGGGTGTCTCGCTGAGAGGAGGTTCGGGTTTGTCTCACCCAGTTAAGCCAGCCCTTTAGGAGAAGTCTGGAGCGAAAAGTGTCACCTGTCTTAAATAACCATCATGTAGGTGGCTGTAGCCAGGGTTAGGGTTAGTGGCTGTAGCCAGGGTTAGGGTTAGTGGCTACAGCTAGGGTTGGGGTTAGTGGCTGTAGCCAGGGTTAGGGTTAATGACTGTAGCCATTGCTAGGGTTAGTGGCTGTAGTAAATGATGTTTTATTTGTAACAAGTGATCTCTCGTACGTTTGGTTGGGTGCTGTTGGAAATGCAGACTCTTGATGTGTGCTGATCAGTGATTAACCTTACAGTAAGATCAAGCCCAGCACAAATGAAATGAAGCAGGAATGGGAATTGTCAGCAAAAACGCAAGATTCCGCGGGGGAAAAAAGTCGTTCCGCGAAATTGAAAAGGCGTCTCCGTGAAAAAAAAATATTGTGGGTAGCACAACGAGCAAAGCACTGATGGGCAGGATATGACGCGGCAGGCTGCGCTTGCGGCCCACACTGGTCAATGGCTCGGTGTGCCGCGCGCTGCGCTGTAACCTAGGGGGCAGGCAGACAAGCGTTCTGAAAGAAGCCACTCCTCTGGTCAAGTACATTCTTTATTGTGTTGATCAGCATGGCTTGTGTGACTCGTATTTTGAATCATGGTGGCAAATTTGACGATTCAAGCAGTGCTAACAAGTGGAGATGGGACTGGATATCGGCCGATGTAAAGTAGTGGGCGAGAAAGTTCCGAAAGAACGCGTAGGCACACGCTTTTGCAAAGTTGACGTGAGTGGACCTGCTTCAGTTAGTCTCCAGACTCGAGTTTGCACTGCCGTGAACCTATAGTGTGCATGAACATCGTGCTATTCTACACCACAGAGCCAGGGCCGTCATCGAATCGCGTGTGTTGACAGCCATGGGTGTCTGGTTTTGGGCTCAGTGGTCGCGATTTTATCCTGGCTGCGTAAACATAGGAGGCAACACTAGCTGGCAAATATACTGCACCTACTCCTATGAGCATATGGAACTCTTGCAGCTGTCAACGTTTTGCCTGTGTGTTTTTCATCCCCGTAACCCGATTAAACTACATAAACATAGCAACATGAAGGTAATTCCACTCAGAAAGACATTGCACTCTGCGCGGAACTCATGAAGATCTATGCCTCTTGGAATTTTGTCTATGGTAATAGGTGATTGTTGCTAAAACAGTGAATGACATCCGTTTAATGTAAAAACAAGAATACAGTGGAGTCCAGTTAACACGAACTCGCTTAACACGAATTTCCGGTTAACACGAACCGATTTTGCATTCCCGGCCGACGGCCTTCTTATTCTGTATTAAAATTTCACTGATAACACAAAATGCTTAACATGAAATTTCGCTTAACACGAAGCTGTTTTCGGTTCCCAACTAGAGCAATTTCACTATTATTCACCTAACACGAACACAGATTCCAGTCTCAAACACCAAAAACCAATTCATGAAAGGGGCACTGCACGTGTCACTCTCCTGCTGTAGTAAACATGACACAGATCAGAACGAACTCGAGCCTGTGATTGGCTGAATAGCCTTCAGTTGTTGTAATCCATCTTCTCATTGGCTAGAGTTTCTGAACTGTATTCATGCATCATTCGTGTACCAACACAACCCAACACTCCCTCACTTCAGTTAACCACCGATCGTGGCTACCCCCTAGGTAAAAGAGAAGTCGATTACGCTTGAAGTGAAAAAACAAGATTAATGAGATCCACGATTGTCTCTCTACACGGGCTGTCAATAACGCAAGACAGACTTCGATCATGGCGTTCTTTTAAATTACTTTGATCGTGTTGCTTTTACCGATGCGAGATTGTACTTCAGCCCGTGTTGCTTTTACTTTACTATGGATTTTACATTAAATACGTGAGCTGTACACGTCTCCTTGTGTTTTCCTAGCGAGCTGAAGGTAAGGTAAGCATATTTAGTACGATAATATGCACTTTTAACCTCGTACTCATTCATGCACGCATCTCTTACACACGTTTTCCTTGCGGAGAGGGCCGTGATCAATTTTGAGGCCATATTGGTTAACACGAAATACGTTTAACACGAAGTGATTTTCCGTGTCCCCAGGAATTCGTGTTAAGCGGGCTCCACTGTATATTATCTTCGTGAAAGTATGCATTAACAGTGGAATGAATGTTTATTGGAAGGTTTATTTGTCTTTGTGCACATCAGATGGAACAGAGTAGAACCTTCTGCCATACCATCTGACGGCAGTTCGGCTGAAAGCCTTCAAGGCTGGCTTAGCACCACTTTGTACTGCCCCCCAGCCCTCCCAAATAACAGCACTGTCCAAGCCCATGTCAGTATATAGTTTCAATTTGTAACCTGTCTGAAATAAACATAGATCCTCATGGTGCCCTCAGATGCAAAAGCTAATGAGAATCATGCCTCTTGCCTGCCTCTATCATTATCCTGGTCTGAACGTGGAAGAAGCTGCACGAGCTGATCTAGTGACTGCCTTCCAAAGTGTATTAGACGCGTTGACAGCAATTATAAACAAACCGCTCTGCTGGAAAAAGGGAACAGAAACAGAGAATAGAGCAAGCTCACATTCCAGCGAATCAAAATGATTAGGCATTTCGAACTCATCTTGGTGCCGAAGTTTTCAGAGTATTTTGCCATGGCCAATTCCCATCCCTGATGAAGTTAACCTCAACACACTACAGCAGGAGATGGATCGACAATGATAATTCAAGGATGGTGCCAGTGTTACGTTTGTGGTTGTGTTATTCTTTTGAGAGCATGTGTGTTAATCATTGGAAAGATCTGATATTCATTAGAGTTATTTGGGATACGAATTATGTACCTTTTTAGTAGGATTCATTTTCTTTTGCTTGGAGAATTGCGATTAATTTCTGTTGCGTAGCTAAAATGATGCATTTTTTTTGTTACATTGTTGTTAGGGTCTGACCTACATTAGACTGGAAGGTTCTAGTAGCAGCGCGATTATTCTAGTGACCTCTAATATGATGTCAAAGTTTGTTGGTAACATTTCGTAACGTTTTATCGAATGTGCCTAGATGGTAGTGGAAATTTGCAGTCGGATCTAATGTGTTCTTTTTTACGAATATTAATAAATTTTGGTAATTTTTTTTTTTTTTTTCTGATTGGTTGAGTTGTGTGAATTTGCTGAATTATTCTGGAAATCTGTAATAGTATAAAAGACGGTGTTAGGAAATATGCGTGTACATTGTATGAGAGAGGCAGTGTGTCAAAAGTATTGATGCATTGTAGAGGAGACATTGTATCAGTGAGTGGATGCATTTGTGGATGCATTGTGCTGAGATTGCATTGCTGCAATAAAATATTGTTAAAACTGTTGTGGTCTACAACCTTGTGCCACATGTGATGAGTTGCAGCTGAGTGAAGTTTCTTTACAAGAACCCTACGTGAGTGCGTCTGGTGTAATTGTATCGTACTATGACTACCACATAACAGCCAGATTAGCATTACCCTTGAATCCTGCAACTTGATCATTGTGGTTAGGTGACACCTCCACAATTTGGCCATGGGGTTAGATGGATTAACAAAGCTGTGCGGCCGCACCACTGACAGCATAGATTTGTGCAAAGTTGTATTTGACATTACGGTAGCATAAGCTAGTCTCTGCTACTGCTGCCAGCAGGTAGCTATGAAGATGTACGCGTCTTGCAGATGAAACGGGCTGTCTCAGTGAGTGAATGATTGCAGTCAAACCTCTTGTGGTAAGCACCTGTATATGGTGCTCATTTGTTCAACCGTTTGGCTGTCGGTAGCGGTTTGTGTTGCAGTGATTCCTGCAGAAATCATGTGGACAAAAACCACTGCCGACAGCCCTAGGATTAAGAAGACGCCCCCATGTTTGGTCCCATGGTCTTCTGTCAGTAACTGTGATGCCCCTGTGTACGGAGGCCACCTGTTTAACCCATATCATACTGAGGCTAAAAGCTGCAAATTTCTACACTGCCATAAGCAAGCTACATTATAGTACTTGCAGATAAGGATATAGACCAATGGCTTTAGTTCAAGGGGTGGTGCCAGAATAGCTTGGCGCCTAGAGGCGCCAAGCTATTCTGGCACTACCCTTGAACTATTTTAGGCAAACTTATTTTAACACACTGGTGTATTCTGAATGTTACTTGTTAATATGACCTCGAGGTTTGACTGTATAGTGTATGTGTGGTTTAACCCATTTAGCCCCAGCGTCCTTCACCAGGAGATGGATTGACCATGATAATTTAAGGGTAGTGCCAGGTGAGCTTTGCGCCAGAAGGCGCCAAGCTCATCTGACACTACCCTTAAATTATGGTCAATCCATCTCCTGCAGCTGGTACGTAGTTGTTAAATAACGCCTCCAAAATTTGGGAAATACGGCCATGGGGTTAAATGGGTTTGCGTTGTCTTTGCTCTCCTGACCCGAAAGATGGCTGCCAAGTGTGCAAAATGCAAAGAAAATCACAAGGATGAAATATGCTTAGAAAGGAAATTGTCCTTTCTAGGTGTGTTTCTTTCTTGGATTTTCTGTGGTTTTTTTTTTTCCTTGTTTTATAAATTTGTCAAACATTTATGGAATACTTCATGGTGTCTTTTCCAGGTGCTGAAAGTGTGTGCCAATCACTTCATCTCGCCCAGCATGAAGCTGACAGCGCTGTCTGCCTCCGATCGCGCCTGGTGCTACACGGCCAGCGACTACGCCGAGGAGGAGATGAGGATCGAGAAATTTGCCGTCAAGTTCAAGAACCCGGACAAGGCGCAGGAGTTCAGGTCGGTCTTCGAGGGCTGTCAGAGAAATCTGGCAGCCACGGAGCAGGCAAGGGCAATGGCGCCCAAATCGCCCAAATCGCCAAAGTCAGCAGACAAACCCAAGGACCAGATGGATGGCAAACCACAGAAGGTAGTGAGATGGAACAAATTGTGCCAGATGTGATTGTGTGCTGGTCTGTGGGTTTTATTACTCAATTAGTATAACCTTTTTTTGTATTGTGCTTCACTTTTGTTTGTTTGCCTTCGCTTACAGAAAACAAATTTCCCCTTGGAAGAAGAAAGAATATTATTATTATTTCTTAATTTTACTTACACTTATATTTATGTATCTTTCAGTCTCTAACCGAGATGTTCAAGCCGGCAGAAGGCAGCTGGGAATGCAATGGGTGTTTGGTCCGTAACAACGCCAACATTCAGAAGTGCCCGGCTTGCCAGACTCTGAAACCCGGCGTCAAAGCAGAGGATGTCAAGGAAACATCGTTGGCGAGCGCGTTCACCGGTTCAGGTGGTGGTGGGACTGGATTTGGGAGTTTTGGCGGTTTCAAGATGGGTGCGTCAGGAGAGGGGGAGAAGAGTGGTGGGTTCAAGTTCGGTGCTCCGGCAACAGTTGGTGGAGCGGCAGCAACACCGGCAAAGGTATGATTTTTTTTCAAATGAGAACTTTTTAACCCTTTGGCTGTCGGCAGTGCTGTTGGTCACGATGATTCCTGCTGAAGTCATTATGACAAATGGTGTTATCGACATCAAAGGGTGAACAATTTTGGTAATGAAAGATTTCTAAAAGAGGGTGGGTGGGTCCAGAAATGGGAGGGGAATTGGGCAGGAGACATTTTTGGCTCACGTGCGAAGCAAAAGTGAGTATGTTCTGGGCCAGTGGTCGTCCGTCTGTCTGCCATTGTCTGGCGTCTGTCGTCCGTGGTAAACTTTAACATTGGCATTTTCTTGGAGACTATTCTAGCCACTGTGTTCAAACTTGGCCCAACGATACTTTGTGGCAAAACCTTTCTAAACATACAGTGGAGTCCAGTTAACACGAACTTGCTTAACACGAATTTCCGGTTAACACGAACCGCTTTTGCATTCCCGGCTGACGGCCTTCTTATTATGTATTAAAATTTCACTGATAACACGAAATGCTTAACACGAAATTTCGCTTAACACGAAGCTGTTTTCGGTTCCCGACCAGAGCAATTTCACTATTATTCACCTGTTTAACACGAACACACATTCCAGTCTCAAACACCGAAAACCGATTCATGAAAGGGGCACTGCACGTGTCGCTCTCGTGCTGTAGTACACACGACACATGAACGAACTCTAGCCTGTGATTGGCTGAATAGCCTTCAGTCGTTGTAATCCGTCTTCTCATTGGCTAGTGTTTCTGAACTGAATTCATGCATCATTCGTGTACCAACACTCCCTCAATTCAGTTAACTACCGATCACGGCTACCCCCAAGGTAAAACACAAGTCGACTACGCTTGAAGTGAAAAACAAGATTAATGAGATCCACGATTGTCTCTCTACACGGGCTGTCAATAACGCAAGACCGACTTCGATCATGGCCCGTTTTTTAAATGACTTTGACTGTGTTGCTTTTACCGATGCCAGATGCCCGTGTTGCTTTTACTTTACTATGGATTTTACCTGATGGATTTTACGTTAACTACGTGAGCTGTACATACCCTTGTGTTTTCATAGCGAGCTGAACGTAATGTAAGCATATATAGTACAATAATGTGCACTTTTAACCTCGTACTCATTCATGCACGCATCTCTTACACACTTTTTCCTTGCCGGGAGGGCCGTGATCAATTTTGAGGCCATATTGGTTAACACGAAATACGGTTAACACGAAGTGATTTTCCGTGTCCCCAGAAATTCGTGTTAAGCGGACTCCACTGTACCAATTTGAGTGACCTCACAAAGGTCAAGGTCACAGGGGATCAGAAAATAGGTCACAAATAGCTATATTTTGACATAATTTATTTTTCTCAAATACGATTCACAACTTTAAACCCAAACTTAGTACAGAGATACCTGATGGTAAGACCTATCTATGCATACTAATTTGGATGCCCTCTTGAAAGGTCAAGGGTCACGAGCTCAGGAAATAGTAAAAAATAGCCATGTTGACTAAAGATGTTTTTTTTCTCAAATACTATTCACAACTTTAAACCCAAACTTGGTACAGGGATAACTGATGCATACTAATTTGGATGAGCCCTTGAAAAGGTCAAGGTTCGCAAGAGGTCGGCAAAAGTTAATGTGTGTAAAATGCCAATTTTTGATAGAATTGTAGTTATTATCAACAGTTTTACAGGTGTAGGGGGCTCTGGATAGAGGTAGCACCTTTGCTGTTCGGCAGCTGCGTCCTACATAGGACGAACGGGCATCACTGGTCCTCATCCATCTCCTTAATCTCTCACGTGCTGGCTCCAAGCGCCACACCCTGGCAAACCACCTCAGCTGGTGGGCTAAACCACGTGAGGGGGTGGTGTTCACATTGCACCACTAGGCGGATGAGCTGTTTCTGACAGCCAACGGCTAGAGGACGGAGGAGATCAGGTTGGATCCAACGGCCAAATGTGGGGGAGTAAACCCTTCAAATCAGGAGTGGAGCCCCGAAGGCAGACAGCTGCCTGTATTCACGCACTGTTCTGGCAGCTCCTGCAGCCAAACTGGTGCCAAACGTACTGCTTTGCATTCCTTTGGATACATCAGCGAGGCCGAGAGGGGGATCTTGACGACTGGGCCCCCCAGGATCTCCATACACTTCGCCCAGGCTTGCGCCCTGGAGAGGTTACTCCAGTGACTGACCCAGCAAGCGCATATACTCCATTGTCTTCCGAGACAGGATGCCAAACATTTCCAAACGTTTCAATCAAGTTTGGCACAAAGGCCGATGATAAGACGTTCCTATGTATACTAATTTAGTCGACTCATCACAAAGGTCAAGGGGGTTTGACAGATGTCACGTGTGAAACTGATTAAATTTGAGAAAACATGGATTTTGCTGGTGCAGAAGCCATCCCTTAACTTATTGTCACAAAGGTCACACATGTAGATCGGTTTACATGTGAGCCAAAAGGGCATTGCCTTATTTTGTATTTGATTATGCAGACGATTTATTGTTATGCCAGCTTATTGATGTGGTGAAATTCAATAAACTTCACACATTAGTCAGACATAGAAACATTTTTGCTCAGGTCCGAAACACATTTCTCTATGTCATTTACTTCGCTTTGAAAATATCATTGGATGTACATGTAGGAACAAGGAACATGGGGTCTCCGACGTTTTGATATGTATCCAAAGTTTACTGATATTTATTTAAATTTCAGTCTTTGACCGAGATGTTCAAGCTGGCAGAAGGCAGCTGGGAATGCAATGGGTGTTTGATTCGTAACAACGCCAACATTCAGAAGTGCCCTGCTTGCCAGACTCTGAAACCCGGCGTCAAAGCGGAGGATGTTAGAGAAACATCGTCAGCGAGCGCGTTCACCGGTTCAGGTGGTGGTGGGACTGGATTTGGGGGTTTCGGCGGTTTTAAGATGGGTGTGTTAGGAGAGGGGGAGAAGAGTGGTGGGTTCAAGTTTGGTGCTCCGGCAACATTTGGTGGAGCGGCAGCAACACCGGCAAAGGTATGATTTTTGTTTTCAAATGAGAACTTTTTAACACTGTGGTTGTCGGTAGTGCTTTTCTGTTGCCATGATTCCTGCAGGAATCATGTCAACAAAAGTGCTGCCAACAACACTACCCTTTGGCTGTTGGTAGTGCTGTTTGTCGTGATGATTCCTGCAGGATGTGTTTGGTTAACCCTTTGGCTGTTGGTAGTGCTGTTTGTCGCGATGATTCCTGCAGGATGTGTTTGGTTAACCCTTTGGCTGTTGGTAGTGCTGTTTGTCACGATGATTCCTGCAGGATGTGTTTGGTTAACCCTTTGGCTGTGGGTAGTGCTGTTTGTCGTGATGATTCCTGCAGGATGTGTTTGGTTAACCCTTTGGCTGTTGGTAGTGCTGTTTTTCACGATGATTCCTGCAGGATGTGTTTGGTTAAACCCTTTGGCTCTGGGTAGTGCTGTTTGTCGCGATGATTCCTTTAGGAGTCATTATGACAAATGCTGTTATCGACATCCAAAGAGGTGAACAGTTTTTGAAAGATTTCTAAAAGTGGGAGGGAGAGGTGGTTGGGTCCAGAAATGGGAGGGAATTAGGCAGGAGACATTTTATTTGATTATGCAAACGATTTATTGTTATGCCAGCTTATTGATGTGGTGAAATTCAATAAACTTTACACATAAGTCAGACATAGAAACAATTTTTGCTCAAGTTCGAAACATTTCTCTATGTCATTTACTCCACTTTGAAAATACCATTGGATGTACATGTAGCAACAAGGAACACTGGGTCTCCCGGCGTTCTGATATGTAACCAAATTCAAGGGTAGTGCCAGATCAGCTTAGGTGCCAAGCTCATCTGGCACTACCCTTGAATTATCATGGATGGTCTATCTCTTGCTGTAGGGTGTCAGGGCTAAATGGGTTAAGCTGATCTGAGCTAGCAAGTGGCGTAAATTCTCAGGAGCCTTTACAGCTGCAGGGACCGATGAAAGTCTGTGCCACTTGCTAATGGCACAGACTTTCATCAGCCCTTGCGACTGCAAAGGCTCATGAGGATCTGACTGATGTGCTGTTTTGTGCAGTTATTGCATGTTTTCAGGCGTGAAATCACAGAGCAGCTAACAGTGTGTCTGTTTTTGCAGTCTCTGACAGAGATGTTCAAGCCAGCAGAAGGTAGCTGGGAATGTGACGGATGTCTGGTGCGAAACAATGTCGACGTTCTGCAGTGTCCAGCCTGCCAGACCCTGAAACCAGGCGTTAAACCTGAGGACATCAAAACCACAGCTGCCCAGCCAGCTCCTGCCGAGAATCCACTGGCTGCTTCAACCACCGGCACGTTTGGCGGATTCAAGCTGGGAGCCGCAGCACAAGGGGATAAAGCTGCGACGTCTGGAAGCGGCTTCAAGTTTGGGGCTCAGTCGAAAGCCGTAGACACTGTGTCTGGTGGTGCTGGGTTCAAATTCAACCTGGGTGAAGGAACTGGGTTTAAATTTGGCACACCCTCCACCTCTGCACCCACATCTTCAGGTTTTGTGTTTGGTGGAGGTGCTCCTTCTACAACATCATCAGCAACAGCAGCAACTAGTGGATTTGCGTTTGGTGGGACACGAGCAACGGCTTCCAAACCGCAGACCGCCAGCACAGGCTTTGCGTTTGGGTCTAAGACTGCTGAAGCTGCTGCAAGTTCAGCCGAGTCCTCCGGCACTAGAAAAGGATTGTTAGAACAGCTGTTGACCAGCGAGGATGAACCTCAAACACAACAGCCATCAGTGAAAGGATTTGTCTTTGGTTTGTCAGCACTATCATCGCAAACAACCATGCCTGACGTGGCCAAGTCTACCGGATTCTCCTTCATGCCTGGTGGTACAACCACATCTGCTGCTGAAGCTCCCAAGTCATCAGGTTTCCAGGCCAAACTGGGTCAGGTTACGTCACCGTCCAATCAGGGAGGGGGAGAGGTGGACAAGACAAAAGGCTTCCAGTTCACCTTCAGCCTCACGCCGCAAAAATCAGCGCCACAGAAATCACAAGCCATGCAGCCCATGAGTCCCAAGTCACCAGAGGCGGACGAGCAAGGATTTTATCTCAACAAGGTCAGCTGTGTAGTTCACATATTCACATGCTGGTCTGTGATTTTAGACTTGATGGCTTCCTATGTAAGGTCCAAAATCACAGACAAGCTCTTGTACTACACTGACAAGCAAAAGAAATGCGACATTTTTGGAATCATCGGAAACACTAGTGTTCACTGAATGACCATAACCACTAGTGTTTCTGATGATTCCAAAAAGGTCACATTTCTTTTGCTGATCAGTATATTTTACCTGCCTGTCTTTTGTTATGTGCTTTCTTGCGCTGATGTGTCCCCGTTTCTCTTGTGATCTTTGTTTCTGCGTTTACCCGTGCACTGCTGTACTCATTTCATCCGGTGTTTTCAACGGTCGGCTTCACTTGTAACAGAATCAGACATAACAACAAGATGAGTAAAACACTTTTTTAGAGTTCCTGAACACAGTATTTCCATGTCGAGCACTTTGCGGTCAGTGATTTTAGACCGTACAGTTTGAATCTGTGTGACTGACCCCAGAAAGTGAAAAGTTCAGACATTTAATCCTTTGGGTGTCGGCAGCATTGTTTTTTCACAGTAACCCACTTGTGCTTGTAGCCACTGGAACAAGTACTTAACCTTTCCCTCCAACTGATGCATATTTTCTTTTTGACCCCTTCCATGCCAACGTACGTACATTTCCCATCTAAACTGTCCTGCATGTGTTTCAACTCTATTAACCTGACTTCTCCTGCTTATATCTCTGACTTACTCCATCTGTATACTCCATCTCACATCCTCCGCTCTTCCTCTGACACACATAAATTCGCCTTTCCAATTTCAAATGTAAAACACATGGCGATCGAGCCTTATTCCATCTTGGCCCCGCCACTTGGAACAGCCTCCCCGCCCCGGTCCGTAACTGTCAAATGCTCTCCTCATATAAATCACATCTCAAAACCCACCTCTACAACGCTGCCTTTCACTAGTTCATTTCCCCAGCCATGCACAATTCATCACTACGGTTATGTGTGTGTGTATTGTGTGTGTGTGTGTGTGAACGTGTTAGTTGTTAGCCTTTTTATTGTATCAGCACTTAGAGCTACTTTTAGCATTTAACAAATCTCCTTTATTATTATTATTATTATTATTTCACTTGTGAAATCTGTGTTCACTGAGCAACCAAAAAGCCACGACTGTCTTAAAGAAATTAAAAATAGCTCACAACCTATGCCTCTTGCAGTTAGAACACGTTCACTTTTTTTCAGCAGTGAATGGGTTAAGGAGCAAAAGCCACAACTGCCCAAGGATCATGGCTACAGATTGGTCTCGGCAAGAGGCACAGATCCTCATGAGGTCACGCGGTCACGGGGGTCCATGAGGATCTACGTCTTGCAGTTGCATCATGTTTACCTTTTCTCAGCAGCAGCAGTTAGAACACGTTCACTTTTTCTCGGCAGTGAATGGGTTAAGGCCCAAAAGCCACAACTGCCCAAGGAACATGGCTACAGATTGGTCTCAGCAAGAGGCACAGATCCTCATGAGGCCACGCGGTCATGGGGGCCCATGAGGATCTACGTCTTGCAGTTGCATCATGTTCACCTTTTCTCAGCAGCGAAGAGGTTAACGTTCAGTTCTGCTCCCTTTTCCTGACAGGACGGGGAAGATTCTCACATCTACTTCGAGCCTGTGGTGTGTTTGCCGGAAAAGGTGCAGGTGAAGACGGGCGAGGAGGACGAAACCATCCTGTTCGAGAGCCGCGCCAAGCTGTATCGGTTTGTCGGCGGAGAGTGGAAAGAGAGAGGGGTCGGTGTTTTCAAAATCTTACAGCACAAGGAAACGGGGCGCATCCGTGTGCTCATGAGGCGTGACCAGGTAGGTGTCAGGACTCATTACAAAGTCATCAGTTTTGTTAGACATCCTTTGATGTCTACATCACAGTTTTGGAAACAGATCGACCATGATAGTACAAGGTTGGTGTCAGAATAGCTTGGCGCCTGTAGGCGCCAAGCTATTCAGACACCACCCTTGAACTGCCATGGTTGATCCCTATCCTGTCACAGCATGTCAGGGCTTTGTGAGCTAATTGTCAATGTTGAGAGTGCTTCAGGATTTAGATTTGATTTCAACATGTGGTACACTTAACCCTTTGGTTATCGGTAGCACTTTTTGTGGACATGCTGCCTGGAGGAATCATCTTAGCAAAAAGTACTGCCCACAGCCATACAGTTAACACAACAGGAGTCAGACATTTTGACTACGATAGTTCAAGGGTGGTGCCAGAATAGCTTGATACCCCAGGCAGACTAGTTTTGCACCTCTCTTGAACTATCATGGACATTTGTGCATTTTTTCAAAATGAAACCCTCATACACTAGAAGCCAAAGTGTGAATTTCATGTTCAGATTGTGAGTCACAGGAATGCTCGGAAAACACAACAACAAAATGCGTCGGACTTCGGCCTAGCTCTCTGTATTTAGCGATTGCCAACTTTCACCCAGGAAAATATCCACTGTTGAATTGGGACGTTTTTGATTGGGTGCTGACGATTTGCTGCATTGACTTGATGATCCGCAAACTGGACCCCAAACCCCTTTGTGCATGCAGCCACCAGTATTGAATACAGCTCAGGTGGCTGGAGGCCCAATAGGGTTAAGCAGAAATATAGCTTATTATCTTTATATCATGATACTTATCTTTATATCATGATATTTGGGAGCCATCAAGTCGGACCACCTTATTCACCATCACATTATTGTAATGTTAACTCATTCAGCCCGATGCACATATTTCCCAAAATTTGGAGGCGCCATCTAACGACGATGCATCTGTTGCATGAGATGGATCGCCCATGATAATTCAAAGGTAGTGCCAGATTAGCTTGGCGCCGACAGGCACAACCTTTGAATTATCATGGTCAACCCATCTACTGCTGTAGTGCTTCAGGGCTGAATGGGTTAAGGTACATAGACTTGTGAAGAAAAACCACTTGGCCGTAAAAAAGGTCCTTGGTGTATTGTTGCATGAACCTCTCCCCTGCCGCTGTATAAAAAAGGTCCTTGGTGTATTGTTGCATGAACCTCTTCCCTGCCGCTGTACGTACATTTGTTTTTTTGTTTTAAATCTTGGTTATTCAATGACCAGAAGCCAACACCGTCCAAGAAACATGGATACAAATTGGTCTCAGCAAAGGGCATAGATCATCATGAGCGGGGTCTCGTGAGGATCTGTGTCTCTTGCAGTTGGATTGTGTTGGCTTTTCTCTCGGCAGTGAATGAGTTAAGCTGCGCACATACTGAGGCTGTGCAGTGTCAGGCGTTGACAACAGTGGATGTTTTTGTTTAGGTACTGAAGATCTGCTGTAATCACTATGTGACCCCCGAACTTGACCTCAAACCCATGGTGCGCAGCGACGGCAAAGCTTGGGTTTGGTACGCCCTGGACTCGGCTGAGGGGGATGCCAAAATGGAACAGCTGGCGATCCGATTCCGCGATGCTGACACTGCCAACAACTTCAAACATATCTTTGATGAGTCGAGGGAAAAGATGAGGAGTCCGGGCAAGGCTTCGCCTGGGAAGTCGGACGCCAGGCATGCAGTGACTCGATACCAGCCCCCTGACAACACTGCGCCCGCTGTCTCTCGCAAGTTGTTCAGTGAGGACATGACTGGTGAGTCAGGGTCCAGATAAAACTGATCATCTTGCAAGTGTGAACTTGTCTGAAATTTTGGACCTTACATGTTGGAGCCATAGGGGCCAAAGTCACAGACCAGAATACAAAGAAAGGAACATTGCTGATGTTTGGTTCATCTCATGGAAGTTAGAGTGTTGTCCCTGGTTGAAAACTGATTTTGAAAACTGGGCAGTCATGCATTTTTCTTTGTGTGCTAGATCAGCAAATTGAAAACGTGATTTATTGGCGCAATATCAAAATTGATTTATTGATGATGGATTGATCCCATTTTTGATCAGTAGTTCAGTTTGGATCAATTTCTCGAAGGATCATTTGATGAGTTCATGGTATGCGTTAATCTGTTTACTGCCAGTGGATGAAGGTTGTGTTTTTAAAATCTTTGTTATTTCAACTCCAAGGAACCCCAGTCATCCAGTGAAAATAGATACACAGTGTTACAAGCAAGAGTCATAGACCCTCATGAGCCCCCACAACTGTGGGGGGGTCATGAGGATCTATGTCTCTTGCAGTTAGAGTGTGTTCAGTTTTTCTTGGCAATGATGGGTTAAATTTGTGGGTTGACCTCTCTACTACGTGTACCTACTAAGACGGTATAGTTGGACAATGCCAGTTCAAGGGTAGTTAGCAACTGTTCATGTTGCAGGCAATGGTGACGACGTGATTTTTGTGGGTGAGGAGAAGCCTACGGAGGACCAGATCGAGCGAGCGCGCAAACTGTTACTGCCGGACACATTTTATCTGTACGAGGATCGCCCAGGCTGTCCAGGGTGCATCGGATGCGAAGACTACGATCCCAGCAAACCACCCACCACCCAGACTCGTAAGCTTCTACAATACAATACAATAATACTTTATTAATCCCTCACTCAGTCAATTAATTAAATAGCCTATATCTCTCAGTTAAGAGATGAACTGTAACAGACGTACTGTTACCTTTGTAACATTTCTGGCAGCAGAAACACTTATGGTTTATGCCATATGTGCTTCTCGTGTCAGCAATGTTGCAGTGAACTACTGAATGGGCTAGTACTAAATAACTATAGAATGTTGACAGACATTACTGTTGAAAAGGGTAACAGCCTGAGGGACAAAAGATTTGGCATAACGTGATGTACTTCTTTTGGGTACTCGAAGTCTGCTACTTTGTTCGATATGTCTGCTGTCAAATTCATATCTAAGGGGATGTGTTTTGTCATTAAAAATGTCGGCCAGTTTGTTCGCAATCCATCTGTTGTACAGTGTGTCCAGAGTATCTTGTGCTCTACCAATCACCCCGCCTGTTTTCCTAATTACTTTGTTAAGACGATCTTGATCTCTTTTACATGAATTTCTAGCCCAGCACGTCAGTCCAAAAGTTAGAACGCTATCAAGAGTGGAGCAGTGAAACATCTGTAAAAGTGCTTACATTAAATGATCTGAGTTTTCTCAAACAGTAAAGACGGGTATGTGCTTTTTTCACCTATCTGTCCCTTGTGTCTGTAATATACATGTGCGCAGATGTATTGTCGTGGGGTGGATCGGTCACAGTTATTTTTCCTAACATTTATGCACACACAGTACCTGAATGGAACCACATTTACCAGAGCTAGACTTCCATCCTTAGTCAGATTGACTACCTTGGTTGTGCTAGCTTTCCTTCCGCTATGATTTACAATTGTCTGCCATCAGGACTTTAACCCTTTTCATCCTGATGCACTACTGCTAGAAATTAATGATAGTTCAAGGGTGGTGCCAGACTAGCTTGGCGCATGAGGCGCCAAGCTATTCTGGCACTACCCTTGAACTAAAATGGTTGATCTATCTCCTAATATGTAATGTAGCCTTCATAGGACAAAAAACAAATTAAAAAAAAAACAACTTCTGCATGTAATACTAATAGCTTGAACACAGCCTGGATAAGTACATCAGTACCAGTCATTAAGCTGCTCTTGTACTCCAAACAAGGGAGTGTTTTGTGGTGAAGTTTATCATCATGCAACATTCCAAAAATCACAACAGTCTAAACATTCACTTGTGCACTTGACGCTTCAGGCACAAAACGTACCTCTGTGTTTCTGACACGACTGGATGTTGTTGTTTTTTCCTGAAGATGTGTGCATTACGGTAATGGGCAGCTTTCCATATTGCTGTCCTCAAAATCTGTCTTTCAGATATGGAGACTTTTTGTCGCGATGAATCTGCAGGCACCATGGCAACAAAAACTGCTAAAGACGGCCTAAGGCTTAACAGAAAGCCAGATCATGTGTGAGGCCACGAGAAGTTGATCACATCACCTAAAATTACAAAACAGTGTACAAGTTTGTCAGAATTTGGTTTCTGACTCTGTACCTATTACTGCCATGAGTCGCTGTTGGTTGACTCCAGCCGCAGCCATACACAGAGTTTTCAAAAACATGCATTTATCTGTTTCACCCTTTGGCTGTCAGTAGCAGGTTTTGTCACAGTGATTCCTGCAGGAATCATCATGAGACGAAAACCTCTACCGACAGCCAAAGGGTTAACCCATTTGACCCCAATGCACTACAGCAGGAGATGGCTCGCCCATGATGATTCAAGGGTAGTGCCTGATGAGCTTGGAGCCTAATGGCGCCTAGCTCATCTGGCACTACCCATGAATTATCATGGTTGAGCCATCTGTTGCAATGAGCACATTGTGGTTAATTGATAAATCCAAAATTTCGGAAATGAGGCTTTCCGTTAACCCAAAATTCTCCGTGTGTGACGGACAAAATGGATGGTCATCCGTTCCCAGGACCGACAAATCTTGAGAAAAATGGGATGATCCCTGCTGTGTTTAAAGTTCGTGAAGGACTGTAGAGCGCTTGGGATCGGTTTTTTGTCATGCTGTCCATCCCCAAGATGGACAATTTTAAATCCTAGCGGAAATCCTGGCAGGTGTGGCCCTGGGTTTAAATGGGTCTAATTGACAGCCCATCATAATTATATCACAATGTAATATGCATGTATATACTTTGAATTTTATAACAGACAAGGAGAAGGCTCGGACAACCCACGTGAAACAAGAACCCCATCTGCCTGTGCAAGAGAGCATGGAAAAATGTAAGCCCTCCCTACTTTTTATGCTTCAGTGATTTCCTCGGTCACAGTGCTTGAGTATCTTGTGGACTTGCGTTGGCCGCAAAGTAGCAAACTGTTGTGTGTGCATCTTCTCTTGTTGTATGCACATCGTTTCGCAAATTAAAAAAAAAACAACTATCCCCTGTTGCAAGAGGTCTTTTGGCCCACAACGGCCGCAGCAGGCCGCGCACAGCTGTGCGCGGCCCACTGCATCCGTCATGGGCCCAAGGACCTTTGCGTACTGGGATGTTCATTATAGTTTTATACTCAGTCTGTTTATTTATTTATTTACTTATTTATTATTTACGTTGTTATGTGTTTATTTATGTATGTGTTTATTTATGTATTCAAAATATGAAGAAATTTGCAATGGCCAGCACAGCTCGCTACAATGACAGTTTTATTCATGTGTCTGCTTAGAGAGAAAAATCTATATAGACTGTAGCAGCTGTGGGAGATAAATTTGCTGTGATAGTTCACTTGTAGTGCCAGATTGGCTTGGCACATCTCCAGGCACCAAGCTAATCTGGCACCACCCTTGAACAATCATGCAGATTCATCTTGAGTGTACGTGTGAATACTGTTTGCTTTTGTGATTTCAGCAACAGAAGGTGGTATGTTTGGAAATGTCTCGGGTGGCCTGTCATTCTCAGCTTTAGCGGCAACGTCGTCTGATGGATCGGGCTTTGGATTTGGTGGTAGCAAAGGTCAGTCACACTAAGGACTGCTTACAGTGCGCTTTACCCCATTTACACGCTTCAGCAGGAGATGGATCAACCATGATAATTCAAGGGTAGTGCCAGATTTGCTTGGCGCCATCAGGCGCCAAGCTAATCTGGCACTACCCTTGAATTATCATGGTCGATCCATCTCCTGCAACTGGTACAGAGTCGTTAGGTGGCGCAGCATTTAGGAAATGCTGCTGTGGGGTTGACTGGGTTAAGCCTCGGGATAGCCTCCGTCGTCTGCTCAGCATTAACCCCTAATAACTGACGAGAGCAGGCATAATCAAACACCGACATGATTTTCGTTCGCTCTGTGATTTTGGATATTATGGCTGTCAGCTTGCATTATTATTTGTTAGTGTGTGAGATCAACAAATTAAAAAATTGATTTATTGATGCAGTATGTAAGTTGATTGATTGATGATGGATTGGTCCCACTTTCGACCAGTAGTTCAGTTTGGATCAAGAGATTGAGAGATCATTTGATAAGGTGTGCGTTTAACCCATATCATACTGAGGCTAAAAGCTTCAAATTTGTACACTGCCGTATACAAGCTACATTATGGTACTTACAGATAAAGATATAGACCAATGGCTTTAGTTCAAGGGTGTGCCAGAATAGCTTGGCGCCTAGAGGCGCCAAGCTATTCTGGCACTACCCTTGAACTATTTTAGTCAAACCTATTTCACACACTGGTGTACTCCGAATGATCAGGGTTAATCTGCTCACTGTCAGTGGATGAAGGTTGTAATTTTCGGTCGTCGTTTGATTTTTGGATATTATGGCTTTCAGCTTGCAGCCAATATCACAGACCATCACACATGGTTATCTGCCTACAGTGAACATCAGATTCGACCAAATGTCAGGGAGCCAAAATCTGTGGCTGTGTCCGAAGTTTGTGATTATTGAAGTATTTCAGCGAACTCTGTGTATAGCAGAATGCCTGGAGACCAACGTTCAGATGTTTCTTGTGTCTGAAGTTTGTTAAAGCGAAGAAATGACATAGAAAAAGAGTGTAGTCTGCACTTTTGTAAAGCGTAGCTCCATGTGACTTTTGTTATGCAATCTGCATGGGTGACAGTCATCAGTCCTGGGGGCTGATTCAGCTTTTTCAAAATCCAAGAACAGTGAATTTCAGCTTTTTTTTGTTTTTGTTTGTATGTACAGAGCAGCCCTTCCACTAGCCTGTTCCAGCAGCAAGAGACATAAATTCCCATGAGCCCCTGCAGACGCAGGGGCTCATGGGAATTTATGTCTCTTGCTGGCATGGATCATAGGGCGTAGTTAGTCCACGTACTGTTTTCAGTCATTTCAATTTGGCGCACTGTCACCCATGAATCGGATCTTTTGTAGGCAGAGCGACTGTTAGTCCACGTACTGTTTTCAGTCATTTCAGTTTGGCGCACTGTCGCCCATGAATCTGATCTTTTGTAGGCAGAGCGACTGTTAGTCCACGTACTGTTTTCAGTCACTTCAATTTGGCGCACTGTCGCCCATGAATCGGATCTTTTGTAGGCAGAGCGACTGTTAGTCCACGTACTGTTTTCAGTCATTTCAATTTGGCGCACTGTCGCCCATGAATCGGATCTTTTGTAGGCAGAGCGACTGTTAGTCCACGTACTGTTTTCAGTCATTTCAGTTTGGCGCACTGTCGCCCATGAATCGGATCTTTTGTAGGCAGAGCGACTGTTAGTCCACGTACTGTTTTTAGTCATTTCAATTTGGCGCACTGTCACCCATGAATCGGATCTTTTGTAGGCAGAGCGACTGTTAGTCCACGTACTGTTTTCAGTCATTTCAATTTGGCGCACTGTCACCCATGAATCTGATCTTTTGTAGGCAGAGTGACTGTTAGTCCACGTACTGTTTTCAGTCATTTCAGTTTGGCGCACTGTCGCCCATGAATCGGATCTTTTGTAGGCAGAGCGACTGTTAGTCCACGTACTGTTTTCAGTCATTTCAATTTGGCGCACTGTCGCCCATGAATCAGATCTTTTGTAGGCAGAGCGACTGTTAGTCCACGTACTGTTTTCAGTCATTTCAATTTGGCGCTCTGTCGCCCATGAATCGGATCTTTTGTAGGCAGAGCGACTGTTAGTCCACGTACTGTTTTCAGTCATTTCAATTTGGCGCACTGTCGCCCATGAATCGGATCTTTTGTATGCAGAGTGACTGTTAGTCCACGTACTGTTTTCAGTCATTCATTTGGCGCACTGTCACCCATGAATCGGATCTTTTGTATGCAGAGTGACTGTTAGTCCACGTACTGTTTTCAGTCATTTCATTTGGCGCACTGTCACCCATGAATCGGATCTTTTGTAGGCAGAGCGACTGTTAGTCCACGTACTGTTTTCAGTCATTTCAATTTGGCGCACTGTCGCCCATGAATCGGATCTTTTGTAGGCAGAGCGACTGTTAGTCCACGTACTGTTTTCAGTCATTTCAATTTGGCGCTCTGTCGCCCATGAATCGGATCTTTTGTAGGCAGAGCGACTGTTAGTCCACGTACTGTTTTCAGTCACTTCAATTTGGCGCACTGTCACCCATGAATCGGATCTTTTGTATGCAGAGTGACTGTTAGTCCACGTACTGTTTTCAGTCATTTCAGTTTGGCGCACTGTCGCCCATGAATCGGATCTTTTGTAGGCAGAGCGACTGTTAGTCCACGTACTGTTTTCAGTCATTTCAATTTGGCGCTCTGTCGCCCATGAATCGGATCTTTTGTAGGCAGAGCGACTGTTAGTCCACGTACTGTTTTCAGTCATTTCAATTTGGCGCACTGTCGCCCATGAATCAGATCTTTTGTAGGCAGAGCGACTGTTAGTCCACGTACTGTTTTCAGTCATTTTAATTTGGCGCACTGTCGCCCATGAATCTGATCTTTTGTAGGCAGAGCGACTGTTAGTTCACGTACTGTTTTCAGTCATTTCAATTTGGCGCAGTCACCCATGAATCGGATATTTTGTAGGCAGAGCGACTGTTAGTCCACATACTGTTTTCAGTCATTTGTCACCCATGAATCTGATCTTTTGTAGGCGGAGCGACTGTTAGTCCACGTACTGTTTTCAGTCATTTCAATTTGACGCACTGTCGCCCATGAATCTGATCTTTTGTAGGCAGAGCGACTGTACGTAGAAACAGGTACCCAGCACTTTTCAAAAAACCTTGTTGCGTGTGACTTTTGTTATATTCGACCTTTTGTTATCGGCCAGTTTAACTGACGTATTACCCTCGATTTTCAGACCCCACGAAGCCGTTCCACTGGTCAGGGGCGGGTCAGAGGCTGTTCGGAGTGGGAGCAGGAGCAGGTGATGCAGGTGGAGGCGAGGAGGGGGAAGAAGGCGAGGTTCCCCCTAGCGACGACATTCACTTTGAGCCGGTCATTCCGCTGCCAGAACTGGTCAAAGTACAGACAGGTGAGGTTTCCTTGTGTTTTGTGGTGTCCACCCAACCGTCGGTCTGTCTTGCGTCTGTCTCTCTGTCTGTCCAACCATCTGTCTGTTTATCCATCCATTTCCGGAGCTGTCATCTAGCTAATGAACCACAAGAAGCATATCCATTGGTGACAGTCTTCAGCCTTCAGGCATGCTGTTTTTCTGCTATTTCACGGATTTCTGTTAAACTGAAGAAATATAAAAATAATGTAACCCTTTTAGCCCCAACACACTACAGCAGGAGATTGATTGACCATGACAATTCAAGGGTAGTGCCAGATTAGCTTGGCACCTTCAGGCACCAAGCTAATCTGGCACTACCCTTGAATTTTCATGGTCAATCCACCTCCTGCAACTGGTACATAGTCGTTAAGTAACACTTCCAAAATTTGGGAAATGCACCTGTGGGGCTGAAAGGGTTAAGTGTTTTTGTAAAAAGCACTGACTGTACACCTGATGGCACCAAGCTAATCTGGCACTACCTTTGCATTTAATGGTAGACCACTCTCCTGCTGGAGTGTGTTGAGGCTAAGTGGGTTTAACTAGAGGTGCCAAGTTAACCAGGCACTACCCTTGAACTAAGGTTGCCAAGCAAACTGGACCTTGAACTAGAGCTGCCAAGCTAATCAGGCACTACCTGGCTGTCAATAGCGCTTTTTGTCATGAATTATGACCAGGTGCCCTACTAACAACCAAAGGGTTCAGCTGGAGGCGCCCAACAAACCAAGTACTACTCTTGATCTGGAGGCACCAAACCAATCGGGCACTACTCCCCATGAGCTTGCACTGTTTTTCCAACTTCTGTAGATTTGTTCAAGCATGCAGTGTTTCTGATATTGCAACTTTGGTTTTCATCTCTTTTGTCTTCAGGAGAGGAAGACTGGGAGCCGTTGTTCTCTCAGCGAGCCAAGGTTTATCGCTTTGACGGCTCACAGTGGAAAGAACGGGGCATCGGAGAAATGAAAATCATGAAGCATAAAGAAAAACGTGAGTTGTTTCCCCAGTAGCAAAAGGCAGGCGCACATCCGTGTGCGGGCCAACTGCGGTCTTTGTCGGCCTGAGGACCTTTGCACGTTGAGCTATGTGTGTTTGTAGTGTGCAGTGGTATGTGAAATGCATAATGTTTTTACAAGCAATGGATTGATCATGATAATTCAACGGTAGTGTCAGATGAGCTTGGCACATGGAGGCGCCAAGCTCATCTGGCACTACCGTTGAATTATGATCAATCCATCTCCTACATCTTGTGCATAGTCATTAGGCAACAATTGCAAAATTTGAGAAATGCGACCCTGGAGCTAAAAGGCTAGAGTCTTGATGTAGGTAGGGGCTGCGCTGGTCTTGTCAGTTTTGTGTGCCTGTACACACGGTCGGTAAAAATGTTTGTCACGCGCACAGTCAATCAATGGTTGCCCCCCAAAACGGTTGCCCAAACGCACAAAAAGTATTTTGTGCTGCTCTTTGATTTTGGATCTTTTGGCTTGGAGCAGGGTGGAGAACTCTCCTCGGATCCGCAATTTTCCGAGGAAAGGTAGCGTCACTTCCGAGAAAATGAAATAGAGTTCCGAGAAAAATTCGCAAAACACATTTTCTCCAAGTCTCGATCCGAGTTTAAAAATAGGACGAGTTCAGGTCCGTGTCCAGCTTTTACTTTCTCGTCACTGAACGTGGCGCCCACGAGTGTAATGTTGTATGCACTGCCCCGCAATATAAGTATAAGGCTTACTCACAGGGCTTCCGTTTTAGTGCGTCTCCGGCGCACTAAAACTCAAAATCACGTACTGAAAATGTAACTAAGGGGTAGTCGGACGGCGCTAAAATTCAGTGCATTTGCGTCCGAGACACATCCTTGCGCCACCGTGCGTACCCTAACAGAGGTCGCTGACAGTCGTTCTTTGAGTTGGTTCGTTTAGCCACTCGCTTGGTCGCGGCTGCGTTCAAAATCGCCCTGACTCCGGGGTCCGTGCGATTGTCACACTGGACGGGCAAGTTTACGCCTGGTGTGGTGTCGGCATGTTATTACAAAGTGCGCGCTACATGTTGAATGCGTTACTTGCGGTGACGTCACCATTCATACTATTATGGGGTGCGGCATCGCGCGTTTCACTTTCGATCTTGAACGAAGAACTTTGTAAATGGCGGAGCAAAAGCAAAGGAAGCTGGAATGCTTCGGATTCTTCAATCCGGCACCGTCTGATCTTGATAATCTCTTAGAAGAATGTTCACTTCGACACTGCCGTCTCCATTGACAAGGGACAGTACCAGAAATGATACCCATGGGCTGTCGGTGGCACCGCCGATGCGGCGCAGTTTCAGAGTTCATGGCTGCGTGTATTTCCGTGGCTTAAAGCGCAATGGCACACGGATGACAAGCACAATATGCATGGAGGCAAACAGCAAGTCAAGAAATTTGAACAGAAATAAGTTTGTCAGTTTTTTTTTTATCATGGTCGATCCATCTTCTGGTACAGTTATTAGGCAAAAGCTCTAACTTTGGAGAAATATGTCTTTCGGGTTAAATGGGTTGAAACCAACTTTTAAGTACATCAGTTCACACACACACACACACACCCACACACACACACACACACACACACACACACACACACACACACACACACAGAAAGAGAGAGTTTAGACATCTGACTTTGGTTGTCAATCTGCTTTCAGCAGAAAAGGCTATATTCTCAGTTACAATACATTATCAAATGATCATACAAATAAATACAGGCTTTACATTATTTTCTGTGGAAGTAGAAGAGGGACATGTCACCTTAACCCTTTTAGCCCCACAGGTGCTTTTCCCAAATTTGAAAGTGTTACTTAACAACTATGTTCCAGTTGCAGGCGGTGGATTGACCATGATAATTCAAGGGTAGTGCCAGATTAGCTTGGCGCCTTCAGGCGCCAAGTCTGGCACTAGCCTTGAATTATCATGGTCAATCAATCTCCTGCTGTAGTGTGTTGGGGCTAAAAGGGTTAATGGAAATGGTTCAAGTAGCTGAAGATCTGTTGGTTTCCATGGCGACAGTGCTGTTCCGGGTTCTACAAAGGCGTGAGCAGGTGCTGAAGGTCGCCTGTAATCACCTCATCAGTACAGACATGACCTTGAAACCCATGGCGACCTCTGAGACAGCCTGGTGTTGGGTTGCCAATGACTACACAGAGAGTGAACCCAAGACAGAACAGTTTGCTGTCAAATTCAAGGTCAGGGCAACTTTTTATAAAAAAAAATCAGATTCTAGTTATAACTATTCTTAACCTTTTGGGTGTTAGCGGTTTTAGTCGCAATGATTCCGACAGGAATCATTGTGACTAAAACTGCTATGGATCCCCAAAGGATTAAATTTGTTTTTGTGTTTGATGATACTGTATGCCTACTACAAGCTGAAACCTGTAGCAAGGTGTAGACATTTCCGTTAAAGACCTGTGCAACATTTTAGCATGAAATATTTTAAAGAAATATTTACATCTTAAGACCTTTCTTTTAGTCTGGCTGGGCAGATTTTCACCCATCCCACCGTGAGATGGCCTTAGTCACTTGCTCGGCATTAAACCCAAATAACTAACTAAATAGCAAGGTACACGTAATTTGAAAGATAAGAAAGGGCTTTGGGGATACAAAATTATTTTTACATTACAATCTTTACCGGTATTCATGTCTGTTTGAAGTTGAATACTAGATATTGAATTGAAGAATGTCAAACTCTTGCAGAATATTGAACTGGCGAAAGAGTTCAAGGCCAAGTTTGAAGAGTGTCAAGAAAGGTTGCAGCAAGGTAAGTCATTCATTTCTGAGTGATTCTAACTTTTTAAAGTAAATAACCATATGAATAATTAATCAAAAATAGACAGGAATAAAAGTTGCTGCAAGGTCTTTCGTCGTGTGATAATACTTTGGTGGTGAAGACTAGCACGCACTTTTAGATTTCACTCGTCCCTTTCACTTCAAAAAGAAAATTGAACACAACTCCATTGAAAGGGGTAAAGATTCTCATGAGTGGTGCGTGCAGGGGCTCATGAGGATCTATGCCTCTTGCTGACGCCACTTTGCATCCTTAATCCTTTAACAGCTGGGGATCTTCAACGCTGAGTTTACCATTCCAAAATCACAGACTGCGTCTACTTGAAGTGAGGGGCTGAAGCAGGGTGTTCTTATCTGCAGGTGAATTGGGGGACGTCCCAGACGGTTCCCAGTCTCCCAATGCGGCCGTTCAGGAAACGATGGCGGCCTCCTCGCAGCCTGTCACGGGCGACCGGGGCAGTCCCTGTTTCACTCACGAACTGAACGTGGGAGTCCAGGACACTATGAGCGCCCTGACGCAGCCTGTGACAGGTGAGTGCCCTGCATTTGTGTTCAGCGTGTTAGTGAGTACTGAGTGCGCATGTTTTAAAGGGACCTGCTCCAGGCAGCAAAGGGTTAGTTAACCCATTTAACCCCAAGGCCCATTTCCCAAATGTCAGGTGTCGCCCAATCAATGACTATGTACTAGTTGCAGGAGATCGGTTGACAATGATAATTCAAGGGTGATGCCAGATTAGCTTGGTGCCTTCAGGCGCCAAGCTAATCTGGCACCACCCTTGAATTATCATGGTCAATCCGTCTACTGCTGTAGCACATCAGGGCTATTTTGGCTAATACATATTTTATTTATATGTCCTGGCATAATGCTGGACAAATTGACTAGATTAATTAATTAATTAAGCTAGTCACTTTTTTAAAAAAACCAAATGAAATATGAAAGTTAATTTTATAAAAGTTTGAATGATGTAAATTTAGGAACATTTCTGCTCTTCCTCTCCTTTGTACATAGGAGAGTTCCACCGTTCAGCACAAGGGCCAGTAGAAAAAGCTGCGTCATATGCCTACACACATTGATTGTTAAAAGAACGTAGAAAAGTCTTAGACAACATTGATATCCCGGTGTATCAGCAAATTTTAGCGTTCAAAGCCTGCCATGGAGCAGATTGTTTTAAGCGAGGGAGTGTTGGTAGTTTATTTTGTGGCACTGCTGTGATGAAATTTCAGTTGGGATAAGGTGCCTGGATAGTGCTCTGTACTGCTGTCAACTTGGGATATGACAGAACAGCAGAGGACCCAAATTTTTGCTATATCCAACGTTTGTCACTAGCGAAGAGTGTATTGCGGACCTATGAAAATTTCTTGTCTGACTGGTTATATCTGATCTTGTTATAAGCAGAACTTTACAATACTGACAAGCAAAAGAAATTCAACATTTTTGGAATGATTGGAAACACTAAAGCGTTTTCAATGAGTCCCAAAATTTTGCTTTTCTGTTGCTGGTGAGTATGTAACGCGCTGTGTTATTATCAAAACAGGCGATTGTGGCAACTCTTACTACACCCAGGAGATGAACGTCTTGGTGGAGGACAGTATGTCAGCGACGGCCCAGCCTGTCATTGGTGACAGAGGAAATCCTTACTACTCCCAGGAACTGAACATCGGAGCGGAGGATACGTTCGTGTCCAGTTCGCAGCCTGCGATGGGCGACCGGGGAAATCCTTATTATTCTCGCGAGCTCGATGTGGCTGGTCAGGACGCCACAATCACTTCTACCAGTTACGCGCCCCTGGGGGATGGAAGCAAACCACATTTCTCCGAACTTCTCACAGAGGAAGGTGAGTTGTCTGTTGAGATACAAAAATTGTCAATGCACTGATTTTCTTTGAAATGCATGCTTAAGCTTGTGTATGCCACCACCAGTACTATACAGGCCTCATGCACATGGCGGTTAAGCCATGATAACCTATTTCTTTTGAAGAGTGTAGATATAAAGGTCTTGGTGTATTACCAGCAAGAGACATAAATTTCCACAAGATGCTGCAGCTGTAGTATCTCATGAGAATTTATATCTCTTGCCAACAGTCAGTCAGTTTTAGCCCTTAAAGCTCAGGCATGGGAAATGTCCTCGGATCCGAGGTTTTCAGCGGAAAATAATGTCACATTCCTAAAAAAATATGCTCAGATTGCACAGATTTTCATCGCTTGTTTTTCTTTTTCGGGGGTGGGGTTTCGGCTAATTTTTGCTTTGGCAATTCCCATGCCTAAAAGCTTTGACACGCTACGACAGCATGTGGATCGACCATGATAGTTCAAAGGTGGTGTCAGAATAGATTAGCACCTGTAGGCGCCAAGCTCTTCTGACACCACCACCCTTAAACTATCGCAGTTAATCTCCAGAACTGGTCGATCTATCAAAGGACATCATTTTCGTGTTTTTTTTTAACTGATGGTTGCATCCTCAGAATGTAATGAGTTGGAGACTGCTGTTGTGCTGTGAGATTATCTTATTGTTCAGTATTACGATATATTGTAGTAAGTCGCCTGTTTATATGGACTTCACATTTTTGTGTATTGATGTTTACATCAGAATTTGTTATGGTTGGCAAGCTTGCAGTCCTTTTTTTTTTTCTCGGCTTTATTGTGATTTGCTTCACTTTGGCTTCTGCTGTGTGTGACGTTTTAACTCATTCAGCCTGATTCACATATTTCCCAAATTTGGGAGGCGTCATCTAACGACAGGTGCCAAGCTAATCTGGCACTACCCTTGAATTATCATGGTCGACCCATCTCCTGCTGTAGTGCATCAGGGCTGAATGAGTTAAGGCAAGTGTGTGCTATTCCATGATTTGAGACCTTGCAGTCTAGAGCCGTAGGGTCCAAAATCATAGACCGGCACGGCACAGTTTTGGTGATGTAGGTTAGAACCTGTTTTTGAGTGACCCCCTCATGTAAGAGATCACCTGTTATTAAAACCAGCCGCCTAAATAAAGGTCTTTAATGACGGGTGCCACCTTTGGCCCTTCATTGCTTCTATTGAGAGAGCGCCTGTCTTTTAAGACCACCTTCGGCTTTCAATAAAGGTGGTCACTCAAAGGTGGTCACTCAAAGCGGGTTGTGCTGCAAAGAAATATTTTTAATGTGATTCTTACAAAAGACTTTTCCATTTCTTAACCCCCATACTCCCAAGAAAGATGGACTCCACACTATTGCAAGAGGTATAGATCCTCATGAGGCCCCCGCAATTGCGGGGGCCTCATGAGCATCTATGCCACTTGCTGAAACCACATATCCATTGTTCATGGATGGCTGAAGCTCTTTCGTATTGATTTCGCGACAGATTTCAGACGCACAATGCACGTACAGTGGCAGTAAAGTACAGTGGAGTCCGCTTAACACGAATTTCCGGGGACACGGAAAATCACTTCGTGTTAACCGTATTTCGTGTTAACCAATATGGCCTCAAAATTGATCACGGCCCTCCCGGCAAGGAAAAAGTGTGTAAGAGATGCGTGCATGAATGAGTACGAGGTTAAAAGTGCATATTATTGTACTATATATGCTTACATTACGTTCAGCTCGCTAGGAAAACACAAGGATATGTGTACAGCTCACGTAGTTAATGTAAAATCCATCAGGTAAAATCCATAGTAAAGTAAAAGCACCACGGGCATCTGGCATCGGTAAAAGCAACACAGTCAAAGTCATTTAAAAAACGGGCCATGATCGAAGTCGGTCTTGCGTTATTGACAGCCCGTGTAGAGAGACAATCGTGGATCTCATTAATCTTGTTTTTTCACTTCAAGCGTAGTCGACTTGTGTTTTACCTTGGGGGGGTAGCCGTGATCGGTAGTTAACTAAATTGAGGGAGTGTTGGTACACGAATGATGCATGAATTCAGTTCAGAAACACTAGCCAATGAGAAGACGGATTACAACGACTGAAGGCTATTTAGCCAATCACAGGCTAGAGTTCGTTCATGTGTCGTGTGTACTACAGCACGAGAGCGACACGTGCAGTGCCCCTTTCATGAGTCGGTTTTTGGTGTTTGAGACTGGAATGTGTGTTCGTGTTAAACAGGTGAATAATAGTGAAATTGCTCTTGTCGGGAACCGAAAACAGCTTCATGTTAAGCGAAATTTCGTGTTAAGCATTTCGTGTTATCAGTGAAATTTTAATACATAATAAGAAGGCCGACAGCCGGAAATGCAAAAGCGGTTCGTGTTAACCGGAAATTCGTGTTAAGCGAGTTCGTGTTAACTGGACTCCACTGTAGTTAAAATCTTTGTTCCATTTGTCCCATGCTGATTGATATTTGATAGAAGTTTGATATTGCCGAAGGTTTAATGAATGTAGATTTTGTTTTGATTTTCCAATGCACGAAAACAGGCCAGACTTTTCGACAGGACCATGGCATCTCTGACATTGCACACAAAACGCAAACACCACTAGGTGACAGAGGCAATGTTTTGTACACAAGACAGCTACATGTCGCATCACAGGATGCCATGTCACAACAAAATGTCACACTACTAGGTGACAGAGGCAATGTGGTGTACAAAAGACAGCTAGATGTCATATCACAGGACGCCATGTCACAACAAAATGTCACACCAATGGGTGACAGAGGCAATGTGTTGTATTCGAGACAGCTAGATGTCACATCACAGGACACCATGTACCAACAAAATGTCACTTCACTAGGAGATGTCACATCACAGGACGCTGTGTCACAACAAAATGTCACACCACTAGATGACAGAGGCAATGTGGTGTACTCAAGACAGCTAGATGTCACATCACAAGATGCCATGTTACCACAAAATGTCACTTCACTAGGAGATGTCACATCACAGGACGCTATGTCACAACAAAATGTCACACCACTAGGTGACAGAGGCAATGCGTTGTACTCGAGACAGCTAGATGTCACATCACAGGACGCCATGTCACAACAAAATGTCCCGCCGCTAGGCGACCGAGGCAATGTTCTGTTCAGCAAACAGCTAGATGTCACATCACATGACACCATGTCACAACAAAATGTCACTTCACTAGATGTCACATCACAGGACGCTATGTCACAGCAAAATGTCACACCACTAGGTGACAGGGGTAATGTGTTGTACTCGAGACAGCTAGATGTCACATCACAGGACGCCATGTCACAACAAAATGTTACACCACTAGGTGACAGGGGCAATGCGTTGTACTCGACACAGCTAGATATCACATCACAGGACGCCATGTACGCCATGTCACAACAAAATGTCACACTAGTCACATCACAGGACACCATGTCACAACAAAATGTCACACCACTAGGTGACAGAGGCAATGTTATGTACAGCAAACAGCTAGATGTCACGTCACAGGACGCCATGTCACAACAAAATGTCACTTCACTAGGAGATGTCACATCACAGGACACTATGTCACAACAAAATGTCACACCACTAGGTGGCAGAGACAATGTGGTGTACTCAAGACGGCTAGATGTCACATCACAAGATGCCATGTTACCACAAAATGTCACACCGTTAGATGACAGAGGCAATGCGTTGTACTCGAGACAGCTAGATGTCACATCACAGGACGCCATGTCACAACAAAATGTCACACCACTGGGTGATAGAGGCAATGTGTTGTATTCGAGACAGCTAGATGTCACATCACAGGACGCCATGTCACAACAAAATGTCACACCACTGGGTGATAGAGGCAATGTGTTGTATTCGAGACAGCTAGATGTCACATCACAGGACGCCATGTCACAACAACATGTCACACCACTAGGTGACAGGGGCAATGCGTTGTACTCAAGACAGCTACATGTCACATCACAGGATGCCATGTCACAACAATATGTCACACCACTAGGTGACAGGGGCAATGCGTTGTACTCAAGACAGCTAGATGTCACATCACAGGACGCCATGTCACAACAAAATGTCACACCATTAGTCACATCACAGGATGCCATGTCACAACAAAATGTCGCACCACTAGGTGACAGAGGTAATGTGTTGTATAGTAGACAGCTAGATGTCACATCACAGGATGCCATGACACAACAGAATTTCACACCACTAGGTGACAACGGCAATGTTCTGTACAGCAAACAGCTAGATGTCACATTAAGGGACTCTATATCACAACAAAATGTCACACCACTGGGTGACGCAGGCAGTGCACACTACAGTAGACAGCTGGATGTGCCAGAATCAGCAGCAGCTTGTAGTGACACTGACGCCAAGACTAAGGCAGAAACAGCCACACAGAGTATGCCGTCGCACACTGAGGCTGGAAAAGGAGTGAGAAAGAAACGTGGGCTGGCCATATATCCCAGCCGTCTGGAGGCCTCCACTGGCAGTGAGTGTCACCCAGTCCTATGCCTGGCCAGTGCATCTTGGGTAGCGCAGCATACTTGCATCCCATTCTGCTCCATGTAGTGAACTAAACCAAATGATCACAGTTTGGTTTTTGTGTTGAACTAAACCAAATCATGATCACAGTTGGTTTCTTTTGTCTTGAACTAAACCAAATGATCACAGTTGGGTTTTTTTGGTCTTGAACTAAACCAAATGATGATCACAGCTGGGGTTTTTATGTTGAACTAAACCAAATGATGATGGGAGTGTATTTCATGGTCAGGTGTGAAGATTGCCTGTCACTGTAGTACCAGAGTGAACAATCTTGTTTGTTATGGTGTACATGTCCTTGTTGTAGTCAGTGTTTATTGGCATGAAAGAATGCTCATATGATTGTGAATTTCATCTTTTTTTTTTAAAGCCTGCATTATTTGTTTTTAACTCATATAGGCATGACGCCCTACAGCAGGAAAGTGGACTGACCATGATAATTCAAGGGTAGTGACAGATTAGCTTAATGGCAAAGCAGCAGGGCCAGATGGCATCCCAGCAGAGTCTCTGAAAGCAGACCTAGAGACAACAGTTGAGATGCTGTACCCACTGTTTGGAAAGATCTGGGAAGAGGAGGTGATGCCAGCTGACTGGAAGGAGGGGTACCTAATCAAGCTTCCCAAGAAAGGCGACCTCAGCAAGTGTTCCAACTACAGAGGAATCACCTTGCTGTCAGTACCAGGAAAGGTCTTCAACAGGATCATCCTAGAGAGAATGAAGAGCTCCGTTGACCCCCAGCTGAGAGACCAGCAAGCAGGATTCAGGAAGAACCGATCATGTACAGACCAGATCGCCACTCTCCGCATCATCGTGAAACAGTCTCTGGAGTGGAGCTCCCCGCTGTACGTCAACTTTGTGGATTATGAGAAAGCATTTGACAGCGTGGACCGAGAGACTCTGTGGAAACTCCTACGACACTACGGTGTACCCACAAAGCTCGTCCGCCTGATCAAGAGCAGCTATGATGGCATGACATGTCGCGTGATCCACGAAGGGCAGTTCACCAGAGAGCTCCAGGTCAGAACTGGTGTCAGGCAGGGGTGTCTGCTGTCTCCGTTCCTCTTCCTACTGGCCATAGACTGGGTCATGAAGATGACCACAGAGCACAGACGAAGTGGAATACAGTGGACACTGTGGAAACAGCTTGATGACCTCGATTTTGCAGACGACTTGGCATTACTGTCCCACACTCATCAACAAATGCAGGACAAGACCACGAGGCTTGCTGACATCTCGTCCCAAGTGGGCCTCACCATTCACAAACAGAAAACAAAGACAATGAGGCTGAACGCAACCAGGGAAGAACCAGTCTTGCTTGCTGGCACCCCGTTGGAGGAGGTGGAGTCCTTCACCTATCTCGGGAGCATCATAGACAAAAAAGGCGGCACTGATGCAGATGTCAGAGCACGAATCGGTAAAGCCAGAGCAGCCTTTCTCCAGTTGAAAAAAGTGTGGAGTTCCAGAGAGCTGTCACAACACACCAAAGTCCGGATTTTCAACTCCAATGTAAAAGCAGTTCTCCTATATGGAGCAGAGACATGGAGATTGACAAAAACCAGTCAACAGAGTACAGACCTTCATGAACAGTTGCCTTAGAAGAATTTTGAAAATCCACTGGCCAGAGAAGATCAGCAACGTCAGACTCTGGGAGAGAACAGAGCAGATAACAGCAGAGAATGAAATTGGGCGAAGAAGATGGGGATGGATCGGTCACAGTCTGAGAAAGCCAGCTTCCAGTATCACTAGGCAGGCATTGTCATGGAACCCCCAGGGAAAGAGGAAAAGAGGTAGGCCGAGAAACTCCTGGCGTCGAGACCTCCAAGCAGACATCAAGAGACTGGGAACCACCTGGAGTAGAATCGAAGGAGAAGCACAGGACAGGAGTTGCTGGAGGTCTCTTGTCGACGGCCTATACCCAGGTAGGGGTGACAGGCGTAAGTAAGTAAGTAAGTAAGACAGATTAGCTTGGCACCATCAGGCGCCAAGCTAATCTGGCACTACCCTTGAATTATCATGGTCAATACATCTCCTGCAACTGGTACATAGTGAGTTGATACCTCAAATTTGTTATGATTGTGGTCATTGGGTTAAACAGGTTTACGCCCTCTCTCTTCTCATTTCTTCTTTTTCTGTTTGATGAAATGAAGGTGAAAAATGATTATGAATAACCATGATGAATTTGTCCTGGTGCATTAGGTGTCGAGGTGTGCGGTTGATGCAAGTTTTGCCTCATAAATATTTATTTTCTGCCCCTGTGTTCTGTGTGCTTGTCATTCAAACCCTTCTTTTTGCTTGTCGGTTGCTGTGATTGCTTTATTGAGCTGGTACAGTTACACCTGTTTCAGCAACCACCGGTTTTGACAAGAAACAAGGGGTCTTAACCCTTCCATGTCCGTAGCAGTTTTAGTCACGATGATTCCTACAGGAAAGGGTTACAACTGTCATTTGTCTCTCAAGAGAGGTCGTGAAGGGCAAAAAGTCACGTGTCATTCAAGACCATCATTTAGGTGGCTACAGCCAGAGTGAGGGTTAGTGGCTACAGCCAGGGTTAATGTTAGTGGCTACAGCCATAGTTAGGGTTAGTGGCTACAGCCAGGGTTAGGGTTAGTGGCTACAGCCATAGTTAGGGTTAGTGGCTACAGCCAGGGTTAGGGTTAGTGGCTACAGCCAGGGTGAGGGTTAGTGACTACAGCCAGGGTTAGGTTAGTGGCTACAGCAAGGGTTAGGGTTAGTGGCCACAGCCAGGGTTAATGTTAGTGGCTACAGCCATAGTTAGGGATAGTGGCTACAGCCAGGGTTAGGGTTAGTGGCGACAGCCAGGGTTAATGTTGGTGGCTACAGACAGGGTTAGGGTTAGTGGCTACAGTCATGGTTAGGGTTAGTGGCTACAGCCAGGGTTAGGGTTAGTGGCTACAGCCAGGGTTAGGGTTAGTGGCTACAGCCAGGGTTAATGTTAGTGGCTACAGCCATAGTTAGGGTTAGTGGCTACAGCCAGGTTTAGGGTTAGTGGCTACAGCCAGGGTCAGGGTTAGTGGCTGCAGCCAGAGTTAGGGTTAGTGGCTACAGCCAGGGTCAGGGTTGGTGGGCTACAGCCAGGCTTAGGGTTGGTGGCTGCAGCCAGGGTTAGGGTTAGTGGCTACAGCCAGGCTTAGGGTTGGTGGCTGCAGCCGGGCTTAGGGTTAGCGGCTACAGCTGGGCTTAGGGTTAGCGGCTACAGCCAGGGTTAGGGTTAGTGGCTACAGCCGGGCTTAGGTTTAGCGGCTACAGCCGGGCTTAGGGTTAGTGGCTACAGCCACCTATATAATGGTCTTGAATGACAGGTGGATGCTCGAAATAGGATCTCTTGCTGTATCTTGCTGAGTGTACAATTGTATTGCCTAGTGGGTGCATTTGCCTTCTGAGATGATTATTACACGGTGTATGATATCATTAACACTCAAACTCCCTGAATGAAATGGCTTCGATTCTAAAGAACGGATGCCCTGGGTGACTTGGGTGGGGTTAGGTATTTTTTAGTTCCCAGGGTCACCCTGGTCAGCCTCACAGGGTGGGGTTTTCTCTCCATTCTGGGGCATGTGTTTCTGTCTACCCTTTGTCCATTCACCTGTATTTGCCTTTTTAAAATTCTCCCTACTGTCTGCACTGCCTGTAGCTCTTGATATTGGATGTGTGTTGCTAAATGGTCTTAGCTTTATTTAGACCCCATGTTGTAGGTTTATTTAACGTATTTGACCGGCTGGCGACATACATTCAATTTTCTGTTTAGTTTTTTTTCACAAGCAGTGCAGGCACGTCCTGAGAAAGCCTTGTTGCTGTCGGGACGTTAAGCAATGTACAATCAATCAATCAATCTAAAGAACGGAAGTCACCATATGCTTGGAGATAAAGGTTAATTCTATGCCTTTCCCCGCCTTTAAAATGATGCTGACTATTTAAATCCTGATGCAGTTCAAGGTTTCAAACCTGATTGCCATTCGACAGGTAGGGTAAGAAATTTAGCTAGCAGACCATTTAATCCCACGGTCGCATTGCCCAAATGTTGGTGTCATCTTTCGACGATATACCAGTTGCACGAGGTGGATCAACCATGAAAATTCAAGGGTAGTGCCAGCTTGGCGCCACAAGGTGCCAAGCTAATCTGGCACTACCCTTGAATTACCATGGCCAATCCATCTCCATCTGGAGTGTGTCGGAGCAAAATGGAATAAATTTGTATGTGTTGCTTGCGAAAATATGAAATTTGCACTTCCATGATAGAAATTTATATAGGTGCGGATAGTCTGAAATCATCAGAAATTTAAACTTTTGAGGTCTTGGTGCTAATGTTTGTGACGAATTATGTTCGACACTGTAATGGTATTATGTTAGTTGTGTTGTTTGGAGCCATTTTGATTTTCAAAGCACAGAATTGCAGAGGATTACCAATGATTAATTTAATATATTCCTTCCATACCTGTACCTGTCAATCATGATTTTTTTTTGTGTTTTGGTTGGTTTATCTGCTTCATTTGGAGTGGCTGAGTGTGTGTGCCGATTTGTGCAAATTATTGATTGTCTGATCTGATCATATGCCATGTGTGTCATGTCAAAACACTTGTTTGCATGCTTCTTTTTTAAATATTAGTGGTGTCGGTTGTGTTTTTTGTGTTGTTTCGCTGCATTGATTTTGGTGTGTGCGCTTGTGTAGGGGGAGGGGGGTAACTTTTGTTTGGCATTTTCACTTTGTGTCGTTTCTGCTGTCACCTTAACACCACAATGTGCTGGTCTGTAATTTTGGGCCATACAATTCTGGACTGTAAGGCCCCCAACCGGGTCTGCCCTGGGGGACTTGGGTGGGGTTAACTATTTTTTAGTTCCCAGGGTCACCCTGGTCAGCCCCGCAGGGTGGGTTTTCCCCTCTATTTTGGGGCATGTGTTTCTGTCTACCTTTGGTCCATTCACCTGTATTTTCCTTTTTTAAACTCTCCTCTCTGCCTGTAGCTCTTGATATTGGATGTGTGTTGCTAAATGGTCTTAGGTTTATTTAGCGTTTTAGACCGGCTGGCGACATGCATCCAATATTCTGTTTAGTGTTTTTTTTCACAAGCAGTGCAGGCACGTCCTGAGAAAGTCTTGTTACTGTCGGGACGTTAAGCAATGTACAACCAACCAACCAACCAACCTGGACTGTAAGGGCCAAAATCAGAGAACAATGCACGGAAAATGAGCGCTCTTTGTAAGCAGCCACCTCCCTTGCAACAACAAAAAAGTCATAACCCATTTAGCCCCAACGCACATCACCAGGAGATGGATTGACCATGATAATTCAAGGGTAGTGCCAGATTAGCTTGGCGCCAGATGGCGCCAAGCTAATTTGGCACTACCCTTGAATTATCATGGTCAATCCATCTCCTGCTGTTGTGCATCAGGCTAAATGGGTTAGCCTTTTCTCTTCTCTGAATTCGCCAAGCTAATCTGGCACTACCCTTGAATTATCATGTCCATCCTGCAGCTGATACAGTTGTGAGGTGACCCCTGATGGCACCAAGCAAATCTGGCATTACCCTTGAATTATCATGGTCAATCCATCTCCTGCAACTGGTACATGGCTGTTCCCTTGCATAACTTGGGAAATGCGGCCATGGGGTTAAGTGGGTGAAGAGACAGTTGTTCTCTCCAGCAGTCTTCACAGGTTAAAGTGTCACCTGTCTATTATAGACCATCTTTTAGGTGGCTGCAGCCAGGGTTAGGGTTAGTGGCTACAGCCAGGGTTAGGGTTGGTGGCCACAGTTTAGGTTAGTGGCTACAGCCATGGTTAGGCTTAGTGGCTACAGCCAGGGTTAGGGTTCATGGCTACAGTTAGTTATTTGGGTTTAACGCCGAGCAGGCAACTAAGGCCATCTCACGGCGGTTCCATGGCTACAGCCAGGGTTAAGGTTAGTGGCTACAGCCAGGGTCAGGGTTAGTGGCTACAGCCAGGGTTAGGGTTAGTGGCTACAGCCAGGGTTAGGGTTCGTGGCTACAGCCAGGGTTAGGGTTAGTGGCTACAGCCTGGGTTAGGGTTAGTGGCTACAGCCAGGGTTACGGTTAGTGGCTACAGCCAGGGTTAGGGTTGGTGGCTACAGCCATGGTTAGGGTTGGTGGCTACAGCCAGGGTTAGGGTTGGTGGCTACAGCCAGGGTTAGGGTTAGTGGCTACAGCCAGGGTTAGGGTTAGTGGCCACAGCCAGGGTTAGGGTTAGTGGCTACAGCCAGGTTTAGGGTTAGTGGCTACAGTTAGGGTTAGTGGTCACAGCCAGGGTTAGGGTTAGTGGCTACAGCCAGGGTTAGGGTTAGTGGTCACAGCCAGGGTTAGGGTTAGTGGCTACAGCCACGGTTAGGGTTAGTGTCTACAGCCAGGGTTAGGGTTAGTGACTACAGCCATGGTTAGGGTTAGTGGTCACAGTCAGGGTTAGGGTTAGTGGCCACAGCCAGGGTTAGGGTTAGTGGTCACAGCCAGGGTTAGGGTTAGTGGCTACAGCCAGGGTTAGGGTTAGTGGTCACAGCCAGGGTTAGGGTTAGTGGCCACAGTTAGGGTTAGTGGCTACCGCCAGGGTTAGGGTTGGTGGCTACAGCCAGGGTTAGGGTTAGTGGCTACAGCCAGGGCTAGGGTTAGTGGCTACAGTTAGGGTTAGTGGTCACAGCCAGTGTTAGGGTTAGTGGCTACAGCCAGGGTTAGGGTTAGTGGTCACAGCCAGGGTTAGGGTTATTGGCCACAGCCAGGGTTAGGGTTAGTGGCCACAGCCAGGGTCAGTGTTAGTGGCTACAACCAGGGTTAGGGTTAGTGGCCACAGCCAGGGTTAGGGTTAGTGGCTACAACAAGGGTTAGGGTTAGTGGCTGCAGCCAGGGTTAGGGTTAGTGGCTACAACCAGGGTTAGGGTTAGTGGCTACAGCCAGGGTTAGGGTTAGTGGCTACAGCCTGGGTTAGGGTTAGTGGCTACAACCAGGGTCAGGGTTAGTGGCTACAGCCAGGGTTAGGGTTAGTGGCCACAACCAGGGTTAGGGTTAGTGGTCACTGCCAGAGTTAGGGTTAGTGGCTACAGCCTGGGTTAGGGTTAGTGGCCACAGCCATGGTGAGGGTTAGTGGCTGCAGCCACCTAAATGATGGTCTAAGTAACAGGTACTGCTGGATCCAATCTCTGAATGAGCCAATTTTGTGGCAGTTGCTTCATTGGAAGAAAAATTTGAATATAATTTGCGGCATTAGGTGCCGATTGAAAAATTCCATTCTAATTGCCGTCTGTTGACTTTTTTCAGGCGGTGAGGACCAGTATGAAGAGTATGATGATGATGACGACGACGATGATGATGATGATGACGACGAAGATGATGATGAGGAAAAAGTGGAGTTTGAGAAACGAGTTACGCTGTTCTGCTTTGAAGATAATGAGTGGAAGGTAAGGACGCTGCTGTATTATGTTGGTGATTTATACGTTAGGAAATTGAATCTCCTGGATCTTAACCCTTATCATTCGGAATACACCAGTGTGTGAAATAAGTTTGACTAAAATAGTTCAAGGGTGGTTCCAGAATAGCTTGGCGCCTTTAGGCGCCAAGCTATTCTGGCACCACCCTTGAACTAAAGCCATTGGTCTATATCCTTATCTGTAAGTACTGTAATGTAGCTTGCATATGGCAGTGTACAAATTTGAAGCTCAGTATGATATGGGTTAAGGCAGCTTTCATAGGACAACTCACACTTGTGAGCATTTCCAACCCTAGGATTGAACTTTTTGCCTACTAGTAACTCGCCTGTATAATGTGCATGTATGTACTCTACAACTAAACAGTGTTGTTAAAAGTTCATTTGTGGATCGGTTGCCCATGACTGGTGACGGCTTGTAATGACACACTAAGAGCTAAAAATAGCCAAACACACACACTGCATGCGAACTCTAGCTGGGCGGATCTCGCCTCGGATAATCTTATCGCGAAAGTTATCTAGCAGCAGTTGAAGGCAATATCCTTAGGCAAAGAGTTACTGGTTCGGAATTATTAACTGCCTTGTATTATGACTCCGGATTTGACTCCGGTGTTGTCTGAGCAGCAGTTTATTAACTCATTCAGCCCGACGGCCGTATTTAACACATTTTAGAGGCGTCATCTAACGACTATGCACCAGTTGCAGGAGATGGGTGGATCATGATAATTCAAGGGCAGTGCCAGATTAGGTTGGCGCCGACAGGCGCCAAGCTAATCTGGCACTACCCTTGAATTATCATGGTCGACCCATCCCCTGCTATAGTGCGTCAGGGTTGAATGAGTTAATCCATTCAGCTCCAAGGCGTCACCAAACAACTGTGTAATAATTATGTGCAGGAGATGGATCGACCATGATAATTTAAGGGTAGTGCCAGATTAGCTTGGCACCATCAGGCGCCAAGCTAATCTGGCACTACCCTTGAATTATCATGGTCAATCCATCTCCTGCTGTTGAGCATCAGGCTAAACCTGGGTTAGCCTTTTCTCTTCTGGTGCTAGAAATGATGTGTATACCGCCGCCACCAACACATCGCTGATAGGCCTGACAGCCTGAGGCACACAGATGTGATTGGGGCCAGCGAGAGGCATAGATACTCATCAGTCCCAACATCTGCAATTGGTTTATGAGAATCTGTGTCTCTTGCGTATGGGCGTTGTTTGCTGTCCTCCGGTGTAGAGCGGGTTCATTATGAGACCAGGACGCATCAATTGTTTTCTTTTTTTTTGTCATGCAGAAACGGGGCCTTGGCAACCTGCGGGTGATATACGATGATGATCTGAACGGCAATAAACTGGACATTGTCAAAGACGACGGAGAGAAAATGTGCAGCCACGTTATCTGCCGTGAACAAACCATTTCAGTGTAAGTCGTCTGTGTCCCTGATACACTTCAGCAAAGTTGGCACAGAGTGGTTTTAGCAAGGGGCACAGAACCTCATGGGCCCCTGCAACTGCCTGGGCCCATGAGGATCCATGCCTCTTGTTAAGACCATCATGACCATCTGTGCTTCTAGAAGTCAGATCTTGTTCACTTTTTCTTTGCAGTTAGGGGGTTAATTAGTTAGTTAACCCCTTAACTGCAAAGTAAAGGCCGCAGTTTTGGAGGTGTTGCCTGACGACCCTGTACCAGCTGCAAGAGGTGGATCGACTTGCCAGTAGGTGCCAATCTAGTCTGGCACTACCCTTGAATGATCATGGTTGATCCATCTCCTGCTGTAGTGCATTGTGGCAAAATGGGTAAATCCCCTTATGCAGACTGGCCTCCGTAGCGCAGTGGTTAGCGCGTCGGACTGGCGGCCAGGAGATCCGGGTTCGAATCCCAGCCGTGCAATCATTGACACCGTGCGATGCATCATAACCCAGGTAGCACCCCCAAAATTGCATCAGCCTTCCCATTGGGTCCATAGCACACCCGCTCTAGGTAGCAGCTGACCCAGGTAGCAGCTGACCCAGGTAGGAAAAATCACGCTTGACTTGGCTGGGATTCTACCTTGGCTGGGATTCTACCTGACATATATAGCAGCAGGGCCAGGAGTCTGGTTGGAACTACCTGACATATATAGCAGCAGGGCCGGGAGTCTGGTTGGAACTACCTGACATATATCAGCAGGGCCGTGAGTCTGGTTGGAACTACCTGACATATATAGCAGCAGGGCCAGGAGTCTGGTTGGAACTACCTGACATATATAGCAGCAGGGCCGGGAGTCTGGTTGAAACTACCTGACATATATCAGCAGGGCCGGGAGTCTGGTTGGAACTACCTGACATATATAGCAGCAGGGCCGGGAGTCTGGTTGGAACTACCTGACATATATAGCAGCAGGGCCAGGAGTCTGGTTGGAACTACCTGACATATAGCAGCAGGGCCGGGAGTCTGGTTGGAACTACCTGACATATATAGAGTCTGGTTGGAACTACCTGACATATATAGCAGCAGGGCCAGGAGTCTGGTTGGAACTACCTGACATATATAGCAGCAGGGCCGGGAGTCTGGTTGGAACTACCTGACATATATCAGCAGGGCCAGGAGTCTGGTTGGAACTACCTGACATATATAGCAGCAGGACCGGGAGTCTGGTTGGAACTACCTGACATATATAGCAGCAGGGCCAGGAGTCTGGTTGGAACTACCTGACATATATATAGCAGCAGGGCCGGGAGTCTGGTTGGAACTACCTGACATATATATAGCAGCAGGGCCAGGAGTCTGGTTGGAACTACCTGACATATATATAGCAGCAGGGCCGGGAGTCTGGTTGAAACTACCTGACATATATAGCAGCAGGGCCAGGAGTCTGGTTGGAACTGGCGGGCCTGGGTGAGCACACTGGGGTTGATGGGGATGAGCGGCGTGAGAGGAAGACCTCTGAGGTCGACAAAGGAAACTTGGAGCAGAAATTAAAAAAAAAAAAAAAATCCCCGTCTGCATACAGCCACCAGCAGTGTAGACAGTTCCCATGGCTGTACGCACATGGGGGTTGATCATTTGCTTTGCCTGTGTCAACAGAGACAACAAGTCGTGTTTGTGGCGCCCGCTGGATTACTCCACAGACGAAGCCGTGCGTCGACATTTCAAGGTCACCTTTAGTTCTATGCAGGCTGCTGAAGAATTTGCTACTATGTTTAGACAGGTAAAGTTTTATCATTTAGTATGCTTAACTCATTCAGCCCGACAGCCGTATTTCCCAGATTTTGGAGGCGTCATCTAACATCTATGCACCAGTTGCAGGAGATGGATCAACAAGGGCAGTGCCAGATTAGCTTGGCGCCGACAGGCACCAAGCTAATCTGGCACTACCTTTGAAAGATCATGGTCGATCCATCTCCTGCTGTAGTGTGTCAGGACTGAATGGGTTAAGTCTCATTTTAATAGCAATATATATACTGATGAGCAAAAGAAATGCGACATTTTTGGCATCATCGGAAACACTAAAAATGTCACATTTCTTGTACTCGTCAGCATAGTAATAGTGATGATAAATAGTTCTTGTACATATACCAGGCTCCAGGTGCTTTTGTACAGCAGAACCGTTTTGATCAAACACCCTGTATTAGAGATCACATGGCATTAAAGACCATCATTTAGGTGGCTGTAGCTACCACTGACAGTTGTTAATGCCAGGTGACATTTTTCTTGCTAAAAAGGCGGTTGCTTAACCCTTATCATTCGGAATACACCAGTGTGTGAAATAAGTTGGACTAAAATAGTTCACAGGTAGTGCCAGAAATAGCCTGGCGCCTCTGGCACCACCCTTGAACTAAAGCTGTAAGTTAGTGCAACTGCGGTAAGTTAGTGCAACTGCGGTAAGTTAGTGCGACTGCAGTAAGTTAGTGCAACTGTGGTAAGTTAGTGCGACTGCGCTAAGTTAGTGCGACTGCGGTAAGTTGGTGCAACTGTGGTAAGTTACTGCAACTGTGGTAAGTTAGTGCGACTGCGGTAAGTTAGTGCAACTGCAGTAAGTTAGTGCGACTGTGGTAAGTTAGTGCAACTGTGGTAAGTTAGTGCGACTGTGGTAAGTTGGTGCAACTGTGGTAAAGGGGCTCATGAAGGTTTATGTCTCTTGCAGCTGGGTAGCGTTGGCTTTGTCCGGGCATTTAAAGACCCACTACCGCCGTAACTGTTCAAAGATGCACTTATGTAACAGATGGTTACGAAATGCTACACACAGGTCTAGCCATGGTTCATTTAGACACCGGACAATCCAGTTCAGCACACGTCTTAATATCAAGTATCCTGACATTGCCTTCACTCCATTCTATAAATACAACGCTATCAGTGTGAGAAACAGCTAAATATAGACTGACACGCTAACGGCAGCGCAGAGTAAATAAGTGCGATTACGAGTGTGCTTTTGCTGCATGTCCAGACTGCTGTTAAAGTCCATAAGGTGAGTCGACAAGGCATAACAAACACAAATAGTGCTGAAATGTGTCATCAGATCTATGCGTAATGGTACTTTAAGGGATTTAAATATTTCATGTCACTGTATGATAAAGTTCAGACCCACACACAGTTGTTGGCTCACTTGCGGTAGAATAAATGTGTCTGTGTGACGGGTCATCTGTTGTCCATCCGTCTTCTCTGTCACGTGTTTGTGGAAAACTGTACCTTTGAAATTTTGTTCAGATACTGATGTATGGAGATGCTTACTGTATTCTTTCTTTTGGCAGAGTCAGAAGTTAGCTGTCGAGTCGGAGTTATCAGAACAACTCACAGAAGAAATCGAAATTCCAGAAATTTTCTCCCGAGAGGACCGCAAAGGCGCTGCAGCGAAGCCGTGAATTAGACACCGTTCAGTGGAATATAGATGTGAACAGTTATGCGATTGTGTTCAGATAGTTGTAACAAGCCATGGTCTGTGATTTTGCACGTTGTGGTTTGAAGCTGTGCGGTGCAGATGACAGAAGCAGCACAGTTCAGACGTACGAAGAACTTGGCAAACTGTGACCTGAACGTGCGCTGTAAAATTGTCAAACAATAGTTCAGAAAGCAGGGCTTAAAAGCTGACTGCCAAAGTGTGTAAAATGCAGAAGTTATACTAATCATGAGAACACCCAATGAAACGAAAAGTCGATCAAATCATCAAAGAGGCTTCCAGTTTATACTATGATACCTAAAAGTGTTTGCGGTGATGTTTTAATAATGAGGAGATTTGATCGGTAACTAAGGCATCTTATGCTTTGAGAGCCAGCTGTTAACCCATTTAACCCCATGGCTGCATGTTGGAGGTGTCACCTAACAGCTGTTTATCAGATGCAGGAGATGGATCGACCATGATAATTCAAGGCTAGTGCGAGATTAGCTTGGCACCTGTCGGCACCAAGCTAATCTGGCACTATCCTTGAATTATCACGGTCGAGCCATCCCCAACTGCAGCGTGTCGGGGTTCAATGGGTTAAAGATCGAGCTAATCCAGCACTGCCCTTCAGCTGTCATGATGGATCCATCAGCCTTAACTTGTGCCTAGTGAGTAGCACATGGATTTGAAATGCTAGCCCTGCAGCTGTGAAAGTGAATGACTGTAGCACCGACAGTGCTGAACTATTTGTGTTGGTATTGGGAAACGTGATGGTGTGTGATTTGGGACTTCTTGGCAGTAGGCTGGAGGGTTCAAAATCTCAGACCAACTTGCAACATAACCATTTGGCTGTCGGGAGTGGTTTTTGTCGCGATGATTCCAGCAGGAATAGCACCCTGACATCCAGCAGGAATAGTCCCCTGACATCCAGCAGGAATAGTACCCTGACATCCAGCAGGAATAGCACCCTGACATCCAGCAGGAATAGCACCCTGACATCCAGCAGGAATAATGGTGACAAAAACCACTACCGACATCCAGCAGGTTGGTGGAATGGACACGGCAACATTTGTATTGGTGCTTGAAGTGTTAAAGGGAATATCCACGGTGATTCAACAATGGGGGGGGGGGACGATGTGAAGTTTTTTATATAATGTTTTTTTACAATAAAGCATTAGATTAGCCTTGTATTTGATGAAACATTTCTGTGTGTTACACTAGCCGATCAGTTCATCATGATTCTCAAACTACTTAAAGGCACCTGTAATGTCACTTGCAAGCTTTAACATCAGTAAAAAGAACTTTCAATTTTTTTTAAAACACATTTATTCGCACGGCTGCATTTTGAAGGTGTCAGCTAGGGAATATGTACCAGACACCTGAGACGGATCGACCATGATGATTCAAGGGTAGTGTCAGATCAGCTTGGCACCATCAGGCGCCAAGCTGATCTGGCACTACCCTTGCATCATCATGGTCGGTCCATCTCCAGCTGTAATGCGTCGGGGCTAAATGTGTTAAGATTTGTTAACGCTTTGCATTTAACGCTTTTCATCCTGATGCACTACTGATTGAAACCACTGTGACCCTGATAGTACAAAGGTGGTGCCAGAATAGCTTGTCGCCCGAGTCGCCAAGATGTTCTGGCACCACCCTTGAACTTAAACGGTTGATCTGTCTCGTAATTTGTAATGTAACCTTCATAGGACAACAAGCCAAATGTTAAGAAATCAGCCTCAGGGTGTAATAGATTAAACACTTGACGCATGCAGTATCTTGCGCTGCTCACGGTATCGGTGGCTGCGTGTGCAACAGGGTCAAACCAAAGACCGGCATTAGATTGTAGCTCGTGTACATGTTCAGCTTGACCCCTTCAGCCCGAAGGTCCCAGTTCTCAAATTTGGAGGTGTGGCCTAATGACTACCAGTTGCAGGAGCTTGACCATGATAGGCGCCAAGCTAATCTGGCACTACCCTTGAATTATCATGGTCAAGCTCCTGCTGTAGGGACTCGGGGCTAAATGAGTTAACAAAATTTCATGATAGTATGCATACAGTTTGTGTTGGTTTGCTTTGGATTTGTTAAGAAAAATGAAAAAAATGAATGTCGAAGAGCTATGTCAAATCTGGATGCAAACTTGTTTGTTGCATTTTCCAGCCTTTCCATTAAGGAAAAATTCTTTGTATTTGAGGAAAAAAAGTTTGACACGGACGGATAAAACGGAAGGCGGTCCGTCATCGGGACGGACAATACTTGATAAAGAAAACACTTAACCTGCCGTGCTTGAAGATGCGACGGACTGTGCAGCGCCTGAGACAGATTTCTTTTGTCACGCTGTCCATCCTGATGACGGACAATTTTATATCCTAGCGTAAAGCCTGGTTTTCTTCCTCTTGCAGTTAACCCATTTAACACTACGGCCGCATTTCCCAAATGTTGGACATGTTACTGTTAGTTAACGACTATGCACCAGGTGCAGGAGATGGATTGACCATGATGATTTCAGGGGTTGTGCCAGATTAGCTTGGTGCCATCAGGCGCCAAGCTAATCTGGCAATACCCTTGAATTATCATGGTCAGCCCATCTCCTGCTGAAGGGTGTTTGGGCTGAATGGGTTAATTGTATCCTCGGATGATGTGGAAGAGTAGACTGGAATCAGGCAGGTTTTGTGTGGAAGCAAATGTCACCTTTTCATTTTCATAAATTGTTCCGTGCTGATAATTGTATCATTTTCATGCCGTCTTCATGGACATATCAATGGATGGATTGTTTTCAAATCACAGCGTTTCAACACTTCCCGCGGTCAGCCTACAAATGAGTTTAAAATGTTTTGGACGTATCCTCGTGAAAATTTTGAAGTGCCGGCGCAGAATGACCTTGATAGTTCAAGGTTAGTGCCATATTAGCTGGGCACAGGAATGGGCGCCAAGCTAATCAGGCACTGCCCTTGAACTGTCACGAGCACTACATCTCTCATTGTAGGGCATCACACCTGAAAGAGCTGCCAGTGTTTGCTGTAAGCATTGATGTACATTTTTGTTCATTGAACTGTTCGTACCGTTTACCGGAGGAAAAAGTATCTTGTTTGACTTGATTTGTTTTAGCTGGAAATGTGTCAATAGGATCTAATATTTTAACCCTTTCCCTGCCACTGTACGGACATTTTCCTCTGAAATCTTGGTTCATTCAATGACTAAAAGTCGACACCGTTAAAGCAGCTTGATACAGAGTGGTCTCAGCAAGAGACGCTTGCAGTCGCAGCGCCCCATGAGGATCTGTGTCTCTTGCAGTTGGATTGTCCTGACTTTTTCTCGGCAGTGAAGGGGTTAAGAGGAATGCCCGAATCATCTTTGTCACCTTTAGCGTTCCCTGTGTGTGTGGTTGGTTTGGTGAGTTTGTTTTTTTCTCTCGGTGAAACTTTGTATGTTGGATTAATCATTGGAGACAAATTTTCAAGACTGAATTTTTCGTCTTTTTTTTTCCCCTTGGGAGGTTTTCTAGGGGGCATTGTATTTAATAGGAAACATGTTCTGTTGTACATAACACATTTTTTTCTATAGCTGGGCATATGTGTGTAGTCTGTGAGTTTGGACCTTAAAGCTTAAAGACTTAAACCATATAATGTCGTTTCATCCGTTTCATTTGTGTTTGGCAAGATGACCGTCTTATTTTTTCAACACTCTCTTTCCAGACCTAATTTTTCATCTGATTAAATAACATGTATGTTAAGATTCTGTACAGCAGAACCTGTTTTGAGCAACCATACTTTCGAGAGATCACCTGTCATTAAAGACCATCTTTCAGGTGGCTGTAGTAGTCCTGTAATACCTGGGACCCACCTTGCAGTGACAGGGGGTATAAAATGTTAGAGTTGATCCCGAATGATTTTGAGAGTGGCATCATTGGAATCGCAACAGTGGGGTGTTCAAGTACACAAAACCGTCAAAAACTCCTATACTGCTTTTCACAGCACACCCCGCACATTATAACAGAGACCGATTACAGGACTATAGCCCGCTAAATGATGGTCTTTTCACAGCACACCCTGCACATTATAACAGAGACCGATTACAGGACTATAGCCCGCTAAATGATGGTCTTTTCACAGCACACCCTGCACATTATAACAGAGACCGATTACAGGACTATGGCCAGCTAAATGATGGTCTGTAATGACAGGTGACACTTGAGAGAGCACTCTGTTTTTTAAGACCACTTTTTTTTTCACAGAAAATGTAGTTGCATGCTCCAAGCAAGTTCTGCTGTCTAGCGCTGTTTAGATATCAGTTCCTTGTGGAGATTTCAGAGCAAGGCCTGCCTGTGACAAACTTCCTCGTGTGTTCAGCAGGAAACTGCTGTGTTTATTTCTGGCATACAACGATCTTTCTGACACACATAACCCTGTCCATCCTGATACGCTAATTTTTAATGGCTAAATTTGACTTTGATATTTCAAGAATAGTGCCAGAATAGCTTGGCCCCTCCTAGCGCCAAGTTATTTTGGCACCACATTTGTAAGCTGTTATGTAGCCTTCATAGGACAATACCGGTACCACACTTTAAAAAAAAAAAGTCAGCCTCAGGATAAGATACTGAGCTTGACACGAGGGAGTACTGTCAAGGAAAGGCAAGTGTACGCAGCCTGCTGGTCTGTTTCTCCTTTTCCCAGCGTGGGTCCGAGTACTACAGTTATGTTCACGTATTTGTTCTTTGACCGTCCAAGCGTCGTAGTTCATTCCTGTCAAGTGTTCTTTCACATGTTTGCCTCCATTCACGACCTGTTCAACTAGACAGCCAGGACATGAAAGCTGCTTTTGCCAATTTTCACCAACTTTCCTAAAATGGTAACAGTCTTGATTTAACCCTTTGAACCCAAGGACGCATTTCCCAAATTGTGGTGGTGTCATCTAATGACTGTACCAGTTGCAGGAGATGAATCGACCTTGTTAATTCAAGGGTAGTGCCAGATTAGCTAATCCGGCACAACCCTTGAATTATCATGGTCGATCCGTGTGCGTCGGGGCGGAATGGGTTAAGCCTGTCAGTTGCTGAAACAAAAGTAACGACTCTCCTGCCAGAAATGACAAAGAAAGAAACAAAATAATGTGCTGATGAAGAAAAAAAATCAGAAAGTTCAAAGGCAGGTTTCATGTTTGCAGTGCTGTTGCCTGGCTGGTGTGTAATAAATAAAGATGGTTTTGTATGACATTACTGTGTGGAGTTGTTTCTTGTACGCAGACAGACCTTTTTGTGCGATCACCCTGAACAGAGATCACTTGTCATTAGAGACCATCATTTGGTGGCTGTAGCCACCAACCCTAACCCTGGCTGTAGCCACTAACGCTAACCCTGGCTGTAGCCACTAACCCTAACCCTGGCTGTAGCCACCAATCATAACCCTGGCTGTAGCCACCAACCCTAACTATGGCTGTAGCCACCAACGCTAACCCTGGCTGTAGCCACTAACCCTAACCCTGGCTGTAGCCACTAACCCTAACCCTGGCTGTAGCCACTAACCCTAACACTGGCTGTAGCCACTAACCCTAACCCTGGCTGTAGCCACTAACCCTAACCCTGGCTGTATCCACTAACCCTAACACTGGCTGTAGCCACTAACCCTAACCCTGGCTGTAGCCACTAACCCTAACCATGGCTGTAGTCACTAACCCTAACCCTGGCTGTAGCCACTAACCCTAACTCTGGCTGTAGCCACCAACGCTAACCCTGGCTGTAGCCACTAACCCTAACCCTGGCTGTAGTCACTAACCCTAACCCTGGCTGTAGCCACTAACCCTAACACTGGCTGTAGCCACTAACCCTAACCCTGGCTGTAGCCACTAACCCTAACACTGGCTGTAGCCACTAACCCTAACCCTGGCTGTAGCCACTAACCCTAACCATGGCTGTAGCCACTAACCCTAACCCTGGCTGTGGCCACTAACCCTAACCCTGGTTGTAGCCACTAACCCTAACTCTGGCTGTAGCCACAACCCTAATCCTGGCTGTAGCCACTAACCCTAACTCTGGCTGTAGCCACAACCCTAACCCTGGCTGTGGCCACTAACCCTAACCCAGGCTGTAGCCACTAACCCTAACCCTGGCTGTGGCCACTAACCCTAACCCTGGCTGTGGCCACTAACCCTAACCCTGGCCGTGGCCACTATTCCTAACCCTGGTTTTAGCCACGTAAATGATGTTCGTTAATTATAGGTGACACTTTTAGCCAAACCTTCTCTTACGAGACATTTTTTTGGCTCACGTGCGATAGCAAATGCGAGTCTGTGTCCGACCGTCCGCCGACACACACACTCGGACACACGTACACATAACGGACACGCATACACAATCATTCAGAACCAACTTAACGTCAGCCTTGATTGTTAATGATCAAGAGTTTACTGAGACAAGCGTTTACTTCTAAAGACTGACATACAAAACAATGGTGCCACTGTTTTCACACACAAATTTTCCGCCGTGTTTATGTGTGCGCGCTTGTCAGTATGTATGTTCTCGGGCGTGTGTGTTTGTATGTGAAGCGCGTACCACTGGCTCTAGGGGTTTAAATCAGAGAACGTTACATGTAGAACGTGATAGTATACTCTGATTTAAGGTTGTATACTATACCTACATTTTTTAATTGAAAACTGCCGCTTATAGGTTTTTTTGAGAGCCTTATTGAGTCTGGAGGCTATTGCCACCCTGAAAGACCCATGGTCCCGGGCATATTTGTAAGTTACAGCCGTTTTTCTGAGGTACCCCACGGGAAAAAACACGCAAAATAGCCGATTTCAGAACACAATAAAAATTTATCGAATAGTGTGTTAAAATGATAAAGAAACATTTCGGTCACTTCATAAAGTATGTTAGTATTTTCTCGTAAAAAAAAGTGTGTTCTGATAATTGGAATTCTAAGTGAAATCTAAAAAAATGTATGTTGTAAATTCGCAAATTGCCCGGATGTTATCAATAACATTACAAGTGTTTGCAATGTTGGGCAATTGCTCAGGCCCTTTTTATTCGATAAAGTCGTACTTTATGTTATAACTATCACATTGATTATGAAGAAAATATGGGGTCCCGCACAAAATTGGGCACTTTGGGTCGTTTTCGAGTGCGTATTCAATAAGGGATACAAGCGATGTCTGACTTCCGGCAGATCATATCTCCGCCGTAGCCGGTAAGGGAAAACGACTATGCCAAACTTACAAGGGAAAACCTAAGCCCAAACTGTTGCAAACTACGCCCAAACTGCTAGTCCTCGATTACTATTTGTGACAGTAAACTGGAACAAACAACAACGGCAGATACGGGATGAAAACGTTTATCTATAAGTAATTAAATGCACGAGCTGTTTCTTAGTAATTTAGTTAGTGCAGTGGTAAGGTACTTTTCTTTGCCACGCAGTGACCAGTGTTCGAGTCCCGTAGATGGCGATATTTTTTTTTCCTGCTCACATTTGAAACCCATACAGTTTCTACTTCGCTAAGCAAAAAAAAAAAAAAAAAATGAACGCGTTATTTTTTTATTTTTATTTTTTAAATATGCGATTATCATCACTGTGGTAATGTGAATGTTAAACCATAAACCAAACAACCGGATTCAGTTTTGGATAAAAACGCACACTGGTTACCTCGGTACATTTGTTCATTCATTTTTTTCAGCCAGGCATTGTGTGAGCATGTTTACATTCATTCAATCATTCACAGCTTCACTGATGAAAAAGCACACCAAGGAGTGTTGTCACAGACAGTTTTTTTTTCTAATTTTTACTGGCAACATCTACAAATATTAATTGATGTGAATTTGTTTTAATATACCTGCTGCAAGAAATGCTACATGCTCCTTTGGTGTCTCCGTGAAAGCAGGTCGATGAACATCTCTGGTTGAAAGATGTTTGTAAACAGATTGGTAGTGGATGTACCTATCTCTCTAGCTGAATCTCAGTTTCCCAGCAGTTTTTGGTTACAAATTATAAGGAAACAAAAACACTACACTACCACCGAGCCACCCAGCTCCCCCTCAAAATACAGCTTTACTGCAGAACATATTTCAACTACATGTAACATTATTCACATTTACATTGACAAAGTGCTGACTGTATACAAGCTATTTGGGAGAAAAGTGGAGCTGATGTCATTTTTAGTTGTGTGCATGCCAACGGAGACCGACACCGGCAACCACTTGCTCATGAGGTATTTATTTGGGAGCCAACTGCACAGTATATAAAAGAAGGGGGATAGGAGAGAAGGAATGACAGACTTATCATTTAGAGCCTTCCACTACATATATTATTTTGCTCATATACTATATAGAGAGAGGGAGGGGGAGAGAGAGAGAGACCATATACCATCACTGTAGTCCTGATATAATTCAACATTGCACATCCCACAACATAATAACAGTGAAATGCAGTACCAAACTACATTACACAGATACTGTGCACAATGTTGGCATGAAAATCAAACAATACTGTTACCAGTACCACACTGTGTCCAATTGCAGCACAACAAAGTGAAATGCAGTCTCAAGCCCCATAACTTGCACTGCACAATGCTGATGTCAACACAAAATACCATAACAACTGAATAACAAGGGTACAATGCACTGTGTCACCTAGTCTGCATAATATAGGCATCCACACCAAACAATACCTGTACTGCTCTTGATACAAAATCGACCATATAATGCTGGCAAAGTGTCTACAACAGAGTCTGCACCATGCTGGCCCGTAATCCAAGCAATACCATTGCTGCTCTCCAAAAACTCAACATGGTGCAGGCTATCATGTCACAACTGATTGCTGCATAGCACCCTGTACACAATGTTGGCATCAGTTTACTTTATTTAATTTTGGACCCGCTGGGGACATGAAAAAAATCACAAAAGAACTTACATGAATGTGCTCAGAAATGAAATATTATCCTTATGACTACACTGTACGCATGTTCCTTAGCACAAATCACAAATGGACACGGATCATAGTCAGATCATTCTGTTTGCAGGCGTGTGTCATGTACAGTACATCTGTAAAACTTGTGAAATGAACCATGTGGTTAGCAATTCTGATACGATAAGTAAAGCCACACAGCTGAAAGTCAAAGATTGACAGTGGAAGAAAAAATAAAACAAACACAAAGTACAGTACATATCATATGCCTATGATCAGTTATCAAACAACCACTTAAATCTGCTGTGACAGCTGGAGGGTAATGCAAAAACTGCATGGTCTACTCACTCTTGAGAAGTATTGCGTTTTTCATTGAGCAAGTCCACATTTGCACAACATTTTAAGCTGAGGGTTTAATGACATAAATATACATCCCCACGTTTCTATATTTCCGCACATCCCCTCTTCAGAAAGGACCCGTGGGTTTTATACTCTGAGGCCACTGACCATTTCAGAATGAGCCCTGTATATCATTTTGAATCATGCAAAGCGGAGCAGTGATAAGTTTTCTCCTTGTCTCACACCGATGCTGCACAAAATCTATCTGTACCACTATTTCCTACCCCATAAGTGTCAGCTGTGGAGTACATATTTTGAATGACTGATGTATGCCAGCATTTAGGAACTTGTCACAATAAAGACCTGTTCATATGATGAAATGTCTTCGAAAAATGAACACATTGTCAGTAAAGGGGTTTTCTTTGGATAATCAAAAACTAATACATATTAAGCTGCATTTCCAAATCGCGACATGACAGGAGAGTGACAAAAAGTAACTTTTCTGAGGGGGTCATCCAAATAAATATGCATAGGAAGGTCTTACCATCAGGTATCTCTTTACCAAGTTTAGGGTTACAGTTAGGAATACTTGAGAAAAAAAATCTTTGGGCAATATATGGATATCTTGTACCTATTTCCCGATTTCTTGTGACCCTTGACCTTTCTGACCTTTCATGCATACGAAATTAGTACTTTTTACTGCACTACAAATTACAACATGGGTGTCAAATCGCTTTGTCACATTGTTATATGAAAACACACAAAGCACACCCCCATCACTGTACAATAGCCCCTGAACTGCTCGACTGCACGTTACAATTTTGTCGCCCCGCTGCTTCTATGTCGGGCTTATGGAAACACTCCCTCTTTATTTCTATTTTCTCGAGTTTTGTCATTGTCACTTTGTTGTCACTGCCCCACTGCTGTTGTGTCTGCAGTTGAATAGCCAGGCCTAAAGCCTGCTTGCCCTGCTCCTAATATATGGCTATGCATCAGCTCAGGCAGTAAGGCACAGGCTTTTGCTGCATTGCGAATGATGTGACTGTCCAAAACCTTGACATAGTGGCCAGCCTGGTGGATGGACATCAAAATAACAGGACGTCTGCCCTCCTACACAGGACAATCAGTTCACTGCCTTTGCCTTCTCGTCGGTTGGCCATCACGGAGAGATGTACCCGCTGAACTCTTATTCCCTCATCTTTCGCAACCTGCAAAAGATAATTTTGTATCAAAAAAAGTTCTGACATGCACATATTGCGTGCATATTTGCAAGTATTTATACAAAGTACATACATGCATAATATGACAGTAGTCAGAACATGAACAAGAAAGGCAATGTCCTTATGGTTCACGTGTATGACCAATCCACATAATATGTCTGTCCTTTTTTACCTTGGCTTGACTCCTCCAACAGGTCTCTGAAAATGTCTAAACATAAGTATAGGGCTGGATTTTGTCAGTGAAACCTGAGTATTTTTCCAAATCCCTTCATTTTTCACACATTTGTCAACCCTCTGTGACCCTTGACCTTTGTGAGGGGCTGATTACATTAGTAGCACAGAAAAGTGTTATCATCATGCCAAATTTTATTGAAAAGTTTGCAAAAACATTGATAAAAACTACAACTCTACCCGAAACTAACTTTTGTCACCCTTATCATGTGGTATCTCCATAGCAAGTTTGAGTTTGAAGTTGAAAATACTACTTGAGATGACCTTTGAAAGGTCACAGAAATTGGTATGTTTAGAATTATTTTACCACAAAGTACCCTTGTGCCAAGTTTGAAGTCTGAGGCTTGCATAGTCTTCGAGGAAATGCCAATGTTAAAGTTGCCCACAGGTAACAGACAGTTGACGGACGACCCATTACAAACACTTACTTTTGCTATCACACTTGCGCCAAAAATTAGACGCCATTGAGCTTGAAATGACCACAAAGGGTGTATACATATATCTAGAATCAGCATCAATATTCAAAGTGTAACTTGCAGAAATTGTCTCAAACAGGACACAACGCATTGCTGTTTAGCAACAGCACACACTGGACCAAATGGGTAGTATTCAGATTTTTCTAGTCTTTTTGTATGCACTAAGTGCTTATTAAAGAAAACGACAGTATTTAGAGACTTGCCCAACCCTCTAGTTTTTAAATCAAATGCAATATGGTGCCACTTGTTGACAGCAAGTGATTTTAGCATTCGGTGTTGTTGAGAATGCTGGTACTACTACTACACCATCTTCAACATAAAAGAAAGCATTACAGTGTGATGTGTTTATCCCAACCAGTTGTGTTTTGTTATGAACCTGATTCTATTCACAAATCAATCGGTATGCTTTACCTCGAGTCCAGGACAATAAGTGGTGCCTTCTCTCACTTTAGTTGATCCGCTGGAACTGGAATTGCCTGCTTTTAGCTGTGGCCTTCTCCTTTGAGCAAACATGACCTGACTAGCTCTTGCCTCTTCTTGGTGTAGGCATCATACTTCTGTGCTTGTTTGCAAGTATACCCTCTGGGCGTGACTCTGCAGTGAGACGTCAACAGCAGCACTGACCTGAAATGAAATACATGTTTATTATCGTGTTATTCGGCAGCATGGCAATTTCACTTCTGATCTTATTTCAGGGTGGGTCGGTTCCAAACTCCACAAACAGGGACTTTGTTATACAGTCTATAACTCAACGGACAGAGAAAAAAAAGGTCCCTGAATTCCGGCAAGTATGAGTGCGAGTCAGTTATCATCAAGCTGTCGTGAGAGATATCTGGCACATATCAAACCAGCCGGGACCGTATTTCCTCCCCTCCTTTTTTGCTCCTGCGACTCCCTGACCAAAAGCTTTTCGAGTTTTTCAGTTCACAGATAGTACGACTGTGTCTTCACTTGGCCGTGTATACACTATTTAGTTATAACCATTTTACACATTATTATCACTAGGCTGTTGTTTTCTCTCTCTCTTAATATAAAGTTTCATTTCATCTCTCTTTTTCTCTCTGAGAATGTTGTAGTTTAGCAAGGACAAACACGAAAAGAGGCCTGTGCGCCTATTGTTTCCCAAAAAATGCGGGACCCGTACACACACTAAAAAATTCTAAAGTTCATTTAGAACGCTGTAATATAAACAATTCCGCGATAACGCGGATGCTAAGGAGCTCGTGGGGCCATGCACAATTCGGGGCCGGTGGGGGGGGGGCGGGGGGGGGGGGGGGAGTCCCCCCCCCCCCCCAATTCATCCCTACATTTAGTTTACACATTACTACCTTCAAACTAATGTGAAATAAACTGTGAACACCACAAACAAGAATGGTGAAGCCTGGATCGCTCGTGTGCATTTAAAACTGATCATTTTCTTAATCTGAACTGTGTGACCTTTCCAAAAGGTGACTGGAATTTAAGTGCCATGCGTCTAAGCATAAGTAAAGGGCTGGCTTATGTACAGTTGTGAATAGTATTGGAGAAAAAATATCTTTTGTCAAAATATGGCTATTTTCTTTTTACCTATTTCTTGATTTCTCATGACCCTTGGCCTGAACTCAAACTGGTAGGCTAAGAGTAAGAAAGGTCTTGCCACAAAATATCCTTCGGCTACGTTTGAAGACTGTGGTTTGAATAGTCTCCGAGAAAATGCCAACATTAAAGTTTACCATGGATGACCAATGGCCCAGAACATAGCCTTACACTTGCTTCGCACATGAGCCAATGAAAGAAGGCATTACAGTATGATGTGTTCATTCACACCATAGTTGTGTTGTGTTCTGCACCTGATTCTCATCACAGATCTACTGGTATGATTTACCTTGAGTCCAGGAGAATACGTGTCACCTTCCCTCACTTCACTTGAGCTGTGAGTGTGACCTTGGTCAGTTGGTGTAGGCGTCATACTTCTGCGCTTGTTTGCAAGTATGTACTCTGGGTGAAAGTACTGAGACTCCACAGCGAGAGGTCAACAGCAGTATTAGCCTGAAATGAAATACATGATTATTACTGTGTTGTTCGGCAGCATGACAATTTCACTTTGCGTGAACTAAATGCAGGGGCAGATTATTACTTTCAAAATAAATGCGACAAAAACTGTAAACCGCAAAGAACAAACAACAATGGCAAAGTCATGTCTGTACGCCTCATGCACATAACTGATTCACAACCTGTGTGACCTTTCCAAAAGGTAGCTGAAATAAGTCTCACGAGTCTCAACATAAAGGCTTGCTTTTGTACTAGTCACATTTGTATTTTTCACACATTCTACGGTCATCCAAAATGGTAGTCAACACATATTAGGGTTTCAGTCATAGTAGCGTTTTACTAGGTAACCTTTATAATCCTGATACACCCACTGCTTGAAATAAATGTGACTATGATAGTTCAAGGGTGGTGCCAGAATAGATTGGCGTATTATCCGCCAAGCTATTCTGGCACCATCCTTGAACTAAAAAAATGCTGGACCTATCTCCTAATCTGTAATATAGCCTTCATATGACAGAGAATGGATGAGAAAACTAAGTTACTAAGTACTGAAAGCAGTTACTGAGTTAGTAATGCAAAATTTTCCCTTAGCAGGACTTTTTACTACACACAGTACGTTTTCCTAAATAATAAGCCATGGCACTGGTTTAATATCACTACAATGTGGACTACATTCCTTCCACCGTATTAGTAAAGGCTCTCTGAGAATGTATGGAAATGTTCTACTTCTAGGTGGTGACTGACATACATGGAATGCATGCCCCTGTCAACCCACAATAAAATGTAGTCTTCTTCATTGCAGGTAGGCTGTAAATTTCCATGCATAAAAGGACAGTTAGCTATTGGGGTTTTACGCCGTGCAGGTGACATCTCACGGCGGTGCATAAAACTTTTTTTTCTTAAAGAGTTGGAAAACCATTCAGATACACCACCAACCACTTTTTCTACTTTAGTTTACCTTTTTCTTGATGATGTCTGAAGAGATTTTGTTGTTCCTGGCTCCCGTTCGGTTGGCCCGTTCATTTTTCTTTTTTTTTTCTTCTTCTGAGAAATGGTTATGCGTTAACACTGACCGCGCTCGATGACTTGTCGCAACTTATGCAAAAGTATCTTATTTCTGAGGAAACACAACATTTTATGCATAGAAACAGTCAGCTTACACACCTATTTCAGACAGTATATATCTTTTGTCAATTATCGATAAATTGAGCTTGTTTGCAATACGACTTGCCGTACGGCGGTTTTTTTCGGTGACCTCTAGTCTCAGGTCACGGCAGACGCAAGATAGCGGTATCTAAATGCGCAGAAAAGATGCGCGAAAGAGGTGTGTCCTACAACCTTAACGTGTAAATTAAAAAACAAAAATACTGCTGTGCGCTAAAGTTTTTGTGACATAAAATATGACACCGCCTGTTCCGGTCGCGGGATGCTGCGCCGGAGCTCACGTTCACACACCCACATCTCACACTCCACACTCGCATTGATAAACATGCACTCATCGATTCATAAAGAGGCACGCTCACAATCACACTGTTATTAGGCACGCCATCTTTCTCTCGCTATCAACAAATGAGACTGATGTTAAAATTCCAAGTACTTTTTCAAGAAAGATCGGCATAATCAAAGTGTACAATCACTACAACAGCATGAAAAGAAGAGCTGAAATAAAGCACGGATTGGAAGAAAGATATATTCTTAGTTTTTTTTTTTTAAATAAAAATGACTAGTGATGCAAACTGCATGGCTCTATAGTCAGATACAAATTCTCGTAAAAGGTATAAAACATCCTAACATTGCTATTCGAGACTAACGGACTGGCATCGCTACTATAAATTTGGGAACCAGTCAATAAATGAATGTCTGACATATCGACAGACCACTAAGAATCAAATATGTAAAGGAACAAAGCGTATTAAAAACTGCGGGGAGGCTCGAAATCTTCAGTGCACAAAACAGTTGAAATCTGGAACCTTGTAAAACCACGCTTAACTAATTACAGAATTCCAACTACACAGTCTACTCGTCTACTAACACTGTGCACTATTTTCCCGTTGGTCCAGTTGACTAGTCTAGCCCTAGTGGCCCCAGCGGCCGAATTCTTAGACAACTTTTGGGGTCAGTCATCGCGCGCTGGGGAAAACCGAAAGTTCATGGACACGCTGACACATTTTAGGACAGGGATCAACGTCCACAATTACTTCTCTATACAACGTGTGTGTGTGTGTGTAAAACATTAATAAACAAAAGGACAAACGTACACAAACTCATCAACGAGGCCTTAAATTACCGGTTTCGCGATATATGCAAGGACTGTCAGGGTGCGTCAGTGAGAAACCAGCTGACAGGCCACGTGTACAACACGTCACGTGAAACACGTTACAGTCCTTCACCCAGGCCCTTCCATCTGGCAACAGATGTACATTCTCATCAACCTCTACAGCTGCAAGGGCTCATGAGGCTCTATGTCTCCTGCTAACACAGATCGGCTCCAGCTGTCGCTCAAATTGAGTAGTGATGCTGTTACAGCTGAACCTGTTTAGAGCGACCACCCTCATGAGAGACCACCTGTCATTAACGACCATCATGATCTGGCTACAGCGACCTACAGGTTTTGCCTTCCAGACTTTTCTTGATAGACCACTTGTCATTAACGACCATCATGACCTAGCTACAGCGACCTACATGTTTTGCCTTCCAGACTTTTCTTGATAGACCACTTGTCATTAACGACCATCATGACCTAGCTACAGCGACCTACATGTTTTGCCTTTCAGACTTCTCTTGAGAGAGCACCTGTCATTAACGATTATAATGACCTGGCTAAAGCGACCTACATGTTTTGCCTTCCATACTTCTCTTGAGAGACCACCTGACTAATAATTCATTTAGTCCCGACACACCGCATCAAGAGAAGGATCGACCATCATAGTTCAAGGGTGGGGCCAGAATAGCTTGGCGCGTATAGGCGCCAAGCTATTCTGACACCACCCTTGAACTATCAAGGTCGAAGATCTCATGGGTTGTAATACAGTCTTCAAGAGGACAACTCCAACTTTGTGGATTTCTACATTAAGACTCAGTGGGTTAATACATGTCTCACTTTTTTTCTGGCAACACGGCGGTTGTTCAACACAAGTTTTAGTATTTTTCTCTCTCTTTATCTGCGTACATGAAAATGTGAACATTCACAGACGGAAACACCCAAGTGGACCCAAAGAAATCTTCATCAGAAGGAAACACTGACACGCTGCCAACATGTCCGGACGCTTCCACGAAAAAAGGACGCGTGAACATGTTTAAAGCCAGCCCAAGCTGTACGGCGGGACTGAGACAGATGGACCCAGACAGCTTATGAGTAGTAGTGCATGATAAACGTATCATTCGTTCACTATGTATCATTCACAATTACTCCGCTTCCGGGCGGACTCGCAGTCAGGTTGAGTTGGTATACCTCGTCCTGTACAGGGTGAAGCAGTACACAGTGCAAATGTACCCAGCGCTTTTCATTGGTTCGGCTTTAAAGGTTTTACTGGCTCTCGGAGCATTCTCAAACTCAGACGAATATCAAACTGACTTTTTTTTCTTAAAGTGTTATAATGCCTCCTAATCAGTGGCTACGTTTTATTTCGTTCACAACTGCGTGATTACATCACTTTGTGTCCGTTTACCGCTGAAGCGTATGGCGCCGCTCAACTCCAACAAGCGACAGAGCCGAGGTAAACGCTATTTATAGCTCCAAACTCCAGTTCCTCGAGCAAAACAGAAAGTTGCTGGCGATCTTTGTGGATCTGTATCACAGGCAGGTGTTTTAATTAATCTGCCCGTGAGTGAAACATGCAGTTATGCCCGGAAATCAACGCAACAGACGGATTTGTACGTCCACGGCGATCTCATCCAGTCAAGTCACTCACAACCCAGATAGGTGAGGCTAATCCTGGTAGAACTGTACACATACCAAGGGGAATTACTCAGCACACAAAAAAAATACGCAGGTATAGAACAAGACGATCGTCTACAGGGATGTAGATGATCGTCTTGTTCTATACCTGCGTATTTTTCTGTGTGTTGGCGATTGGGTGCCTGACGGGCGGGCAGGGGATCTAACTGTTTGTCTGACCAGTGCTGAGTAATTCCCTTTGGTATGTGTACGAGAAGTGTCCGACTCGACCATGGCGGTTAGGACTCGACCAAAGACAGGCATGACCCTATGCAGTCTCAGTGACCGATGGTCAAAATTAAGTGAGCCCTGACAGATCCTGAGCCCATGCAAACTGCGAGATCCTATATTGCTCACATCAAACCTTGATCTAAATGACTGCACGTGATCGAGCGCAAGACTAGATGAGTTGAACGCCGAACTGACTGGGTACAACAAAGTTGGGAATATTTGCACTGGGCACATTCACACCCTGTACACAGCGAGGTATACCAATGTTGTACATAACACGTGACTAAAACCAGCTAATGGCGGACGGTAATACACTATATACGCCACATTATTTTTAGTCCGCGGAAGTTAAAACATGGAGTCATTATGCCTGGTTTCCTGTCAAGGCTGGAGTAGAGAAATGTTTAGTCACGATGTGTACCAATAACTATGTAAAGTTCGTTTGAGCAAATCATGAGAACAATGGTTGAGCCCGCGGCCCTGCCCTTGGGAAATTTTCTACATGACCCATTTAAACCTGCTAAAATAAGGCCCTAATCGAGCTCCACTCAGAGACACTGACATATTTATTCCTGTAAACTCCACGTTCTCCATGGTGAATATTCAATGTCATGGTCTTGCAAGGTGTCTAATCCGTACACAGCTTGTCACAGTTTCAGCATCAGTGATACAGGTCAGAGGTCACTGAGGACTGCACAGGGTATAGTATTTCAACTTTTAAGTAGGCCATCTCCATCATCTCCCGAGGGTAGTGGCTAAACCGGTGGGTTTAAGGCCAATAAATTTTAAAATAAATTAGGACCAAGTTAGGTGGTCACCTTTTGTTCTTAGTGTTGTCGTGAAACATGACTTGTTCAAACGTTAATTGGAAAAAGCACGAGGCAAGCTTAGAGCACACGGACTGTACAGTATTCAGGTCTTCTGTTGTGTTGCCTGGTGATGCAGCTTGATGACAGTGACTCAGTGAAACAGTACTGTGCACTGACACCCAGACCAATACGGGGACTGCCAAACGTATACAGTTCAAAGCAAATCCTTACAAAGGGAAGAAACACGCTTTGAAAAGACAAGTCCAAAAGAGTTTATTAACCTATTAAACACAATCCGCTTTTCCCATAATTTGGATGTGTCACCTATCGACAACGTACCAGATGCGGGAGATGGAGCGACTGCGATAATTCATGGTAGTGCCAGATTAGCTTGGCGCCTAATGGCGCCAAGCTAATCTGGCCCTACCCTTGAATTATCATGGTCGATCCATTAACTGCTGCGGTAGGGCTTCGGGGCTAAAATGAGTGACATAAACTAATTGTGTTGTACTTGTCCTTTCTAAGCGTGTTTCTGTTCATGTTGGGAGTTTCTGCACACTGAAACACACCGTGAAAACACATGTCTCTACGCCAGTCTGTGATTGCCCGACTCCACCATGTCTGCTACAAATGACTGCAAGTGTTGTGAGTTGTGACAGACAGGGTCCAGGCAGGAAATTGAAAAGCGGATGTTAAAGTGATCACGCCTGAACCATACTGGACTGAAGATCTGGTTATATAAATAACGTGTGTATAATATGTACACAAAACACCAAGTGAATAATATACAGTACAGCGCTGCAGTGTTGACCTGTACTTTACCTCACCCCTTCACTGACAGTAGACGCAGATTGCCTCTATAAAATCTGTGTTCGTTCAACGTTAAAGAGCCCCAGATGTACAAGGAACAGGGATACACAATGGTGTCAGCAACAGGCAGGGATCCTCATCAGTCACCACAACTGCGGGGCTCATGATGATCTATGTGTCTTGCAGCTGGAAGGTGTTCACTTGTTCTCGGCAGTGAAGGGGTTAAACATGGCGACAGTAACTGACAAAGACTTGCTCAGGACGTGCCTGTACTGCAGTGTGAACAACGTGAGAAAACAGGACATTGAATGCTGCACCTTCATCCACGTTAACAACGCAAGAGTAGAAAAGCATTACAATTGGAAAAGTGAAAATAAAAATATATATTATACAAAAGGGGAAAAACACATACAAAGTACATGACCGCACGTCTGTTTTCAATACCGCTGTTTTCTCGCAAAAAAGATGGTTGCTCAAAACATGTTCTTTCTGTTGAGATCTTTTACATGACGTCATGAATTTGTGCGTACCCCGAGCGCAAAGGCCATCGCACCGACGTCGGCCGCCGTTGGCCCGCGCACGGCCGTGCGCGGGCCAACGGCGGCCGACATCGGCTCGATGGCCTTTTGCGCATTGGGTACCAGGCATCGGATGACCACCAAACTCCGCGCCAGGCTTGTATCGGCAGCGTGAAACAAGCGCAAGCTATTATCGGCGTTGTAGCTCGAAAAGTGAAAATTTAGCCTTCAACACAATGGTCAATTTCTACCGTGATGTTTCTGGACGCAAACATTTTGATCATTAGTATTAACCCCTTCACTGCCGACGGACGCAGACTGTGTTTGTGAAATCTGCCTGACTTTAAACTACAAGAGACCCACGCGTCCAAGATCATGGATAAAGGTCCAGTCAGGAAAGAGAACAGCGGATGTTAAATTGATCACGCCTGAACCACAAGCGATTGACGGTCCGCTGTCATGGAAGTAACGTGTGTATGATACAAACACAGTGAGAATAATATACAGTACAGTAGTTCAAATGCGCAAAAGGCCATCGGGCCGACGTCGACCGCCGTTGGCCCACGCACGGCAATGCGCGAGCCAATGGCGCCCGACGCCAGCCCGATGGCTTTTGTGCTATGCAGGCAGTAGGGAGAGTTTAATAAAGGAAAATACAGGTGAATGAACCAAGGGTAGACAGAAACAGATGCCCCAGAAAAAATAGAGGGGAAATATCCACCCTGTGGGGCTGACCAGGGTGAATGCGAACTTAAAAGTAGTTAACCCCACCCAAGTACCACCAGGGCAGACCCGCGTGGAGGGTCAACCAGATCATCATCCCCAACTTTCCCAAGTCTAGAGGTAGGTATGTTCTACATTTACTCTGCTTCCTGACAGGCAGTAAGTGCTGTACATACCACGTGACTAAAACCAGCGAGCACTTTACGGCAGACGCTGTGCAATGTAATTATAATACTACACGTGTTTAGTCCGGAACTCAACAGATGGAATAAAGACTTATTTCCTGCAAAGGCCGCGGTAGAGTAACGCTATTTCACGCTGTGTGTCTATGTACTGTATTGATTTCTGCTGTTCACGGTCAATGAAGCTTTTTTGTCAGTGACTAGGAGAGATGAAGACTGCACACTGACAGAAAACGGCCTTTCTCTACGCCAGCCTGTGATTTCCTGACTTCACCATGCACCCCAAGTCAGCGGTGTTCTGACAGACATGGTCTCGTCAGGAAATATCAAAATGAGCGGGTGTTAGATCAATTATGGATGAACCACAGTCGACTGAAAAAGTCCACTGTTATGGAAGTAATGTGTCGTGTGTGATACAATGTGAATAATATACAGTACAGCGGTGCAGTGTTGACCTGTACTTTACCTCACCCCTTCACTGACAGTAGACGCAGATTGCCTCTATAAAATCTGTGTTCATTCAACGTTAAAGAGCCCCAGCTGTACAAGGAACAGGGATACACAATGGTGTCAGCAACAATATCACCCGACAGTTTACTTGGGGATCGTTTTATGCTAAATATCTATGCATGCGACTCATGAACAGATATAGTCAGATACAAGGGGAGTTTGACTCGCTTGGCTGCAGAGAGGTACACCGGCCGAGGACACAAACAATCACAATAACCAATGAACAAGTACACACGAGAAACATGACATCAATCATACCACTTCACGTGCAAGCGGCATAACAGACATAATCAAGTGCTGTTTTGATTTACTACTTATCTATGTCGTTACAGTGATAAACTAAGTGGTTTGCTCACCCTTGACGCCATACAGCATACGACGACCAAGGTGGTCACACGGCCCATCCCAGCACCAAAGCTGGTGCCGGGAGGGAGAGCAGTCCTAACTTCACAAATCTATCTCTCGTCTGTTCCGTTCCTCTCTTCCTTTTCTCCTTTTTTTTTTTTTAAGAGCATAAACCACATGAGTTAAATACTGTCTCAAACTACGGCCATATATGGCTATCATAACCAATCACCGTGTGGATTCCTTACGTAGTTTACTATTTTTAGAGAGTGACCACCATGGCGACAAACATACAATGTTCTACGTCATTTCTACAACGTGTCCATCTAGAACCTTCCTTTAACGCCTGGACATATCCTGATAGCCTACGTAACCGATTTCACACGTAACATTCTGCTGTACTAATTCCGTGTGTGTCTCTTATCTCCCTGGGTCAAGCCTTGGTCACGATCATAATTCCGTCTCGGTCAAATATCTCGTACCTGGCCTTTGACCTAACATGTTAATCCTAACCATCCTATTAACACTAACCATCTTTTAATTATACATAATAGTCACTCTGTGACAACAGGCAGAGATCCTCATTAGTCACCACAACTGCGGGGTTCATGCAGTTGTGTCTTGCAGTTGGATCGTGTTCACTTGTTCTGGGCAGTGAAGGGGTTAAACATCCTGACAGTAACTGACAAAGACTTGCTCAGGGCGTGCCTGTGCTGGATTGGGAAAAACATGAAACAGGACATTGAGTGCTGCACCTTCAATCCCCTGGGAAATAAAAAGTAGTTAACCCCTTCAAACCAACCAGGCCGAGGCAGACACGGGTGGAGGAATACAACAGTAGGCCTCAGTAATATAAGAAGATATTTCTCATTTCGGGGAGGGAGTTGCAGGGAGAGGAGGAGGAGCTGGGGCAGGAGGGTGGAAGGGGGGGGGGGGTAGGGCAGCGTGCCTGACATCTTTCTTTCCAGCCTACAAATAGTCAAACACAAAAAGTCAGTATCCAAAATATTTTTCTCCAACATTTTAAAATGTTTATTTAAAAAAAAAAAGAATCAATCCAATTTTCCTCTAATTTTTATTTTGGAGGTGGTGAAGAGGGGGTTGGGGTAAAGGGGGGTGCGGGGGGGGGGGGGGGGGGGGGGTTGGCGGCAGTGATACGGTTCCTGTGCCATTGGGCCGCTCATAGAAATACAAACGTTACCTTGTGCCAGAACAATGACATGGCCGCGCATACCTATTAAGCTATATACAAAACGACGATTGTTAAAATAAGCCAATATACGCCATTTTGATTTGTTCTCACACTGCACAATGCATCTTGGACACTATTCAGCATCAGTGTCAGAATAAGAATCAAGTGACGTAGATCCCACAGTGGCCAGCGCTCTACTGTGACAGATTTTTACACCAAGACTTCCGCCATGCCGCTACATCAGTCCTACAGTGCTCTATGTGACCGAGGTTTTTACACCAAGACTTGGGCCATACCGCTACATCAAGTGACGTAGGACCTACAGTGCTCTATGTGACTGTGGTTTTTACACCAAGACTTGGGCCATACTGCTACATCTTTATTAACACACATCACGCACCTCCTGCAGGCCGGCTCCACATTTTTGTTTGGGATCCTAAACCCTTAGTCAACAGGTGTCCGAGCATTAAGTCGCCACTGTCCAAAACATCGAAAAGCAGAGGGGTAGGGGTGGGGATGGGGGACTTAAATATCACTTCCGAAAAAAGCAGGGGAAGTGGAAACAGAGGTGGGGATAAGGATGGGTGGGGGGTATCAAAACTGAAAAAGGACAGGGTATTTTGTGCCGGGGTGGGGGTGGGTACCGGAACCGCTCTAGCTCCCCCCCCCCACACCCTCCCCCAACTCACCCCCAACCAACCTCTAACCTCGGCCAGATACGCCCTTGTCCTGCATGAAGTTCTTTTCGGACTCAAAAGCCGAATATTTGCCAATCAAGCTTTTCGATTTATATTTATCCGTCCGCATGTATCATTCAACTTCCTTGATACTTCACCCATACGGGTAAAGACACAAACTACACTCGGAGACTTACCCTACTGCAAGTGGTATAAATCCTCATGAGCCCCCGCAATTGCGTTCTTGGAGGCTCATGAGGATCTATGCCTCTTGCATTTGCAGTGTGCACTCTCCAGCTGCTGTTCATCACAGGGTGTACAAGACAGGTGGCGTGGCGCTGATTCTGTGCCGACTAGACGCCTCAACCCCGCCGGGAAAGGTCAGGCCCATTTTTCCAAACCAGGAGACAGTCAAGTTGGGAAAAAGGCGGCACAGCATAGTCTGTACATGTATACTGGCGAGCACAAGAAATGCGACATCATTTGCGTCATCGGAAACTCTGAAGTGTTTCTGATGACTCAAATCGTGCGGCATTTCTTTTGCTCTCTATTATATAACTTCCACATTTGTTCCCCACACACTTTGTGTACATCATCATCATCATCATCAGTCCCTTGCCCGAACTGGGCGTTGGGGGGACTGAAAGGCAGCAGCAACAGACAGTGCTCTCCACTGAGTTCTATTTTGGGCGGTGGCAAGCAAGTCTGGCATCTCGAGTTCGGTCCATTCTTTTATGTTTGCGACCCAACTCTTTCTCTGACGACCTCGCCGACGACTTCCTTCGAGAGTGCCTTGGAGGATAGTCTTGGACAAGGTGTTGTGTCGGGTCACGTGGCCAAACCAAGCAAGCTTGCGCCGTTTCACGGTTGCCAGAAGGGGTTCATGTGGGCCCACCAGGGAAGTGACGATGCTCCGTACATATTCGTTGGTCTTGTGCTCGCGGTACGAGATGCGGAGCAACTTCCTCAGGCACTTGTTCTCAAAGGCCTGGATTTTCTTTTCTGAGTCTGCAAGCAGTGTCCAAGTCTCACAGCCGTAGAGTAGAATAGACACTACGAGGGACTTGTAAAGCCTGTACTTGATGGTGAAGCTGATGGAGTTACTTCGCCATATCCT